>CM060365.1:40474718-41142504 GCA_030545235.1 Helianthus tuberosus | reverse complement strand
CTGTTTCACACCGCCTTCTCTCACATAGGAGCCCTAATTCTAAAGCTTCTACCTATTCCAATTGCCGCATAAACTTTTCAGGTTTAAAAACTCTAATTTTGATCACAACCTTGATTCATCTCTCATACAAGTTTTCTTTATGTACCACTGCTGAAGCCTACCGTCGCGCTGCAAGTGTGTTACCATCTCTGAAGTTATCAGCCTTGGTATTCACTGTCAGGTAATGTCTCTGTTTCTTCTTTAGTTTGATATGTTTCCTGTTACCAGGTTGTTTAGTTTGATGAACCTTTTGATTTAAGGATTATTATCATGATTAGAAATAAAAATGTAATGTTTCATTTGGTTAATTTTATGATGTTGTATAAAGAGTTATTGTTTTGGTTTTGGTTTAACCAAATTAACACTCTCTCTGTATCCCCCCCCCCCCCCAATGCCTTGAGTGGTAGCCTTATCAACAGTGCTCTAATTTTAAAAACACATTTAATGGTGGGTTTCAAGTTTCAATGGCAAATTTAAATGGGATTGATAGTTTTCTTCAATCACACTTGATGGCTGGAATTTTCTTTTTTGGCATCTGTCTCTAGATTGAGTTTGAAGTAGGGGTTGTTTGGATGATGTAGAAGGGATTCTGATTTAATTTGGGTTATGTTTTAGAAGTTATAACAAATATCTCAAATGTGTCGTGTATGGTAAAAAGCGAACTGGCCAAATAGTTGGATATTTGTGTTCTTTTATACACCGATTGTTTATGAATTTTGTCAATTTACTTAAAGTGAATTACTTGAAAAGATATCAAGATTGAAGATGCTTTGGTAATTTGCCAATCATTTTGCAGCCAAATGATGATTTTGAAACAATTTTCTTTAAGTTGTAATCAATTTTAGTTTTCTTTAAGCTGATAATTATTATTCTGTATGAATGTTTTATAATTAGGGGTTCTGGATCTCATCCCAAATCTCGCCCCCATATGCTCTCTCCCCCCTCTCTCTTTGCCGATTCAAGAAGATGAAGGCGATGGCGATTTGCCGATTCAAGAAGATGAAGGTGATGGTGATTCAAGCCGATTGGATCATGTGGATTGGCTACATTGATTTGTTCATATTATTGTTTATTTTTGTTCATATTACATTCTTTTTTACCAATCAGTTCAAATTAGGGTTTTAATTTGTTAAGTTTTGTTACATCTATTGAGATTATAAAAAAAAAACAGTGTGGGCTGTGTCAATTACATGTGCGCTCATGGTAAGCATATCCACTCTCTCCACGTGATTGATTTATGTTTTCTTTCCGATTAACAAGTGAGTTTGTGTTCATAGGTTTTATGGTCCGGATTCAAGTACGAAGAGATAATTCTGTGTTAAGAGCAAAGATGAAGATTTTCAAGGTATGATTTTTTGTTCATATAACCCTACAACTCAACTCTTCAGATCTTGGATTCGTCTCAACCAACCTTTTATATTCAGTGACGGTTCGTTGTTTTTTAAATATATTTCTAAAGTTTTTGTCTTCGAAGACAAAGACGAGCAAGAGCGTTCCTGGTATGATTTCAAATTTTTTTTATATTTAGAACCTAAATCTGTTATAGCTTAAAGGAAACCCACATAGGGCTTTTTTTCTAGGTGATGCTTCTTAATGATTGAAGATTATATACATTTGATGTAGATCGATTGTTTGCACATTCAAATGGTCTTAAAGAATGTAACTTTATTACTATATGACATAAAGGAAAAAGTACATATTTGGATTATATATTTCAAAATTTTAATATTATGTAACGCTCTGAAGTTTGTATTTTTTATTATTTTTTTAATTTGTTTATTTTATCGGACTGTAATGCAGCGGTTCCCAAAGGCATTTGCAGCAAATGTAGATTAGTCTGTCCTTGATGAGATGGTAGTTCAAACTGAAGACGGGTTTTCAATGACACTAGAGATCCGGCAAGAAACGGCACGTGGGAGACCTCGGTATGCTTTCAGAGGATGGCACAACTTCATGCTTCAGGCTGTGTTGGAAAATGGAGCTCAGTTCTTGCTGCGATATGATAGGAATCAAAACACATTACGAATCCTTAATCCGAACCCCTAGGGGATGTATCTATTTACAGATGGCGTCAGAAGTAAACAACTAATATCGTTACCAAGCATGTCGTATGTGTGGTAACAATTTTGGAACAATTATTACTATATATGTTTTGTTATCTTAATCTCACTTCAGCCTCTTTTGTGACACAATGTTCGTTAGTACTTTTACTAAATATTAATCA
The DNA here is from genome assembly GCA_030545235.1 of Helianthus tuberosus. NCBI lineage: Eukaryota > Viridiplantae > Streptophyta > Magnoliopsida > Asterales > Asteraceae > Helianthus > Helianthus tuberosus. The sequence continues at coordinate 41,140,241 of CM060365.1, read as the reverse complement.
TATCATGCATAGCATTAACGCATTGCTTTCTACTAAATATTAATCACATCATGCATAACATTAACGCATTTCTTTTACAACTTTTGTGACACAATGTTCGTTAGTACCTTTACGTCGATGAATAAGTTTGTATTATGTATTACTCTACCTTCATTTCTTAATGTATTTTTTTATGTTCACACTGCCGGTGCAACTCATTTTGACAAAAGGCATGAAAACATCATAATGAAGGTTTCATATACAAAAACTTAATGTGTAACGAACATCATGTAGATGTACTATTGGGACGTGTTGAAATCTCTCAAAATATTAGGCTTAACAAATCACACTTTAACGCTTCTATGTTTAAATTATTTTATGTGTTTAGTTGGTGTTTAGCCACCCGCGAAGCTCGCGGGGTCTTAGGCTAGTGTTGTTTATAATGAAATACATAGATATATATAATATATGGTAATTGAAGTCTTCTACAACAAATCAATCTATTTCAAGAGTTAATAACCACAATACTATGGGGATGGTTCAAATGAAAACCACTTTTATTGTGAAAACTCGAAAACTAACTAAAAAAAGCCTAAAAAACACACCAATTTTTTTTTTCAATTTTTTTTATAAAAAATCGCAGGTTTTTGTATATAAAAAAAACTTTTTTTCAAAAAACAAAATTTTTGTATTACACATGTGTAATACTACACTACTACACATGTGCACTACAAAAAAGATTTTTTTTTTTTTTTTGAAATTTTTTTTTATATACTAAAAGTAGCGAAAATTATCATGCAAAAAAAAAATGGTATGTTTTTTTTGTTTTTTTAATTAGTTTTCGAGTTTTCACAATAACTAGTGGTTTTCATTTGAACCTTCCTACTATAGTATACTTATAACAAATATATCCTTTTTGGCTCACTCCCTAAACGGAAACCTTGCATGACCAGGCATTTGTGTAGAAGTTATGTGCAAAAAGTAAAAGAAAGTTTGTTAAGAATCTAACTCTTTATCTCTGCATTTGTCATATGTCATATGTGCAAAAACGTTATAAAATGAGCAATTAGGGACTCAGAGCGTTAAACTTTTTGATTTTGTACTCAGGTTGTTAAAACCACTAAAACATAGGTACTTAAAAAGTAATTACTCTATATATTATAAAGGAATATTGGATTTAAATAACCTTAACGTTTACTATTTGGCTGATAATGCTCTCAACTTACGAATTGTACCACACCACTCTCAACTTTCAACTTATTTTCCTCTAACACCCCCATACTAATTGAACCCTAACCCAGTTAGTTTTTTGCTTATATGGCATATGATGTAACATTTTTTGCTGACATGACATCTAACATGGCACTTTTACATGAACTTTCTTGCTGACGTGGCATCTCACATGGCACTTTTTGATGACATGCCATCTAACATGGCAGTTGACGTTGCTTTTTTGATGACTTGGCATCTGATGTAACATTTGTTTAGTGATGTGGCATCTGACGTTAGCTAACTGGATTAGGGTTCAGTTAATTTGAGAGTGGCAGAGGAAAATAAGTTGAAAATTAGGAGTGACATGGTACAATTCGTAAGTTGAGAATATTATCGGCCAAATGGTGAAAGTTGGGATTAATTATTTAAATCCAATATCCGTTTTATAAATGATCGAGTTAATTGCCCGGATGGTCCCTGTGGTTTCACGTTTTTTTCACGTTTAGTCCCCACCTTTTGAAAATAGCAGATATGCTCCCTGTGGTTTGTCATTTTGTTACTCCGATAGTCCCCTGACATTTACTCAGGGGACTATTCGAGTAACAAAATGACAAACCATAGAGAGCATACCTGCTATTTTCAAACTAACTGATATCTACTCAGGGGACTATCCGAGTAACAAAATAACAAACCTTAGGGAGCATAACTGCTATTTTCAAAAGATGGGACTAAACGTGAAACCACAGGGGCCATCCGGGCAATTAACTCTAAATGATCATAAAGATTAATTCTATAGCCGTCTAGCTAGCTTTGTACCGGATCCTTCGAGGCCCAAGTTGTGTATGTTGAACAATGAAGATAATCACGTCTCTCTCAGTAGCTGTCATCATTTGTCATCCTAATCATTTTTTATGACAACCCACCCCTTGTTTACAACTTAAGAAATAAATAACGTATAATTGCTAATCTTCTTAACACTAATCATTCTTGATGACTGAGGCTCCTCCACCACTGGAAAACAAAATCATCCGGGAGGGAGATGCAGGTGCAACTTTTGTGCTTGAATCAAAAGGTGATCATCTTTTTGCTAACTTTACTTATTTGATTACAAATCCAATAAATTTATTAACCTTAAAAGTTAAAACTATGTGTTTGAACTTTTTTTGTTTGTTCATTGTATGGTAGGTGAATGGTATCATGCTGGGTTTCACCTGACTACTGCCATAGTGGGACCCACTATACTGACCCTACCTTATGCATTCAGAGGGCTTGGATGGGCTCTTGGATTGTTTACCCTAACGATCATGGGGGTGGTCACTTTTTACTCTTATTATCTCATGTCACTTGTTCTTGAGCATTGTGAGAAAGCTGGTAGACGTCATATTCGTTTTAGGGAACTCGCCTCGGATGTTTTGGGTATGTTTTATTGTTTATGGTTATGCATTAACGCTATGTGGGCCTTGGTATGCCTCTAAAAGGCTAGCTAAGGCAAGAGCTTAACATTGCATAAGAGGAACTAGGGTTTACGGTAACCAGCGCCCGGCCCATGGCTCTCCTAACCGATAAATAGGTTAGGTGATCATAGGATACACTTCCAAGTTAGAGGTTTCTAAATCCCTAGGGGTTTTGTTTTACTCCGTCAATCACTGTTAAAAAAAACTAACACTATCTCCATGGCCGAAATGTAACATAATTTACCTTTTTTCATCGTATACAACCCACATTAGCTTTTTTCCATTATGTGTAACATACACGCACTTGCGGATTGAGGAGTTTTCGTAACGGAGCAAAATATGGTTGGGTAAAAACACTACAAAAGTACAAAACATATGACTTTCATCAACCGACAAATCCATCAGTATTCCGTCAGTGAAGGTGATTATGGTTACGTGGGTAAAGCATTTAACAACATATTACCAACATAATTTCCCAAGGGATCACCAACGGTTTCTTTAGTGACGAATTGTTGAATGAAGTTGGTTGTTACCAGGTCAGGATCACTGACAGAAATATTCAACAATGGATTTCACCCATGGAGATTGGATACAAAAAATTCCCATTTAAATGAATTTTATCTTTGTGAAATAAAAGAAATTCCCGGTTAAATGAATTTTATTTTTATGAAACAAATAAATAAAATGTGGATAAAGATATATATATTTTAAGACAAAAGATCAAATATAAATACCTTTAACGTACGAACCGAATGTTTCGCTAAAAAAACGCGGTGACATTTTCGTAATTATCAAAATTACTCTACAAATGATCTTGTATAGTGGCGAAGTTTGAAAATTTCCACTGGGGGGTCGGAAGTCACCAGACCTAAAAATTCTATATAAGTAATTTTTTTTATCTAAAACCGGGGGTTGAAAACGTATATATCTAAAAAAAATCTATACGAAACGTACATACATAACACTACTGAGCGAAAAGTTAAGGGGGTCGGGTCCCCCCCCCCCCGGCCCCTTGAAAGCAACGCCCCTGATCTTGTAGGGTAATTTTGATGTTGTAGGGTAATTTTGTAAATTATCTTGTAGGGTCATTTTAAACACGGTATATATATATTCATTTATTACTTTCTGAATGAATTATTATCTAGGGTTAGGATATAATAGATGATTCCAAAAAATGTCATGTGTACTATCAGAATCACTCTTACACGCTTATCTTTTACACTAATTTTAATTTAAATATTAATTTTTAATTCTTACAATATAGGAATATACATGTTAAGTATTTATATAAGAGTAAATTACAAAACTCGTCTTTTATGTATGTCACTTATTGCAAAGTGCGTCCTTTGTCTTCAAAAATTACAAAAAACGTACTCGATGTTTGCAAACTCTTACATGTTACGTCCCCTAGCCCTAACTAGGTTAATTTTTACAGTTAAGTATGAACAAATGGACCCCACATAGGGGTATTTTGGTCATTTTACCTTATTTACTCAAATTAATAAACATAAAAAGTAATAAATAAAACAATTAAAATATATTATATATATTTAGGTATATAGTTATAGGGGACCGCTAAAATGAAAACCACCTCCAGTTTTAAGAACCGCGGGAACCACTTTCTAGTCATTAGATTTTCAAAATGGATGGATAAGATTAAAAGTAGTTAAAAGTAATATTAAATTCTTTTTGTCTTATTATGTCTTTAATATTTTAATCTAAAATGGCATTTAAGTAATTTTGTTTTTTTTATCTTATTAATTTTATTGTTTTTTATTAAATATTTGTCCTATTGCATTAATTGTTTTTTTCTAAATCATATTTTTTTTTATCAAACAACATTTTTGAAAATCAGATTTTTTTAATAAAAAAAATTTACGCGCGCTTTTTTACGACCCGTTTTTTACGCGCGTTTTTTTACGACCCGTTTTACGCTCCGTTTTTGCGACCGGGTTTTTAAGTGTCGTTTTTTATGCCCCGGTTTTACGTACCGTTTTTTGCCGCACCGTTTTTTGCCGCACCGTTTTTTACGTCACGTTTAAGCCGTTTTTACGCCCCATTTTTTACGCGTCGTTTTTACGCGCCGTTTTAGCGTCCCGATTTTATGTCTTGTTTTTACGCGCCGTTTATACGGCCCGTTTTACGCGCCGTTTTTTTACGCCCCATTTTTTTCACGCCGTTTTTGCGACCGGGTTTTTACGTGCTGTTTTTTATTCCCGGTTTTACGCACCGTTTTTTAGCGCGCCGTGTTTCACGTCCCGTTTTTACGCGCCGTTTTTTTTGCCCCATTTTTTACGTCCCGTTTTTACACGCCGTTTTTACGACCCGTTTTTTTTACGCCGTTTTTTTACGCCCCCGTTTTTTACGTGCGTTTTTTTACGACCCGTTTTACGCCCCGTTTTCTTCACGCCGTTTTTGTGACCGTGTTTTTACGCGCTGTTTTTATGCCCGGTTTTACGCGCCGTTTTATACCACGCCGTTTCGTCCTGTTTTTACGCGCCGTTTTTACGCCCCGTGTTCACGCCCCTTATTTACGCGCCGTTTTTTTCACCCGGTTTTTAAGGGCCATTTTTTTGCGCCCCGTTGTCACGCGTCGCTTTTTTGCGCGTCGTTTTTTGCGCCCCCTCTCTTACACATGCGTTTTTAAACTTTTTCTTATACGAAAACTTTTTTTTACGGTTTTAAATTTTTTTTTACGAAAAGTTTTTTGACGTTTTACGTTTTACGTTTTACAATTTACATAACACAATGTTTTACGTTTTACATAATAAGGTTTTACGTTTTACAATTTACATAAAAAAGTTTACGTTTTACAATTGTCATAAAAAAGTTTTACGTTTTACATAGAAGTTTACGTTTTATGTTTTACGTTTAAAGTTTATGTTTTACGTTGTACGTTTTACAGGTTACATACAAAAATTTACGTTTTACGTTAAAAAGTTTACGTTTTACTTTTTATGTTAAAAAGTTTACTTTTTACGGTTTATGTTTTACGTTTTACGTATTAAGTTTACGTTTTACGTTAAAAAGTTTATACATAAAAGTTTTTAGACGGCCACCACCTCCAACACCACCGCTGTGGCGCCACCCCCAAAACCGATGTTGGAAGTATAAATGTTTCGTATAACGGATTTTTCGAAAATCAGGCAGAGTTTCTTCTGTTTTTGGGCAATCCCGACAACTAAGTGTCGATTTATTTTTTTAAAATACAACAATAAACCAATCACAATTATCAATATATATAGTTTTCGTCGAAATGTCAAAACATAACAAATTTCTAATCCAGTCGGTTCGAGCTCGGATCGTGTATAACTAAAAATCTATAACTATATAAATAAGATTTTCGCATTGTTTAAATTGTTACCGGGTCTGGTTTTGACTGTGGTTGACTGCTGTTGACCGGCGGTGAAGTGAGACCAGCTTTGACCGAGACCCGAAACCACACCCGAAACGCAGCTGACCAGCTTTGACCGAGACCCGAACCACACCCGAACCGAGGCTGACCAACTTTGACCGAGACCCGAAACCGAGCCGAAAACCCGACAAAATCTGAAGTGAACCTGAACCAAAACTCAAACCACATCAGAATCTGAGCACGAAATCTAAGTCGAACTTGAACCAAACGCACGAAATCTAAGGCAAATATATACCTATATGTTTACATACATACGAGTGTATTTCAAAAAAAACACACAAGTACATTTATAGTGAACATACACAAACCGACAAACAGTTGGAAAAAAAATCACAGAGTGAATCAATTCATCAACAACAAGGGTTATCAAAATGTTGATGTGAAAACTGCTTAACAGTCTCAGTACCAAATTTTGAACTTGTTGAATACTCAATAGTCAATACTAGGTAAACAAATAGCTATTGCTGTGAGCAGTTACAATTTTCAAACCTGTGTGAAGTGCTATGAACATGTTATCTCAACCAAACCTACTATTTGCTGCCAAATGTTAAATTAAAAATAATAGCAACTGCGAACTGATCTGAATTTTGGACTTAAATCTACATACATGAAATGGGACTATAAATGCTTACAATTTGGGGATGATACTACTTACAATTTGCGACGGTATCTTCATCACCTCTACTGCAGTCGTCACCCATCGTTCATCGTCACTCCCCCGGTCATCTTCTCCGATGGCCATCGTTCACCGCCGACCACCGCCATTCTCCGACCATCCTTCTCACCTCAGGTAACCAACAACAACCACCATAGCCACCACCTGCAATACCATTACCATCTCTGATCACCTCCGGCGACCACCATCAAACCTGCTCTACAACTCCGACCATCTCCATTCGCCGTCGCCGGTGGTCTCACCGAAGAAGAAGAGGGGGTTTAGGTGCGTCGTTGTCGGAGAAGGGGGGGCTGTCGGCAACCGGAGCTCACTTCGGTGGTCGGAGCTGCGAGAGGGAGAGAGTTCTGATTTGGGTTTCTTGTTGTTCAGAGGATTTTTGTAGAAGACGAGGGATGAGGATAATTGGGTTTCTTGTTGGATTTTTGTAGAAAGATGAGGGATGGGGATAAATAAGAGAGGAAAGAGGAGAGAGGTAGATAAAGATTCAGTGACTTTAAATGAAGAGAGAGAGATTAGACATTTGGGAGTAAATGACCAAAACACCCTTTTTGTTGTTGTAATCTGATTGGTAGAGAGTGGTTCTCATGGTTCTTACAACTGGAGGTGGTTTTCATTTTAGCGGCTCCCTATAGTTATATACACACACTTTAACCACCCAGACTCCCTCTCTCTCTAAACTCTCTCCCAACCCCACTTTCTCTCTAACTTCTAGTGACACCACCATCTACCACCATCTCCCGACCCCCACCCCTACCCCACCCAACTATCTGATCACTACCGTCCACCACCACCTCTTGCCACCATGAGCCATCGCCATCTCCTATAACAACCACCAAAACCACAAAGATTTGAGCCAGATCTGACCACAATCCACCAAGATTTGAGCAAGAACTACAGAGATCTGAACTAACCATCCACAAAGAATCTGAACTAGATCTCCCTGCCCCACTTTACCACACAGAGCAACCGGCTTCACTCAACTAATCCAGAAACCGAAAAGCCTGATCACCTAAATCACCAACACCGTACGGTCCAGCAAACGACGTCGGATGAAGCAACACTCCGGCTCTTCTCCGATCACGAGGATCCGTTTTCGGAATCCAGTCGGCATAATCCAGCGGCAAATCTTCTCCCACTGCGTACGCATCAACTGCAACAGCGTGATTTCGAATTCGCCTAATTGCGAGTGGTTTTGGCGGAGCACGTGGTGAGGAGACTGAAGCGATGGTCACGAAATTGGGGAGTTTTGGATGAGTGAGAAGAGGGAGTGATGAGAGAGAGTGAGCCGCCATTGTTGGTTGAGAGAATGGAGATACAGCGGTAGTTGTTATATATGGAAGAAGATGACAACATTGTTGCTTCTGTCGTAGTTTAAGGATTTGCAGGTGTGGGTGTTTTGGAATAAAGGCCGATTAGGGTTTTTTTGGGGGTTGTTAATGGAGGAAATTGATTGGTTGGTGAAACGACATTAATGCCCTCACGTGGGTCCCACGTGACTAAATATAACTGAGAAAATTAACTTGGTTTGGGGTAAAGGATATACCATGTTATGATTTGTGAACATCGGGTATGATTAATGTAATTATTGAAGACAAAGGACATGATTTGCAATAACATACATACATAAAGGACGAGTTTTGTAATTTACTCTTTATATAAACTCTATCCCTATCCTTATCCCTATCCCTCTCTGTCTTTATACCTAATAAATAAAAATCTTAGGAGACACATGACACAATTCTAGGCATTCTTAATTTTTTTTTTGTTTCGTCTAAATTGTATACTCATTTAACTTACACGCGGATCCTTACTCATTTAAAATTTACCTGATTTCCTTTTCAATATTACATTTAATACATTCCTTATTTTGTTTTCATCAAACCCGCACGTTTTCATTATTTAGATTTTACAATTTTATAATAAAATTCTAATTCACCATTATTTTATTTCCATTTTTCTAAATTTAAGAATTGTGATTTTTATTTTCCTCTTTTGCCTCTTATGATTCCACATATTTAAATTACAAAAATAAAACCAAGTTTTACTAATTCAAGCCGTATAGTATAATACACGGGATTCAAACATAGTATCTTATATACCAAAAGCTAATTATAAACATCATATATCCCTATTTAGTGCTTATTCTGGACTAAGGGATTTTATACACATTGTTGACTTGTTGTTTTTGTAGGAGCCGGCTGGATATACTACTTTGTAATTTTTATTCAAACTGCCATTAACACTGGCATAAGCATAGGATCTATTTTGCTTGCTGGGGAATGCCTTCAGGTATATACACCATATAAGCATTTAATATTTTACTCAAAAACATATTTTTGTTGTTTCTTTAATACTTTCTTTGTTATTTAGATAATGTATTGGAGTATTTTCCCCGACGGACCCCTTCATCTCTGGGAATTCATAGCCATGGTGACAGTGGTGATGATGGTTCTTTCTCAGTTGCCGAGTTTTCACTCTCTTAGACATGTCAACTTAGCTTCACTATTGTTGAGCTTAGCCTATACATTCGTTATGGTTGTCGCTTGTCTCCATGCAGGTACTATTTATCGCGCATTTAAATGAGCAAGTTATGTAACGGTCAAAGTGGATACCTTATGATACTTGTTGTAACTGATTAGATTGAGTTGACACGAAACACTTATCAATTTTTTAAATAATTTGTGTGCGAGCTGTGAGTTCAATGTTTCTTTTTATTATTTTAATATGCATGAAAAGTGTACTTTAAGGACTTCATGCTAGTATTTTTCAACATCAAATCTCTAGGTAAAGGATCAAATAAAAATAATATTAACGTACGAATTGAGGGAAAAAGCAAAAAGTGGCGGTGTCATTTTGGTAATTATCAGCAACTTCTAAATTACTGGGGAAAAAACAAAAAGTGTCTTGTAGAGTAATTTTGAGCATCTGTAGATTAATTTTGGGAAATGTAGGGTAATTATCAAATTACTCTAGTAGAAACATTGAACATTTACATGAACATTTACAATGGTTTAGGTTTTTTTAGGTTTTTGAGGGTGGTGGTGGTGGGGGGGGGGGGGGGGGGGGGGGGGGGGGGGGGGGTTAGTGTAATTTTGATAATTACCCTACAATTTTGATAATTACCCTACACGACCAAAATTACTCTACATGAATATTTACAATGGTTTAGGTTTTTGGGGGGTGGGTTAGTGTAATTTTAATAATTACCCTACAATTTTGAAAATTACCCTACACGACCAAAATTACTCTACATGAATATTTACAATGGTTTAGGTTTTTTTAGGTTTTTGGGGGGTGGGTTAGTGTAATTTTAATAATTACCCTACAATTTTGATAATTACCCTACACGACCAAAATTACTCTACACGAACATTTACAAAATTACTATACAGAAGCTCAAAATTACTCTACTAGAGTAATTTTGAAGTTGCTGATAATTACCAAAATGACACCGCCACTTTTTTGACTTTTCTTTCAATTCGTACGTTTATTTTATTTTTACGTGAACTTAACTCCAAATCTCTAAGGGTACCTGTGCCAGTATACTCATAAATTGACAGCTTCTGTTTTATATGTAACAAGTGATTCACTTGTTACACGTAAAAACTAAAAACAGAAGTTATCAACTCGTTACATATAAAACATAAGTTGTCAACTTGTTTATGAATTATGAGTATACTGGCACCTCTAATTATGTTGAGCTGATTTGTAGGGCTATCGAAAAATGCACCTAAAAGAGATTATTCATTACAATCTTCCAAGTTTTCAGTGGTTATGAGTGCCTTCACCTCGATCTCTATAATCGCTGCCATATATGGAAACGGGATTGTGCCTGAGATACAAGTAATGAACTTCATTGAACTCTACAATTTCAACAGTATATGCAGTTTTATTTTACACAAGAAATTATACAGGCTACTTTGGCTCCACCGGTAACAGGGAAGATGTTTAAAGGACTTATGATGTGTTACGCTGTGATTTTCGTTACGTTCTACTCTGCTGCTATCTCTGGTTACTATGTGTTTGGCAATAAAGCTTCCTCAAACATTCTTACAGACCTCATGCCTGATGAGGGACCTGCCTTAGCCCCCACATGGCTTCTTGGACTTGGTGTTGTGTTCATTCTTCTTCAACTCTTTGCTATTGGACTTGTATGATAACTTCCCCTTTCTTACCATTTTGACAACATACATGCAATTATTCCAAAAAAAAAAAAGATAATTATTCTAATATTGGGCCTTGATTCATGTATGCAAATATTGGGTCTTTGATTCTTTTACACTGTTGGGCCTTAACGGGTCCCACCGCCGATAGTGGAACCACACCGACAAAAGACTGAAAAGCCCATCAAGGATCCAATCAAAAATTGTTTTCTCAAAATTTCTGACCGACGAATTATCGACATACCACTCCTTGGTAAATTTATCCCTCCAAAAATGACAGAAATCCATACTCATCTACGCTGAGTCACCATTCGTAACTGTCGGTTTGACCATGGACAAAGGTTATATCGGTAATTTTTCAATGATTACTGACGGATTACTGATCGTGTTCTCTGGTGTCCGCCAGTAATTACCAACGGATTTATCCATTGGTGATACTCCTATGTTTAGTATTGATAGGTCGTGTATGTTTTAAAAGCTATGATATGATTTTTATTAATCTTTGACGTATAACCAAAATCAGCATTGGAACAGGTTTATTCTCAAGTAGCTTATGAGATTATGGAAACGAAATCCGCAGATGTGAATCAAGGGATGTTCTCAAAACGAAACCTAATCCCGAGAATAGTTTTGCGGTCACTCTACATGATATTTTGTGGGTTTTTCGCGGCAATGCTGCCATTTTTCGGGGACATTAGTGGTGTAGTTGGAGCCCTGGGTTTCATTCCATTGGACTTCATCCTTCCGATGCTTTTATACAACATGACTTACAAGCCGGCGAGATCTTCATTCACTTACTGGATAAATATGTTTATTATGGTGGTTTTTACCGGCGTTTGCTTGTTGGGTTCGTTTTCTTCTATAAGACAGTTGGTTCTTGATGCTAGTAAATTCAAACTGTTTAGTGATGATGTGGTTGACTGAACTTGAAGACAAGCTAGACTCCACTTTTTGGAAGTACATAGGTAGTTAAATGTTGTATAACTTTTATAACAAAATGCCTTTCAAGTCTACTTGTATGCTTCAAAGTTAAGTAAAACCTCTTATGTGCACAAAATACACGTAGAGAAAAAACGACATATGCTTTTTATGATTACAAACAAAAACAAGCTGGTGACTAAAATGGAACAAATCATAGCAGTTAAAAGTTGGACCTCACCTAAATATAAAATAAGGAACGGAAAAAACATATTGTAACGCAGAACAAGTTCTTGATAAAACAAGTATTACCAGACTGGAAGGTAATAAAGAAAGATCGACAATGTGAATTCATCCAGTTGTATGGAAGCTGACTGACTTGACGATATTAGTCACCCGTTCAGCAAACGTTTTGGAAGTTATCTTTTTACCAGGAACATGAAATGGGTTCGATACAGCATCTAGATATGCAGAGTGAAACCTCCTGAAAAACTACACCAAAATTTCTTTATTCAAGTGAAACTTAAGTTGTAAACTTAGGTCTCGATTCGATACTGGTCAATTCAGGTTGTGTTTTATCCCTAATGGGTCAACCTAGTGAGTAACCAATAAAGGAAACGGGTCAAAACTCAAAGTGTACACTTAATGATTAAGGCAACTCATGTATCGAAACTACATAGGCCAAAAACATGCTTAGTGAGGAAAATGCCATATAAATATTTATAAAGACAAAAATACCCTTGTATCGATTTACCAAAACGCAACCATAAATGTAAAAAAAACTAGTGTGTTTTTTTGTCATTTATTATATTCCAACACTTTTGTATGAACTTGGTATAATTTATATTGGTCACATTTGGTAGCATATAAAGTAGTTTTAATATTTAGGTTGCCTTAATGAAAGAAGTTGAAGACTTCTTCTAGTACCAAAAAAATATATATATTCATAAAAATATGTAAAAAAATTATTTATAAAAATACATCTGTGTCCGTTTCGACTGGTACCAAAAAAATCTCATTTTGACCCATTACCCAGCCCATTTTGCTACCTCTAGTCAGCATGCGCATAAAACAACAGAAACAAAGAAGCTTCGCGAATTCATCATGCACTTACATTTCTTACATCAGCATCACGGACATCAAGGTCTGTTGTTACAAGGATAAACTTCACCTTTGTGTTAGTTAAATAACCATACCTGCCAACATTTAACCTTAGTTAAGTTAAATAACCATACATGTGGCTCACAAATAGTGTCACTGTTTGTATTTTGTTAATGAGACAGGTGGCTACAAAGAAAAACATGTATAATGTTAATATAAACGTGAAATACGCTCACACTTTGTAATTTTCGGTTGGATATAGAAGACCAAGAAATGTCTCATTCAGCATTGGTCCGGATTTTTTTGGGTTGTTTACTGCAAAACAGTCATGAGAATCTCATTAACATTAAGTATAGATCGTGTGTATATATATATATATATATATATATATATATATATAGGGTAAGGTTATTGTAAAAAACACCAAAAGTGTGAGAAAGGTAAGAAAGAATCTCAGCCATTAGATCTAAATTAATTGAAAAGGGTAAAAAAGTAATTTTATCACTAATTCAATTAATTAAAAACTTCCCATAACCGCCACCTTAATTTTAGGAAGTATATAACACCATTCAGCAAGTATATAACACCATTCAGTAAGTATATATAACACCATTCAGCAAGTATATAACACCATTCAGCAAGTATATAAATACCATTCAGCAAGTATATAACACCATTCAGCATTCAGCAAGTATATAACACCATTCAGTAAGTATATAACACCATTCAGCAAGTTTATAACACCATTCAGTAAGTATATAACACCATTCAGCAAATATATAATACCATTCAGCAAGTATATAACACCATTCAGCATTCAGCAAGTATATAACACCATTCAGCAAGTATATAACACCATTCAGCAAGTATATAACATCATTCAGTAAGTATATAAACCATTCAGCAAGTATATAACATCATTCAACAAGTATATAACACCATTCATTGACTAAACATCTGATCGAAACATATTTTTTTCTCTATATAAGTATAGCAATATGGTACTCATTAAAGATAAAAAAACGCTCGTTATTATGGTGTAAATTTTTTTTTTAAAAAGTTACGTATAAAAAGTTATTGACGTTTAAAAAAGACGGGGGAAGTTACATGTGCATTACCTAATTTCTAGTGGGTTTAAAAGACTATTGCCCCTAGATATTTCAAATCAGTCCAAATTAATGAAAATATTTTACAATTTAGTCCCTATTGATCTCAACCATTAGATCAAAAGATCTAATGGTTGAGATTCTTTCTTACCCTTCTCACACTTTAGGCCTTTTTTACAGGATCCTCTACCTATATATATATATGAGAAAAAAAAAAAGCCTAAAACATGTCTAAAACCCCTAAAAATGGTATTTTTAAACATGTCGAACCTACATGGTAAAAAATTATACATGACCATATCATCATCATCATCATCATACTCAGTATATCCCACCAATAGCAAAGCTAAGGTAGGGTCTGAGGAGGGTAAGATGTAGACAGCCTTACCTCTACCCCGTAGGTATAGAGAGGATGCTTCCAGTGAGACCCCCGGCTCGATAGTAGTTTTGCATCAAGCCTTGAACATAAGGCACATAACACTCAGCAATTGGGACAAAAGCCGATTAGCGCATGTACCCCCTTGTCTTTCGGCTATCAACGCCACCACATGATTCATGATTAACCGTCCCTCGCTTTTTAACGTTATTTTCACTGGAAGTACAAATGAAATTGAGCTCAACCCAACAACTTTAAAGTACAAATGACCAATCTAAAAACAAAGCTAAAACTTGAGTCCTACATGAATTATCACTCGTTATTCAAAATCTTGAATTTCACTAAGCATTATATTGTAAAATTGCATAAAATTTGAACTGAAAGGACAACCTGATTAACAAAAGTTCACAGTTGAACAATCCTTCAATTGCATGATTTAAGTCACGTGTATCATAAAACAGCATCAAACATGAAATAAATTGCTAGAAACATCTCAATTGTCAGTAACATAGCAAGAAAAAGAAAATATTTATTGCCCAAAAGAAACACCTTAGTTTACAGAAGAGCCTAAAAGAAACTAAAATTTGTGTTAGAATCCTAACTCGGATCAAAATAATCATAGCGGATGCAGAAAACACAAAGAGTATCTATCAGCCGCTTGCATTCTTCAAGAACATAAATAAACAGCAAACAAACTTTAATTGACCTAAAGAACCTTAATAGAACGTCAAGTAGCGAAACGACACAGATAGCAAGAACATGATTGGGGAAAAGCGATACTAATGTGAAATTAAACAGCTCTGATACATACAATTAAGAGCCACTATTGTAAAACAGCATCTAATTTGATTATCCAGTGCCAATAATAAACATATTATGCTAAAATATGTTCATCAAATCGATCATCTAGATTCAGAACACCGCCAAAAAAGGTCGAACACACTAAACAGGTGATCAATTTCATAAGAGGCGAGAAAACCATGTGCCCATCCTGACCCGTCGGTATTCTCTTCTTGACCCATTCTTATTTTTTCCTATTTTCAGTTTTACCCACTAAGATTTATATCTTACCCAAAATAACCCATAACCTTCAAATTATTACTCAAATAATTCCAAAAGTGTGTCTTTGGGTCAGTTTTGCCACCCCTTATACAAACTCATGTTTGATCAAACCGAACATAAAAATCCATATTTTTGTAAACATATGAAAATGAATGTGATTTTATTGTTTGGATGATAACAACACTTCCATATACTTGAAACAAAGCTACTATCAGGTTTTATCCTATGACTATGCTTTTATAAATTTGGATGCTTTAGACAAAAAAAAGTTTTGACTTTTACTCGGAGTCAAGTTTTTTGCTTTACTTTTTTATTCAACATGAAAGATATGGTTTTAACCAGCTAAATCAATTATCATACTTCATTACATCAAAACTCACGGTTTGACTTATAGCTGTCCAAATTTGGAATCACGAAAGTTTGTTTAAACCCATAGCTTGAGCTCAACATAATAACCAAGTACACTACTAAATCTTCATATAAAAGTATGGATTAGCCTATATATGATGCAACCTTATCCTCCTTAAGTTCTAAATGATCATGAAATCTTTTAAAACTTGTTTGTTCCTTGCTCCCTTTTCACTCTCTTTAGAAATGAGAAAAGAGGAAAAAATTGAAGGACTTTATACTAAGCAAATTGTGCTTAGTCATAAAGGCATAAAGCATAGATTAATTCCTCCTATACCATCTTATTATATTAGACAACTCCCTAAATTTGTCTTATTTGCAAACAGGTCAGGGATCCATTTATTAAGCTGTATACCCCTTCAAAAATAATCTGCAATAGACGGTTAACATTATTGATGAACACACCTTTTGACACCTGCACCGATATGTCAACTAGGAAGGAACAACTCCCAACATACATTTCCAACATGTTATCGTATTTTCAGATTGCTATGCAAATTTGCTTGAAGACATAATAAAGACAACCTAATCAACAACAGGATCTCATCATCATCATCATCATACTCAGTAAATCCCACCTATAGCAAAGCAAAGGTAGGGTCTGAGGAGGGTAAGATGTAGACAGCCTTATCTCTACCCCATAAGAATAGAGAGGATGCTTCCAGTGAGACCCCCAGCTCAATAGTAGTTCTGCATCAAGCCTTGGACATAAGGCACATAACACTCAGCAATCGGGACATAGACCGATTAGTGCATGTACCCTTTTGTCTTTTAGCTATCAACGCCACCACACGATGCATGATTAACCGTCCTCAGCTTTTAACGTTATTTTCACGAAATTAGTAAAATAACGTTAAAATTAGTGCACTTTCACCTTTGCCCCAGATGGCCCACACATATATACATTATATGTGCATACCGCAAGCGGGGTGTAATCAACAACAGGATCTACAAACACAATTCTTAAAAAACTAATTGTTTCATGCAATTAGAATCATTAGATGATGATGACATGATACCTCTTTCATCAACAACATCAAGAGAGCAATGAACGATATGATGAAGCTTGAGCGCATCGTCTGCTTCGGTGAAGCTCTGAATGTACAGCGGATTATTCTGTCCTCCCCAAATATTAATAATAATAATAATTATAATAATCACACAAGATTCATGAAATTAATTAAACACAAATAAGCAGACAGAAGAAGAAGAAGAAACCTGATGCCCAACGACGGCGATGCAGACGATCATCTTCCCGATCTGCACTTTCGATTGATTCCTTCCTGTGAGATACACAAAACAAATTTACTTTTGAGTTTAAATACAACTAGTATTATTTATTACCCATTTACCACAAGCTGATGGATGGTTCGCTGAGCCACAACACCACTCAAATAGTGATGGTTGAATGAATTTTATAATTATGCTTGAGATTCAAAGTCGGTGTTTATGATTATCAAGTCAAAATAAACTTCTGAATTCAATGTGGGTGAACAAAATTAGAAATTATAGTCTATCAAAATTTCAAGATCCAAACGAAACCGGAATAAATCAAAGTTTGGATTGGATGGTGAGCAAACCTGAATTCGATCGAGAATCAACAGCCCCTTGGTCACCCTCCGTCCTTTGCAACTCGATCGAGAACCAGCAGGCTTCATTTGATTTGGGTGTTTATTGGAAACTTCATTTGGGCTGATTCCGTGAACTATTAAAGACCCATATTTTGTAATATCATACAAACATATCTCCAGGGCCCAGGCCCAGCCCCCTATTGGTTAAGTGGTGTGCAACGGCACCTGGTTCTGGGTATGATCGGATATTAAGAGAAACCGGTTCAGGTACGAGTATTGAGGAGAATAGCTATACCCTATGTATCTGGGTAGGGTATAATCGGGTATGGATCCGGGTATTATTACCCTGTTTAAAAAAAAATTAGCTTTTTTTATTATGTTACACAAAAATAAATTCATTTAAATATTAAATTCGTTTGTAATTCCTAAAAATAATTAAAATTTATTACACTAACATAAATTCACTCAAGTACAAATTATTTGTTTTATAATATGTACTTGTTAAGTAAACATAAAAATATACTTTAAAGTTCGGCTATTCTATCTATCGGGTATTAAAAAAAAGTAGTGGTATACGGTATAACCAGGTTGGGTATAAAGTATGACTGGTTCCGAGTATAATTATGCCATGAATTACCTTTTTGTGTCCACAACCTTGATGCTTTATGTAATTCCAACAAATCTTTGACCGAGAAAGCAAAGATTTGGAGGATATTACACCACTTGCTTACGATGCCAAATAACCAAAGCCATGTAACAAGAAGTGAATTGATGTTCAGTTGTCTCCAAATCGTTGTCACACATCACACATATTTGCGAATCAAAATGTATAGTCCTTTTACTCAAAGGAGTGGCGGACTCAGAAATTTTTTCATGGGGGTGCGGAATATTTTTAAAGATTTTAGGCCCCTAGGTATATAAAAAAATTCAATTCCTATCGGGTCGGGTCATGTAACACTAAAGAATATCAAGCTAAAATTTATATAATTATCAAAAACACGTCAAACTTCGTTACAAACATATTTAAAATGTCGCTCTACGGGTTTTCATTTTTTGAAATCTATCAAAACATCTATAGCTACTTTTTCTAAGCAAGTCTTTCTCTATATAACATATACAACTAATTTCAACACTAAACACTTAAACAATCATCACCAAACTTCATAATTTTCAACTTTAAAATCAAGCCCTAGTTTTAATTGTTGATTCCTTCTAACTAACCATTTAAACACACTAAACTTTAACTAAAACAACAAAATCAACCAACTAAAGTTTCAAAGAACAACAAAACAACTAAAATTTCAAATTTTATTAACAATTGTATTTCTCTTAAAAATCCAAATAAAACAAGAAAACTAAAAAATAATCGAACCATACCCAAAAATAGTGATGAGATGCTGTTTTCGTGAGTTTGGTGGCCGAAATTGCGGTGGGTTGGGTAATTATATTTTAGTTCAAATTAGATTATTAGATTGGGTTGGGCTTGAGTTATGGTGTGTTTATTGGGTTAAAGGTTAAGAGAAAGTTAATTGTGTTAAGTGAAAGTTAATTAGTTAAGTGGAAAGTTAATTAGCTTGTATTTAAAAAAAAATCAGTGTTTACGTAATTTTTTTACAAATTCATAAGATTTCTTTTCCTAAGGGAACGGTCGAAAATTTTATAGGGGTGCGAACGAAAATTTTCAAGGGGTGCGGTCGGGATTTTACCGGAAATTTAGCACTAAATTTTATTTTTTCAAAGGGTGCGCCCGCCCACCTTAACATACATGTGGGTACGCCCCTGACTCAAAGCAGGGTCATTCTAACTTTTTGGAGACCATAAGCGAACCAAAAGGTCGGGCCCTATTGAATTGGTATAAAGGAATTGAGGTTGAGATTTGAGACATTGAATTTCACAACCCCCGACCACAACCGGGATGAGAGCCGTGAACCAGATAACAGGTGGTATCGGTGTTTATTAAATTTGCAGTAGAATATAACATCAGGACCGTAGTTAGGAAATAAACATAAAGAACAAGGATTATAGAAAGTAAGAGTGAAAGAGTATTTTGGTAATTTCAAGTATAAAATAAGGGTACTTTGGTAATTTATATTTAACATAATCATTTAACTATTTATTATAACATCAGAAAAATAAAAAATTGATTATTTATATATTAACATATACAAACTCTTTCTCTCTCTCTCTACATACATGCCCTCTATCTTCTTCATCATCGAACACCACCACCCACCACCTCACTGCCTCCCCCCCCCCCCCCCGGTTACCATCAACAGCCATCGCCTCACTAACCACCTGCCACCATTATACCGCCCAACCACCACCGTCACCACTCCCACCTCCTACTGCTAATCGACCACCATCACCATCCCGCCGCACCACCTGCCATCACCACCATCCTCCACCACTTAATTTTATGTTTCTTATTAACCCAAATATTCATCTTCCTTAAACAAACCCAAACCGGAAACCCTATTTGTAACAACTCTCATTAAAAAGTCCTAATTATTATTTTAATTGTCCAATAGGAAACCCTAATTGAGAAACCCAAGTGATTCTGTACAAGCCCTAAAATTTTCAGAACAATCGGAATCAGGATCAGGGCCCCTAAAACTCCGGGGGGGTAAACCCTAGTTAGTATTATCCACACAGTTTTACGTGTGAAATGAATCTGCATGCGAAACCAACTCAGCAAGCCTATGCAGACACGAGGCTACCCTATGGTCATAGGGTGTCCCTCGCGCCACGCGACGCGCACAAAGGGACCTCTCGCGTGGCGCGAGAGGGTCATTTTTCATGTATAAATAGTAGCGTCTGTTACATGCAATTGTGAGTTAGTTCGACGATCAAAGTCATTTCGTACACTGAGATATAGTAGAAACAGTCTAAAAACACACACGGTTCACGAAGTGCTGCCACAATACAGGGTAATAACTCGATCGCTGCTACGATTCAATGTCCGATCGATTAAACTATCCAATGGATGTTTAAGTGCTGCCCACATTAGGGTTTATGCTTTGTCATTCGTTGTTAATTCAATGGATGTTTAAGTATCGCACTTTGTCATTCGATGTGAGGGTTTAATCTCGTGAGTTATCGTAAATGCTGTATTAAGTTACTAACCGAGTTGTGTGCATGTTATTAATTTAGGTTAAAAGGCTAATCAGTAGGCTAGGCTCTGCTCAATTAAATCTGCAATGTGAGTCATTCTCTTTTTATCAAAGTGCTTTATAAATTCTTAAATATTTTCAAAGTTATAATTACATGGATTAAGTCTATTACAGCCGGTATGTGGGGTATTGTATACATTACTTGATAATCTTCACCATTGGGGCAGCCAAGGGGTGATATGACCATAATCACAGACACCATTGGACAACGGGAGGGCCAATGGGTCGAGTGACAAAATACCGTGGGTAGTTGGTTTGATATCAGAAACATTGTAATCGCTCTTAATACTGTAAATTATAACAAACGAGTCATTTTAGCAAAATGAATGATTCACCAGTATTTCCCGCTGACAAAACCTTTTTCAAACATGTTTCAGGTGATCTATTGTAATCCAGAAAAAGTGTCGTGAAGCACTACAAGCTTAAGGAAGTGGCTCAATATAAAGTAAAGAAACATGTTTTGTAAAAATAAAGATTTCTCAGAGAAATCATATGATTGTAAATTACCGGGTTTTATCCCGAATTGTGAAATAAAATAATCAGGAAAATTGCAGTTTTAAAAAGATCCTGAAGAAACCTTCCGCTATTAAATTAATACCACGGGATTTTCTGTTCCGCGGCTCCTGAAACGGGTCAAACCGGGTCGGGGGCCGTGACAGAAAAAGGTGGTATCAAAGCCACTGATTTAAGCCAATTAAGTATTTAGGAAATACTTAATTTTACTGATTGCCAATTATGTGATTATGTGTTTTATTAATTGAATATTTGTGTACAGTATGGGTAAGCAAAAGTTGTCAAACATCTATCTTAAATTAGATAGGTCATCCAACGAGAAGGGAAGTTCATCCCAAACCAAATTCTCAAATCACTCTGTAATTCCTGAAGAAGGAATATTTGTGCGAAAGGCACAATATGAGGAACCACTTTCTCCTAATAAAAGAAGTTTGATTTTTAAGAAAAGTCAGGAGAAAATAAAGAAATTCCGAGAAAAGAAGATTAAACAGGAAACTCAGGAATTAACCAGTAAAACACCTTGGGAAGACAAGTTAGATGAAAAATGGGCAGATCTCTATATGCTAGCCAATGTAGCATTAAATACAAATCTTTAATACTTTGACTTAAGTTTTAGCAACCTTATCACTTACAAATCCAGAAACATTATCCAGTAAATAAATAAGTTTACAATAAACCCTAGTATGTTTTAAATTTCAGTTGTTTTGTAGTTACCCAGTCTGAAATAATATTTAAAGGTTATTTATGAAATTTTGTTATCAAATTTTTAACTTAGCAATTTTTTGTGTATTTTGCATATGTGCTAAACAGTATGAATGACTTGTCTGACGCTCTGCAAAATCTAAATCTCTATCCGGTGAAAATAGAGGTTTCCAGAGATTTCAATAGGTATATACCAGATATAGAAGAACCTATGGAATTCAACGCTCCACCTCCGGAGAAACCCAAGCCCAAGAAAAGGAGAAGATTCGTGGGATGGAGGCGTGTGCGTAGGAGGAAACCCGTTACTAGAAAGATTCCTAAAATAGAAAATCCTTTAGATAAAGGGAAGGGAATTGAAGTCAGGGAAGAATCTAGGCAAATGGGAATACAGTTTGAAGAATATTCAAAGCAAATAGAAATGGAGATTGGAGGAGGTTCTAAACAAACCCAGATAGAAATTGGAGAAAGCTCTAAACAAACCCAGGAAATGACATTACAGGAGGAGCTAGATTTTATATTGGCAAGCTGTGATACTATTAAGCCTGTCAATAAAAATGTTTTTACTCGTCCTATTGAAACTCAACTCCCTATAAACTTAGAACCAGCAATCCCAGAACCTATAATCCACACCCAACCTCTATGAATGGACGAGTGGTGGACAAATGATTAGCAGTTCCAAAACCTGCTCAACAGTCCTTATTCCTTTCTTCCTCAATTCGACCCAGAACCTATACCTAATCCACCTATGAGCAATGAGAATTTAGCTGAACTTCGCCACTTTGGCGAGGAGTTAATGGATGCAGGAAATAGGATCAGGGAAGTAGGAGAACAGATCTCCTGGAAGTACGATGAGAGGGAACGTCGTTACTAAAATAACAACGGACGAGGGATAAAGGGTTTATGAGACTGTGGTTGTATAATAGCAATAGTAATCTAATCTTGTGAAATAACCTAAAATAAAACTTTGTAAGATAATGGTATGTATTGATGCATACTATTAAATATAAATGGAAATCGAGAAATCGATAGTTTTGGCTATATGTGTGTATTTGAAAATTTTATGATTGTTTTATGTATAATTGATATTTAATCGATACTAATAAATTATATATATTATCAGATGGAAAACGCTAATAACGAACCAGTTAATGAGGTTAATCAATCTGAGCAACAACCGGAGGATCAATTTCTAAATAGGCAAGATATAGAAAATATCGTTGCTCAAGGAATAGCCAACGCTATCCCAGCAATAGTTGCTGCTGTTAGAAATCCAATCGAACCTCAACAAATCATTCCTAGCAAACGTATTTCTGAAGATAACTTCAGTAATAGCGTAAATGGAGGCGGTAATCACGATAATAATCCATGGCAGGCTCCGCTCCCTAAGAAAATGAAAGCTGCAACGCCTGGTTACACTTACAAAGAATTTCTTGCTTGCAAACCCACTGAATTTGCAGGCAATGAAGGAGCGACTGCAGCACTACGTTGGTTAGAGAAAACCGAGGCCGTAATTACAATAAGTAAATGTGCCAAAGACGATCAGGTCATGTACGCGTCAAATCTTTTTAAGGAAGGGGCGCTAGAATGGTGGAACACGGTGTTACAAGCAAAAGGAAGGATGATGGCGTATGCTATGAATTGGGAAGAATTTAAGAGTCTTATAGAAAGAAAATTATGTCCCGAATATGAAAAAGATCAAATGGCAAATAAATTCTTAAACCATCAAATGATGGGTGTAGATTGTCGCGGTTATACTTCGACATTCTTTGAATATGCTAGAGTGGTACCAACACTGGCTTCGCCAGAATTGGTTCTCATTTCCCGTTATATTTGGGGATTGATTAGTGAAATCCGCAATATCGTTAAAGTTGCGAGACCTTGCACTATTGACGATGCGGTAGAATTAGCTAACACCCTAACTGATGAACTGGTGCGCACACGAGATGAAAATAGGAAGAAGGAATTGGCTCAGAAAATTACCCAAGGATTTCGTACGGGTAATAACAGCAGTTTCAGGAAAAGAGGAACAGGACAATCCTCCAATCCGCCTTACTGCAGGAATTGCAAAAGGAAACATTTTGGAAAATGTAATATAACCTGTAATTTTTGCAAAGTTGTAGGACATCGTGAAGAAAATTGCAGGAGGAAATCCATAATTTGTTACAATTGTGGAGAAGCAGGACATTTCAAAACAGAATGTCCTAAAGTGGTTAAACCAGCAGACAACAAAGCCAAGACAGCCGACGGAGCTACTAAGAAGAATGTTCGAGCCTTTCAGTTAACTACTCAGGAAGACGAGATGATTCCTGACGTGATAGCTGGTACGTTCCTAGTTCACAATGTGTATGCAAAAGTATTATTTGACTCTGGTGCAAACCAAAGTTTTATCAATACTTCATTCTGCCAAGCTCTTAATTTACCCTTAACCAACCTTAGGCAGATTTTTACAGTCGAAACAGCAGACGGAAATTCTGTTAGTATAGATAAAGTTTTGAAAAAGGAAAATATAGAACTCTCAGGTCATAAATTCTTTGCAAATCTATTACCTATGAAATTAGCCGAATTTGATGTTGTGTTAGGAATGGATTGGTTAGTAGCCAACCATGCTCAAATTCTTTGTGATAAGAATTCCATAGAAATTCAGGCACCCACCGGAGAAGTAATTATGATTACAGGAGATAAACCACGTAAGCCCATGAAGTTCATATCAGTAATGAAAGTTGCTAGTTATGAACGAAAGCAAGGAATAGTGTATATGATTTCGGTAATCATTAGCACTAAGGGTAAAGAACTTAAGGAAATACCAGTAGTCTCAGAATACCCAGATGTATTCCCAGAAGAATTACCAGGATTACCACCAGATAGGAAGGTAGAATTTAGAATTCATTTAATTCCAGGAACTATACCGATAGCCAAGGCACCTTATCGGTTAGCTCCCACAGAAATGTTAGAACTGAAAAAACAATTAGATGAATTACTAAGTAAAGGATTCATACAACCTAGTTCATCCCCGTGGGGAGCACCAGTGTTGTTTGTAAAGAAGAAGGATGGTTCGATGAGAATGTGTATTGATTATAGAGAATTGAATAAAGTTACAATTAAGAATCGATACCCATTACCTAGGATTGATGATCTTTTTTGATCAACTTCAAGGAGCTAGATATTTTTATAAGATTGACTTACGCTCCGGATATCATCAATTAAAGGTACAAGAAGAAGACATACCTAAAACTGCTTTCAGAACTAGGTATGGTCATTACGAGTTTACAGTCATACCCTTCAGATTAACGAATGCACCTGCAGCATTCATGGACATGATGAATAGAATCTGTAAACCGTACTTGGATAAATTTGTAATTGTCTTTATCGACGATATACTTATTTATTCCAAAAGTCAGGATGAACATTGTCAGCACTTGCATGCACTCTTAACTTTGTTAAGAAAAGAAAAGTTGTACGCCAAATTCTCGAAGTGTGAATTTTGGTTGCAAGAAGTGCAATTCTTAGGTCACATGGTGAATCATGAAGGTATTCATGTAGATCCTGCTAAGATAGAGGCAATTACCAAATGGAAGGTTCCGCAATCAGCAATGGAAATTAGAAGTTTTATAGGTTTAGCTGGCTACTATAGACGGTTTATTAAGGATTTTTCCAAGATAGCGGTACCATTAACTAAGCTAACCTGTAAAGCAGTTAAGTTTGAATGGGGACCTAAACAAGAAGAAGCCTTTAGGATCTTGAAGCAGAAATTAACCAATGCTCCAATCTTAGCCTTACCATAAGGAAATGAAGATTTTGAAGTTTACTGTGATGCTTCAAAACTAGGATTTGGATGTGTGCTAATGCAACGCAAGAAGGTAATTGCATATGCTTCAAGGCAATTGAAAAAGCACGAAGAAAACTATACGACTCATGACTTAGAATTAGGAGCTGTAATTTTTGCCCTGAAGATCTGGAGACATTATCTATACGGAAGTAAATTTACTGTCTATACAGATCATAAAAGTTTAAGATATATATTTGGGCAAAAAGAGTTAAATATGAGACAAAGGAGATGGATGGAAATCCTAAGTGACTATGACTGTGATATTCAATATCATGAAGGAAAGGCAAATGTAGTTGCAGATGCCTTAAGTCGTAAGTACCATGAGAAACAACGACGAGTTCGTGCTTTTAGGTTAAATCTACAGTTAGATTTAATGGAACAATTGAAGAATATTCAAGAAACAGCAATCAAGGATGATACTGAAGGAATGAAGGGACGAATAAAAGAATTAGAGCAAGGAGCTGATGGAATTTGGAGATTCCACAAAAACAGAATATGGGTACCTAAGCAGGGAGAATTAAGAAATAAGATTTTAGAGGAAGCTCATAAATCTAGGTATACCATACACCCTGGAAACAATAAAATGTACCAAGACTTAAGAAAGAATTTCTGGTGGATAGGCATGAAGAAGGATATAGCTAGATATGTTTCTAAGTGTCTTACTTGTTCACAAGTTAAGGCAGAACACCAGAAACCTTCAGGTCTACTACAACAATTAGAAATGCATGTGTGGAAATGGGAACTCATAACAATGGATTTGTTACTAAGTTGCCCAAAACCAGAAAAGGTAATGATGCGATTTGGGTAATTGTGGATCGATTAACCAAATCAGCCCACTTTCTACCTATGAAGGAAACCTTTAGCATGGAAAGATTGGCAAAATTGTATGTAGATGAAGTAGTATCCTTACATGGAGTTCCACTCTCCATTGTTTCGGATAGGGATAATCGTTTTACTTCCCATTTCTGGACTAGTTTCCAAGAAGCAATGGGAACTCGACTCAACCTAAGCACTACATATCATCCTCAAACAGACGGGCAAAGTGAAAGGACGATCCAAACTCTAGAAGACATGCTCCGAGCATGTGTAATAGATTTTGGTGGAAATTGGGACGATCATTTACCATTAATTGAATTCTCCTATAACAATAGTTATCATTCAAGTATTGAAACTGCCCCATTCGAAGCACTGTATGGAAGAAAACGCAGAACTCCAGTTTGTTGGGCAGAAATAGGAGAAAGTCAATTGTCATGTCCTGAAATAGTACAAGAAACAACCGACAAGATTACTCAAATCAAGGAAAGATTGAAGACAGCTCGAGATCGCCAGAAGAGTTATGCCGACAATCGATGCAAGCCATTAGAATTTCAAGAAGGAGACAAAGTACTATTGAAAGTTTCTCCTTGGAAAGGAGTAGTTCGATTCGGTAAGAAAGGAAAACTAAGTCCACGATATGTAGGACCCTTTCCAATAATCCAACGTATAGGACCAGTTGCCTATCGTTTAAAACTACCAGAGGAGTTAGCTGGAGTACATGATGTATTTCATGTATCCAACCTTAAGAAATGTCTATCAGACGAATCACTGGTAGTACCTCTACAAGACATAGAGGTAAATGAAAAACTGAAATTCGTAGAGAAACTGCTTCAAATAGAAGATCGAAAGATCAAGTTTCTCAAACATAAACGACTAGTATTGGTCAAAGTCAAGTGGGATTCAAGGAGAGGACCTGAATACACTTGGGAGCTGGAATCAGAGATGAAGCGAAAGTATCCTCAATTATTCCAGTAAATCTCGGGGACGAGATTTTATTAAGGTAGGGAGAATGTAACAACTCTCATTAAAAAGTCCTAATTATTATTTTAATTGTCCAATAGGAAACCCTAATTGAGAAACCCAAGTGATTCTGTACAAGCCCTAAAATTTTCAGAACAATCGGAATCAGGATCAGGGCCCCTAAAACTCAGGGGGGGTAAACCCTAGTTAGTATTATCCACACAGTTTTACGTGTGAATTGAATCGGCATGCGAAACCAACTCAGCAAGCCTATGCAGACACGAGGCTACCCTATGGTCATAGGGTGTCCCTCGCGCCACGCGACGCGCACAAAGGGACCTCTCGCGTGGCGCGAGAGGGTCATTTTTCATGTATAAATAGTAGCGTCTGTTACATGCAATTGTGCGTTAGTTCGACGATCAAAGTCATTTCGTACACTGAGATATAGTAGAAACAGTCTAAAAACACACACGATTCACGAAGTGCTGCCACAATACAGGGTAATAACTCGATCGCTGCTACGATTCAATGTCCGATCGATTAAACTATCCAATGGATGTTTAAGTGCTTCCCACATTAGGGTTTATGCTTTGTCATTCGTTGTTAATTCAATGGATGTTTAAGTATCGCACTTTGTCATTCGATGTGAGGGTTTAATCTCGTGAGTTATCGTAAATGCTGTATTAAGTTACTAACCGAGTTGTGTGCATGTTATTTATTTAGGTTAAAAGGCTAATCAGTAGGCTAGGCTCTGCTCAATTAAATCTGCAATGTGAGTCATTCTCTTTTTATCAAAGTGCTTTATAAATTCTTAAATATTTTCAAAGTTATAATTACATGGATTAAGTTTTTGTAGTCACCATATTACAGCCGGTATGTGGGGTATTGTATACATTACTTGATAATCTTCACCATTGGGGCAGCCAAGGGGTGATATGACCATAATCACAGACACCATTGGACAACGGGAGGGCCAATGGGTCGAGTGACAAAATACCATGGGTAGTTGGTTTGATATCAGAAACATTGTAATCGCTCTTAATACTGTAAATTATAACAAACGAGTCATTTTAGCAAAATGAATGATTCACCAGTATTTCCCGCTGACAAAACCTTTTTCAAACATGTTTCAGGTGATCTATTGTAATCCAGAAAAAGTGCCGTGAAGCACTACAAGCTTAAGGAAGTGGCTCAATATAAAGTAAAGAAACATGTTTTGTAAAAATAAAGATTTCTCAGAGAAATCATATGATTGTAAATTACCGGGTTTTATCCCGAATTGTGAAATAAAATAATCGGGAAAATTGCAATTTTAAAAAGATCCTGAAGAAACCTTCCGCTGTTAAATTAATACCACGGGATTTTCTGTCCCGCGGCTCCTGAAACGGGTCAAACCGGGTTGGGGGCCGTGACACTATCCCTTTAATCAATAAATTCAAACACCACAGTTGACATTCAATGAAATTATCAGAGGGGTTTTGATCCCCCGAGGAAACCAAACTCAATGATGTATTGAAACATTACCGGTGTGCGATTTAACTGTTTTTCCGACGGGATGAGTACGAACTCTGACGGCTCCGGCGATTCTCCGATGTAAACGTTCGGATCTAAATGTTCAAACCCTAGCTTTTCGATTAGGGTTTCAAACACGATGGCGATGAAGGTTCTTATCTAGAGTTGAGTGGTTGGTTCAAAGCAGACGGGGGTTTCAAAACAGCAGGTGGTTGTTGGTAGTCGACGACAAGTGGTTGTGGTTGCTGGTAGTCGGCGGAAAGTGGTGGTGTTGGCGGAAGTGAAGGTTATGGTGGCAGAGGTGATGGTTGCAGGTTATGGTGTGTGTGAAGTGGCGGGTGATGACCTGTGGTGGTTGGTGGCGGAGGTGATGGTTGCAGGTTATGGTGTGTGCGACGTGATGGTTGCAGGAAAGCAGCGGCGTCTCTGAGAATTCATGTACTATGTTCGAATTCGAAAAATGTGCCCTTATGCCTTAACGATAAACAATGCAATTACTAAAATAACAAAATCATAGTATTCGATAAACAATGCAATTACGAAAAATGAGAAAGTTATAGTATTCAAATGAGTTACATTACATACCGTAATAACTAATAAACTAATATCTAACCAATGATTCGTGCAATCCTCCTTGCATTCTTTATAGCAAATTGGTGGAACTTGTAAGGACTTGTATGAAATTATCCTAAAACGCCCCGTAAGTAGAAACCCGGACCCCTAAAACCCTATTCCTTGTGAAAAATAAAGAAATTCAATTTAATTGGTCGCTCGCGGGCCGCGTAAGAATTAAGCTAAGCTTACGCGGGGGGCGACAGCTTGGTGAATCTCCAGATAAGCTTTAGGCCACGTGTCAGACACGTGGCAAGCCTACATGTGACACGGTAGCCCTAGCCGTAGCTAGGGTGGCCCTCACGGGCCGCGTAAGATTCTCTTTAGGTTTACGCGGGCCGCGAGAGACTCAAATTTCAGCTATATAACGAGCAGTGCATGGCCTTTTCATCTGTGTTCGTAAAACTTCTTCAAACACAAAAATTACTGCTCATTTTCGTAGATTAAAGTAAGGAAACGCTGCTACGATTACAGGGTAATAACTCGATCACTGCTACGATACAATGTCCGATCGATTTAAACCGATCCGATGGACGTTTAAGTGCTGCCTGAATTCAGGCTATACTTTGTCATTCGTCGTGAGGGTTTTGATTTCGTGAGCTTATCGTAAATGTTGTATTAAGTTACTAACCAAGTTCGTGTGCATTGTTATTTAACTAGGTTATCAGGCATAATCAGTAGGCAAAACTCCGCCCAACTAAACTTGCAATGTGAGTCATTCTCTTTTTATCAAAACTGTTTTACAAAACCTCAAATTATTTTCAAGTTATATTTTACAAAGGGTAAATTACTGGCAGTAAGTGGGGTATTGTGCACATTACTACTGTTTTCTCACTTTTAGGAGGACGAACCTAAACAGTGATAATCATCACTATTGGGTGAAAGAACCCAATGGTGGTATGACCATAGTCACCAGGGTGTGACCCTAGACCAGATAATTGTAAGATAGTGGCAATTGTAATCGCTCTTAATCCTGTAGATTATAACATTGTGTCATTTTGTACAAATTGAATGACTCGACAGTATTTCCCCGCTGATAAATTTTTTTAAACATGTTTCAGGTGATTTACTGTGAACAAGGAAAAGTGCCGAGTATCACTACCAGCTTGGATAAAGTGGCCAGTAAATAAATAAACATGTTTTTGTAAACAGGGAATTTCCCCCATAAAAATTCCTTTTTTGTAAATTATGGGGTTTGTCCCAAAATATGAAATAAAATAATTGGGCATTTTCAGTTTTAAAAGATCCTGTTAAAAATTTCCACTGCCAAATTAAACACCAATACCACGGGTTTCTGTCCTGCGACTTCGGAACCGGGTAAAACCGGGCCGGGGGCCGTGACAGAACTATTCACAATTTATATTATCTAAGACTTCGTTTTCAATTAGAAATGGGCTCAATTAACCTATTGGGCTAAATTCTAAATTATAAAGTCTAAACCATAAAGAAAATGATTTGTAAATGAGCCTTACTTGAATTTGGTATGGGTTTACTATTTTTAAAAAAATAACATATATATATCGGATTTGTTTTAACCATATGCCCTGCGAAATCACGTGCCCTGTGCGGAAGTCCTCCCCGCACACCATCTAAGCCTCCCCTGTAGGAAAGTGGTTGATGAAGTGAGAAAATGGTTTTGTTTTTGTTATACATACTTATATCAACAAAAATACAAAACAAATGTATATTATAAAAATCAATTTAAATTCGTATTTATAGAATTACCATAATACCCTTAGCTTTAACAAACATTTTAGACAAAATTAGGGGCGGGGAGTAAAATGAAGACAAATTAAATGAATCAAGAAATAAAATAATTATTTTTAAAGTATTGAGTAAAAACCATTAAAACATTAAATCACATGTAATTCAATGTTTTTACATCTAATTTTTTTTTTTTGAAAGGGGAAATTGTAGTTTAAGGTTATTCACATCCCCAAATCGGGGACCCTAACCAAGATCTGCCCAGACTTACGTTGTCTTAACCGGTTCCGCGCTGGGTAGTCAGACTTGGCTACAGCTTTCGCCCGGAAACCGTGCCACCTCCACACGAGTGACCTCGCTGGAGTAACGGCCGGATGAAAACCGGGGCCGGCTCAGGCTCGAACTTGCGCAACTAATGGCTAACAAGTTCTTACCATCATTGCCTGATCCTGCCCCTTTCACCACAAGCAAGAGTCGAACCGACGCCTCATCAATGTTTTTACATCTATTGATTTAACAATCTCGCCTCAACACACTTGTCTCTCTCTTTTTTTTTTTTTTTTTTTTTTTTGTCAAAACAATATCTAAAAAAAACCGTTGACATATGCACAAGTTAAAGGAAAAACAGATAAAATTTATAGTTGCAACGTGGTTTGTTTTGCTTTGCACACATCCACGCAATCGCAGCACAAATTTAGCTGAAAAAAGCACATGATCGTCACCGTTTCTCCAATCCATTAATAGTATTTCTTCTAAATTCTTCCCCTTTTCTCTACAAACTGCCAAAAAGATGAACAATCGGTCCATACACAACTCGGTTCCCACCGATATTGCCTTCAAAATCGCCTCTTTGCTTCAGGTATCTGTTAATATTTATCAATAGATTAAGAATTATCTTTCTGATTTTTTGATGAAATAAAATTGGGATTTTGATGAAGGAATTGGATTTGTGTGCGTTGGGTAGTTGCTCTCGGTTTTGGCGGGAGCTTTGTGGGTCGGATCATATATGGTCAGGTCTATGCATAGACAGGTGGCCAGCCCTAGGTTTTGACAAAGGTCAGTCTTATGATGTTGTTCCTGAATTTAACCCTCATCATCTCCAGCAGCAGCATTTGGACTCTAATTTGAAGGTCAATTTCTGCTTTTTTTTTTAAGGGTTTTCTATATAATTGTGTTTTTATGTATATTTGTTTGTTAGAATGGTGGTTGCAGAGATATATATTATTAACAAATTGATTGAAGGATGATAATATGATATTCTGGTTATAATGCAAAATTTTAAATATGACTTAGAAAACTAATACTCAATGGTTGGGTGATCAAACACTTCGAGCGGTGGGTTTCATCTGGAATGGTGGCGGGTGGGCCACCAGCGTCGTCTGCGTTCGTGGACGTGGGTGACCTTTTGCCATTGGATTTACCCGGGTGCAAGGTTTAAAAGTACGGAATCGTGCCTTTAGTCATTTTCCCTTTGCCTCGAGTCGGAATTAAAAAGTAAATAAAAAAATTATATATCTTATAAATAAGGGGAAGGATCCACTAAAAAGTGGATTTTGCCTAAGTAGCCTAAGAAGGATTGTGATGATGACATGTGGCACTCCTAATAAGTAGGAATGAAGGGCATTTTGGTCCTTATAAATAGGAGTGAAAATGACATGTGGCACCTTTTTGTTTTTTAAAAATACAAAAAAAAAATCTAGTACAAAAAAATCTAGCACAAAAAATCTAGTACAAAAAAATATAGCATAAAAAATCTAGTACAAAAAATCTAGCACAAAAAATGTAGTACAAAAAAATATAGCACAAAAAATCTAGTACAAAAAATATAGCACAAAAAAATTTAGCAAAAAAATGTAGTACAAAAAAATCCAGCACAAAAAATTGAGAAAAAAAAAATTTAAGACAAAAAAAATCAGCACAAAATTTTTAGTACAAAAATATAGTACAAAAATTCAGCACAAAAAATGTTATACAACATAGAAATACAACACATTTTAGTGGGTTTTTTGAGTCTTCATATTTTATATAGCAATATGGTACTCAAATTAAAGATAAAAAGACGCTCGATTTTATGGTGAAATTTTTATGAAAAAATAATGTCGTATAAAAAAGTTATGAACGTTTAAAAAATGGGGGTGAAATATGCATGTGCCTTGCATGTGGAGAGAGAAAGTCCATAAATAGGATTTTCCCAAGATACCCTTGCACTTCTCCTTTCTCATACCCTTTCATCTTAACCATTGATTTAAAAAATGAATGGTTAAGATTCCTTCTTAGGCTACTTAGGCAAAATCCACTTTTTAGTGGATCCTTCCCCTATAAATAATAATATAATGACTAATTTCATCATCTGATTCATCAAAAACACACGTAAAAAAGCCACGAAATGTATGAAATTGACCAAAAAGTTGAAAACATCAAAACCCCCCTCAGCGCTCCCTGAGGCACACGTACAAAATAACCCTCCGAGGCGCCGCCTCAGACTCGTTATTTGGGTGCCTCGCCTTGAGGCGCACGCGTCAGCCGTTGTTTTAAACCATGCCTGGGTGATCGGGGTTTTGTTGGTCGTTCAAAAAAATGGACAAAATTGATTATTATGTGCGATTATTCACTTCCAAGTTCCAAGTTTGTTTTTTTTAAACCGTCCGGCGCAGAGTGGCCTGTGAAATGCCTCAAACCTGTAAAACAGACCTTGATAATAAAGTTCGCTTTAGGCCGTCAAATATGTTGAGCCACCCCTGTTGAGGTGGTGCTCCATCACGTGGGTCAAAAATAAGGTCGGGCTAGAATTAGGGTCTAAAAGAGTCTGATATGTAAAAATGAACAAAAGGATGAATAGATTATGAATGGTTTCCTTGACAAAGAAGGCTGATATGTAAAAGATGGGTATACACAGAGCAACGCCTCGTATAAGTGAAGCTCTTGTCCCGCCCCTCGACTTTCAAGACCTAAACACCTTGGACCCACACGCTTTTAAAACCAAGCTTCCAACATTCTGTTGTATCCCTATTAATGTAGATGATATTCATCTTTTGGTTTTATCTTTTACATGTGAATGTAGGGATGGAGGGGATTTTATGTGAACAAACATCATGAGATGGCTAGTAAAGCAGATGCTGTTATTGCTTTTTTGGAACAATGCATATCGTCAGAGTCCATCGAGGTTAATCATTATCTGGTTGCAATGCAAAACATGCATTCAATGCAGTTTGGATTTAGAGATGTAGTGTTGTTCTTTTTCAAAGAAAATCTTCATGTGCTGCTTAATTTGGCTGGTATGCACTACTGTATAGCATGGCTTGGGGTGCCGGTAAGCATACAACAACCACCCATTTAGCCGTTTAATCATCTATTTTGTCTATCAAGTTAACTTCTTGGTGATGATGTGATCTGTAACTAGGGGTGAAAGCTGCTCGAGATCGGCTCGAGAAAAAGCTCGAAACGAGCCGAGCTTGAGCCTATAACAAAGCTCGAGCCTGACATGTGAAGCTCGTCAGGCTCTTCGAGCCTTATTGAGCCTAATGTAATATTAGTTTTATTAATATTTAATAACATATACCCCATATATAAAGTTTTTAGTAAACGAGCCAACCCGAGCTTATTTAAACTTCTTTACGAGCCGAGCCCGAACCTAAAATAAGCTTGTTTGATAAACGAGCCCGACCTTCACTTATCGAGCTTGCAAGCCTAAACGAGTCTATTATTTATATTATTTTTATTTAATATATTAACTAATAAATAATAAACGAGCCGAGCCGAGCTTGAGCTCGAATAAGTTAATCGAGTTCGAGCTCGAGCCTGGTCGAGCTCGGGTTCGGCTTGGCGCTTAAAACTAATTAAATTAAAGAATTTACGTGTTCATTGGTATTATAAAATTTATGGCATTTTTTGCAGGCTGAGCGTGTGATGGAAGCCTTATATAGGAGCAAGATTTCCGATAGAAAAATGTGTTCAGTGGTGGAAGCTCGGCCGGTGGTCGTACGGATTTAGACTGCGTGACGAGTCAATTTCTAGGAGGGCTTCCCTTAGAGATCTTGCAATGACAAAAGAGCAGGAAGTTCTTGACGTTCTTTATCGCGGTGCAATTCATGAGGTCATACGCGTTCAAATTTCAGCACCTAAGCCCGTTAGTTCTCATTGGTCATGCCAAAGTCAGATTGCAGGAACATCAGGTTAGAAAAGGTTTCTATCTGAGGTCAGTTGGTTATTTGTCTGTGTGTATGTGTACGTATATATGTATATAATGCATTGTGTGCATAATTGTTGGTAATGGTATATAAGTCCAAAAATGGTAAATGATGTAATTTATTTTAACAAAATAAGGCATCTGTGTGTATTGATTTGCCTGAAGGATGTTTTTTTCATAAGCAAGTTTTGTTTTAATTATTCATGTAGACAAGCTCAGGGGCGAAGTATTGTGGATGCCCGGGGGTGCACCCGCCCACCCCAATATTTTGGTTAGAAGTGTATAAGTTCCGATTTTTCGTCCGAAAATTTTAAAATTATATAGGATCGCCCCCCTGATTATTTTTCCTAAATTGTATATCCTAAATATTTATAAACTTTGTATATAAATGATGGGTAGTTTGGTAGATATACACTTTGTTTTATTTGGAACTATTATTATTTGACCCGATTTGAATCGAATAGCCAACCCAACCCCACCCGAAACATAAGGATAGGAAAAAAAATTGGGTCCCATCACTTTACGCCCCCTCGAAACTTTTGGTCAAGCTCCGCCACTGGACAAGCTACCATTTCAAGCACGCGCCAACAACACTTTTGCGTTAACTGTGTTGCTAATGGTCAAACATCATCGTCTTATGCTAAGTTGATAGCGTTTATAAGTTGTCCCGACCTTATTAAAGAGGGAAAGACCTGAAGTAAAATAACTTGTTTTATTTTTTAATGTGAAAAAAGGTTAATTAAAATAACTTTATTACTTAAAGTACTTACTACGTGTAATTTAATTCATTTCTTATCTTCAGATATCGTTTTATAATTATTAAATCTTTATTACTAACCATTTAATATTTTATTTATTCAACCCGCGTAACTCACAAGTTTCTAAGCTAGACAGCTAATGATAATAACAATAAATTTGTATTTTAATCCCAAAACACTTTTAGATAACAACATATAAGACAACACAAAAACAAACATAAGATATCTATAGTAGTTTTACAACGATATCTAGTAATTTCGTAAAGCCTACTTCAACTCAATCCACACAAGTTGAGGAAGAATTGGGTAGCTAAATGTTTCTGAGGCACTCCAAAACCATGTGTCTACAGCAAATATAAATGCTAATCCAGTGGTCATAATATATGAATCAAACCCAATTGAAGATGCGAAAGGAAGACCAGCATTCGGTCATTCTTGTGGTAGAACGGGAGGGGCAATGGACCGGGTATTATAAGATCTGCAATGACGGCATTTATGTCCTAATATGTGGAAGTAAACTTCTGTTGTGTCGTTGCAATCGTTGCATAGTATCCAAATCTGCAAATGTTACAATATCAGTACTCATAAGCAGGTTGTTATGTTATATGATATCGAAAAAGAATATCACCATACAGAAATGTTCACTTTAAAGGATATGTGTTGGTTACCTTCTTTCGCCTGTATTCATCAGGCATCGTAGTAGCTTCGATCTGCAAAATGAACATACAAGTAATAAAAGATGACCAAAAAGGAGGAGCAGGCTTTGGATCGAGCGTTGACTAAATTAGAAAACGTGAGAATTAGACATGTTGGATAGCAAAAATCGACTCAATAGACCCATACGCACCTCTTCGTCTATCATCTTCCATGCTGCGGACATGTCCATTATTGATTTCGTGCATAGTGGACAGCAGAATCTATTTAAAAAAGTTTTAAAAAAAAGTTAACAAAATGATGCGAAAATAGCGACAGGAGTCACAGAAACGCTTACTTGTCTCGTTTTATCATCTCAATGTAACATTCACGGTGCATCGTGTGCCCACATTTCATGACAGCAGTGTCTTTCATCGAGTCGAATAGATACTACAAGCATAGCAGTAGCAGCAAACTAGCAATTAAGTTTCACAATCTTTTCACATAAAGCATAGGAGAGATGAGGAAAGAAGCAAACCTCATAACATATTGGACAATGATTGTGCATAGAGTTTTCGACACATGAATGGTTATCAAGTAAACCGATAGAGTAGCAAGATCCTGCGTGTGACAATTCCAGACACATTTACTTGTAATGTATTTAATCATTCTCGCTCGTGTAAAAAACAAGATT
Organism: Helianthus tuberosus; assembly: GCA_030545235.1. NCBI lineage: Eukaryota > Viridiplantae > Streptophyta > Magnoliopsida > Asterales > Asteraceae > Helianthus > Helianthus tuberosus. The sequence continues at coordinate 41,102,714 of CM060365.1, read as the reverse complement.
CCTCTAACATCTTTTTTTCGAAAAACTGTGACACGACTATAAAAAAATCTGAATCCGACACTGCACTAACACACATACAATACAATTCTTTCTATACATACCACATTTATTGCAATGGAAGAAGTTCTCACGTCCACCAACTCTGAACACAATAAAAATGGTGTAAATCAAAATAACAAATAACACAATAAAAATACAAAAATAAAATAATAACAAACATAATCGTCATGTACAAACCTGCAGATGCCACAATCGTCGCAATGGAACAGACCCTTGTCAATCTGCAATACGATAACCAAAATCAGTCAAACAAATAAATACTCGTTCGATATAACACATACACGTTCGATTTCATACATCATCATCATAGAATTTGCAGATTTCACATAAGTACTCCCCCATATTAACTCCACAGTTTGTGCAGGTACGATGAACCTGAATCACAAATAAAAAAAAATCAGAAACATAAGCAATTATTAAATCGTTCTAGATCGAATCATGAAGTGTATATATATATACCGGTTGTTCTGTGTCACAAACTGAACAAATCACCTGCAACAAACATAAATCTCCACTTAATTATAACCATTAAAATCTTCATAACATAAAAACTGAGATAAATTATGGGTTTGTAACATACTTGCTCCACATCAAACCGATTTAGCTCATGACGATCGTACACACGTTTCAACATACTCTGAGGAGATAACAGAGAAGATCATAGTATCAGTTATTCAGCAAACACTGGGAATCACTGGATATATTCAAAACTAATTTCAAATCCAGATCAGTTACCTTTAAAAAAAATAATAAATAGTGAAAACTGTTTATATGTTATGTATTAGATCAAATACATATAGGTTTTATCGTACAAAACGTACGAATAACCAAAGTAATTTTCATTTGAACTAGAGTAACTATATTAGGTTAATTGTATTACTCGAGTTTGAATGAAAATTAATCTAGTTATTTATTTGTATGTTTAGTAGGTTAATTCTATTTATACCGGATCCCACCCTGTGTATTATTGATCAACTATACGACATAAAAATTACAAAGGAAACTATATCAAATTATATTTTTTTACTACGATAATTATATAACAATAAATCCTAACTAATATATTATAACAAGATCTACTTAGCAACATTAAACAAACAGAACAACAAAAATCACATGAAAAGGAAGCTGATGCAGAGCGTCTCTATTATCTTTTATTTATTCAAATTATAATTCCTAATCTTTTTTTATTTTGTTTCCTATTTGATAAGTCTTATGGTTAAACTATAAATAGGGTATCTAGGGTTTATTGTTTTTTCAGTTTTTGATTGATTTTGAATTGAAAGAACTTTGTTCTTGAACCTTTGGTTCGGTTATCAGTCTTTGATTAATCATTACGCTTTTGAGCCATTTGATCGCACGTGAAACTGCATCAGTTGGTATCAGAGCTTTGGTTTTCAAATGGCTCTACGTGAAGGCGAGTGTTTTCTTGTTCGAAGAGTCGCCGACCGAGGCATCGACAAGAACGTTGGTGGTTCACGTGCTCGTGGAGAAGATCGACGCAATGTTCGTAGAACCGCCGACCGAGGCAACGACAGAGTTGATCCTGACTCATGGGATCTCAAGATCAAACGGCTCCGACAACGAGTCCGAGATCTTGAAGAGATTAGACGGCTCAGACAACGAGTCCGGGATCTTGAAGAGATCAAACGGCTCCGCCAAAGAGTCCGAGATCTTGAGTTACGACGGGAGATAGGCGTTAAGGAAACCGAATCGGGAACTATCGTCCGGGGCGATATGAACGAGGAAGAGGAGCATCCTTTCTGCCATCCCCACCCCTGGTTCCTCGAACCTACGTGTGAAGAAAACTCGGGTCAGGAAGTTTTATCGGAAGATGGCAAACCTCGATACGATAAAGACGGGATTGAACCCGATGAGAACGAATGTGCTTTTGTGCAAATGGTCTTTAGTGGGATTTCTATTCAAGATGACGAGGACGTGAAAGAAGCTGATCATGAGTTTGTGAAGATTTCATCAGGTATGTTTGAATTGTTACATAAGATTGAGGTTGTTAATGATGGATCGCCGGAAGTTCATGCTAGTCCGGCAAGGGGCAGTTGGGCGTTTAATGATTATTCTTTGGAAACTCCACTTACGGCTCCGGTTTGTGCGGATTTTAGTAAGGAAACAAATCATACGGATTTTAAAATTCAAATGAAAGATAATGGTTTACTGGTGGATTTTTCCTTAGTTAAGGATAATACCGAAAATAAAGATGGTGTAGATTCCATGCATCTTAATAGGTCAAATCATGGTATGGATGCCAATTTGAAAAACGTGGAAGCTTCAAATCAAATGGATATATATTGTGAGCCACAAAAACATGCTAAAGTAGTTGGAGAACCATGCAAAATTACATTGGAAGTGGGCTTGCTAGCTAATGGAAATAATACAAATACACTAGGGGATTGTGGGCCGTTTATATGCAACAATAATCAGCAAAACATGGCAGATTCTAATAAATTGTCGATAGTGAAGAGAGGGTCCACTGTTATATTTGACCCAGGTGGCATAGGTCTAACGTCAAGCAAGAAGACCCGTGAAGTTGAATTGTTTGGGCGGGTTGTGATAGGAGTGCAGAGGAATCGGGTTGACGTTCCTTTTGATCCAGGTGGCTGTGGTTCAAAGTAAAACTCGAGGACGAGTTTTTTTGAAGACGGGGAGTATGATGCAGAGCGTCTCTATTATCTTTTATTTATTCAAATTATAATTCCTAATCTTTTTTTATTTTGTTTCCTATTTGATAAGTCTTATGGTTAAACTATAAATAGGGTATCTAGGGTTTATTGTTTTTTCAGTTTTTGATTGATTTTGAATTGAAAGAACTTTGTTCTTGAACCTTTGGTTCGGTTATCAGTCTTTGATTAATCATTACGCTTTTGAGCCATTTGATCGCACGCGAAACTGCATCAGAAGCAGAATCGGACCTATAGTATAAAAGAAAATAGGACCCCGCTTAAAAGAAAATTAGTATGCTAACTATTAGTGCAAACTTATTGTTTTCAATTTGTTTGATTCCTTATACAAGCAAACCACACTTTGTCACAGTTGTGTTATATTTTTGTTTGGTTTCAAACATGCATAAAGGAATGTCGTTTTTAATAATCATAGAAGGAAAAAAGGCCCTAAAATTTCATTAATTTCATTTCGTCCTTGGCCTTCAAAAGGCCCTGAAACGAAGATATCGTACCGCAGCCTCGTTGTGACAATGACGACAATCGTAGATCTCGTTACAACAAGGAGCTCGAATCATACATCTTCTTCTATAGTGCTTGCATCTAACACAAATCCACCAAAAAAGGAAAAGTTCATCAAGTCATGTCAATTAATAATATACTATGATATACTACATAACAAGAAATCTATGAAATAAGAAAACAAAGTAGTACCCGTAACCCATCTTCCCAAAATCAAGACGTTCATTATCTTTGGAGCCTTCTTCTTCTTCCATGGGAGATGGGGATGAATGAAGCAACTTTCCTGATTTAGAAAGAATGGATAGTTATATGATGTTTGGACACAGAAACCTATGAGTAGTTAGTTATATATATTTGTTGTAAAATATTAAATATGGATCATGGATGCATGCATTGCCCACAATGGTGGCAACTAGTATATAAAATGCTTAAAAGATGGTAGCTGAGGATAAGGGTCAGTGCCCGCCGACAGATTGGCCAATCAGAAGTCATCCTGAGATCGACGGTTGAGTGGCCATTCCTTTTCTTCTGATCAAAACTTTTGATTTTTTGTTTTAAATTTTAGAAAAAAATTATAGAAAATGTTTAAAGATCAAGCTAATTGTTCGTTTCTTGTGATTCATAATATTTATTATCTTGTTAAATTTAATAATTTATGCAACTAAAATTGAAAAAGGGTTTGTATGTGTGGTCCTCACCGTATTGTAGGGATAGCACGGTACCCGTTTGGTACTGAACGGGCAGTGGCGGACCCAGGATTTTTAGACAATGGGGTCCAAAAAAAAAAAAAACACAAAAAAACGAAGAAACAGGTATCGAACCCATGACCTTTTGTGTGTAAACAAGAGGTTATACCACTCCACTAGGCTCACGTTCATTGTTATGGGGTCCAACTAAATTATTTTATGGGGTCCATAGACAATTTTATATACCGTTTCTACTACTTTTTAAAAAAAGATTGGGGTCCGGGGACCCCGTTCCTCGTAACGTAGGTCCGCCCCTGTGAACGGGTATCGAAAAACGGGGAAGGTACTTGTACCAAATACACTGGTTCGGTTCGGTACCGGTATCGGTACTTGCCGGTGTTTTACCCGTAAATACCGGTATCGAAAAACGTAGAAAATAGGAACCGGTACCGGTACCGAATATACCCGGTACCAAATGCTCATCCCTACTATATTGGTCTGTTGAGGTCCCGTTGTCATGGACCCAATCAATCCGGACTCACCACTCCAATGGTGGTGATGCATTTGAAGTCCGGTCCAATATTTCAACATTGCCACATCTGTGGTGATGGCGATGCTCTTAGAGTTGGTTCTCAGCTTACTAAGGGTGGAGAGAGTATTTGCCTCCCATGCACACTTGCCATTTGCCATAACATCTTTACCCTTCATGTCAACGTCATATCAATTTTTACCACTACTTGTCTCTTACTTGTCACACCATGCCAAATCATAAGACATCATATGTTTCTCATGCCACAGCCAAGGGCGTAGCTTTGTGGGGGCAGCCAACCCTCGAACTTTTCGCTCGTTAGTGGAGAGTATGTAGTTTTCGTATATAAATCTTTGGGTATATACATTTTTGACCCCCCGGTCGGAAATCTCAAGCTTTGCCACTGGCCACAGCCAGTTATTATATAACAAATTAAAAAAAATCTAACTAATTTTGAATGGTTACCGAAAAAAAGGTACCACCCCAGCCTCTTCATTCATTCCGCAAGGGAAGCAAAATTTATCCTTGCTTGCCACATGACGCCGAAGCCTAAGGAGTGGAGCATGCCAGTGTGCCGATTAGGGCTGTTCATGAGCCGAGCCGAGCTAAGGCAAGCTCGGGCTCGGCTCGATTATAAACCGAGCTGGCTCGGCTCGGATTTGAAACCGAGATGAAAATCTAAGCTTGGGCTCGGCTTGGTTTTAAACCGAGCTAGCTCGGCTTGGTTTGGCTCGATTTTAAAAATAAAAATTAATATATAACTCTCAAAATTCAGTATTCTAAAATATTATTCAATACTTCAAAAAAACATATTCAAAATAAGTTCAAGGAAAAATTACAAGTTTTGTCCTTTATCTTTAGGGTACTTTACAGGCGGTGTCCTTTTTTTCAAAACTTTACAGGCGGTGTCCTTTATAGGGAATTTTGTTGCAAGTTTTGTCCTTTGAGCCTAACCCAGTTAGATTTTTTTGTTAAATCTGATTACCCAAGGGCATTTTAGTCTTTTTACTTATTTAAAGGACAAAACTTGTAATTTTTCCTAAAACAAAACATTTTTAAGATTTATTATTATTATTATTATTATTATTATTATTATTATTATTATTATTATTATCATCTTCATTTGTATATACACCACCAGATCTTATCATCATCATCACCTCCCACCTCAAACACCATCAACCGATCATCACCACCATTAACCCACAACACCATCTGCCACCGTCCTCCATCCTCCCACCACCACCACAACCACAACCACTCCGTCGCCGCCCACCCCAACCCTAACCAAAAACCCACAAACAACTCCGAATCTGTTGACTTGTTGACCGACCGAACCTGACCCAAAGCCATCTATGACCCGGAATCCCGAAATGTCCCAAAATGTGAACCGAACATCATCAGCATAATCATCTTCAAGTTTTTGCAAGAATTAATGAGAAACGGGGGTGTTTTACCGGAAAAACCTGTCATCGAAGCTCCGCAGCCGTCTCCTCCGTCGCCGCCGCCGCCGCGAGCGGCGGATCATTGCCGGAACGGTCATCCCGCTGTTTCTCTCTCTCGATCTTTATCTCTCTGTCTCTTCTCTCTCTCTCAACGTCTCTCTCTCTCTCGCTTGAAGTACCGACCAGCACCACCCACCACAGCGCCGCCGTCTGTGGTGGTGCTGCTGCTGCTGAAGTCCGCCACCACTAAAAGATGGTGGTGGTTGGCCGATGAACAGAAGGGGGGGGGGGGGTAAAACAGATGGGTGTCACCGAGAAGGGGGGTGGGGGTGTTTGGCTTTGTGTTGAGTGAGATCAAGAGAGGAATGAGTGAGATCAAGAGAGGAATGAGGGGGGAAAATGGTGAACTTGTGTGTCTGCTCATGTATTCGAGAGAGAGAGAGGTAAAGAGAAAAAAAAATGTGGTGTGGTGTGATAATAATAATAATAATAATAAATCTTAAAATTGTTTTGTTTTAGGAAAAATTACAAGTTTTGTCCTTTAAATAAGTAAAAAGACTAAACTACCCTTGGGTAATCAGATTTAACAAAAAAATCTAACTAGGTTAGGCTCAAAGGACAAAACTTGCAACAAAATTTCCTATAAAGGACACCGCCTGTAAAGTTTTGAAAAAAAGGACACCGCCTGTAAAGTACCCTAAAGATAAAGGACAAAACTTGTAATTTTTCCTAAGTTCAACCTAATACATTACAAGCCAAAATCAAGTTCAACAACGCAAAATAAGTTTTATATTTCAAGTAAATACAATATTTGTTCATTAACATGGCAATCAACCTTTAAATATGTCACATATATCAAACTACAGGGTGGGATTCTAGAGTGAACACTAATGTATTTGCGAACTGAGTGAACAAATCTTGGCCATTGATTTACACTCGTGGATGGCTAGGATTTCATTATCAAATCGTAAAATACACTAGTGTATTTCATCATCAAATCCTGGCCATTGATCTACACACATGTAAGGCCAGGATTAGTTCGCTCAGTTCGCAAACTACACTAGTGTTCACTCTTGAACCCAATCCTCAAACTATCAGACTAAATACATGTAAATAATAATCACTTTTTTGTAATATATTATATGTATATAAAAATACAATATATTATAAGTAAAATAATTCGAGCTAAGCCGAACCGAGCTATCAAGTGAGCCAAACCGAGCCGATTTGGCTCGTCACGAGCCGGGCCGAGCTAGGCTCACTTTCAAACCGAGCCATATCGAGCAAGCTTTTTCCGAGCTAAATCAGACCGAGTTTCGAGCGAGCTCCGAGCCACGAGCTTTTTGGACAGCCCTAGTGCCGATGGTTGCCACATGTTGTAGTGTTGCTACCTCCATGTTGCCGACGCCATTCCGTATAGCTTGATCGAATTGTGTACTCATATTAGGAATTTAGGATTGTTATTTCAATTGCATGTATCACAAAACAAAACAGTTTTCAACCTCCCCAGTTGATCATCGACTCATAATGTTCTAGTATATATATGTGACTTACATGTTTGATTATTTGAGTACAAATTACACTTACGTAACCTTGTAACTAATATACATAACCAATTCAGCTCTAATCATCTAAAATCAACTAATAGCATTATGTAGGTCATGTTTAACACCTAGAAATATATTTGGATTTCTTTACACTGATTTTCAACTCGACTCAGATATATTTGCTTAAAAACCGCTAAATTAATTTAAACACATTACATGTCTGATGTCACATTTTAAGTTTGTAAACACTTAGACCATCTCCAAGCTAAATGCACTTAGGCCGGAGGGTGTGGGGGGTGCCATACCCGCCACCTCAGCCTCTATAGCGCCCCGGGCGCTATACACCCACACCCTCCATGTTAAGGAGGGGCGCCATACTTCACTCGCCAGCATGGTAACGAGAGGAGAAGGGGGTATCAGGTGGGGCCCACTTGTTTGCACCAATCAAAAAATTTTTTTTTTTTCTATAGCGCCCCTAGGGGTTATCACCACACCCTCCATGTTAAAGGGGGGTTATCAAACCCACTTGGCTGACGTGGCGCCTACATGGCGCTGAGGTGGCGCTTATAAAGCCCCAAGGGGTTATCCCACACCCTCTAGCCTTACAAACGCATACAATCAGCTATCACAACAAATTTTTACAAATGCACAAAAAACACTCATTTTCTGTCCAACCTTACAAACATATTTACCAATAGTTACATAAAAGTTTACCAATATCCACATCATTTTACATAAAAGTTTACATTTTTGATTTTATATTATTGAGTTTTTATCCATATAATTTTTAATGATTATAATAAGTTTCAGTTAGTATTTGGGTCTACATCACAATTAATTAAACATAAACTTACCTTTAGGACATTATTAGTTGAGCACTTGAACTAAGCAAAGCACACGAGAGATGATTCGTCACTATCCTTTCATTCGTGGTACAGATAAGTGGGTTTGGGAGGCTGAATCGTCTGGTATTTTTTCGGTCAGTTCTGCTAGAAACCTCATTCTTCAAAATCTTCCCGAGACAACTCCAACTAATCGGTTCTTCTGGTGTAAATGGGTTCCGCTCAAGACTGTTTGTTTCGCGTGGAGATTAGCTCTAGACAAGAATCCCATGGCTAATAATCTGATTAGAAGAGGCGTTTATGCAGTTTCGAATGTGTGCAGTCTATGTAACAATTTTGAGGATAGCAGGGACCATGTTTTCCTTTCTTGCGAGTTTGCAGCGGAGGTTTGGCGGAGAGTTTCTTGGTGGTGTGGCATACAGTTCTACCTGGCCAGCACAGTTCAAGATTTGTTCGATTCTGCAGCGCGCTATACTAAGAATAAAGACTGTTTTATCCTTGGGTTCGCGATCCTTTATACATCGTTTTGGAGCATTTGGAAAGCGCGTAATGAGGCAGTGTTTAGAGATCAAAGGTGTAATGTGGATCGCACCTTGGACCTGATAGTGTCTCAACTGTACTCTTGGGTTAAAAATAGGACGAAACATCGGACGATAGATTGGTACAAATGGTGCAACAATCTGGAGGACTGTTTCATGTAATGTTCTGTTTCGTTTCTCTTCTTTTTTGTTGTTTGTTGCTGTGGTTTCCCTTTTTTCGCTGCTGATGTACTTTCTTCCAGTCGCGCGCTGGTTTCTTTTTATATAGTGTTGTTTGTTGCTGGCAAAAAAAAAACTTATATTACACCTTAGGGTGCACGGGGCACCTTCGGTGACCCCATGCGGGGCCTTTGTCGTGCGGGTACACCTCCACCAACAAAATTTTACCGCGCGGTTTGTGTTTAGCTCGGTGTGTGCTCACCGATTGAGAGAGAGGAGAGTGAGAGGGGGTGATTGGTTGTTAATGTGGGTCCACCCTTTTTCCACCAATCATATTTTTTTCTTCTTTTTTTATAAAAAAATAATTGTGTAAGTGGAGTGATGTCAATGTTTGAGTGCAAAATGGAGACTTAAGAGGGGAGTTGACATGGAATAACCTGATTGGTTGTGGCTAAGTGGGGAATACTCCCCACGTGGGGAGCACCCCGTTCACCCTAAGGTAATCAGTAATATGATTTTCTTGGTTAATGCTAAGACCGACCTATATATTAATCTAGCAAAAATATCCTAGGATTTCAAGCTTAGAAATCCAAGTGTTGTTCATTTACATGATAATTCAAGTCCCACACGTGTTGTTTATTACCTTATTTATACCTTAAAAACGAGATTTGTGAATTTGAGCTTTAACCCTGATTCGAATGTTTTTTTACTATGAAATCAAACGATTCACAACATTTTAAATAAATAAAAAATTTATACTGGCACAAACGAGATGGTATTGTTTATCGTTGAAAACAAATTATTGTCCCATATTAAAGGTTTAGGATCTATTTGTTACAATGAACATTGTTTGATAAAAAACGTGGTTTTTTTATAGACACATCTTCTATTAAGATGGATAAAATTGCGTAGCAATCAATATAACAAAAAGAAATTACAATAAAAAACACAACAAGATGTATAATTTATGGCACGAAATACCAATTTCTGGTGATTTTTAAAGCAAATCGTTTGTAAATGAGTGGCAAATTAAAATCCCCACTGACTTAGCCTTAGAAGCAAAGGTATAGAGATTGATGATATTTTATGTCCTATGTGCGGTCATGACGACAAAACGAGCAATCATATTTTCACATCTTGCAGCAAACAGAGTTTGGAATTTTGTCTCTAGATGGTGTAAAGTTGTTCCATTTTCGGTCAATACGATTAGAGAGCTTTTGGACATTCATGATCATATTGGTTTGTGCAGTCTAGCGAAAGAGATCTTTCATGGGATTGTTATGATTAGTTGCTGGAGCATATGGAGGACCAGGAATGAAGTTAATTTTTCCAATTGTCAAGCTCGGATAGAAGATATTTGTAGCGAAATTAAGTCGGTGAGATATTTCTGGGTTAGTAGTAGATTAAAATCTAGGTCCATTTCGTGGACCGAGTGGTGTAACTTTGTTTTTTTTTTTCTCTTGTAATGATGTAGCTTTTTACAATTGTAATTATGTAGCCTTTCTCCTTGTTGGTCTCCCCGTTTCATGAGTTTATAGTTTTTAATGAAGTTTACTTTAGAAAAAACAAAATTGTCCGAAGCAAATCCCAAATCCGTTGGAAATGGATCGTTATGGTTTCAATAACTTTCCATAAAGGATGGTTAGGCATGTTAAATTTTGTGAAGACATGTATATCACAGATAAGAAACATGTTACAATGATGCTTATTGAGTTAAAATGTATGTCAAGAAAAAGTATTTGATTGATTATTTTACTATTTCACAAGATAAGAAACATTTTACAATAAATTCAAGAGTTAACTGCCATTTTCGTCCCTGTGGTTTGGTCACTTTGGCCATTTCAGTCCATTTCTAAAAAATGCGCCATTTTCGTCCCCCACGTTCTGGAAAGGTGCCATTTCAGTCCAAAAATCATAACCCAGTTAAGTCAGTTGTTAAATAAGGACTGATTGTGTAAATTTGTAACATAAAGGACTGATTGTGTAAATTTGAAAAATGGACTGAAATGGCAGTTAACACCACCACCACTAGCCCTGCCACCACCACCACTCCGCTGCCACCACCACCACTCCGCTGCCACCACCGCCACCACCACCACTCCGCTGCCACCACCACCACCACCACCACCGCCACCACCACTCCGCTGCCACCGCCACCACCACCACCCCGCTGCCACCACCACCGCCACCACCACCACTCCGCTGCCACCACCACCACCACAGCCACCACCGCCACCACAGCCACTGCCACCACAGCCACCACAACCACTGCCACCACCACCACTCTCTCCCGCCTCCTTCTCTCTCTCTCTCTCGTCGTTATCTCTCTCTCTCTCTCTCTCCGACTGTGATGATGATTGATGAACGGAGTACATATATCCTTTTTCATACAGTAGCGTATATCTACAAATTAACCAAATCGTTATATGTTAAATCTTTAAAAGGGAATGACAAATTAAGAAAAAAATCATATTATAATCATCTATTTAATGCTAATCACCTTCTTGTATAAATATAAATACAGTGAATGTTATATACATAGTATGAGCATTAAAACCTGAGGCAGTGTCACTAATTACAGCAAATAAATCTCCATAAGAGGAATTAACATCCCAACTACATAACTTGAAAAAACATACAATGGATGAAAAACGGAGCAAAAAATCTATTTTCTAATTCAAAAAGGTTAAAAAAAACAATACTAATAAAACCTAAATCTTCAATACTAACTATTTAATACTATTTCATTTATTTCAAACACTCGTTTACATCCTAATATTTCACAGCATTAGATTAACAGATAATAAATTTTAATTTAATTAATTTCAATATTTCCACACTTCGATTTCATTGCCGATTCTAACGCCTTTGAATATGGAAATCAATACACAGTTTATCAACGGAAATCAAAATTTGGTAACACAAACAAACAACTAGCAGTCATTACTCCAACGTAATACAAACTCAATGAAGAATCAATAGGCTTAAAGTTTGGTAACAAACAAACAACTAGCAGTCATTACTCCGACACGCTCCTCATCACCGCACAATCCGAACACCGCAGTCACCTCCGACAACCATTAACACCACCGTCTCCTCACCGCTGCACCATCACCATAACCCACCACCACTTCACCGTAAACCACCGTTCACTTCTGTCATCACCTCCGTTCACCGCTGTAAAACCGGCAACCTGCAACTCATCTTCATCAATCATCATCACAGTCGGAGAGAGAGGGAGAGAGATAACGACGAGAGAGAGAGAGGAGGCGGGAGAGAGTGGTGGTGGTGGCAGTGGCTGTGGTGGCGGTGGTGGCGGTGGTGGCAGCGGAGTGGTGGTGGTGGCGGTGGTGGTGGCAGCGGGGTGGTGGCGGTGGTGGTGGTGGCAGCGGAGTGGTGGTGGTGGCGGTGGCAGCGGAGTGGTGGTGGTGGCGGTGGTGGTGGTGGTGGTGGTAGCGGAGTGGTGGTGGTGGCGGTGGTGGCGGCGGTGGCAGCGGAGTGGTGGTGGTGGCAGGGCTAGTGGTGGTGGTGTTAACTGCCATTTCAGTCCATTTTTCAAATTTACACAATCAGTCCTTTATGTTACAAATTTACACAATCAGTCCTTATTTAACAACTGACTTAACTGGGTTATGATTTTTGGACTGAAATGACACCTTTCCAGAACGTGGGGACGAAAATGACGCATTTTTTAGAAATGGACTGAAATAGCCAAAGTGACCAAACCACAGGGACGAAAATGACAGTTAACTCTAAATTCAAAGTTATTTATGCCATTCGTTCCATATCATGACATTTTTGTATAGTATTGGCATGTATATGGCCCTACATACCACTTCATATGTTCCATATCATGACATTTTTTATAGTATTGGCATGTATATGGCCCTACATACCACTTCATATAATTCCGTGACTTTTATAAGCATCGTTATATATTAAACAAAAGTTAGGTTTTATCCGTATCATTTGTTTCTTGTGTATGACTTGTATGATTTACAACCACTTTGATGTGTGAGGGCCACTAGAGGGTGTATTACCCTTCTTAGATCGGGCGCTCGAGTAGTGAACACCGCGCCAAGGTCTGAAACGCAACACGCATGACCTACTTGCAAGACTATCTTCACGCAATGCAATAGTAGGATTTGAACTTTTTCCCAATTTACAGTTTTGTAATAGAAGAAAAAAAAACATATAATTATTTTTGGGAAACCTTTATTTATTCATATATATATATATATATATAGGATAATGCTCTACAAGAAACCCTATTTTTTTAGAAAACTTAGCAAACTCAATGCATGGTCTAGATTTTGCCATGTGTCCATAGTAAATATCATATTCTTTTTATCCTTGAGGGCATTATGGTATTTTCACCTCTATCTTAGATATTTCCCCTTTTTTATTTGACAATAATTAATACCCCATCACATCCAAATTTACTTTCAAAACCCAAGATCCACCATTCAAAACCTCCATTTTTTCATTAACTTACTTCATCTCTGTGTTTCAAGATCCACTCTTTCAAAACCTCCATTTTCCATTAACTTCATATCTGTTTCAAGTTCTACCCAAGATCCATTTCCATGAACTTCATTTCGGTTTCAAGATCCACCATTTCAAAACATCCATTTCAAGATCCCCACTGACGGGAACGTCATTCACAACGAGTTCCCAACTGACGAGGACAAGAATGATCAAGGTTTTTCATCCTTTTTTTTTATGGGTTCGAGTTTTTTTTTTTCTTTTTTACACCCCAAATTCAACTTTACATGTTAATTTCTTAAAAGAAATCGAAGAACCAAGATACTGTCGAAGAATCAAGATCCTGTCAATAATAAGTTGGTTTTCATTTTTTAATTGTCATTTACTTTTATTTTCGTTCTTCACAATTGGTTTTATTTTTTTCCAGAATTAAGAATGTTGCCAAAAGATTAATTATTTTTCAATACCATTGATTATTGTTTAAAAAAAAGAATGACGTTTATAGGTAATAAATTTCAATACTATTGATCTTAGTTTGGTTTTCATTCTTCTGGTGTTTATAAATTTTGATTTTGATTCATGGATTACTTGTTTTGGTTTCAAACTCGTTTGATTTTGATTCATGGATTAGTTATTTTTGTGTTAAAAAAATGTGTTTGATGGTTTGGGGATTTTGATATGAACAGTAACTGTTTTTTTGTTGGTTTGGTTGCCTTGTTTGGTGCTTTTTGATCTGAATAGTAACTGTTTTTTGTTGGTTAGGTTGCTTTGTTTTGGGCTTTTGATCTGAATAGTAACTGTTTTTGTGCGTTATAGTACAGAAACAGACCCATAACATGTGTTAATCCCCTGTTAGAATGATATATAACGTGTGTTGATTTACAGAAACAGACCAATAAAGATATTCAATCGACAAGCTGGATGGATGTAGGCGACGTTAATGCGGGGACATGTGTTAAAAAAAAGATATTCAATAGGTCACATTTTTTGGGAAGGAACTATTCGTTCATTTATAACATGTGTTAGTGGTTCATGCTGTAACAGAACTCCATGATGTAACCTGACATGTGTTCATGTATAACATGTGTTAAGCCCCTGATAGAATGATATATAACGTGTGTTAACCTTTGTTAATTTAAAAAGTATGTACAAAGGACAAAAAGAACATGATTACTTCTTTGACCATGTGGATAAATGTAGACCATGTATTTTATTTCATTTGACTAGATTGACATTCGAAACCATTGTGAAATTCTATGAAGCCAAACATCAACCATTGATTATGTTCTATTAACTAGATCTATGGTTGTCATTTAATTGGTATATTTTTATAACATTTAAATAAAACAGTAGTTCAAAAGCAAACATCCCGAACCATGGCGCCAACACAAAACATTTTTGTTGGTGAGTTTACAATAAAACAGTAGTTCAAAAGCAAACATCCTGAACCAGGGGATATTTGGTGGTTCATGTGTTACTGGTACGTGTGTATAAAATCTTAGGTGGTTCATGTGATACTGGTACGTGTTGTTGAATCCAAAAAATATCATTTTTGTTTCTCTAAGGCCGAATGGATCGCACGATGGAAAAATGACTGCCCTCAATAGTTGGTCAGATACTAACATGTGTTAGTGTACATGTAAAGTCACATTTGTTTTCATTAACATGTGTTACGTTTATGTCAGCGTTTGTTTTCACATTTGTTTTCATTAACATCCGGAACATATGATATATAACGTTTGTTAACATGTTAGCATGCGTCAAAAACGGGTGACTCCAACACAAAACATTTTTGTTGGTGAGTTTACAACAAAAATGGATGCATAGAGCCCAATAGTAACACAAATATCCTTTTTTGCTTGTTGGTGAGTCTCATGGCGGACTAAGAAGGGATGGATCTTCCGTTGACGGTCTGTCTTTGCTGTTTATCTGCTAAATTTGCTGACTCGTCCTTTGCATGAAATTGTTATACATTCCAAAATGTGCAAAACAAATTGTAACACATGTTAGATCAGTATATACATATCATGGTGTTTTGTAAACCACTAGCTTATACATGAATACATGTCAGGTTACAAAAAGATTATAACAGAGTCTTAACACATGTTATACATTTACAAGATGTGCAAAACAAATGACCCGTTTCATATTACATATTCCAAAATTACCGGTACATGTGTTACCATAAATGGCTCGTTTCATATTGCACGTTACATACTAACTTGTACTTTTATTACTTGTACATGACACCATGTTGGGTTAAACCAAGATTATACAAGTTAATATTGTTTTGGAAACCACTAGCTTATACATGACACCATGTTGGGTTAAACCAAGATTATAGCAGAGGCTTAACACATGTTAAGCAATTACATGTTCCAAACAGAAAAATTGTAACACATGTTAGATCAGTATATACACATCATGGTGTTTTGTAAACCACTAGCTTAAACATGAATACATGTCAGGTTACAAAAAGATTATAACAGAGGCTTAACACATGTTATACTTCCAAAATTGTGCAAAACAAATGACCCGTTTCATATTATATATTCCAAAATTACCGATACACGTGTTACCATAAATGGCTCGTTTCATATTACACGTTACATACTATCCACATTACCGGTACATGTGTTACTATAAATGACTCGTCTCCAGAATCCGTGACCATGTAAAACCGTTAAGTCGTTGCCTCCAATGGCATTCCGCCCAAAACCGATACCATAGTCTGCAAGGCGCATGCGGTTCTTTTGGCAGTTCGGGGCACACGTCCAGCAGTCATCAATGGGATTACCAGTTCCACATGAGAAGAATCCTAGTTTCCTTTCTTTCAGTGCTGTTTTCTCAAGCTCCTGCTCATCACAACAAACTAATATGTTGAATATGCAATCCCAATTTACCAAAAAAGTAACATTGCCTCTAATAAACAAAATGAGTAATTGTTATCATAATCAACATATTATGATTAACACGCGTTATATATCATTCTAACAGGTGCTTAACACATGTTATGGGTCTGTCTTTGTAAATCAAGCAACCCAACAAAAAAAACAATTATTGTTAACAAAAAAAAACACTTACTGTTCAGATCAAAAACCCAAACAAGCAACCCAAACAAGCAACCTAAACCTTTATGGGTTTGTTTTTGTAAATCAACACACGTTACATAACATTCTAACAGGGGGCTTAACACATGTTATGAGTCTGAGTCTGTGAATCAAGCAACCAAACAAAAAAACATTTACTGTTCAGATCAAACACCCAAACAAGGAACCCAAACCAACAAAAAAACAGCTACTATTAAGATCAAAAGCATCTAACAAGCAACCAAACCAACAAAAAAACTCGTTCAAAATCTCATCCTAAAGTTTTTGATTTATTTAAAATACAAAATCATATTAACAACCATTACTAAAACATTTTCAGCACACAAAAACATATTAATAACCATTTCAACAAAAAATCAAGTGTGAAATGATATTTCAAGAACACTTACCGGATCTATAACCGTCCGATGAACATGAAGAAGATCTTCAAACCTTCTTCTCACACACACACTCGTGCGTGTGTCATCATTCTCTCTCTAAAACAACATACTTCAAACTTCTTCTCTCTCACACACTTGTATGTGTGTTCTTGGCTGGAAACATACCAGTTTTCTATCTCTCTTTCGATTTCTCTGGACATCTCTTTCTCTTTCGATTTCTCTGGTACTCTCTCTCACGGCTCTCACTCTCTCTCTAGGCTTGCAGGTTGTAAGTGTTGTGTAGAGAGAAGGGAAAGTCATGGGGGCTAGGGTTTTGATTCGGGGGAGGAGAAGATGAGATCTGTGGTTTTTAGAGAGAGGGATTGTGATTTTGAATTGGATATGAAGAGAGAGAAAGATGATTGCATTAAAGAGAGATGATAAGACTAGCCAGTGGAGAGAGAAGGAAATGTTCTACCCAAAATGCCCTTTTCAGTTGACTAATGTGTATTATTACATTTCTTTTAAATCTAATTGTTACCAAAATTATGAGAGCCATTGATCAAGTGTGATGAGAGACAATCAATGGCTCACATTGGGTTTCCAAGGTTTCTTAAAAAAGATGGGGTTTCTTGTATAGCCAAGCCCTATATATATATATATATATATATATATGGTAAGGTTCATGCGAGAACCACCTTTATTGCGAGAACCAATGTGAATACAACCTAAAAAAACCTAACCCCCCCCCCCAAGCTAAATGCTAAAAACTAAAACCCTCAAAAAACCTAAAAAAATAAAATGGAGGGGCATATGTAATAAGCTTATAATCTCGTATGTAGCGGAACCTAGGTTGATAAGAATTAACCATTTTAGGTACAATGTTAGGTAATTGCCTTAGTATTACAATTGCTAGAAGGAATGACGTATGTATGACAACTATGAAATGTGATGACAAGTATAGCTGAGTATGACACCTCGGGTGTAATATGAGTTGCTCAAATGTAAGTATTGATTACACGATCATATTGATAGCATGATTAAAGATTTATGTTGGCCCTTGTAACCTAGGGATAGACGGTAAAAGATTAGAGCAAGATAGTATGTACACGATTTGTATAACCGTATACATTATGTTGTGGTTAACTATGCAGTTATGATAGATCATTAGTGAATGAGATATTGGTCTCGGGTAAAGATTATACGAAGTTATGATAGATCATCAGTGAAAGAGATAGTGGTTAACTATGCAGTTATGACATAACGATGCAGTGTGTCCCGTCTTCCCACATACCAGACACGGCTTGTCTTTAAAGCGGCACTCACCCTTGTGCCCCTTTCCACACACCTTGCAACTTGGCGACCCGCCTTTAGCTTCTACTTTCTTTCCCGATTCCACAGTTCGAGCTTTCTTTGTAGGGCTTGGATTCACATCTTGTGCCCTTCGTTCACCCCTTTCAACTTGTTTCTTCAATTCAATTTCCCGTTCCCGAGCAACGTTTATGATCTCGGTAAGGGTCTCGTATTTTGAAGGAGTCATAAACTCCCTATACTCGGCGCTTAACATGTTATAGTAGTAGTATATCTTCTGTTCTTCATTCATCACCAATTCATTGCAAAACTTCATTTTATCCATAAACTTCGCCGTGATCTTGTCTATGGTCTCGCCTTTGTGTCTAAGTTGCATGAACTCTTCCTTGATTCTATTAATGACCGCCTTGGGACTATGATGTTTAAGAAACGGCGTCTTAAACTCCTCCCATGTCATGGCCCTCGCCGCTTCGGCTCCTATTCCCTTCTTTTTATTGTCCCACCAATCTTTGGCTTGACCCCTCAACTGACCCGTTCCGTAAGCAACAAAGTCACTTTCGTCACAATGGGTCCTTTCAAACACTCCTTCAACATCGCTTAACCATCTCTGGCATATTATCGGGTCAACCTCCCCGTTGTAAATTGGCGGTTTACACGCCATAAACTCTTTGTACGAACATCCCTTACGTTCTCCCGATTTCTCTTTCATAAGGTTGACACTATCTTCCAACCTTTTGACTCGTTCATCGACAAGTGACAACACCGTGTTTTGAATTTTGTCTATAAACCCGGATAGACTACCTTCAATTGCCTTCCCCACTTCTTCGGCAATTATCTCTTTCATTTGTTCGGTGCTTGTCGGCACCGGATCATTATCGTTTCCTTTCGACATCTTGAAACTGAAATGTTTACATTAAACATTTCATTTATAACATAACTTTATTTGCTTTGGTTTAGTCAAGTTCATCACTTGCTTTAACCATTCGCCTTTAGTGCACTTTCCGGGTTTGAGTGTGTTAACACGCTCTTCCGATGCACATTGATTTACATCTTGTTTCTTACATAAAATATAATCTACTAACATAAATGATTAATTCTTACCGGACGATCAATCAAGCTTGAACCGAACACTTTGTTGACAACCTTAAGCTCTGATACCAACATGTAACACCCGTCTTTTAATTTCAAAAAAAATACGGAAATTGTAAAACAAGAAACTTTAACTAACAAAAACTTCCCACACTTGTCTGCTGCCATGGTGAAGAACAAAACGGACACTGACACCCACACTCGGGTTGTCTCCCGAGAGCGCTAAGTTTATGGGTCTTCAGCCAGACCGTACTTGACGTTCGTTCATGGGGGTCGAAGTGAACATTTACCCACCGAGTTTCCTGCATATGCCCGGTAATTGACGCTCCAAATTCCAATCTGCTCTCTTCTGCCAATGATATTTGTCGAATCAAATCGGAACAAGTGAAATCCACATTTGCCTACCGAATTTCCAAGGTATGTTCGATAGTTGACATGTCGAGCCTTCACCTTCTTTCCTATCATGAGTACGTCTGTTGGATCATTGTATAGCCACTTCAATATACCTTGTCCGAGGTCTTCTCTACTCACCTTTCTCTTATTCCCACTCGAGCCATCATCCCCAACTTTGTTAATTGGAGTAATCAAAATATGCAGCGGTTCGGAATAGACTTGAATTACATCAGTCTCTAGCTCTTCGGTAGGTGTTAAGTCTTCATGTGGGTTTAAACATATAACTTCAAGTTCAGGAAGACTTTCAACCTCTTCTTCATCTTCGACAACCAAAACTGGTATTTCTTCAACAAATGCAGGAATGGATGTGGTATTATCCTTCACAACCTTCAATGTTGCAATTTGTTCATCTATTCGATTTGATCGTTTGATCATAGCCTCAGTTCTCAACCTGCTCTCTTGTGCCACCTCCATCATAATATCCATGATTTCATCAAGTTTAGAATTTTGGTGTTTACCTGGACAATCATTTTGACTTTGGTGTGGCTCATCTGAACTCCCTTGGTAATTACCATGATTACACCATTGATTTCGCATATTAAAATCATTGTATGCTGACTCAGAGTAGTCATGGTAACGACCATTATAACCTTCTTAGTATCTTGAGAAGGGCACCACCTCCAATTCTTAATCATCATAATCCAAATTTTGCTCATATTTGTCGTTGACATTTAACTGATAGTGTCCCTCATATGAAGGTGCCTTGTACCCAGACATCAATTTTTCTTTCCAAAACACTGGGTCTGTCCAAAACAATAGGCAATCTTCATGTATGTGAATTTTCCCACAACAAGGGCATGACTGATGAGCTCTATCCATAATCCAGAGAGTTCACTTCCTGCACAAACAAACTAAAATACCCGCGTAGAAAACTAACATATAAAAAACTAAAAGAAATATTTTTGGATTTTTTTGTTTTTTCTATTTTTTTTAAGAAAACAACTTACTAAACACTAAGCGCACCGATTCCCCGGCAACGGCGCCATTTTGATCGATGTCGTAAGGTCGGTCAAAAAATAAAGTAAAGTGTCTTATTCACCTTTTACTAGTAAAGGGCAAGTAGTGTGTCGAATCCACGGGGAATCAGTGGAAAATACAAAGCTCGTTGTTTATAACTAATATCTAAATTATAACATAATTGTTTTTTGCAGTTTGAGAGTAATTATGAAAACAAATGTAAAATTGTGATTGTAAACAATTGTGAGACGAGAGACCAATCTCCGGGTTTTCAGGTTGTGTAGAATCACGGGTAACCTAATTACTACCAATTGGAAATCACATAGACATGATTTGCTAACTACTTGTTTTGATAAATAATTAACAGATAATATATTTGATTGTAATGATCCACGATCGAAACCGAAAGATTGATGCAACTGAATCCTAGATTTCATAAACATGAACAAGTTCAATGGTTAAAGGTTGAAGACAATGACAACTTAGAATTTAATCCCAATTGTTGATGACAAAACCAAATAACTGATGAACAAGTATGCAAATGATAATCTAACAATGTTTAATCAAAAACAAATAAACAATAAAGATAAACTAACTGAATGATTAGTCAAATCTCAATCCAAAAGTTTGTAAAACTAAGTCAACCTGGTTCCTAACACAAACCCTAGTCCCGGAGATGATCACGGGTGGTTTAGCCGCTTATGTTCTTGATTTGATCTTCAATCTGATGAGGAATTGCATGATTGATGATTGGATTGAGGTTGAGAACTCCAAAATTCGTCCTTGGGAAGTGGAAAACGGCTAGGGTTAATGATAATTTCGTTTGGGGAATGTTTGTGCTTAAATATGGTGGAAAAACAAGAAATTCGCAAGTCAGATATGGGATTCAGCGCCCAGTGCGCCAAACTATAGTTTCCTTCTGTGGTGCGCTGAAATCAGCGCCTAGTGGCGCTGATTGCTACCGAACTTCCCGTTTTTCATATTTTGGCCTTCCAAGTTGTGTGTATGCTTCCAATACTCCATAATGCTTCCCGAAAACCTTCCGTCAAGCTCCAAAAGCCATCTGTTATGTTCCGAGTACCTGTAAATCAAAATCAACCCAAAGTAAATCGTTTCCATACACATAATCATGTAAAGCCTCATAATTAAATAGTTTAAAACACGATTAAACACCCTCACATCATTAACCCGAACATGTTTGGTTCCTATATGGTTGTAACTTGTTATTTGCTTCCTGTGTTACATGGCTTTGCTGCCTTTTTTTGGCTGAGGCTGATATATTATTTTGACTTTGACTTCGAACGACCTATCTTGATGGCAGTTCGTTTGTACATTGGGTTATTTGTGCTTTATTGGGTTGTAACTTGACTTTGTTGCGTTGTCCCTTCTTTGGGTATTTATTGTGTTTCTGTTCGTGGGATTGCTTCATTTTTACTGCCATGTTTTTTGTGGCCCTGAACGTGGGTCATTATGGCTTTATGGTAACCCACACCTCATATGGAGTGGCAATATATTGCAGCTTTGTCGTGGTTACATTCATTGGACATGTTACTAATTAATAGCATATAAATGTTACACGTAAAAAGGCTATGATGGATTACATCTTAGTTTACTAAACTGTAAGGGCTTAGTACAAGCAGCCGGTTTACGTAAGATTATCTAGAGCCTAATCTATAAGCGCTATGAAATTCAACGCATTAATGGTTGTCTAAAAGTCTTATTATGTTTTTTTTCTTTGTGTCGTTTTATTTTTCCTGTTTTTTCGGACGATGACAAGTAACAACAAACTAACTAAACACTTGGTGTGATGTATACGAGCCTAAATTTATCTAATAACATCAATAACTTAGTGTATTTAAAAGGTCAAATTAAATTGTAGCTTATAAATCGATTCGTAGTTAAAAATGACAAGCTCACACGAGGAGCATAACGTTTTCGAACAACTTGGACGTATTCTGAAAAGGTAGTCAAGTCTGACCATATGATAAATGAAAATTTGGCTGAGCTAACTGAAGGAATGTCATAGATCTGTGAAAAGCAAGGTGAACTCTAACTTGAAATCAACATGTTTTATACGCGTTACGCTGACCCTAACAACATTCGTAGAGGTTAGCATTTTTAGATGTTGTACGCTTTAGTAATCAATGATTGAGACGGTGTCGGAGACACACGCCGAGCGCGAACCCGAGACACTCTCCTCTCATTCTTAAACATTTCTTATCTTTATTTTTAGTATTTTAATTAGTGTTAATGTATTTTTTTTAGTTAATGAAATATTATTTGTTTTAATTTTTCTAAAAAAAAAGAAAAGAAATTAAAAATAAATAATGGGGTAGTGATTAAATGTGACATTATACCACTACACCCCTTTTTAACTTCACATTCCATAATGCCCCAAATGCTACGTGTCGCTTCATGCCCAAAAGAAAGACATTATAATAACGCCCCACTACACATGATCTTACTAATAAACCACCACCTCATTAGCATTATTTGGTTATGAATGAGTCTCGTATTCATCTTTCAATGATAGAGGGGGTGCATTAACTCACAACCCATAAGTACACAAATCACTGTCAATAGAATCATATCATTTCAATTAACCCAATTCAACTCACAAGAACTCAATTTAAAGGGGCTCATTAACCCACAACAAGTAATCATGTCATTTTTTGTTTTTGTTTTTTGAAAGACAACAACTAAACATTTAAACAAAGTCACACTTCCATTAAATAAAAAACAAAATACAATAATTAAAAACAACCTAAATAAACTTAAAAAAAAATAAAAGTAGAAATAAAAAAACTAAAAGTTGCATGTTCACTTCAATTTTGTCGTGATTTTACAGAATTGGAAGGGATAACTGTTGGGTCACGATAAGGTAAGCTTTGGTATTGGGTGTTATGGCATGTTTGGATCCGGTGGAGCTTCGGGGAAGAACATTGGATATTGAGTTTGCATGGGTTGGATTGGGATTGGTTCGGTTTGGCTTGTCGAAACTTCGGCCTAAACTTTCTTGGCTTTAAGGATGCGGGGTTTCGGTGTGATGAGCCCTCCTTATGAGCAGTTTTTAGGACGTGTAAAAGTGTTGAGAACATAACATATAGATTTAAAAAAAGTGTGGTTTAAATGGCGTAAAGTAGAGAGCATAACATTGAGTTTTGAAAAGAGTGTGCTTTAAATGACGTAAAAATGTCATGTATATAGTGTTAAAATATTGATTTTTAATGGGTAACGACTATAATAGCTATTGGCAACAACTCAATTATTTTCCCACACGTGAGTTCAACAACCCGGAAACACTACTCAACCCCAGTGCCTTAGGGCACTGCAGCAGTGTACCCGGGGTATTCGGCCTTGCCCGATGTCACTTGGAGGTGGCCTGGTAAGCAACCTCATCCACCCTAAGACTCTATACTAACATTTACATGTCACACACCTAGTTTGACATACAAAATTTTCAATATGAATCAAACATCTTTCTAGAATTTTATTGATAATTTTCAATTATAATTATATAGGTTACTTAGTGAAATGTACTTGCACACATATTTATTTTGGTTAGAACTTGAAGCTAAGACCGCCCGTAATGGGGCGTGTTTTGTAAAAAAATTTCGAAGAAAAGGCCCCATCGCCACTACACCCCGGCGTTATTGAGCATTATTCGCGAAAAAATGGTTTGTGGCGTGTTTTGAAACACGCTGAAGGGGCAAATCTTCGACCAATCAGAACGAGATGCAACGGTCATGATTGGATGGCTAGATTTAAATTTTTTTTCTTTTTTTTACCTCACCCATATATATTGTGTAATGATTGGATGGAGCGTTATTGGGCATTATTCCCACTACGCCACTTTTGCAAAAACGCCCAATAATGCCCCCATGCTGACTGGACTGCCACATGGCAGAAAACGCCCCATGGTAGGGGCATTATTCATCAAACCACTACGCATGGTCTAATAAAAAGTTATCTCTAACATCAAACACTTTCTTAACCATAAACCCACAATTTTTTACCCATGTCCTAACAATTGCTTAAACTTATAACCATTGATTGACCAAGCCGAAGACTTAAACTTTTACTCATGTCAAGTAGAACTTTTTGATTGGGTGAGAAATTAAATACACACATATCTACTCATATGCAAAGCACTCCACCCCTTCTCTATGGTGCCCCGATAACGCCTCTGCGGTGTGGTGTTTAAGCCCCTAACGGGCTTAGGTGGCAGTGGACGCCATCCCAATACTTTAAATAAACCACACATTTGAAAGAAAAATAAAGAGAACTCGTTTTAAACTAGAACTTTAGAGGACATAAAAAATCTTCTAAAGATTATAAGCAACATTCTTCGTTTCTATAAACTAACTTATAGTTTTATCCCATTTTTTGTTACTACTTTAATCCAATGGTATGATATAATGATGGTAAAAATGTTTTTCTTTGTAACATAAAAATATTACTAAACAATAATCAACTCTATCTTTATTCATCATAGTCACTCAAGCGTTATTATAATCACAAAACCATAAAACTTTCAATAATCTTCTATCGTTATGAATTTTTTATAATATTCAACAAAGTTTCATAATCACAAGAGAGAGGAAAGCAAAGCCGCAAGGGCCATGGTCACAGACCGTCCATAGTTAAAGATCCACGAGAGAAAGACACCAATCCGTAGAGCAGATCCTAAACTAGAGATGAGCAAATGACACCGATATCAAATTTCTCAAACCAAAATATTTTCGATACCTACTTTTGACTTTTTTCAGTACATGATTTTACCTTCAAGTACCGGTACCTGAAGGTCCAGAGATGGTCATAAGAGTTCAACTTGTTTAGGCCAGTTAATCCAACGTACGAAAGGGCCACTTTATAACATATCCAACGTCCAATATATGATCCCAACAAACCCCTCCTTCCTACAATGCTACTGCAAATTGCTTGTCTCAATTCTCCACCAACCCCCCACCCCTTACCTACAAATCCTGCCTACTCCCATTATCTCTCCTCCACCTAACTTCCTCACATACCTGCAACTATGGAGCTCGTAAGTCCCCAATCTATCTTCTCTTTCAACTATTTCTCTATCCGCATGTCTAATTCTATGCTCAAACAACGTTTCAGTTGTATCATTTTGTGAAATTTTCGATAGTAATTATGACTTTTTTGACTTCATTCTGCTGCATTTTCGTGTGTGGTTTATTTGTGCGTTAATTTGGGGATTTTTATGTTTGATTGGGAATTAATGGTTAGGTGACACCTGATGTGGAGAAGATGGGTGAAAGTGACGGGATTAGGAGGAACTCAACCCTAATTTGTGCGCCGATTATGGCGGATACGGTGGATCAGATGCTGATTCATATGAATACTGCGAAATCGAGTGGTGCTGACTGTGTGGAAATCCGATTGGATAGCTTGAAAGTGGTTAATGCTCGTGAGGATATTCAAACCCTAGTTAAACTTAGTCAGCTTCCAACGATTTTCACTTACAGGTGATATTTTTATTTTTTTTATGTGTGAAAGTCTTATAATACGAATGCAATGATTTTGGTTTTTAGTGTTTTAGTAATCGAGTCTTAGTCTTATTAATTGGTTGATGTTATGATGTTTGTGTAATCAAAATAGCAAGAGTTTGCAACTAGTTAGGTGATTTTGTATGGTTTAAATTGAGCCTTCTGACTGATTGGTACAATGATTATTTGATTACGAAATGGCTTTTGATTTTTTTGATCAATGTTGCTGGAGATTACATGATGTTTGTACTTTGTTTCTGATTTTGTGTGAGTTTGTAGGCCAACATGGGAAGGTGGTCAGTATGATGGGGATGAACAGAGTCGATTGGCAGCTCTTCGGTTAGCAATGGAGTTAGGAGCGGATCACATTGATGTTGAGCTTAAGGTTCCTTTCTTCTTGATAAATATACGGTTCCATATGAAATGAAAAATATATGTTTTGTTACTTGTAATCGTAGATTTCCGCAAGTGCGAAGATTAGAGCTAGCATATACAAACTATTATATCTAGCATCAGACATGATATTTCAATCAGATTTCTCATTTCAGTTACTCACATGCAGGCTGTTGACGATTTCAACAATTTAATCCGTGGAGATTTGCCTACAAAATGCAAGCTCATTGTTTCTTCCCACAATTATCAAAACACTCCGTCAGTAGAAGACATCGGGAACCTTGTGGCCAGAATACAAGCAACAGGGGCTGACATTGTTAAGTTTGCAACAACGGCTGTAGATATAACCGATGTCGCACGAGTTTTTCAAATAACTGCTCATTCTCAAGTAAGCCGTAAGTCATGCAGCAGTCATGCAGCATAGATTTTAGCATTATATTTCGTTTCTTGGGTTCCTTTTATTTCTACTAGTAAACATTCTTGTTAAGTTGCCGTATAACAAAACCTCTGAATATTCCCCTGTTTCATTTATTATCAATCTTTCAGGTTCCGATAATAGCAATGGTGATGGGTGAGAAGGGTTTGATGTCTCGAGTACTGTGCCCAAAATTCGGTGGATATCTAACGTTTGGTACCGTTGAAAATGGAAAGGTGTCTGCCCCCGGGCAGCCTACAATTAGGGATCTTTTGGATTTGTTCAATTTCCGACAATTAGGGCCAGACACCAAAGTATTTGGTATTATCGGGAAGCCCGTTGGGCATAGCAAATCACCGCTGTTATACAATAAAGCTTTCAGATCAGTTGGTTTTAATGGAGTCTATGTACATATGTTGGTGGATAACGTAAAGAATTTTCTTGAAACTTACTCGTCTACAGATTTTGCTGGGTTCAGGTTGTGTTTTGATCTATTTCATTAACACTAATATTTCAGTCAGTGTTAGTAAAGTTTAAATGTATTTACAACATTATTATTGGATACAGTTGTACGATTCCTCACAAAGAGAGTATAGTTCAATGTTGTGATGAGGTTGATCCAGTTGCAAAGGTAAATTATATTGTTGATCACATAGAAAGCATGAAGCAGATGCAGATAGTGGTTAATGATAAAAGTACTGTTTTTTTTTTTTAATTTAACATGTTATTGGTTGTATGTAACAGTCAATAGGAGCAGTCAATTGCGTTATCAGGAGACAAAATGACGGGAAGCTATATGGTTGCAATACAGACTATGTAGGAGCTATTTCTGCTATCGAGGATAGCCTACGAGGTTTTTTTCTTTATTTCTGCAAACTGTTCTAAAGGTTTTATAGATAATTAGTGCATTGATATGCTTACATAAACAGTATTTCTACAATAATAATCGATTTTCTAATAAAAACAGTTAAAAGAGGATGTATCATGTATGCACTAAAGTTATACTCGAGTCAACTTTCAACTCGTTCCACCCATTTCACCTGTTCCCTTTTATTAACTGTTTTTATGGGTTTGACCTGTTTGAGATAAAACATAACCCAAGTTGACCCATTGAAATTGCCGCCTATACTATTTACAGGTTCAGGTGTTCAAAATGGTGCAAGTGGGTCACCATTGGCTGGTAGACTATTTGTGGTTATTGGTGCGGGTGGTGCTGGAAAAGCACTTGCTTATGGAGCAAAAGAGAAGGGTGCAAGGATTGTGATTGCCAACCGGACTTATGGTTAGACTTCTAATAAATATAACATCATGCTAATTTTATTTGAGTTAGTTGTCAACTATTTGGTTCTCATCATATTTAGTAGGTGTTTAGATGTGAGTTTGATTATATGATATTGAATAATCAGAATCAGATAATCATGATTTTTTTTTAATTTTCAATCTGAATAGATCGTGCTAGTGAACTGGCTGAGATAATCGGTGGAGAGGCTCTCACTCTTGCTGATTTGAACACTTACAAACCAGAAAATGATATGATACTTGCAAACACTACATCAATTGGTATGCAGCCAAATATTGACGACACTCCTATTTCAAAGGTTTGATTATACAGAACTTATGTTAAATTTATAATGCTTTGTGCATGAGTTCACTTTTCTTTTTCTTTTTTGGCAGGAAGCTTTGAAGTCATACGCACTGGTATTTGATGCTGTTTACACACCAAAAATTACGAGGTTACTTCGGGAAGCAGGAGAATGTGGTGCGTTAGTTGTAACAGGGGTGGAGATGTTTATAGGGCAGGCATATGAACAATATGAGAGATTTACAGGGTTACCTGGTAAGGTTTAAAATTCAAAATGATGATGTGGAATCTTTTTGTTACCCTTTTCTCATGAGTTTATTATACTTTTCAACTGCAGCACCTAAGGAATTATTTAGGGAGATTATGGCAAATTATTGATTGTTTTGGTTATACACCTAGGTATGTACCTTTTCATATCCCATCTTTTATTTTAAAATTTTCCATTTTTTTATTAAAAAGGAACGGAAAAAATAGGGAAAAAGTTAAATAAAATGTTACGCCGGCTCATACCTTTGACATGATAAGTATACTTCTTGTGTGGTTCTTCATGTCATCTCTCGTCCCACGTAGTTTATGTTAAAATCCTACATTTAGCTAAAGAGGAATCATTTCAATCCGGTTGTAAGTCACCAAAATGTATTTTCTAATGCATGAAATCGTAAATTATAACATCCAAAAAATCATATTTGTTTATTGAAATAATGACTTATGATCCTGGTTTGTAAAAATATGAGAGTTTTTGGAAAAAAAAAAAAAAAAAAGTTTCAGGTCAACTCATATACTAGTAGCATAATAATTATTTTGAAATGAGTGATTTGCGAAGTAATGAACATTTTATAAACACTTTGGTGACTTTTGACCAAACTTTTTTAGCTTTATCTATTCAACCTGTTGGGGCTGGATATAGTCCGTATGTAGGCAAACGTTTCAACACGGGTTGCTCTAGTTTCACTAAATTGAGTTTACATGAATAGCTTAGTTGTCTTTACACTGGAATTTTGGCTGGCATGTATACAGAAACTGAAGCTTTAAAGCAAAATTTATACACAGGAAGCAGGGTGGTGGTGCTTCCAATTCTTGTTTCTGCATCATTTGGCAGTATTTTTGTTTTTACATGAACAAGAAAATTTTATTTGACAAACTGTTGTATTCTCAATTTTCTATTTCTAAAATTGAATTTATTTTTATTAAATAGTTTGTGCATTAAATAGCTTTAGATGAAGTGGGCTTTAGCCTAGTGGTCCAATTCTTTATAGCTGTATTGATCGCTAAGCATTGACAATGACCTTTTTATCATGTTTCATCTACTTCACATGTTTGCTACTTTGAATAGGGACGAGCAAATGTTACCACATACCGAAACCGAACCAGTACGTACCGATATCGAACATACCGTACTGAACCATTTTCAGTACCGATTCGGTACTCACTTTTTGGCTTTTTTGTGATCATTACTTTCGGTTCGGTACCAGTATCTTGGGTTGATTTATTTTCGAATATCGTAATGGTGTTGTGGGTTGATTTACCTTTGAATACCGGTATGGTACCGAGTTCATCCCTAACTTTGAGCGACTTCAAACATGATATCGTAATGGTCTGATCTAACCTGACTCGTAATGGTTTGAGTGACTTTGCCGGATAAGGTGTTTGAATTGAAACTACCTGACTCCTTAACGGTCTGATCTTCAGTCTAGTGTTTAACTCATTTCTCGTATATGGTCCTGTCTTAACAAATCGAACCGGTTATAAAACTATGCACAGCCTGGTTTTTAACACACCTTAAGCTTTAATGTAGACACTAGACCTGGCAAAACAAGCTCATCCATTATATTTTGGGTTGACATGGGTATTTTAAATTTTAAGATGGGTTAAGATAGGCCAAACAAAATTAGTCACTAGTTTAGAATGGGTTATGAAGCGGTGGATAAAAAAAAGAGTAGGTCAGGATGGGTATAAGATAAAACCCAAGCGGGTCAGGATGGGTATAAGATAAAATCACAAAACTAATTACTACTGGTAGATATCTCCCGTAGTACTCTCCCGTCGTTCTTCGTTTAACAATAATAAAAATTTAAAAAACATTAAAAAAATAAAAAAAAATTGTAAAAAATAAAAAATCCAAAAAATCATAAAATTCAAAAAAATCCAAAAAATTATAAAAAATCATAAAAATTAAAAAAATTCTAAAAATTCTAAAAATTCCAAAAATTTCTAAAAAATCAAAAAAATTCTAAAAATTAAAAAAAGTTCTAAAAAAATCCTAAAAAATCAAAAAAAATCTGAAAAATAAAAAAAAATTCTAAAAAATAAAAAAAAAAACTAAAAAATCATAATAATTCTAAAAAAAATCCAAAAAATTCTAAAAAATCAAAAAAATAAAAAAAAAAACTCTACAAAATCAAAAAAACCTAAAAATTCTAAAAAATCAAAAAAATTCTAAAAATGATATAAATTCTAAAAAGTCCAAAAAAAATCTAAAAAATAAAAAAAATTCCAATTAATCAAAAAATTCTAGAAAATCATAAAAAAATCATAAAAATTCTAAAAAAATCCAAAAAATTCTAAAAAATCAAGAAAATAAAAAAAAATAAAAAAAACTCTACAAAATCAAAAAAACCTAAAAATTCTAAAAAATCAAAAAATTCTAAAAATCATATAAATTCTAAAGAATCCAAAAAATTCTAAAAAATAAAAAAAAATCATAAAAGATAAAAAATATCCAATTAATCAAAAAATTCTAGAAAATCATAAAAATCCTAAAAAAATCCAAAACATTCTAAAAAAATAAAAAAAAACCCTAAAAAATAACAAAAAATTAAAAAATTCTAAAAATCAAAAAAAAAAAAACAAAAAAGTTCTAAAAATTCATAAGAATTCTAAAAAATCAAAAAAATTCTAAAAAATCAAAAAAATTCTAAAAATATCAAAAAAATTCTAAAAAAATCAAAAAAATTCAAAAAACCATAAAAATCCTAAAAAAAAAACTTCTAAAAATCATAAAATTCTAAAAAACAAAAAAAATCAAAAAAATTCTAAAAATTCTAAAAAAGCTAAAAAAATCAGAAAAAATTCTAAAAAAATAAAAAAAAACAGGATTTTTAGATTTTTTTATTTTTAGAATTTTTATGATTTTTTTATTTTTTATTTTTTTAGATTTTTTTATTTTTCAGATTTTTTTTATTTTTTATGAATTTTTTTGTTTTTTTAATTATTTTGATTTTTTTGAATTTTTTGGAGTTTTTAAAATTTTTTCGATTTCTTAGAATTTTTATGAATTTTTTGGATTTTTTAGAATTTTTATGGTTTTTTATAATTTTTTTGATTTTTTAGAGTTTTTTAGTATTTTTTCGATTTTTTATAATTTTTATAATTTTATATAATTTTTTTTTATTTTTTAGAAATTTTTATGATTTTGTTAAAAAAAATATTTTTAATTTTTTTTTAAGTTTTTTTGGATTTTTTATAATTTTTATTATTTTTTATAATTTTTTGGATTTTTAGAATTTTTATGATTTTTTAGAATTTTTATGATTTTTTAGAATTTTTTTGATTTTTTTGAATTTTTTTGATTTTTTTGACTTTTTTGGATTTTTTATAAATTTTATGATTTTTTTTAATTTTTAGAATTTTTTTGATTTTATATAATTTTTTTTTATTTTTTAGAATTTTTTTTTTTTTTTAGAACCCATCTTAACCCAAACTCATACTAACCCTAACCTATCTTGACCCATTATCCATCCAACCCTTTTTTTAAAATACTCATCCTGACCTATAACCTTCCTAACCCAAACCCATCTTGACCCATTACCCAAACCCATCCAACTTGCCCACTTTACCACCACTACTTTAATGTTCCAAAATCTGATCTCCTCTGGCCTCCCTTGTTTGGAAGTTCAAGAAGTTTGTCTACCTTTCACTTTCTTGAGGTTCCAAACACCCCCTCTTGAATGCTGTGTATAATTTTTGTAAGGTTTAGTGTACTTGCTACAAAATAAATATTATAGTTGAATTCTAAGGTACTTATAGTGAGTTTAAGTTTCAGGGTTAAGGATGTGTGGACTGTGGGATTGCTTATGCGCTTCGAAATAAGCACATTCAATAGAAGTGTTTTGATTTACTAATGTTAAACACAAGCCATATGGTCCAACGATAGCCGCATGGCTTTCCTTGTGGGAGGTCGTGGGTTGGAGTCTCGCCCGGAGAAATTTACTCCGGGTTAAGCCAGTGGTTTTTCCCAATTGTGGTTTCTTTCTGGGTAGGTGGGCCGGGTCACTATGTTATGTTCTTCTTACAGAAGGGGGCCAGGGTGATTTTCAAGTGTCTGGGTCTTTGTTGTTAAAAAATCACATAAATTATTATTAGATGTTAAATAAATTTGATTATATACAAAAAAAACCCCTCACAAATTATTAAATTATTTATACTTAACTTTTAGTTTATTTTTAAATAATTATTAAAAAATAAAAAACTTAAATACCCCAAATTTTAAAAGAGTACCGTCCATTTTATCTTACAAAAAAAAAAAAAAAAAAAACCAGTACGCTCTCGTTTACTTTTCTTTAACACCGCCCAACAAAAAAAAAGCCAGAAAGGGCCCCCACGAAGACATTACAACATATATAAAAGATATTTACACCATTCTATCCGGTGGATAGACTTTATCCTCGAACTATTCTTAAGCCATAAAAACCCAATTTTATCACTTTAGTAATTTGCTCTATAGAAACCTTCTTGTTAGAGAATAATTTCTCATTCCTTGCCTTCCAAATGCACCAACATACAATATAAATGATACAACCACCATTTTTTCTTTTAATCCAAACCAGCCATCTCATGAATAAACAAAAAATCTCTAAAGTTAAATGATGCAAACTGTGGTTCAGATGAAGCTGAGTTCACCTATAAAATATCAACGATTGAGTGCGATGATGCTATGTATAGATAAAATACGAAAACCCAAGTACCCCTAAAACATCAAAATATACAAGTGTGAGGATGCTATGTATAGATAATTATTATTTTTTTTAAAACTTGTTGCAAACTTGTTGAAGATGTGATCCCAACTGCGACTTTAAGTGTTGTCTTTCAACAACCTGCATGATTTGTCTTAGAACATTAAGAATAGCGTTTATAAGTCTGGCTTTTGTTAAAAAATATCAATCTATACTCTATAATAGGGGTGTGCAAAAAACCGAATTAACCGAACCATAACCGAATTAACCGACAAAACCGAACCGAAAAAAAACGAACCAAATAAAAAACCGGTGGGTCGGTTAATGGTTTTTTTGAAAACCGAATATAGCGAGTCGGTTATGGTTATCATTTTTTCCATACCCACCATAACCGAACCGAACCGACATGTAATAAATCTTTGTAGGATTTAGGAGTTTTCACCATATTTTTAATATTTAATGTTTCTCACTGAAGATTTTTAGTACTTATTGGTTTTTCATATCATTTTGTGATTTTTGGTTGAATGTTTATTTGATTTTATGGAATGTATCATATCACTTTATTTGAATATTCGATAATAATTGGTATTAATAATATAGATTATATGTATTTTTTAATACTATGTAATATACTAATAAATATTCGATAATAATTGGTATTAATATTATAGATTATATGTATTTTTTAATACTATGTAATATACTAATATATACAAATATGCAATAACAATTTATTCCATGTTAAAAAAATTAAGCTATTTTTAGTTAAGCTAAATACACGGTTAATCACCCATAACCGACCCGCTATAACCATTAAAACCGAATAACCATAACCAGCATAACCGATCGGTTATGGTTATGGTTTTAGGTCAAAACCGACCCATGCACACCCCTGCTCTATGATAAAAGAAGCCAATTGGAGGACACATGTCATTCATTGAAGCCATCTATTTTTTATAAATAATTAATATCAATTAAAAGATAATTATAAAATTAAATTTAATTTAATATAAATTTAAACAATTCGTATAGGAGATAATCTAATATTTTAAAATATTTATCAGATTTCAAAATTATTTATCCTGAAATTAATAAAAGATGTACGCTAAATATAAATTAACATAATGTAAATGATTTATTTATTTTATTAAACTAAAGTAGTTAAGGGTATAACCTATTTCAAAAATGTTTATAAGGGGTAAACAAAAATATTAATCAATGTTTATTGGTTCTATACTTTTATTTTCGTGTTCAACTCTCAACTCAAATACGGTAATCACTATGTTTACGTGACATTTATAAGAACCATCACCGCAATCACCTCATCCATCGTATATCGAGTATATCCGTTAGTTTTTTTAAAGATATAAATCTTTATTAGATTCATTTAACCCATGTAATAAACGAGGTTTTTTAAAGATATAACATTTTAAATTTTTACTATACAAAATTACATTTATGCAACTCGGGTAATACACGGGGTTTTTAAAAATATAACTTTTTTTATTATGTAGGATATAAAATTAGATTTATTCAATCCATATAATACATAGGGTTTATAAAGATATAACTTTTTATTGTTTGTTATATAAAATTACATGTGCTCAACCCGTATAACACATGAGGTTCTTAAAAATGTACATTTTTTCATTATTTAATATGTAAAATTAAATTTACTCAACCTGTACAATACATGGGGTTCTTAAAAATACAACATTTTTTATTATTTAAAATATAAAATTATATTTA
Organism: Helianthus tuberosus; assembly: GCA_030545235.1. NCBI lineage: Eukaryota > Viridiplantae > Streptophyta > Magnoliopsida > Asterales > Asteraceae > Helianthus > Helianthus tuberosus. The sequence goes on along the minus strand of CM060365.1, from coordinate 41,067,342 downwards.
TTCAACCCATATAATAAACAAGATTTTTAAATATATATTGTTTTATTATTTGATATATAATTTTACATTTATTCAATGAGATTTTTAAAGATATATATATTTTTATATTATTTAGTAGGGTTAGGATATAATAGGAAGTTTATTTGGCTAAGAAGGCTAGGAAGTAATCTTGACCATCTACTTATTTAATCAAGGGCTAAGATTAAATGAGGGAAATTGAAAGGAAGAAAATAGGCGCGTGAGTTTGTTTAGGGGCATTCTAGTCAATCCAAGGCAATAGTTTCTCTCTCCTCCAATTCCCTCCCATTTTTTAAACGTTAATAACTCTTTCATACGACATTATTTTTTATAAAAATTACACAAAAAAACGAGCGTTTTTTTTTTAATATTTAAAACGAGTATGCTATTGCTATATTTTCGGGAAAAAAAATTCGAAAACCCAGTTGCGTAAAACACAATGGAAAAAACTTAGTTGCGTAAAACGCAATGGAAAAAAAACCTAAAAAATGACATTTTCCTAAAACGCAATGCAAAAAAAAAACACAAAGAAATGTCTTATTTGTAAAACGCAATGACCAGAAAACACAAATAAATGTCTTATTTCTAAAACGCAATAGCCTAAAAACACAAAAGAAAGTGTACTTTCTAAAACGCAATGGACTGAAAACACATAAAAATGTGTGTTACCTAAAACGCAATGCACAAAAAACAAAAACAAATGTCTTATTTCTAAAACGCAATGGCCAGAAAACACTTAAAATGTCTGTTTTCTAAAACGCAATGGACTGAAAACACGTAAAAAAGTGTTTTACCTAAAACGCAATGCACAAAAAACACAAAGAAATGTCTTATTTATAAAACGCAATGGCCAGAAAACACTTAAAAATGTCTCATTTCTAAAACGCAATGGCCTAAAAAAACAAAAGAAAGTGTTATCTCTAAAACGCAATGGACTGAAAACACCTAAAAATGTGTTTTACCTAAAACGCAATGACTAAAAACACTTCAAAAATGTGTTTTACCTAAAACGCAATGACTAAAAACACTTAAAAAATGTGTTTTTCTAAAACGTAATGGCCAGAAAACACATAAAACTCTCTTATTTCTAAAACGCAATGGACACATAAAACTGTATGTGAATTGCCTGAACCAGAGAGTAGCAAATCAAAAATTGTCTGAATTGTCTACGAATTACTGTCTTCGAAATGAGCCAAAAATTGTCTGTGAATTGTTCGACCCCAGCCAGGGGCTCTGCCCATTGGACCCTTCCAGGGGTTGCCGCCCCTTGGACCTTGCTACCAGGGGCACTGTCCCCGGACCCCCGCCAAGATCGTAAAACGCAATGACTAAATCAAAAACCCAGATCATAAAAATGAAATTAAAGAATTTCTTACATGGATCGAAGCCGATTTTCTTCAACGATTGACGAAATTTGAATGATAGAAACACTTATCAGTGATCTAATCGAACGCTTCGAGTGATTATCTTCAAAATCACGAGAAAAAACAAGATTTTGAGTGAAATTAAACTGGGTTTTCTTCAAAAAAAAAAGCTGAAGAACACGTTGATCGGGTGTTTGAATCATTGATTGGTGATGAAAATCGCACTATAATGTAGTGATTATTGAGATAGAAATTGAAGAAATGGTTGAAGATGGTGGGTTTTGAAAATTGTGGGTTTTGATGTTACTGGGAAGAAGAAGGAAGAAGAAAATGATAAGATTGACTGAAATACCCTTCCTCTTTATTTTAAATTTTGCCACATGTCCTAATCATATTGCTTCCTATCCTTCATAGCCAAAATAAACTTTCTATTTGATCCTCACCCTTATTTGGTATATAAAATTACATTTATTCAACCCATTTAATACACAGGGTTTTAACCTAGTGAACTAATAAATAATAATTAAAAGAATCTCACTAAGGTTCACACATTATTATACATATTAATAGATAGTTCTTATGAACAGAAAATTAAAATTTTTAAATACTTATCTTTTATTTTTTAGTAATATTTCATTTAGTATTAATTTGATCTAGTAATTGACAATTCTTATGTTTTTTAATGGTATTTTATTTAGCGTTCAATTTGATTTTTTAGTAATAACCAGTGTACTTTGAAAAAAATTCTAAACTTGCATCTGTGTTTATTTATATTTTGACATTCTAAGTTATTTGCCCGCGCCCTATGATGGTACGTTACCGCGGGCATTGGATCAGTATCGGTTTGTTACAGTACGGGAAATCATTCATGCATTAGACATATAAATCAGCACGTATTTTACATTGACCGAAAACGATCAAATCGAACACCGGTACCGACAACGATGTTCTTTGAACGGTATTGATCGATTCAGGTTCAGGTTGTTATGGTACTGGTGTCGATATTCATTTGCCGCCACGGACAAAGATGTATAAATGGAAAAAATTTAAAATAAAAAAACCATAGAAATAGATAAAAGTATCAGTACCAATGTTGTTTGGTAGGGTATGCTAGCGATACGTTGTCATATTATAAAAAAAAACAAATACTGGTGCTGAACCGATGTTGTTCGCTCGGTTTTCCTTCAATTAACTATGGTAGCAACATGCTATCTATATCAAACAAGAAACCATAACAATTAGTACATAACGGTACCGATGTTGTTTGTTCTGGTAGCGATACGATCTTAGCTTAACGAAAGCACAGATAATAAAAATTAATATTGATACCGATACACATGTTGCTCAGTCGGTTTCAGTTCGATTTGGCACAATAGTCGTTTTCAAAAAAAAATTATACGCAAACCAACTGAACTAAGTTTACGGCACAATAGCCATTTTCAAAACAACATTAGTATCGGTATCAATATTCGTTTTTATTGCTTTCAATTGATGTAAGATTTTCTTTTTCGATTACTATAGCGAGTGTCGATATCGTAACGAACCGAATAAATATTGACCGAATTCCCGCCGCAAAGCGCGGGGGAATATCACTAGTTATATATTAATACATAGTTCTCATGAACAGTAATTGAAGTATTTGATTTGTTTTTTATAATATTTTATTTATTATTGTTTAATTTAAATTTTTAATAATAAATAGTAACTAATTATTATTTGATTTTTTAATAATAAATAGTAAATATTAATTCTTATATATTTGTTTTATTTTTTATTTTTAGTTAGTAGTATTTTATTTAACTATCAATTCGATATTGGTTTGGTTCATTACAGTACCGGTACGATAAAAACAAACACAGGTACCGACACCAATGTTGTTCGAACGACATCGGCCAGTTCAAATTGTCACGGTACCGGTACAAATATTTAGTTATCGTTATAAACAGAGTTGTATAAATGAAAAAATTGAAACCGAAAACCATAAAATGAATACATGTTTCAGTATAGATGTTGTTTGGTATGGTACGCAAGCGATGCGATGTCAGTTTTTGAAAGAAAAGTCAGTAAAATAAACACGGTACCGAACCGATGTTGTTTGTTCGCTTTGGGTTCGGTTCCCTAGGGTAGCAGCATGATATATGTTATCAAACAAAAAACCATAAAAGATAATACATATATGTACCGATGTTGTTCGGTTCGGTATGGTAGCGATACAATCTTAGTTTATCGAAAGCGAAATCAAAAATAAAAATAAATAATGGTACCGAACAATTCAGTTGGTGTCGATTTGGTTTGGTACGATAGTGTCACAATAGCCGTTTTCAATAAAGTTTATATGACAGTGTTGAAAAAATAAGCATAGAAACCAAACCAACTAAATCGATTACAACTGAAAAACATCAGTACCGATATTCGTTTTTATCGTTTTCAATCGATGTAAGGTTTTTTCTTTCGATTACTATAGCGAGTGCCGATGCCGTAACTAACCGAATAGATACCGATCGAAATCCCGCGGCGAAGCGCGGGGAAAATAACACTAGTTATACATATTATTAGAAAGTGGCCATGAACAGTGTTTTGATTTTTTATTAATATTAGGTTTTTATTAGTATTATATTGTTTTATTTGTTTAATTGATTTAAACATATATTTTTATATAACTTTTAAGATACGATTAAAGTACCAATTATCAAACAAGAAATCATAAAAATGAATATATACTGACATCGATGTTGTTCAGTACGGTATGGTAGCAATACGATATTAATTCATTGAAAGCAAAAACACTAAAAATAAATACGGATACAGATGTTATTCAATCGGTTTTGATTGAATATGGTACGATAGCGACACAATATCCGTTTAAAAAATATATATCGTAATGTTGAAATAAAAAAAGGGGAACAATTGTTTTTGATTTTTTTCAATATTGTTTTTTCTAAGGTTTTATTATTTTCTTGGTTTATTACTTTAATTGATTTAAGTATATTTTGTTCTCTCGTATAACTTCTAAGATACGATCATAGTACACGTTATCAAACAGGAAACAATAAAACGAAATGTATACCGGTACCGATGATGTTCGGTACAATATGGTAGCGATACAGTATTAATTTATTGAAAGCAAAAAAAACTAAAAAAACATTGGTTCTGATACAAATGTTGTTCAATTGGTTTCGATTGGTCTTGGTACGATAGCGGCAGAATATCCGTTATAAAAAAAATATCGTAATGTTGAAATAAAATAAACATAAAATGCAAGCGAACCGAACCGATATCAACTGAACAACATATATAGGTACCATATCAATATGTGTTTTTTTTGTTTTCAATCGATATAATGCTTTCTCTTTCAATTACTATATCGAGTGCAGGTACTGTAACGAACCAAATTGACATCGACTTAATCCCCGCCGCGAAGCGCGGGGGAATATCACTAGTTATACATATGAATAGAAATTGCCGATGAATAGTAATTAACTTTTTTAATAATTGTTTTTTTTATAATATTTTATCTGTTATTAATTTGATCTTTTAATAATAAATGGTAATTGATCATTCTTAGGTATTTGTTTTCGTATTTTTTATTAGTAGTATTTTATTTAGCATTCATTTTGATTTTTTATATAAACTTACGTTCGTTAACTTTAAAAAATATTCTAAATTTGTGTCTATATTTTTTTAACATTCCAAGTTCTTTGTTCGTGCATTGTGACGATACGTTACCGTGGGCATTGTATCGGTATCGGTATCGATTCGGTTCGTTATAGTACCGGTAGAATTCATGCACTCGGTTTAGAAATTAACACATGTTTTACATCGACCGAAAACAGACATCGATACCAACACCGATGTTGTTCGAACGGTATCGATTGGTTCAAATTGTCAACAAAACTAAAAAAATTAATACATACTGCTACCGATGTTCAGTTTGGGACGGTATGGTAGAGATAGTATCTTATTTTATCGAAAACAAAAACAATAAAAATAAATATCGCTACTGATACAAATGTTGTTCAGTTAGTTTTGGTTCGGATTCATACGATAGCGACACAATAGCTGTTTTCAATAAAGTTTATATGGAAATGTTTAAACAAATAAACATAATGCAAACCAACCGAAGCGATATCAATAGAACTACATTAGTACCGGTATTGATATTGATATTCTTTATTATTGTTTTCGATCGATGTAAGGTTTTCTATTTCGATTACTATAGCGAGTGTCGGTAGCGTAACGAACCGAACATATACCAAATGAATTCCCGCCGCAAAGCGCGGGGAAAAATCGCTAGTTTAGAATTAAAACGAAAAAAAATAAAAATAATAGATCAAATTAATAATAATTCAAAATCTCACTCAAAATCATGAGTTTAGAACTATAACAAAACAATAAATGACAATTCATATACACATGAATGAGTTAAAAAAACGATTATACATACTTCATACTTGATCGATGAAGTGATCATGAATTCATGAAATGCAAAAAATCAATTCGTATATACGAGTTACTTTATGTATGATTGTTGTTCGAAACTAAGCACTAACATCAACTATGATTCTTTTTTGGATCTTTTTAAAACACATACGATAAATGAGTGATGTTTTACTTTTTCTTGGACTTTAAATTTGAGTTTTCTTTTTGTGAATCCTTCTAAAACACATACGATAAATAAGTGGTGTTTTTCTTGGACTTCAAATTTGAGTTAGTCACTAGCTAAGACAACAGATTTAGATCCATTAAGCACACTAATCTTACAACATCATACGAGTCTCAAAATTTTGTTTTTTGTTGCTATGAGCCTATGACGACTTTACTTTGCAAAAAATATGCAAAATGAAGTTGCCATATGAGATAACTACTTTAGCAACAACAAAAAATCAATCCGACTAGATCATGCGAAGTGATGTCTCCGTCTGATATACCAAATTCAACTCTAAAGTCGTCATCTAATATACCGATTTTAAATTTAAAGTCATCATCTGAGATAGCGACTTCAACTCTAAAGTTGTTATCTAAGATAACAACTTCAACTCTAAAATGACGATATGATGGTAATCTAAACCCTAAAGTCTACATCTGAAATATCAAATTCAAGTCTAGAGATACGACTAACCTATATTTATAATCCAAAAAAATATGAAAAAATCATCCATTTGTCATCCTCTATTTCCAAAACAACCCATGAAAAAAGTTGTTAAGGGGTCAAAATGGGCCACTTTAAAAATGCAGAATTCCATTCACTGGTCAAATTGGGTTGACAAAATTAAAAGAGCGGGTCGAATAGAACAAACACGGGTGAACAAAATCAAATCGATTCGACTTAAGGTATGATTTTTTGTTTTCTGATTTATACTAAAGTTTTTTTAAATAATATCATAATCCCTGTTATGGGTTTGCAACATTAAGAAGTTGAGATGCATTGTTTTTGTTTATTTCTGTACACCAAGTGTTCGATGAATGTCCCCAGTGAAAGAATTTATTATTATATTTGTGAAAAGAGGATAGTAGGAAAGATTGTAACATGAAGGTTTTAAATAACAATTTTCAGACCAAATTAGAACAATTTTGAGAAGAAGAGAGATTGTAATTTGGTTCTGATATCAATATTTATGGTTTTGCAGGTCAATGATCCTGTTGATGCAACAATTCTATATGGCACTTTGAGTAAAGTAACTGCTTGTTTCAGAATTATTTGTCAAGAGGGTATGCATTTTTTCAGATTATATATATATTCCTACCGAAGAATAGAGCACAAACATGGCTTCTAACTTAACAACTTACTCAATCCTCACATTTCTTTCCCGCCAATTTTCAATTTTTAGCTCTCCATATTCCTCAACTACCCAACAATTCTTGATCCCCACCAAGAAAACATGCATACATCTACTAAAAAACTGCAAATCCATGAACCAATTGAAGCAAATCCATACCCAAATATTCGTTCTTGGTCTTGCTCAAAATGTGGATGCTATTAAGAAGATCATGGCTTTCGCAGCAGACCCATCCGTCGGAAACTTATGTTACGCTCAAAGAATATTTGACAGGATCGAAACTCCATCTTTGTTCGCGTACAATGTGATGATCAAAGCGTATACAAAGAGTGGTGGATTCAGAAAAGCTCTTTGTTTGTTTGATCAGATGAGGGTAGATGGTATAGGGCTTGATAATTATACTTACCCGTTTGTGTGCAAGTCGGTTGGGTGTTTAAAAGAAGCTTTGACCGGTGAAAAGATTCATGGGTATGTTGTGAAATGTGGGGATGGGTTTGACTGTTATGTTTGTAATTCGGTTATCGATATGTATGGTGAGTTGGGTCAGATTGGGGATGCACGGAAGGTGTTTGATGAAATGCCTGAACGAGATATAGTTTCATGGAATGTGTTGATTTCGGGGTATGTTAAGTGTAAGAAGTTTGAGGATGCTGCCGGTGTTTACTTGCGAATGAGAGATGATAAAAAGGTGAGGCCCGATGAGGCCACGGTTGTAAGCACTCTTTCGGCATGTATTGCTTTAAAGAATTTGGAACTCGGTAAGGAGATACACCGTTATGTTACGCATGAACTTGGGTTTACTGCTATAATCGGTAACGCATTGTTAGATATGTATTGTAAATGTGGATGTTTAGACATAGCACGCGAGATTTTTGATGGATTGCCGAAGAAAAATGTAATTTGTTGGACAACCATGGTGTCCGGTTACGTTAACTGTGGGCAGTTAGAGGATGCTAGATCGTTGTTCGATAAAAGTCCTGTTAAGGATATTGTTCTCTGGACAGCTATGATCAACGGATACGTGCAGTTTAATCAAGTGGATGATGCAATGACTTTATTTCAACAAATGCAGATGTATAAAATCAAGCCGGATAAATTCACAGTGGTCGCTCTATTAACGGGTTGCGCACAAGTCGGGGCTTTAGAACAAGGGAAATGGATTCATGAATATATGAACGAACATAAAATTACGATCGATGCTGTATGCGGTACTGCGCTTATTGATATGTACGCAAAATGCGGGTGCATAGAGAAGTCTTTGGATGTGTTTTACGGTTTAAACGAAAAGGATACAGCCTCATGGACATCAATCATATGTGCACTTTCTTTAAATGGAAAACCCGGTAAAGCACTTGAATTATTTAATCAAATGAAAGAATCTGGATTCAAGCCTGATGATATTACTTTCATTGGTGTTCTAAACGCGTGTAGTCACGGGGGTTTAGTGGAAGAAGGATGGATGCATTTCGAATCAATGAAATCATTGTATCAAATTGAACCAAAAATAGAACATTATGGGTGTTTGATCGATCTGTTAGGTCGTGCGGGGCTATTGAAAGAAGCGGAAAAAGTTATTGACAAAATCCCAAAAGAAAAGGATGATATTTTAGTTCCGGTTTACGGTGCTTTACTCAGTGCTTGTAGATTATATGGCGATGTTGATATGGGTGAGCATTTAGCTGACCGATTAAGTGAAATTGAAAACGGTGATTCTAGTATTCATACACTTTTGGCAAATATTTATGCTGCTGTTGGGAGATGGGAAGATGTGAAGAAAGTAAGAAGTAAAATGAGAATAACGGGAGTTAAAAAGGAGCCGGGATGTAGTTCTATAGAGGTTAATGGAAATATTCATGAGTTTTTAGTTGGAGATGCTTCTCATCCTGAAATGAAAGATGTTTATTTTAGTTTGAACACACTGGCAAAAGTGTCGTATGCGCATGAGATATATGATGTGGACCTTGATTATATGGTTTCAATAGATGTCGAAAGATAATGTATGCATGCATGTGTACAGAATTCTTGTTATGGACAGAAGATGGATTGATTTAAGGTTAACCATTTAAATGAGGTATTTTTGTGACAACTTGAATATATGATTTATCTCTATTTTGTTTTAGCCTTTAGGTTTACTCTACTTTTTCAGTTTAGAAGTTAGTACAAGACTTTGTTGAATCATTGATATTGGTGTCTTTTGATGTTTCTGCAGATCCTTTTAGATTTTTTTCTTTTGATCTTTTGATTTTCAACACAAGCAAAGCTTAGAAGTTAGAACCCCGCATCTTGATGTTTGACCATTTTCACTATATTGCATCAGCCTGAATTCATGCTTGCTGTCGATCTGTGTTGCAGTCTTGATCGGAAAATTCTTGTCTTTGTGGGAAGTGATGGGGCCCTGTAGAGTTTGGTATTGATCGCATCGCTACGATGATGAGCATCCAAATGAGATGGTGATGTGTATTATTATTATTAGTGCTCCATCAGATATCAGATGATTTCGGAAACTAATGAAGATAAGTTGAACATTTGCGAGTTTTATGCACTTGCTAGAGTTGCCGCTATATAAATTTGACTTAGGTTGATATAATGCGGTGGCAGTTTTGACCCATTTACCCATAATGATCGAACGGGTCAATGGGTTGGGCTAAAGGATCTAGTTTAAGACTTTTGTCGGTCTTAGTCGTCATTTCATTGAGTCATATCACTACCTATCTCTACAAACTCACCGTACGACACTTAATCTTGATTACCTTAGAACTTTTTTTTTTTTGAATGGCACAGTACCTTAGAACTTACTACGATTCATATGACTAACGAGGAAACCCAAATTACATGAGACAATAACACTTTCTATTGCTTGAGAGATTTTTTATAATAAAGTTATTCAAGGTGGTTCGAGGCTATGATCTATTTACAGATTGTTGATACACATTGGCGAAGCTTGACCCTCGTTTTTTTCCGAAACCGGGGGGCGAAAACGTATATAGCTAAAAAATTCTATACAAGTTACTGTTCATAACACTACGCATCGAAAAGTCCGGGGGGGGGGGGGGGGGGGGGGGGTCCCACCCCAAGTAAGCTGCACCCATGTTGATACATAATTTGTTTAAAACTAGTAAAATTCACCCGCCGCTACGCGGCGGGAATTCGGTCGATATCTAGTTCATTTCGTTATGGTATTGCTACCGTACTCGAATTGATTATAGCAACCGAAAAAGAGAATTCAAAAAGAAAAGGTTGTGATAACTATAAAAATGGATATTGGGAACGGTCCAGATACCACCACTGCCCCACACTGAATCCAGTTTGTGCACATATGAAAATTTCAAGTTCCATAACCCAAATTCGCCATTGTGATCTTGAAAAAAAAAGAAGCCAATGTTCCAAAATGCCAAACCATGGACGATTTCATTAGCATTGTCACTTTTGTCGAACGAAGTAAAAAAAAACACAGGGACTAAACGTTCAAAACAGACGACTGTTAGGCCCAGTGACTATCCGAGTAGCAACATAACAAACCACAGGGAACATACCTGCTATTTCAAAAAAGTGGGGACTAAACGTGAAAAACGTGAAACCACATGGACTATCCGGGCAATTAACTCTAATAACTATGAAATGAAATCTAACATTCACAAAAACATACGCTTTTATTCTCCATCATTGATTGTAATAACCTATAGTTACATATATCCGAAATTGGGATTTTTACATATTTCCCCCTCCTAAGCAGCTTTATTACATATTTCCCCAACCCATAAATTTAATTACATATTTCCCCTTCCTAAAGAAGTCTTATTACATATTTCCCCAATCTTTAAATTTAATTACATATTTCACCTTCCTAAACCCCATATATTACATATTTATCCATTTCATTAAAAATACTCTTATAGAATTACTATTTTACCCCTAATGAGTTTATTAAATAAATAACTACAATATATTTCCTAGCTTCACCTTTGAACCCGGATATTTTCCACCAACTCATATTAATAGTAACTATTTATTTATTTAACAGTAAAAAAGTTAGCTTTTTTCGTTTTATTTTATTTAATTGGCATGTTTATCCTTTTGTTATTTATTTTATCGGTTCATTATTTTTTTAATAAGAGGTTGTTTTTCATTTGAATATTATATTTTTGTTATTTATTTTATCGGTTCATTATTTTTTAATAAGAGGTTGATTTTCATTTGAATATTTTAATAATATTTTTATTGTATAGATTCTTTTCTAGTTTTTATAAACAAAATAAAGAAAAAATTTATCAAATTCATAAAGTATCGATAAAGCAATGTTAATCATTCATGTGTGTACATCGATTATTAGAGAAAAAATTGGCCCACGTACGATTAGATTAAGAGTAAACATGTATTTTTTTTAGAAATCTTAAATAAGAAACCTAAATATCATACAAAATAACAAAAATATTATTAAGATTGTTATAACAAGAAGTAGTGGGAATGAGATCAAATACAAACACTTATGTTTGTAAGAAACGTAAAAACCAACACATAATTGACAAGTGTCCCTCACTAAAAAATTAGTTTATGGGTAATTTAGACCTTTTCACCATATTTATTTATAACTAATTAAAAATAATTATTAAAACATTCTTAAATCCATGCAAGTTTAATTCAAATCAAAGTTTGAATTTTTTAACATATCCATGATCTAGTAACTCTCCATGATCGGACCAACCTGTAGGAACCACCACAAAAAAATATAATCAGCACATCGTCCTCAATTGTTCTCCATTATCAACATAAACGACATTAGCACAACATCCTCAATCGTTCTCCATTATCAGCACATCAGATGTGCTGATTATATCTACTTTTGGTGTTTGTTTGTATTATATTGTAATTAACACATTATCAACACAATTATAAAACAACTTTTGGTAACTTTTTTAAAAGTTACTTTTATAAATAAAAAAAGGTATAGCAATATGATACTCATATTAAAAATAAAAAATACTTGATTTTATGGTATATTTAAAAAATAATAATAAAGTATATAAAAGTTATTTTAGTTTAAAAAACCTTGGTGGAATTTGTATTTAATTGAAAATGGTCAAATGACTAGCAATTTTACGAAATTACCCCTAACTTGTTAGTACAAATTTTTAATTATAAGGGTTTTATTTATAATCAACTCCAACCCTTGATTTAAACTATCAACGGTTCAGATATGTTCTTACGGTTCATACAGTTAGCACTGTTTGTACAGGATCCCAACCCATAAGTAGTGATATTGTAGTTATTTATTTAATAAACTTATTAGGGGTAAAATAGTAATTCTATAAGAGTATTTTTAATGAAATGGATAAATATGTAATATACGGGGTTTAGGAAGGTGAAATATGTAATTAAATTTAGAGATTGGGGAATTATGTAATAAAAATTTAGAGATTGGAGAAATATGTAACAAAGCTATTTAGCTTAGAAGGGGAAAATATGTAAAAATCCCTTTGTTTAAACCCTTTCGTTCTTGGGGGGTTTCGATTTTGTTTCTTTCAAGTAAGACTATGATGAATGGGTTGATTGATTTGAGACTGTTTGTTTTATTCGCAAGCCTTTTTAATGCTTGTTTACAACATACATATTAAATGCCTTTGGATGGATGGATGATGTTTCATACAAATGATTTTTAATAATTTGGACTTGTATAGCATATGATATCAACTCGGGGACTAAAAGAGTCGAGCCCGACTAGGCTAGCTTGTCATCATTATATGAAGCTCAAGTTCGAGCTTGGCTCGGTTGGTGCCTACTGTTTCGAGATCGTGCTCGGCTTGAAAATTGTAGGAATCAGTTCGTGTAAAATTAAATAAAAACTTTATTATTAACTTGAATTACAACTGAAAAGGAAAGCCGAAAGAACAATACAGATTACAACTGAAATAACAGAACAAGAACAAAAATTATTGAAAAATAAAGAAGTTCTTCGCTGAGGATCGTGTTAGACACGGGTCCCTTAAAACAAATTTCGTGTTTCCCAAGAGAACACGTTTGTTTTCAGGATACAACAGCGTGAGCAATTGCACTGGCGGTCTTGACTCCAACCCGAATGTGTACCTTGCTGCTTGTAGAAGATGAAGAATTCAGAGAGAAGATTGAAGATTGCTATGTGTTTTGGTCTCTTTGATCTGCCATAGGAACCTCCTATTTATACTGCAAATCTGAAGTCGAAAAGGGAAAAGAATTAAGTGGGAGAATTAAACTGCATTAAACGTCTTCAATGCACTTTAATTCGTCATTTAATTCTTAGTCAAACGCATTAACTTCGTCAGTTTCGAATACTGAAACGTAACTGCACTGGCATTAACTGCTGCTGGAAGCTTCTGCGCGCGCGCGCGCAAGACACACTGGTGCGCGCGCAGGTCTGCACCCTCATGCGCGCTGCGTCCTTTTGGCTCACTGCCATGCGTGCGTGCGCCACACTGACTCAGGTCCATGCGCGCCTGCGCACGTGTGCCACGGTACCTGTGAGCCTATACGAGCACGCCACACAGTCGCGCCGTTTTGGCTCACTCTGGTGCACCGCGCACGTCACATCAGGGCCATGCACCATGCACGCAATCGCGCGCCTTCGTGCCACGTCACGCGCCTCGAACCTGCACGCCACTTCACCACTTGGTCCTTGCAACCTATGTCACCACGCGCACATGGTCAAAAACACAAAGGCGGCTCTCAAGCGGCTCGCGGCGATGCGAGCGTACTTAGCCTCCTAGGGTCTTGTAGACGCGGTGTCTTTGAACAATCCTCCATTTATGTAGGCGACAATATACATTCACACAATACTCTCCCTGGTTGAGTCAAGTCCTCATGGTTGTGTCCGTTTATGGTCATGGAACACTTTCCTGGTTCTGCGAGAGCTCTAGGATTTGCGCCTCCCCACAATATATTTCCTAGCTTAACCTTTGAACCTTCTTTTGTGAAGCATACTTAGCCTCCTAGGGTCTTGTAGACGCGGTGTCTTTGAACAATCCTCCATTTATGTAGGCGACAATATACATTCACACAATACTCTCCCTGGTTGAGTCAAGTCCTCATGGTTGTGTCCGTTTATGGTCATGGAACACTTTCCTGGTTCTGCGAGAGCTCTAGGATTTGCGTCTCCCCACAAATCCATTCGAAGCAACCCCACTTCTCTCTAACATAGGTGATTCCGCTGAATCATTAAAAGCATTATGGTTAAATTGGATTTACTCAAAATCCTTAACCTCAACATGCTTAACCTTTCCTTCATGTCACTGATTGGAATGGACTAGGAAGTATACAACTCCCTTTATTAATTTTGGGGCACCCCCCCCCCCCCCCAACAGTGACTCCCTTTGGGTGTATGATTAAGTTTGCCTATTGAACCTGGATCTTGGGATCTCCAGACAACTAGGTTAGGTTTCCCTCATATTCCCTTCTTCTATGGGCTTTAGTCCCATTCCTATTGACGACTTATACACCTTATCTTTGCTTAAGCCTTTTGTTAACGAGTCCTCAATGTTCTCTTTTGACCTAACATAGTCAACTGAGATAACACCCGTTGAGATAAGTTGTCGTACCGTGTTGTGTCTACGTCGAATGTGCCTCGATCTGCCATTGTACATCACGCTATGTGCTCTAACAAGAGCAGACTGATTGTCACAATGTATGCAGATCTCCGTCAACGGCTTTGGCCATCTTGGAATATCTTCCACAAATTGACGTAGCCACTCCGCCTCTTCCCCGCTTTTATCTAAAGCGACGAATTCGGATTCCATCGTAGATCTAGCTATAACCGTTTACTTGGAAGACTTGCAAGCTATAGCTGCGCCAGTAAGTGTAAACACGTAACCACTTGTCGATCTATGATCTTTTATATCCGATATCCGGTTCGCGTCAGTGTATCCTTCGATCACTGCTGGATCACGGGTATAATGCAATCCATAGTCTCTCGTGTATCTTATGTATCTAAGCACCCTCGTGATAGCTTTCCAATGTTCCACGCATGGATTGCTGGTGTATCTACTTAGCCTGCTCACATCATACGCTAAGTCGGGTCTAGTACATGTCATTAGATACATGAGACTACCAATGATCCTTGAGTACTCTGACTGAGCAACACTCTCGCCTCTGTTTTTCCTTAGGCGTTGGGTATTATCAATTGGAGTGCGAGCTATACTCGTATCGTCCGAATTGAATTTCCCAAAGATCTTATCCACGTAGTGAGATTGACTCAACACAAGACCATTTTGGGTTCTAGTGATTTTTACTCCAAGAATCACATCCGCGAGACCCGTGTCTTTCATGTCAAACCTCGCTTTCAACATGTCTTTCGTTGAGTTGATCATGTTATCATCACTCCCAATGATAAGCATATCATCTACATAAAGACATAAAATTACATAACCCCTTAATGTGTCTTTAAAATAAACACACTTGTCGCACTCATTTATTTTGAAACCATTGTGGAGCCATTGTTTTGGAGCTTGCTTCAAGCTATACAAAGACTTGACCAATTTACATACTTTGCCCTCGTTTCCTGGGGCGGAAAAACCCTCAGGTTGTTCCATGCAAATTTCTTCTTCTAAATCGCCATTTAGAAATGCGGTCTTTACATCCATTTGGTGAACTTCCAAATTTCTTAGAGCCGCAATTGCAAGAACCAATCGTATAGAGGTTATTCGCGTCACAGGCGAGTAAGTATCAAAGTAGTCTAGACCCTCCTTTTGTTTAAATCCTTTGATCACTAACATTGCCTTGTATTTATCAATACTTACGTCAGCTTTCATCTTCCTTTTGAATATCCAACGATATCCAAGTGGTTTACAACCAGGTGGAATATTTACTAACTCCCAAGTATGATTTTGCAATATAGAATCAATTTCATTCTTAATTGCTTCTTGCCATTGAGGTCCTTCTGTGGAGGTAACCGCTTCGCGGTATGTATTGGGCTCACCCTCAACCATATAGCTCATGAAGTCTGGACCAAAGGATTTTTCAACCCTTTGTCGTTTACTTTGTCTAAGCTCACCCTCCTCGACCTCAGGTCGTTCATAAGTTTCATCTAACCTCGTAGATGTACTCGGTCCTGCTTCATCTAACCACGTAGATGAACTTGGACTTGCTTCATCAACCGCTCTTGATGAAGGCGCATGTGTTTGTCCTAACATAGGAAACACATTCTCAAAATATGAGACGATGTTATAATTTGCCTCTATGATAGTGTGTTTGTGTACATCGGGATTCTTGGACTCAAGTACAAGAAAACGATGTGCACTACTTTGATGTGCATATCCTATGAAAATGCAATCAACTGTTTTGGGTCCTATCCTAAGAGCCTTAGGAGGTGGTACAATCACCTTAGCTAGACACCCCCACACTTTCAAGTATTTGTACGAAGGCTTCCTTTTTCTCCATAACTCATATGGAGTTTCGTCCCTATTTTTCAAAGGTATCCTGTTCAAAAGATAGTTTGCTGAGAGAATGGCGTCCCCCCACATTTCTCGGTTCACTCCCGAGCTTATCAACATGGCGTTCATCATCTTTTTCAATGTGCGGTTCTTTCGTTCTGCAACACCATTTGATTGTGGAGAATAAGGAGGTGTACACTCATGTACAATGCCACTTTTTGCGCATAAATCCGCAAAAGGTGCAACATATTCACCTCCTCGATCGCTTCTCAAAGCTTTTATCTTCTTCTTAAGTTGATTCTCAACTTCGTTTTTGTACAAGATAAACTTTTCTATTGCTTCGTCTTTACTCTTTAGTAAATACACATAGCAATATTTCGTACAATCATCAATAAACGCGATGAAGTACTTATATCCTTCACGCGTGGGAACCGCTTTTAAATCACACACATCGGTATGAATTAAATCAAGGGGTTCGGTTATTCGTTCAACCGATTTAAACGATGATCTCGTAAGTTTGGATTCGACACATGTCTCGCATTTGTGATCGGAATCAATATGGAATGTTGGTATCAAATTTAATTTAATTAAACGTCGTAAAGAATTAAAATTTACATGTCCTAGTCTACCATGCCAAACATTAGAAAACTCAATCATGTAAGTAGAAATAGAGTTTTCATTCATATTCTTGTTTTTTGTTTACAATTGAAACACTCATTTTAAACATTCCATTAAGGGCATAGCCCTTTCCGATAAAAGTACCACGTCTAGACAAAACAAAATTGTCTGATTCAAACACTAGACGAAATCCAAACTTGTTGAGCATCCATCCCGATACGAGATTCTTCCGTATCTCTGGAACATAAAGCACTTTGGTCAAGGTTAACTCCTTGCCAGACGTCATCTTCAGTATGACAATGCTTTCCCCTTTGATGCTTGCGGTAGCTTTATTTCTCATATAAAGCTTTTCTTCACCCGAAGCTTCCTTGAATGTAGAGAAAAGAGCCTTATCTCCACAAACATGGCGGGTTACACCCGTGTCAACGAACCATCCTTTTGGGTTTTCACCCATCACGTTGACTTCTTCAATCATAGCCGCTTCCTCGGTTATCATTGCAATCAGAGGCATACCATCCTCATCAACCATGTGCGCACGCTCACGCTTCGGTTTCTTGCATTGGTTAGCACGGTGCCCCGTCTCGTTACAATTGTAACAGGTACCTTGGAAAGGCGCAAGCTTCTTTTTCACAGCCCCCTTTTTTCAGTCCAAGGTTGTTAACCTTTGCTTTCCCTTTGTTGTCCTTTTTACCCCGTTTGCCCTTATTACCCTTTGAGGATTCCCCAATTTCCACCATGTTTGCCTTAGCCGAAGCTTGCAAAATGGTGCCTTTTTGGGCCACCCTGTTGTCCTCTTCTATACGAAGACGGACGACAAGATCCTCAATCGTCATTTCCTTTCGCTTGTGTTTAAGATAATTCTTAAAATCCAACCAAGCAGGATGTAATTTTTCGATCATGGCTGCCACTTGAAATGTTTCGCTAAGTTCCATTCCCTAAGCATGGATGTCATGTAGTATAATTTGCAACTCTTGGACTTGGTTCATAACAGTCTTGTTATCAACCATTTTGTAGTCCAAGAAACGAGCGACAACAAATTTCTTTGTTCCCGCATCCTCCGTTTTGTACTTTTTCTCCAAAGACTCCCATAATTCTTTGGAAGTATTGATATTATAGTACACATTATACAGTGCATCCGAGAGACCGTTGAGTACATAGTGTAACACCACATAAAAACGTGTCCATTTATATAAAGACACGTGTCCTAAACTCTAAACATGTGAAGGATTGAGTTTGAAGGACGAATGTTGACAAACGATGAAACTATGTGTCCGGAGGGACTAAAAGTGTCATCATGCCAAACTTGTGCCTCTGAATGACCATACGTGATGAATATATTCTTAAACGAGTGATTGATTGGATATAAGAAGCCGTTTGTGAAAATAATCGGAAGATTATGAAACTACAAGGGTTAAACGTGTCAACATGTTAATTCTGACCTCTGAGTGACCTTTTAACGAACTCGAGGCTTCGAAATATTCAAATATACTCTCAAGAATAAGTGGTATAAATTTCACGTGGTTTCGAGATCGTTAAGTAAGTTTTCAAGACTTTGGGTGAAAAGTGTCAACTTGATGAAACTTGCATTTATAGTAATATTTAACGAAACCGAGCCTAACGAAGTTTGGTTATATTTCCTTGAGCCTCTACAAACTAACTAAAAGGGCCTTACATGTCAAAGATCAAGTTAAATAAGGTTTAAAACGACCAGGGACTAAATCTGCCATAAATGAAACATTTTTAACCTGAACAGCAGGTTTAGGCGGGCCGCGTAAACCCCTTACCAACCTTACGCGAGCTGCGTAGAGACGCCCAGCGCAGAAACATGAGGACATATGTGAGTTTTCATCTTTAAACCGACTTAAACTCATTCAGATCGATTCTAGGGGCTGTTTGTTGGTATTATTTTACCACTAGGACACCTGGGGTGATCCTAGGAGCCTCCATTACAGTTGTGATTGATCTAGACACTTGGAATTTAGTATATAAAGAGCTCTTGTGTAGTGTTCATATGCACTTCATTTGCAACAATTTTCAAAACACACACTTCTGGAGTTGGCAAGCACTAGGAGAAGAATTTCAAGTGTAGAAAAGATAGCAAGGACCATTAGTAAGAGTCTTAATCCCTGCTTAGTCCTTTTAATTAGTTTAAAAACTGAAAAGTCAAACATATCGTAATTAAGCTTTGACTTTCGGTTTAATCACAAATGGTCCAGCCACTGACCAAAACGAAAGTGGTTATGGAACCATATTAAGGTAGGTGGTTAACCCTTAAAAGGGCACCTCCTAATTATTTTGTTTGACTAGTTAATTGTCGGGTAAAACTAGTTTGACAAAAAGTTAAACTGGACAGAAAGTTTAAAAATGATTTAAATAAATAAAACAGAGGTTTTAAATTATATTTTTACATTCTAATGACTTGGTAATTAATATTAGAGCATGTCTAATCAGTCCTAACCCGGCAATTATCAGTCTAAGGTCAGTTTATAACCGAAATCGCAAAAGCTTGACTTTTGCTTTAACTTTCAGTTCTGACCCGTTTAAGCTTAATTCTCCCATGTTTTAAGCTTCCATTAGGACAACATTACTCAGTAGTATAACCCTCTGGAGGTGTATTGCTTGGTCCCTAGTAGTTTGAATTATATGCACTCGTTTGTTAATATGCTCATAAATGCCGTAAATGTCCTTTTGACATACAATTGAGATTTTTAGAAATGTGAGTGGACAAAAACCTCTGCTACTGATATATAAGCTTGTCCCGAAAATTTGACATCATTTCTTGGTCTCAAATAAGAGTTATGCGCGATATCGTAATTAGAAGCTTTTTGTTAATTAATTTGCGATATCTTGCATAACACATGTTTAAACTTGGATTTTGAACCAAAACCCATTACCTACTGTTAAGATATTATTTTTAAGGAATTTTAAGATTTTTGGTCAGATTATTATCTGTTTAAAACATAGGGTTCTTGTATAATTCGGTTAATGACGATAATACCCTTTTTAAGCATAAAATGAGATTAACAAATAATTTGAATGCCAAACTTTTTCCTACTGATTTTATACATTAAATAAATTATTTTGAACATTTTAAACTGATCAAAATCTCAGATTTACATAAACATCTTGATTATCGTCAATTAGCGAGTTTTACACTAATTAGGTGCATAGTATAGTTTAAAACCATATTTAACGCCTAAGACTTGTTACCTACTGAATTTTTAAACAAATTTAAATATAATTACAGTAGGTATAAGTCATGAACTCAGATGTCCAAAAATGTCCTTAAAAGCTTATGTGAAATGACCAAAATGACCTTTCGGGGCATAGTTTGGCCATAAATGGTAAACATCACATATATGTAATATCTTACTGATGTAATGAGATAAAATAAATATTTTTACTGTTTTCAAAGGACCAGAACTTTAGTTTACTATAAAGTCTCTTTTATAATTATTAAAATGACCAAAATGCCCTTACGGGACCTAAATTGGTTTTAATTACTTTTTGGGCATATATGTTAACATCCTACTAATGTGTTAACATATTTTAAGCATAATAACATCTGAGACCTGTATATAATTCATTTGGTTACCCGTTACGCGTTTACACGTTCGGATCGGTTTATGTGACTAGTTTACATAAAATAGCCGAAACGGGTTAAACTTTATCATTAAATCCTCAAATTCCAGAATGTGTTTAGTTTACCCATATTATACAAGTATCCAAGCTTGTCGGGTCTAAACCACATTCTATTCCGGTCTCCGCTTAATCTAGCGTTTAGAACCGTAAAGTTTCTTTCTTGCTAGCCGGTCTAAGTCTTTGACTTAACTAAAGACCCGTTAGCATCCTAATAGGTTATTAAACCTTCTATACAGGTTAAGTAGCATCCATTAGAAGGTATCTTCATAAAGCTTTAGGATTATACGGCTGAGTTACCAATCACATTAGCTCAGGTAAATACTTTTAACTTATTTTCCGTTATACAGGCTTGGGATACGGTATTATAATAATACCGCTTGGTCGGGTATGAAATCATTTAATCGGATTGTGATTAATAAATTACATAACCCGTTTTAATTTGTATTGTTTGATAACATAAACATTGGGGGTTAATACGACCGTGTCCTGGATATCCTCGGCTCATTTCATTTGAAAATGGCCATGACCTATGCACGGGGTGTAGGCATACACCTGACAGATGCAAATGCTAATATAACCCACACGTTAGGGATAACTCCTTTGTGGGTTTTATAAGTGGTGAGTCGGTTAATCATGACCGGCTTCCAAACCGGCCCCATATGTATGACAAACATGTAAATCTGTATACAAGATTATCTTTAAAATAATTGTCCCAAGTTATAAATGATTTGTGCCTTGTGCACTTAAATCAATTTTCTTAATGTTTTCAAAAGAGTCAGTTAATTGTATTTACCAGTGTAAACTGACGTATTTTCCAAAGACTGATTGACAGGTACCTCTCTGTAACACCTCAAAAAATTCACGTCCTATAATGTATTGACACGTGTCATAAGCTTGAACGTGTGAAAGAATGCTCTAGAGGAACTAAAGTTGACAAACATGAAAAGTATGTGAATATACGAGTTCTAAATGTCAACAGTGAATAAATATATGGTACATTAACCCTACATGATGCTCATACCTTCAAACGAATAAATCATGGATCATACGAAGCTAAAAGTGAGAGATTTCAAACTACAAGGGTTAAATGTGTCAACATGTTTAAGTTATACCTCTGAGTGACCTTTTGACAAACCCGAAGCTTTGTAATGGTTAATTATGCTCACTAGAATGCACGATATAAATTTCATAAAGTTCCGTTATCGTATGAGCAAGTTGTGATCAAATTCGTTTACAAGGGGTTAAAGCGTCTACGTTGAAAGTTAGGACTTTTCGGGTAACAATAATGTTAACCGGGGACTTAACAAAATGGGTATATGTCTTAAGGCCCCTAAACATCAATTTGGAGGGCTCAAAGTGCAAGAAAATGATGTCTAAACAAAGTTTGAAGAGCCAAGGACCATAACACAAAAATCAAAAATTTAAGATCTTGTCAGATGAGGCCTCGCGCCACGCGAAGCCCAGGGGAGGGGCCTTCGCGCCACGCGAGGGTCCTTCTGATCCATTTTCTTTGATCCTTTGCCTGCCACAGCCCTTGCAATCGATTTTTATCCGATTTTCCACATCTTTCTTGGCCCCTAGGTACCCCTAAACACTTAGGGACATGTGTTGATGATTCATGGTCCATGCTAGACTTGTGTGTCAACATTTTGTGGTGATTAAACCACTATATAAAGGACCAAGATTGCAAACATTCTTCACACCTTCATTCTTGCACTTCTGATCATTCTTGGAGCTCCAAAGCAGACTCAAGTGCTCACAACCCGTGCATAGGACCTTGGTAAGTATGCTTAACCTTCTTTGATTGAGTTTAGCTTAGTTATTTAGCAAAAAGTCAAACCGTCGTAATTAACGGTTGACTTTAAGATTAATCACTAATAGTCCAGTGATTAGTCGAATCAAAAGTAGTTATAAGTTGGTAATTATGTGGGTAATAAACCCTCAAAAGGGTTCCCCCTGATTCTCACTCTAACTAGGTCAAATGTCGGGTCAAACTTGTATTTAAAAAGTCAACAGAATGTGTAAATTACAATTTATGCATAATTAACAATGTAGAACACATACAACCTGTTTGATCATTAATATAACTTGGTAATTAGTGTAAGGACATGTCTAAACATGTTCAACCCGACAATCTCCTGTTTAGACCCGGTTCGGAACCGAAAGTCGCATAGTTTGACTTTTACTTTGACTTTCAGTTCTGACCCGTTTTGGTATGATTTAGAAATACCTAAGAGCTTCATTTGGACCAGGTTACATGCTAGTATAACCCTCTGTTATTATACACTATGGTTCATTAGTTAACCGATTAATACGATGATTCCGTTAATTGCTCATATGTTGACCATTATGTCCTTTTCACCTTAAAACGTGATTTTTGAAAATGTAAAAGAGTAGAAACCTTAATTACTGATATATAGACTTGTATGCAAAGTTTGACATCAGTTTGAGGTGTAGAATAAGAGTTATGCTCGTTAGCGTAAAATTAAAGCTTTATATTAATAAAACGGCGTAATTAGCGTATAGCCTAGTTAAGCCTACTTTTTGATATCAAATCTTTTACCCACTGATGTAATATATTATTTTGGGATTTTTAAAGATTTTTAATAAATTTTAGGCTGAGCATAACTTATAGTCGTAGGCTTAATCCGGTAATTGTCGGTTTTGCCCTTACGGGCCATAAAATGAGTTTTACATATCCAAACGACTCCAAACCTTTTGCTACTGATCTTAAATGATAAATAAATTATTTTAAGCCTTCTGGAATAGTAAAAATATCAGCTTTATGTATCGAACCCGTAAACGGCTTTTAATCGCCTAATTAAGCGTTTTTAACGCATAGTATGTACTAATATTATTTTAAACATACCAAGGGTGATACCTACTGATATTTGAGGCAAATTATAATATTTTAACAGTAAGCAAAGGTTGATAAACTCAGACGTCAGTTTTGAGCTTTTCGTCTTATGTGAAATTACCAAAATACCCCTACGGGGCATAGTTTGGTTATAATTGATAAATTTCACTTATATACTTTAATCTAATGATATAACTTAGAAAATTGAGTATATTTGCTGATTACATCAGGCCTGTAACTCAGGTTGCCACTTAAACTCTCTTTTACAACCTTTAAAATGACCAAACTACCCCTACGGGGCATGGTTTGTGATTAAATTCATTTCGGGCATAATGAAAGACATCTTACTGATGTCACAACATATATGAAGCATATTAACTTAGGAAACCTGTAAATGGCTCTCATCACTACCCGTTACGCTTATTACGCATTCGGTTCGGTTTATGTAACTAGTTTACATAAACTAGCCTAAACGGGTCAAACCCTAACGGTTTTATCTCAAAATCCAGAATGTGTATGAAATACCCATATTAAACAAGTCTCTGAACTTGTTGGGCCTAAATCACATTCTATCCGGTCTTCGCCTAATCTTGCGTTTGAACCGTATATTTCTCTAAGACTAACCGGTCTAAGCTTAGGCTTAATTAAAGACCCGTTAGCATTCTAATTGGTTATTTATACCATCATTCCAGACTAGAGCCTTCCGGTAAATTGTACCTACGCTTACTTAAGTGAATACGGCTGAGTTATTATAATTCTTGCTATTTAAGACAGGAGCTAGCTCAGGTAAATACTCTTAACTTATTTTCCCTATACGGGCTTGGGATACGGTATAATGATACCGCTTGGTCGGGTATTGAATATTTAATCTTATTATGGTTAAATTATTGAGGTAACCCGGTTTAATCTGTATTGTTTGAAATAAAAGCCTTTAGGGGTTAATGACCATGTCCCGGATATCCCTGACATCATTGTATTATAAAATGGCCACGTCTTAAGCACGGGGTGTAGGCATACACCTAACAGTTGCTTAAGTAATAACGGTATCTCACTCTCTTGTGGGCCTATACTTGTGGCGTGTCTGTTAATCTGACTCGGTTTCTACATCGGGCCCTGAACGTACAACGAACATGTAAATCTGTATACAAGATTATAAATATGATTGTCCCAAGTTATAAAAGATTAATTTTGCCTCTGTGCATTTTAATCAAAGTGTCAAAATATTTGTGCCTGGTGCATCTAAATCAATTTTCTTAAACTCTTTTCAAATGAGTCAGTTGAGTGTATTTACCAGTGAAAACTGACGTATTTTCAAAAGTCTAAGTGACAGGTATAAGTACGTAATAGGCTGGAAGCTGCTCAGGACGTTAATAAGGAATCTTGCAAGTTCTAGGCGTCTAAAGTCTGTTGAACAATATTTATGTTTAAGATCCGCCTGTGGATCCTTTACTTTCCGTTGTAATACTTGATATTACTTTATATTCGGATTGTAATATATTTATCTTTTGCTTCTGCTGTGCATTTAAATATTGTGTTGTTTAACTATTATGTTGCCAACCACGTCACGATACTCCCCACCGGGCCCACCGGTGACACGTGGAAGTCGGGTTGTGACACTCTCGTAATAGGCTGGAGCTATTAGGTGTCGTATAAGAGGATCTTGCAAATCCCTAAGATACCTGAAGTCTGTTATTTTGTTTCTTTGTACTTTTATGATCCGCCTGTGGATCTTATTACAATCCAGTCTGTATATTCTTTCATTCGGACACTCAGACATTATGGTTTGTAATAGTTTATTCACCAAGCCTTCCGCTGTGCTATTATATTGTGTATATTGACTATGATGATATCAACTACGTCACGATACTCCCCACCGGGCCCACCGGTAACATGTGGTAATATCGGGGTGTGACACATAGCCTCGACATATGAAATCCGAGTGCTTCCAAGCCTCTACCGCGCTCAGAGCCTGAGCGTTGGTCTCCCCTTCCGCAGGTTGGGGAGCGGTTTCAGTCAAGAACCTCGCAAGGTTCATGGTGGTCAAGTAGAAGAACATCTTTTGTTGTCACCTCTTGAAGTGGAGACCCGAGAACTTCTCAGGTCTTTCAGCATGATTTGCCACTGTGGACGCTCCCACAGTGTTGGCAGGGGTTCCAACGACAACATTAGTGTTGCTGGTATTTTCAGTCGACATTCTGAAAAAATCCACAAAACCAAGTTAATAAAAATTGTTTAGAAAATAATAAATGTGCTAATTTATTATTTGTCAACTAAACAAAAGCAAAGAGTTTTGAAACCACTGCGCACCTTCATTTGAATATTTTAATAATATTTTTATTGTATAGATTCTTTTCTAGTTTTTATAAACAAAATAAAGAAAAAATTTATCAAATTCATAAAGTATCGATAAAGCAATGTTAATCATTCATGTGTGTACATCGATTATTAGAGAAAAAATTGGCCCACATACGATTAGATTAAGAGTAAACATGTATTTTTTTAGAAATCTTAAATAAGAAACCTAAATATCGTACAAAATAACAAAAATATTATTAAGATTGTTATAACAATAAGTAGTGGGAATGAGATCAAATACAAACACTTATGTTTGTAAGAAACGTAAAAACCAACACATAATTGACAAGTGTCCCTCACTAAAAAATTAGTTTATGGGTAATTTAGACCTTTTCACCATATTTATTTATAACTAATTAAAAATAATTATTAAAACATTCCTAAATCCATGCAAGTTTAATTCAAATCAAAGTTTGAATTTTTTAACATATCCATTATCTAGTAACTCTCCATGATCGGACCAACCTGTAGGAACCACCACAAAAAATATAATCAGCACAACACTATATAATTAGCATAACATCCTTAATCGTTCTCCATTATCAACACATCGTCCTCAATTGTTCTCCATTATCAACATAAACGACATTAGCACGACATCCTCAATCGTTCTCCATTATCAGCACTTCAGATGTGCTGATTATATCTACTTTTGGTGTTTGTTTGTATTATATTGTAATTAACACATTATCAACACAATTATAAAACAACTTTTGGTAACTTTTTTAAAAGTTACTTTTATAAATAAAAAAAAGGTATAGCAATATGATACTCATATTAAAAATAAAAAATACTTGATTTTATGGTATATTTAAAAAAAAGTATATAAAAGTTATTTTAGTTTAAAAAACCTTAGTGGAATTTGTATTTAATTGAAAATGGTCAAATGACTAGCAATTTTACGAAATTACCCCTAACTTGTTAGTACTAATTTTTTATTTTAATTATAAGGGTTTTATTTATAATCAACGCCAACCCTTGATTTAAACTATCAACGGTTCAGATATGTTCTTACAGTTCTTACAGTTAGCACTGTTTGTACAGGATCTCAACCCAAAAGTAGTGATATTGTAGTTATTTATTTAATAAACTCACTAGGGGTAAAATAGTAATTCTATAAAAGTATTTTTAATGAAATGGATAAATATGTAATATACGGGGTTTAGGAAGGTGAAATATGTAATTAAATTTAGAGATTGGGGAAATATGTAATAAAAATTTAGAGATTGGGGGAAATATGTAATAAGGCTTTTTTAGAAAGGTGAAATATGTAATTAAATTTATGGGTTTGGGAAATATGTAATAAAGCTGCTTAGCTTAGAAGGGGGAAATATGTAAAAATCTCTTTATTTAAACCCTTTCGTTTTTGGGGGGTTTCGATTTTGTTTCTTTCAAGTAAGACTATGATGAATGGGGTTGATTGATTTGAGACTGTTTGTTTTATTCGCAAGCCATTTTAATGCTTGTTTACAACATACATATTAAATGCCTTTGGATGAATGGATGATGTTTCATACAAATGATTTTGAGTTAATTGCCAAAATCGTCCCTGAGGTTTGGGCACGTTTGTCATTTTCGTCCAAAATGACACTTTTGTACCAAATTGCCCTCAACGTTTGTAACTTTTTGCCATTTTCATCCAAACCACTAACTTAGTTTATTTTTTCTATTAAATTGAGGATATTTGGATGAAACTGGCAAATATGAAACCACATGGACGATTTTGGCAATTTACTAAAACCCTTTTTAATTTCTTTTATTTAATTATTTTTGTTACATATATAATAAAAAAGAAATTTAAAAGAGTTTGAGTAATTGCCAAAATCGTCCCTGTGGTTTTATATTTGTCAGTTTCATTCAAATATCCTCAACTTAACAGAAAAAATAAACTAAGTTAGTGGTTTGGATGAAAATGGCAAAAAGTTACAAACGTTGGGGGCAATTTGGTACAAAAGTGTCATTTTGGACGAAAATGGCAAACCTGCCCAAACCTCAGGGACGATTTTGGCAATTAACTCAATGATTTTTAATAATTTGGACTTATATAGCATATGATATCAACTCGGGGACTAAAAGAGCCGAGCCCAACTAGGCTAGCTTGTCATCATTATATGAAGCTCAAGTTCGAGCTTGGCTCGGTTGGTGCCTACTGTTTCGAGATCGTGCTCGGCTTGAAAGTTGTAGGAATTCGTTCGTGTAAAATTAAATAAAAACTTTATTATTAACTTGAATTACAACTGAAAAGGAAAGCCGAAAGAACAATACAGATTACAACTGAAATAACAGAACAAGAACAAAAATTATTGAAAAATAAAGAAGTTCTTCGCTGAGGATCGTGTTAGACACGGGTCCCTTAAAACAAATTTCGTGTCTCCCAAGAGAACACGTTTGTTTCCAGGATACAACAGCGTGAGCAGTTGCACTGCCGGTCTTGACTCCAACTCGAAGGTGTACCTTGCTGCTTGTAGAAGATGAAGAATTCTGTGAGAGAAATAAGATTAGAGCTGGTGAATTCGGTGTAGTTCTTCAACAGGGGTACCACCCTATTTATACTACATGTCTGAACTCGAAACCGAAAAGGAATTAAATGGGAGAATTAAATTGCATTAAATGTCTTCAATACACTTTAATTCCTCATTTAATTCTCAGTCAAAATCGTTTGACTCGTCAGTTTCAAATGCTGAAATGTAACTGCACAGTGTAACTGCAATGTCATAAATACTGGAAGCTACTGCGCGCGCGCGCGCAAGGTAGACTGGTGCGCGCGCCCTTGCGCGCGCAAGTCTGCACGCTCATGCGCGCGTGCGCCATTTTGTCTCACTTCCATGCGCGTGTGCACCACATTGGCTCAATCCCATGCGCACCTACGCGCGTGCGCCACGTCACCTGTGAGCCTCTACGAGCACGCCACACAGTCACGCCGTTTTGGCTCACTTTGGTGCGCCGCGCACGTCACTTCAGTGCCCATGCTCCATTCGCGAACGCGCGCCACTATGCCATGTGTACTCGCGCGCGCATGACTGCCACGTCATGCACCACTGCGCGCGGACCCACCAGGGTCATGCGCCTGCATGCCACATCACCAACCGCCTGGTCCTTGCAGCCCTTGCTCCACCACGCGCACATGGTCAAAAATACAAAGGCGGCTCTCAAGCGGCTCGCGGAAACACGAAGTGCAAAGTGCGCCATCAAAGCGCCACATTGCGCCTCATCGCCGACGCCACGCGCGCGCGTGTGCGAGTGCGAGTTAGGGCACCCTTCGCGAGTACACTTAGTGAGTGCTTCCATGAAACAATAAGGATGGAGATTTCTCACTTAAATACCCCTTTAAGTTTCATCTCTCCTCCTATGTGGGACAAGGTGTCACTTTCCCACATTTTCAGCATTCAAGTTTCAAACACCAAACTTTGAACATCGATATCTCATTCATCTTAGCTCCGTTTTGGACGTGGTTTAGTTCGTTGCGAAGCTCTTCCAACATAGAACACAAACCCATAAATAAATATATAAAACCCGCTCATTTTCTTATATTTATTTCTAGTCCAAAATAGAAAAAACTCATTTTCCTATATTTGTGGAAAATGCTATTTTCACAAATTTCCAACAACTTTGACAACTGGAATACTGGTTCTCTTAACCCACTGTCGTCTGGTAACTCTGACTGAAACACTTCCCGTGCTCCCACTGCCACAAATGCCCCTGACTAGTTTTACTGAACCTTTTATAGCACATTCATCCTGAATCTGACCTGTGACTCTGGGTTTGCCATCTGCAAAGCAAACCTTCTTCTGCCCACGGGATTCTGTGAACCGGATCTTGGTCTTCTTCTGAACTGGGATGGTTGCTCCCTCAGACGGTAAACTGACCATATACAGCGAACCCCGTTTCTTTCCTCGAGCTACGACTAGATTTTCCTTTAGAACCTTCCACTGCCCGTTCCTGAACTTAACCTCGTGCCCTGTTCATCCAACTGCCCAACAGAAATCAACTGTTTCTTCAGACTTGGAATTACCCGAACATCCTTCAAAGTCCATGAACCGAATGAAGTCTTCAGATCTAAATCACCCATGCTCGTCACATCAAGAACCTTATCATTCGCCAGTCTTACCTTACCAAAATAACTCTTTTTCAGATTTCGCAGTGCTTCACTTCTGTGGGTAGCGTGAAATGAAGCACCCGAATCCATAACCCAGGAATCCACACTGCTCTCCACACTACAGATCAAAACCTCATCATCTGAGTGGTCTACTGCAGCGTTAACTTCTTTCTTCTTATTTGGACATTGATTCCTAAAATGTCCTACCTCTTTGCAGTTCCAACAGGTTACATCACCTCGAGCCCTAGACTGACTCCTCTTTCTGTTCCTTCTCCGACTATCTCTGTTATTCTTCCTTCCTCTGCCAACATTCAGTAATTCACTCGATGATCCATTTGAACTTCTCCTTCTGACGTCCTCGCTCAGAATAAGATCATGAATCCATTCAAAAGTAAATCCGCTGGTACCTGATGAACTGGAAATCGCTGTAACAATTCCAGACCAACTGTCTGGCAAAGAAGATAACAGTAGCAAAGCTTGAACTTCATCTTCAAAATTCATGTCCACTGACACAAGTCTGGCCAAAATCGAATTCAACTGGTTGATGTGCTCTGTGCCTGAACTGCCTTCCCTCATCCTAGTATTCACCAGCTCTCGAATCAGAAAGACCTTATTAGCTGCCGAAGGCTTCTCGTATATGTTAGATAGGGCTAACATCATGCCACTAGTTGTGGTTTCCTTCATGATGTTGAATGCCACAGTCTTTGATAACGCCAATGTAATAACTGCCCTGGCTTTCCTGTCTTTTGATTCCCAATCTGTTGGTTCCACTCTCTCTGGTCTAACTCCTGATAACACAATATCAAGATCTTTTTGAACCAATAATGCCTCAATCTGCATCTTCCACCAGCTAAATTATGTACTGTTAAACTTGTCGATTTGCACCTTCCCGTCTTCTGCCATGATAACTCAAACACGACTAAACGAAACTTAAATCGAAAAATAAACTGAAAATCAAACTGAAACAGCCGAAACAAGCACTGGTCTACGGTTCTGTTTCTTCGATCTTCAACGAAACGATATACTAAAAAATTGTTGGTTTAACCGGTCAAAAAAAAAAAAAAAAACTGATCTTGGAATCCTTTTTTTTTAATCCAAAAGAAATCAAAAGGTCACAAAAGTTAAAAGATGACAACCCCTTTAATTTTCACCACACCTTTTACTTTTCCACCAAATAAAGAATCCTTTTATCTTGCCAAATCCCACAAGCTCTTGTCTCCTGCCTTTCTTTCTTATCTTTGAATGGCTCAACCTCCAAGAATACAAAGAAAAAAGAAAAGCACAACCTTTGTGTTTGAACGAGATAAGCAACTGACTTTTTTTTTCTTTACTTCTACCTTCGATGAACACGACGATCTTCCGAGTTTATTGGCCGACTGCCAAAAAAAAAGATCAACCCACTCTGCGAGCGGATTTTCTGGTGGGGTGGCGGAACTGCCGGCGGTTTTGGTGGCGGTGGCGGCGGTTCTAATGGCGGTGGAGGAGGTTATGATGGCGGTGGCCGTGGTTCTGATGGCGGTGGCCACGATTCTGATCGGAACCCGGCGACTTCGGAATCACGGCTGTGATTCACCTGAGCGACGATGGTTCTGATCGGAACTCTCGTACAAGTCAGTATCTTCTCTTTCCTGTACACCTCCTTCTCTGTTCGTGTGAGTCGATCAAGAGCCCTGAGCTCTGATACAAGTTGTTAGGATCGAACGCTCTCACACACGAACTCGGACCACACACACTCTCTGCTCTTACAATCTACCACAATCAAGAACACAAGGATTTACGTGGTTCGGTCTAAACTGATCTACGTCCACGGGTAACTAGGAGTTTATATTTCTTGGTGAGGTACAAAGATTACAATACAAATGAATCTCTTATATAGAGATTGAAGAAAGAGAAAGAAAGTCACAAACATGATCCGGGAATAATGGGGAACAAAGAAGATTGGATAACCCTGTCTTCTTATCCTCTTATCATTTGATCAGAAAAGCTTTTCTGATGTCCACTTGATCAAGTGGCTTCATACTCAACACTACGAGGAATGCTTGAAGGAGATTGAAGTCATGATGTCACTTGAAGAATTGGAGTCAGTTTCATATGATAAATATAAACAGAATTGGCGTGAACACGTTACAGTGAGGGAGTCGCAAAGTAGGATATCCGTTCGTTTAATTCTCCAACAACACACTAACGAGTATAACAAAGAAGTGAATGAGCTTATTGAAAAATGTTCCGGCCATAGAGCAACTATCATGGATATTACAAAAAATGAACGAGATTATCAAGCTATAACTGAAGAAATCAAAGGTAAAGAGGAAAGATTGGAAGTGTTGAAACAAAAGTTTTTTAACCCCAAGACTGTGGTTGCAATAGAGAGTTTTGCAAAGGAGGTGAATGATTTGAGGATTTCTGAGACGAGAAGAAGATATACGAAACAATATCGTAGCTGGAAAGACACTATATCTGATTTTAATATAGCATGCAAAAGTCTCTATGAATTAGAGATATCGGTTACATGTTTAAGTGTGAACTCATCGGTAGACCCAACAATGATTCGGAGCCGTTGTTTGAGTTTTGAAGAACAAGAACGAACCCGTGCTTGGACAAAGAAGCTATCCTTGATGCTAAAGAGGTGCATTCAATTATCGAAAGAAGAAATGATTACTCTAGAAAAGATAGGTGATCTTGAAGAAGATTGAAGAGTATCATGAAGAGTAGAGTAGCACGAAGATTGAAAAAAAAAGTAGCAGTCTATAATTGTGATTAGAGATGAATAGGATATTGAAAGTTCATGATATTAGAGAGGAATAGTTGAAGAGACCTCTCCTGTTTATAAGAATTTTGTTGAATTGAAGTCAATCTACTAAAGTCAATCTAATTCTGTTAAGTCAACGTGTTTCTGTTGAATTGAAGTCTACTTCCATGCTTTGAAAATACTTTTAAAGTTATGAGTTCCGTGTAATACACGTTTTAACCAATGTTTTCAGAACCGGACCGGAGGTTGACCCGGTCGTCTTACGGGGTCAAAGGTCGGACCGGTCCGACCGGATTTAAGACACGGATTACATCATAAATTATATAAAAAATATAGAAAAAATGCTATAAATTTTTAACCTATAAAAAACCGATGGAAATTATGTTTAATATAAAAAATAATAAAACTAAGTTAAAATAACAATTTATGGTTAAAGAGAAAGACATAAACATATTAATTACTTTTCACAAGACTAAATAACTAAATTATTGGATTTACGAGGACTTGAAAAAAAAGTCAAAAAACATATAGTACTATTTCCAGGCTTTTATACTTTTGGAGGCTTTTATATTTCTTTTTTCTTTTAAATGATAACTATCACTTTCTTCTTCACTTCACACAAGCAAACCTGCAACTATTATGCTCTTCACTTTCTTATTCACTTCACACAAGCAAACCTGCAACTATGATGACCGGTCCGACCCAATAGACATGACCGGCCCGACCGCCCGGCTACCGGTTCGACCACCGGCCCAATGTTGAAACGGTCAAAACCAATGAACCGGCCCGCTTTAGTCACCGGATCCCGGCCGGACCGGTCCGACCGGCCGACCCGGTCCGGGTTTAAAAACATTGGTTTTAACGATAGAATATCTTCATAATAATTTTGAAGCAAGTCTGTACTCACCAGATATCCTAAATGGAGTTATATTTTTAGGCTTGCCAAATTATTGATAATTAACAAATGTTAGTATTCCAGTAAAATTATCATTGAAAGAATGGTTTATGTAATGGAACTCGAATACAGATCCTATCACTGGGTAGGTTATTGAGGCACTCACATTATCTAGAGGCAATACTGGCACTTGAACGTTTTTCCCTAGATTACGTTTAATACCGCCAAATAGAATAATTCCGTTTAAATTATTGTAGATGGTTCAGTAAGTTAACGCAAAGTATATTAGTCACTCTTCACATTATAAACTACACCGACTAACACTATCTTTTCATAACGAACCGATACCAATCAAAACTGAATTCCGGTCATTGCCAAGAAAACCCCACTCGTTAATTATTTTTTTTCTCTTGGAAAGAAGAATTTTATTTTTACGGAAACATTAATCTCGACACGTGCAAATGAATTGGTCGAAATTCTAGGGCTCAGTTTTCCCTCTAAAAATTTCATTTGATTATCCCCAAATTTCACCACTTTCCCCTCAATTTTCCCTCCATTTCCAAAAAATAAAAAAATAACCCTAACCCTAACCTCCACTAGCACCGTTCATCTTCGCCAGACACAACTGAACTCCTGTTTCATCGTTTTGCCCGCCATTCTGTAATGTTTCTTTTCTTTTTGTGTTTGTTTCTGTAACTGCATTGTGAAATTAACAAACTTTTTTGTAATCTTGATTACAGGTGAGATAACATGGGTGATTATGATAAATCGGATGATTCGGATAGCGGTACTTGGGATTTCATCGATGAGGACACTCAAATCTTTGATAGTCAGTTTTGTAATTCTCCAACTTCATCGTTCGGTAAGAAGACCGGTTTCTAATCATCTAGTTCACTTTAATTTCGAATGTAATTTCCCTTTGGGATGTTTAATTAAAATTACTTGTTTATAAGTTTTATTGAGGGGTTAGATGGGTACCAACTACTGGTGGTGTTTAGGCATGTAAACGAACTGAACAAACACGAACATAGGCATGTTCGTGTTCGTTAATTTAAATGTTAACCGAACACGAACATGAACATATAATCGAACACATTTTTTTGTTCGTGTTCGTTCGTTAAGAAAATGAGCATGTTCGTGTTTGTTTATGTTTGTTTGTTTAAAACCTAAACGAACAGTTCATGACCGTAATTGAACATAAACGAACAAAAAAAACATTAAACAACACAAATGAACATAAATGACCAAACATAAACAGACATAACGTGGTTTTTTCGTATGAGTTATTGACTAATTACGATAAGTTATATTGGAAAGCCCATTAATATTATGGAAAGGCAAATTATCAATTAGTTTTATGTATATAAGTAGTTAAAAACGCTTCTTTTATGTTTATATTTATATAAATATAACTCCATATGTATTTATTTAAAAAGTAATGAACAGAAATGAACGAACAACACGTGTGTTCATGTCCGTTCGTTTAATTAAGTGAACAAATTATTTTGTTCATGTTTGTCTGTTTATTTAATAAACGAACTTTCCGCCGAACAACTTCACAAACAGTTCATGAATGTTCGGTTCATTTACAGGCCTAGTGGTGTTGGTACCGAAATACCAATACTCTGGAAAAGCGGGTAGAAACATCATACATCAGTACAGTACCAGTTCGGTACGATATTGGTACGGTATCAGTATAGTACTAGTACTTGGTACTGAATGCTTATTCCTAGTTTGACTGAATCCTAATTACAGTTGTTGAATTCTTTTTTGTTTTTGTGCCTTATTGTAAATTATGCCTTATTGTGAAATCACTGGTATGTAATTCTTCGTGTAAGTTTAAGAGGTTTCATTTTGTAACTATACTCTTTTATTGTACTTACAAAAATTAAATGTTATAAAATAGCATAGTTTAATTGTTATTTTTACTTTTGATTTTTTATTTTTTTGATGGAAGGATATAAGGGTTTGAGACATGTAGTATGAGTTTGATTTGCATAAGAAATGGTATAGGTGATTATTTAATATTATGTAGTATGTACAATTATTGTATGTTTTTCTTGACAATGTGGGCCAAATAGTTTTGTGAAGATTGGGGAACTATTGTCACTTGATTGGTTTACAAGAATATTGTTGCAAACAAAACTAATTTTATGAGTTTTAAATTCTCAAATATTGTTCTAGACTTCTAGTTTAGGTTTCTTAGGAACAAGAGCAGCTGTTGTATAAGAGTAAATTAAACATTTTAATATTTTATTATATATCATCTTTGCTGACATGATCATGTACATAGATGAATGCTACAACAAGATATTTAAAAATTTTAGCCCAAACAATTTTTTTTTGATCAGGTAATAAATGCGGTGGTGATATTACTGACCAGTTATATGAGTTACCAACCCAAGTGATGGATCCTGATTGTGAAACCGAAGAGGTTAATCTGGGTGGCGAGACCCAAGTGGTAAACCTCGATACTGAATTTGAAGAGATGGACGCTCTTGACAATACTCAGATATTCAACGATTACGATATTGAAGAAGTTGTAGTTAGTGATCAAGAAGGAAGTGAGAAGACTGAAATAGTGGAAGACTCTGAGTTATCTGATGAAGATACATGTAATATTGAGCACACACAGATTATACATCCGTGCAATGCAGATATAAAGGAATACAACCCAAAAACAGACTGTAGAAGGAGTGAACAGCATACTGCAGGTATTTGGTGTACTTTTGAAGTGGAAAGATGGGTGGGTCGGGTTGAAATGTGCCATTTTTAGTACCAGCTCATCTTAAACATAAATCATATTGTTTTAACAATCAAGTATTTTTTTTGTAATGAAAATGAAATAGAAGGTTTTCCGCACTAAACTACATTTTTGGGGTCTTATGACCTGTTTGACTGGGGCTGTTTGGTAGCCTCTTAATGACCATTCAGATGCTACCTCTTAATGGTTTAAAACCTCTGAATGAATAAGAGGTAACCTCAAGTCTGAATGCTTAAGAGGTAACCTCTGAATGGTAAATCATCACATGTCACATTCTTCTACATTCTCATTGGTAAAATTCTTAATGGTTTCATTAAGAGGTAGCCTCTTAATGACCATTCAGAGGCTACCATTCATTGTTTGTTACTAGTGGGGTGTTCACGGTCAGGTTTGACGGTTTTTAGGTCAAAACGAGAACCAAATCGTTAGTTACGATTTTGAGTATCTTAGACTTCAACTATTAAACTACATGGTATTATTTAAAGTATTAAGCTAACATATAACATTTAAAAAATTACATGTACTCAAATTTTGCAGTCCTGTTCAATTTTATATATGACCGGTTTTTTGTGTTAATTGTAAATCAAACCGTTCATTACGGTTTGAAACTTTTTAAACAGACCGACCGATTGTTAAATAAAAAAACTGTCCCTGAAAGCAAACCGATGACTGGTTTGGACGGTTTCAAGCCAAACCATGAACACCCTTGAGTTGCTACCTTTTAATGTATTTTAGCCACCTATTGCGTTAGAGATAAATCATGAACCGAATCAACCCGTTCATGTTGATTTTTTTACATTACAGGTGTTGGTTTCAAGAAATTTACCTCATTCCGTGCAGCATCTATGAGGGCTGCCGGTCTTGCAGCACTCAACAACGTTTCTAAACATAGTAAGAGTCCATCATGTCCCAGTTTAAATTCCGGACCCAACACCCAACATAGAAGAATACTATCCGGAAAAAGTCATCCTCATGACTTGGAGAAAATTAACAAGTCAAACGACTGTCTAGAAGACAGAAGTAAGCGTGGATTTGGTAGGTCAACTGCTAGGAAACTTTTCGATGAGGGCCCCACTGAAACTAAAGATGCAAATGACAATTATGACCTTGGTGGATTAAGTTATATTGATTCTCAAGAACCTGGAGATGCATCGCAAGCAAATGCACTTGATTTTGTGGATGACTTTCTGAAAGTTAATATTGAGGGTGACGATAGTTGTGATGTTAGAAAGTCAACTGGAGGTAAGTCAAAGCCGGTTTTAAGTGATGTTAGAAAGTCAACTGGAGGTAAGTCAAAGCCGGTTTTAAGTGCTAAAGGGGCTCAAACTTTTGCTAAAAGTGCTAATCTTATTAACGGGATCGATAAAAGAAGAATTTTTGATTGGGATTCTAAGCTTGAAGATGAAGGTGGAGGTGACTTTCTTGTAAAGAATAAGGAATTGTTCTTTGCTAGCGGCAGTCGACGGCCGAAATCTTCCATATCTTCCAAAGTTGGCCGAAAATTGGGACAGTCCGAATCAAAATTGGTGTTAGGTAAAAATAAAGAAAAAGACAAATTGAATAAAAGCTTAGAAACAGTCACGAAGGAGTCACGTGTTCGGAAAAATCTTATTAATGAACTCGATGAGCAGTCAACGGATATTCAAGAAAAAACCGAGGCTCAGATTAATACTCAAATGGCTGCTGTAGCAACGAAAGACTTGTGCCTTGGGTTGCAAGCAACTGATCGTGATTCTACTAAAACGAATGCAGGTTGCAAGCATATGCAAAAGGGTTACGGTAAAGGTCAACTCCCGCCCGTGTCTAATAATGGAGTCAGGATAACATGGTCACGGTCAAAGATGAGCAGTGATCAGTCCAAAGAAGTGATGTCGGCAAAGTCAGCTGCTAGAACGAGTGAGAATTTTGATTACGCGGTGTCTGATGTGGTGAAAAGAACAGGAAAGGTGTCATTGAAAAGAAGAGAAGTTGATACGGTAGAGGCTCCAGTCGCATCTGTTGACCAGGTGTTTGTCAAAAAACAGTGTATTCAACATGTTACACCTGTTGCTCGGCGAACAAGGCAGTCAATGACATATAGTGAGTCAGACAAAGACGTAAATATCCCAAAAGACAAGAGGATTTGTCAAAAGCTGTCATCTACGAGAAAAGAAATCGGTACACAGTCTACCTCTAGACTAACAAGGTCAAAAGCTGCTACTTTGACCGAACAAGAAAAAGTTTGTGCTACTCCTGTAAGCCGTCAAACACCCGTGAAAGAATTTTCTCCGATTTGCATGGGAGATGAGTATTTAAAGCAGTCATGCAGGAGGTCATTCTTAATGCAAGAAGTTTGTAGCGTTTCTCCAACAGAATCGTTAGTTGAAACTCCGAACAAAGATACGCGGCAGAAGAGAGATGTTACTTTGATCCGCGTCGTGTTTAGTCGCCATTTAGATGGAGATATAATCAAGCATCAAAAAAAGGTTATTTTTTTCTATTTATGTTACATCTATTTATGTTATCCGTTGTGTGCTTTTTGCTAAGCGTTATTGATATAACCATCACAGATTTTATCTCGATTGGGGGCTTCAGAATCATCTTCAATGTCCGATGCAACACATTTTATAGCAGACGATTTTGTTCGTACAAAGAACATGCTGGAAGCAATTGCTTTAGGGAAACCGGTAGTTACACATCACTGGCTTGAAAGCTGTGGTCAAGCTTGTCGTCACATTGATGAAAAAAGTTTCATGCTGAGAGACGCTAAGAAAGAGAAAGAATTTGGTTTTAGTCTTCCAACTTCATTGGCCCGTGCCCGCCAAAATCCACTTTTAAAAGTAATAAAACTCGTTTTTGAAAGTTTGAATCACTCAATGTTATTATGCCAATATGTTTTTTTTTTCATTAATAAATTAATATGTTATGCAGGGACATAGAGTCTTGATTACGCCAAACACAAAACCCGGTAAAGATATATTATCAAACTTGGTCAAAGCAGTTCATGGTGTGGTATGTAATATTCACTTAACTTATTCACTTTATTTGTTATTTTTATCATTAACACGAGTCTGATATGAGTTTAATTTCAGGCGATTGAGCGAATGGGCAGAAGTTTATGGAACAATGACAAAGTTCCCGAGGGTTTATTGATTCTATCATGTGAAGAAGATTATGCAGTCTGTTTACCTTTTCTTGTAAAAGGTATTTATAACCACTATAAAATACTTTTTTTTTGGGTAACTAAATTGTAGAGTTATTAAACATCAGTTAACTTTCATATTCTATTTGAATGCAGGAGCTGCAATTTATAGTTCAGAGTTGCTTCTGAATGGAATTGTTACCCAGAGGCTGGAATATGAAAGGTAAACCGTATTTGTAATATACCTTGTAAACCATTTTATTAAAAGATTACATTTATGTATAGTTTGTATCATATATGCCTAATTATCTATATTTTTTTATGGCAGACACCGCCTCTTTATAGATCACGTGAAGAGAACGCGATCAACAATTTGGGTGAAGAAAGATGGCAGCAAGTATAAGGCTGTTGGTAAAATGAAATAGATGACTAATATTTAGCGACATGCCTTCGCACATATGGTCACTAGGTGTCTCATCTTTGTAACTGTTTCTAGTTTTAGCATGTAAATGAAGTATAATAACTTATTTGGGATAATTGATGTAAAATGTTACCTAGTGTATTTGGGTTCAAACATTTTAATTCTCTTCTAGTAACAACAATCATTTACAATATTTCAGGTTGTTTTTAACTGACGGTGTTTATGTAGTTTTAAAATCAGTTTGTAGGTTTGACTTTGATTGTATTTGCACTCGAGTACATACATATAAAACAATAGTCACTATCATGAGGACACATAGTTACGGAAATTGATCGAATTTAATAAGCAGATAATAAGAAGCAAAAGCAATGTTGAATCTTTTCATTACAAAAATGTTTCCTAAATGTTTCAATGGTTCCGAATATGGCTTTATTCAAATGTGCATACGAATGCCATATAAGTATATCAACACGGCTAAACCAGAAGATCTTGTCATCAAACCATCAAATGGCTGAACAAGAACACGGGTCAAAGAGATCACATTTTCACAACAAAAAAACAGTGTTAGGCCTTTTTTGTACTCAATTTCCACCATGAGTAGTGGTACTACTGCTGCTACCAGTTGATTGAGAAATTTGCGTACTCTTTGAGAGATTTGATCCAATGGAACCACTTGGCGGCATGGTGGTCGACTGGCGGTCTGTGGTGGCGGCGGTGGAAGTGAACTCTGGCCTAAGTTCTGACGAAGAGGATGATGGTGCTAAAGTGCCAATGTAAGAGCCGACAGGATAGGGTGCAACTGGCATATCGGCAAGTGAAGATGCAGATGGGCTATAACTTAGCGTTCCCAATGGATGATCAAATTTGCATGATGGCCCAAATTTACACACTCCATTTTGAGCATAATGTGAACAAAGTGGCGCACCCTGAAACATGAGAAACAAGATTAAAACACTAAAACGTTTCATTATAAGAAACTGCAAGCACATATACAAAAATATTTGCGGGTCAGCCCTACTGGGCCTGGACCTTAACAACAGAGCCTTAAAGGTTAAAGGATACATACTGGACGGAGAGGAAGGCCCATTGGGCTAAGGCCAAAGTTCGTGTTTGGTACAGTCCATTCTGGAGGATGATGGTATCTACACGACGGACCAAATTTACAATCCCCTGTGTTCAGGTAATACTGACATTCAGGCTCACCAGGCCGTTGTGGAAATGCGTGCTCAGTTTGACTTTTGATCAAAGGGTAGGAATTGGCTGAAGGAGATAACTGAGTCATCGCGTACGCAGGCCCCCCTCCAAAAAAAGGCTGTGTGTTAGGAGAGGCTCCTGGCTGTACAGGTGCCTGCATATATAACTCCAAACTAACTATTACAAATTCAACTCAAAATAATCGGATAATAAGGCGCATCCAAACACCCTCTAAAAATTAACAAGTCATAATAGTAAGAGTAAAATGCCATTTTAGTCCCTGAGGTTTGGCTAGTTTTGCGACTTTCGTCCAAAGGTTTGTTTTTCCGCATTTGGATCCAAAAAGTTTGAAATCTTGCCATTTTCATCCGGCTCGTTAACTCCATTTGTTTTTATCCGTCAAGTCAAGAGTATTTCCGTCTTTTTTGTTAACTTAAAGAGCAATTCAATCTTTTTCAGGGGTATTCGGTCTTTTTACATAAAGTGAAAAGACCAAATTGCCCTTTAAGGTAGCAAAAAAAGACGGAAATGCCTCTGACTTAACGGAGAAAAATGGATGGAGTTAACGAGCCCGATGAAAATGGCAAGATTTCAAACCATTTGGATCCAAATGCGAAAAAACAAACCTTTGGACGAAAGTCGCAAAACTGGCCAAACCTCAGAGACAAAAATGGCATTTACTATAATAATAAAATAATCAATTCTAAAACTCAAATAAAAAACATACTGGAGATAAGATACCTGGTACGGATTCCAGCCTGGAAATGGAACCATTCCAGGTGGGGTCAGCATTGGCCCATAGGTCCCAGGGAGATATGGGCCAGAAACAAACGGAGCCCTAGCAACGGGCCAGTTGCCGGCTAAGACACCATACGGTTGAGAAGAAACAACAGAAGGAGATTGCACATTCGGGTACATAGCGGAAGGCATGGCAGACAACGGTCCACCTGACAGCGGCTGTGGTGGTGGCGGTGGTGACGGTATCATGCCAGCTGGCTGCGGATGGTGAAATTTACATGTGACACCAAACTTACATTGCCCTGTTTTCAGATAGTATGAACACTCTTTTTCACCCTGCATAAACAAAAAAATAATAATAATAAAATAATCTTGAGGTTAAAAAGGTTGACATGGGGATTAAATGTATAAACAGGTGAAGAACTGACCGGACGAAGTGGATATCCAGATACATTTACTGCTACTGTTGTTGATGACCCGATCCCCTGTCTAGGATGATGATATTTGCAAGATGCACCAAATTTACATGTTCCCGTTCGCATATAATACTGGATGTATGTATCATGTATGTCAAATAGTTATCATGTATTCATGTATAAGCCACAATTACAAATATAGCAAAGATAAAATGAGTAAGTTGGCCAGGTTTAATAATGGGTCCATGTCAAAATGGGTTGGGTCTATTAGCAACCAGTTTATATCTATTTATCAATTTTTACAAAATAATTAACGTGTTAAATATGATTACAAAACTATATCAGTATATCCCAACATAAACATGACTGGGAAAAAACAAAAACTAATTTACGAATATAGAATTGGAGCACTTTGTAGTTAGTCGAATGTCATTCATATCCTTTTGAAAAACAAACAGTTTTATACTTTTAGGATTTTATTTTTTTTATTTATTTATTTTTTACCGGTTATACATACATTTCATTAAAATGCCAAAGTAACAAATTACAAACAAGTGGCAGGTAAACGGGCAACAAGCTGCGCCGCAACCCCCTTTTGGAATGTAAATGCAGTTTTGTGATGAATGTAATTGTGGGTAGAATTAACTACTAACTCATTTTGGAAGTATGCAATTATTTTGGGACAAACGGAAACATAGAAGTGGACAATAATTTTTAGACCAGGGGAGTAACAGTAATAATCTTTACTAATAATTTAATAAAAACAATTTATGAGGTTAGTATGCATTTAAATACACTTTGAATGACTTCTGACTACTTTCCTCTGTGGTTAAAGCTTTTAAGTAACCCATTTGACCCGGATTAAACATAAACCAGGACAACCCCTTTATAGGTAAATGGTCGAAATTGCAACCTCTAATTCCCAAAAGTTTAGTGTCAAACTAAGAATAGAGAGAAATCACAAATATGGATGCAAAAGTTTAGCACACACGCATTGTTCAAAACCCTCAAGGATTAAGCAATCTTATCTTATGAAAAAAATCATGAAGTCAGCAGGGCAAGCACTTATTGTTTGAAAATGATGGGAGGAAGCAATATATAAATAGAACTAAAAAGAAAAATCCGACTTAAACAAAGTTAAACATGTGATACTTAAAATCTGAAGACTTAAGTAACCAAATCCAGAAGTAGTTTATGCACAACTTATTTTGATCTTAATACCATATCCACATAGTTCATGTCAACTTCCAAACTTATATAGTTGGAAGTAAATCTGAAGTGAATATCATGAACCAAAAGTTTGGATTTCGCTGCTTGGGAAACAGTAAGTTACAATGTAAGTAGTTTGGATAAATGTTTATATGCTACATGTGCCGATAAAGTAAAGTAACTAGTTTCCCAAGAGATGAACAAGCATATACAGAAAGCTTTCCAATTTGGCAATAAAGAAAAAGATCAACTTCAATCTAAACATCTCTACAACATAAAAGAAGTAGAATAACTTATCAAACTGACATTCAAGTTGGAAAACATTAAAAAAGACAATCTCTTGAGCAGC
This sequence comes from Helianthus tuberosus, assembly GCA_030545235.1. Lineage (NCBI taxonomy): Eukaryota > Viridiplantae > Streptophyta > Magnoliopsida > Asterales > Asteraceae > Helianthus > Helianthus tuberosus. Next base: position 41,023,364 of record CM060365.1, on the reverse strand, counting down.
ATAACCAGAATCACAATCATGATTTACTTTCTTTTTAACACATAAAACAAGAATCATCATTTCAAAATTTAAGAACTCGAATATCAAACAAAGTACCTGACAAACAGGCTGACCAATTCGCTCGGGATACCCCCCTCCACCGCTCCTCAAACCTCCAACAACCTGCACTAATCATCAACCCATCAAGAGTTCCCCAAACTCAACCCAAATCATCAAATCCAAACACACCCACATAAGATCACACTAACCCACAAAAAAACCAACAAAATGCACAAACACAAAACACTAAATCACCACAAAAAAAATCCACAAAACATACCGAGCCACCACGATCACGAGGATGGTTAAACCGACACCGAGAACCATACCCACAAACCCCAGTCTTCAAATAATAAATACAGTCAGCCTCATCCGGGCGTTCAGGATACAATTCACCCTCATCTCCTAACCCTAATTGCCACATGGGCTCTGCATTTCCAATCAAATCAAACAACACCCACAACTTAAAACCAAAATCCCACTTCAAATCTTGAAATGTAAAGTGTAAAATTACTAAATTACCTTCGAGCCCTATTTGATCACCAGATGAGTTCCATTCCGTGACCCGATCCGACTGCTGCATCTCCATTGTAGCCACAAACACAATATATATATAAAAACAATAAAATTTACAAATACGTGTATGTATATAATCAATCTATCAACAATATACACACAGATTCCACAAGTGTGCAAAAGGGTCAAATCTTTTCAATTTGGGGTCCGCGATCCGGCTTTAAATCGAGAGAAAAAAGAGGTTTTTTAAGGGTTTCTGTTTCTTGTTTCTATTTCTATTATCTCTGTAATGGATCTTTATATATCGTTATTGCACACACTTTTTCTTTATTTTTTTTTTGGTTTGAGTTTTGGGTTTACAAGTATTGTTTGGTGGGTAGGTTGACATACGCGCCAAATACAAGAGAGTGGGTGTGTTGAATAATATTTTCTTGAAGAATATATGACAATGGTACCCTTTAGATTTCGTACACGTGCATGAAGACTCTTTTAAGTGTGGATTTTTTGTAAGAAATTCTACCTTGTGGTCAAATTAGATTGGTGAAGAAAGAAATTAAGAACACCTTCTTGACACCATACTTGGCAAGTTGGCAATGGCGTCAATCGACATCTTGCTTTATACTTTATATATACTTTAGGGATTAGGATCAAATACAAAGGATCCTAATTGTAAGAAGGATTTATAGAGTGACAAGTGTCCAATAACCTAAAAAAACCCACTAAAAAAAAAACTTAAACATCCACCACCACCACCAAAAACCGCCACCCCCACCCCCCCCCCCCCCCCACCACCCACATCACCCACCCAAAAAAAAAAATAATAATAATTTTTTTTTTTTTTTTTTTTTTTTTTTGCCGAGGGGGTGGGGGGTGGGGGTTTAGGTTTTTGGGTGGTGGTGGGGGTGGGGGTGGGTGTTTAGTTTTTTTTATATTTTTTTTTAGGTTTTTTTTTTTTGGAGGGGGGGGGGGGGGTTAGGTTTTTTTTTAGGTTTTTGGGGGGTGGAGGTGGGGGGGGGGGGGTGGGGGGGGGGTTAGGTTTTTTGGGGTTTTTTTTGGTGAGGTATAGTTTTTTTTTTGTTTTTTTTGTGGGTGGGGGGGGGGGGGGGGTTTAGGTTTTTGGGTGGTGGTGGTGGTGGGGTGGGGGTGGGTGTTTAGGTTTTTGGTGGTGATGTAGTGGGTTTAGTTTTAGGTTATTGGACACTTGTCACTCTATAAATCCTTCTTACACTTCTTACAATTAGAAGCCTTTGTAGAATAACTTGACCCTATACTTTAGATTAACCCTTATTGTGTTTTTAAATGAAAAGATTAGATTTTTAATTGATTGGTCATGTTATTATTATATAAAGATTTAGTTATGCTAGCAATCATGTTTTACGGTTTTGGTAAGAAATTGTAGATTTGGTTGCTACCAATGTTTTCAGAACCGGACTGAACGTTGCACCGGTCTCCTTACCAGTTTACGGGCTTGACCGGTTGGACCGGACGTAAGATCCGGGAGATGTCGTAGATATTATAAAAATTAATAGGGTTAAATCTGAAACATATATAAAAAGCGATCCTGTCACACCCCAACCGATGGCGGAAACATCGGGGCGTGGCACTGAGCGAAAAAGATTGTCCAGAAGTTTCCATAACAACTATAATTACCAGTTATTTAAAGCATCATGTCCCATACCATGACATAAAAGATAACATAATTATTACAGACAAGATCCAGTCAAATTGTTCTGTTCCGACAACTCAGATTTCAAATACAGACAATTCATTTGTTTGTTTCTAGACCTTTCCTAGCCTCGATTTCACAGCAAGCCAAACATCTAAACATCTTAAGCATCTGTCACATACGTTAAAGTAAAAGTCAATACACATAGTGTAAATGTGAGCATACAAGTTTGATAATAGCATATAGAGTTCGAAATTGTTACGCATAACCAGCACGTACACAGTGTGAAATGAAGCACGTAAGTTATCGACATGAACCTATCAATACCAATGACTGCGGGTTGACTGCCCAAGGCAGTTCGTAATACACACTCACCACCGTGAGCCATGTAACAAATTGTCCTTAACAACCCCTGAGTAAACAGGTGCTGAGTCCAAACTATAGTACTATCGTTGCTAAGGCAGGTAGACAACATTCCATGTGTAAACATAACAAACAAGCATTCATTAAGTCACGTATAACATGCGGTAACGGTTAGCGTTAAGGTATTACGTAGTGTGTTCGATATGATTTAGAATAAGTAACGTATGTAACACCCAAAAGTGCGTAAAGCAAAAAGGGATCGAGTATACTCACAACGATCGATGGATTGAAGGGAGCGCTAGAGGGTGAGATTAGCCTGATCAGAACGATAGCATAACGATAAACGTCGCGTAAAACGATACAAAGTGTCATTGGATCGAACAACAATCCGATCGGGTGGCAATCCGATCGGGTGGCCGGTCGATCGGATGACAATCCGTTCGGGTGGTCACTCGATTGGATAGTCACCTCGTTTGGGTTGGATGTGTTTGTGTATGATGACTTGTCTTTTGAAGTTTTCGTTGTAGCATTTTGAAAACAGAGAAGTATCTCTACCTTTCAGGTCGGTCGACCGAACGACTGTTCGATCGGACAGCAATCCGATTGGCGAGGCTTCTCAGGTTGAGAACAAATTCACAGCAGGACGGTCACTCGATCGGATGGCTATTCGATCGGGTGGCAATCCGTTCGGAGTGAACATGTTGAAAATTATTAAGTCCCTAAACGTCGGACGATCGGATGGTTACTCGATCGGATGGCAATCCGATCGGGTGGTAGTCCGTTTCAACGTTCAGATCCTTAAATAGTTTGAGAAAAATGGTTTAAGTATAGAACCAAGTGCAGCCCGATCGGACAGGCGGTCGATCGGGTGGCACTCCGATCGGGTGGTAACCCGATCGGACGGTAGTCCGTTCCGACGGTCTGATCGTGCTAACACTGGTTTCCGTTTGGAGTGTTGTAGTCTTGACGTTTTAATGTCTTGTTTGTACAACAGAACCCTGATACCCGAGTGAGCTGGCCGGACAGGAATCACCCTGGTCCAAACAGTTCTCGGTCTGAGTCGGTTGTTCATGTTCAAACCCGAAATCAACATCTCGTGGGTAGAATCCAGATCTCGAACCAACACATCAACATGAAAGAGTAGAAGATTAGAACAAGCTCCGGTTCTATCGGTTTTGAGTGCATTGAGTGTAAAAGAGTTGAAAGAAAGTTAGAAAACCATCTTTCAATCCTTTTCACCATGAATATGTTTAGATCTATGAAAGATCTTTGTTGATTTGTGTGGAAATCGTTCAGATCTAAGTTGTTCTTGATGGATTGAAGCCAAAACATGAAGTTCATAAGAACACCATGATGACATCATCCTAGAACACCTCAAATCTAGTGATTTCACTGTTAAAAGTTAAGATTCAAATGATAGAAAGGTGTAGGAGTGCGTGTAGATTAAGAAAGTACAAGATTTAGGTTGAAAACTTACAAGAATCGCGAGAAATTTGAAGAAAAGTGGGCAAGAAGCATGGTCGGACGAGAGGTGCAGAAAAGGTAAGGGGGAGGAGTGACTGGTATTTATAGGGTTTGTGATTAAGTTTGTAGATTAAGTTTGTGATGTTAACAAGGGTATTTATAGGGTTTCCATAAAAGGAAAGGGGGAGGAGTGACTGGTCGATCGGGTGGCAGCTCGATCGAGTGGCAGCTCGATCGGGTGGCAGCCCGATCGGGTGGCAGCCCGATCGGGTGGCAGCTCGATCGACTGGCCACTCGATTGGAGTGAACGGCGTGACAAGTTTTGCGATTTCGATTCACGTGTCGAGCGTTGCGATGCGATAGAGTTTCCTATTCAAATTACTTTTAATCCCAACTACTATATCAACATACAATCATCCTTAATTGACTTGCGTTTAGCGTTTGCGATTCGACTGCGATTGAGTTTCGATTGCGTTTCGATTGATCACCACGATATAACATAAATAACATGCACAAGTAACACATAAGGCACACACACACATAAGAACAATAACCATATTGCGTAATTCGAGTTGCGATTGCGATGAGCGATAAGCGATAAAACATGCGATAAATACCGAATAAACCTTGATTATTAATAAGTACTCAACATAATACAACTAACGTAAAGCTTAAAAGACTATATACAAGTCAAATAAGTCAAAAAAGGATTTGAGCAAGGAGTGACAGATCGCAATTAACAATCTTGTCTTCCTTTGACTTCAATCTTGACTTTGACTTTGACTTCCGAAACACGGGGTGTTACAGATCCAACCCCTTTAAAAACCAGTTCGACCGACCGGTTTCCCGGTCCAACCGACGACTCACCGGTTTAACCTCCGGTTCCCAATCCAGGTCTGAAAACATTGGTCGCTACTGTTTTTCTATTAATAACATGACAATGGTACCCTTTAGATTTCGTACGCGGGCATGAAGACCCTTTTAAGTGTATCCTTTTGCAAGAAATTTTGATACCTTGTGGTCAAATTAGATTGGTGAAGAAAAAAGATTAAGAACACCTTCTTGACATCATACTTGGCAAGTTGGCAATGGCGTCAATTGACATCTTGCTTTAACTTTATATATACTTTAGATTAACCATCATTGTGATTTTAAATGAAAATATTTTTATGTGAAAAGATTAGATTTTTAATTGATTGGTCTTGTTATTATTATATAAAGATTTAGTTATGCTAGCAAACATGTTTTTCGGTTTTGGTAAGAAATTGTAGATTTGGTCGCTACCAATGTTTTCAGAACTGGACTGGACGTTGCACTAGTCTCCTTACCGGTTTACGGGTCCGATCGGTCCGACCGGACGTAAGAACCGAGAGATGTCGTAAATATTATAAAAATTAATAGGATTAAATCTGAAAAATATATAAAAAACGATCCAACCCCTTTAAAAACCGGTTTGACAGACCGGTTTCCCGGTCCAACCGACGGCTCACCGGTTTAACCTCCGGTTCAATGTTATTCTTATCCGATACCTTGACCCGGACTGGCCAAACCTCCGGTTCCCGGTCCGGGTCTGAAAACACTGGTCGCTACTGTTTTTCTATTGGTTATCATCCCTAACAAACGTTAAAAACCAGTTAAATTTTTCTTAAGAGACATGGTGTAGTGGTAAGGTGCCTCATGTTTGGTTAAGAGGTGGAGAGTATAAGTCCTATAAAGTGTAGATATAAGAGTATTTTGAAATCGGTTAGTTTGTCGCTAAAAAATACAGTTAAATTCAAATTCGTATGAAATAACTATATTATCCTGTCATTAATAAAGCTATATAAATTTTTAATCTTTACTATATTATAATGTCAATAATAAAGCTATAAAATCTTTTGATTTTTATTGTCATGTACATGTTGATAACTTGAAGTGGAATAAACATAGTGTGTAGGCAATATTTTTGAGACAAATAACACGAAGTGCACATACAAAGGTTGTATATTTTTTTTCTAGATTTATCAAAGTTACAGACGGAAACAAGGAATATGAATAGCTAGTTCGGAAAATAAATACCTACAAAGCAATGTCCTATAAACTATGACTAAGTGACCCACTAATACGTGAAATAAGCAGAACAATAACTACCCACGATCTAAAGAAAACTAGCTTTATAAACGAGCGGCAACTGGCGTTGCATTTTAACACCCTTTCTTAACAAAAACTTCTCTCACACTTAAGTTTTCGCAAAATTGAAGAAACTTTGGACTAGAAAAACTCTTGATAAACTATTAACAACCTCAACCTTAGTATTCATATACTTTAGGCCGATTTCACCCTTCAAAACTGTCTCACGAATAATGTGATAACGAACTTGTAACACCTCGAAAATTCACGTCCTATAATGTGTTGACACGTGTCACAAGCTATGAACATGTGAAAGAATGTTCTAGAAGGACTAAAGTTGACAAACATGGAAAGTATGTGAATATACGGGTTAAAAATGTCAACAGTGAATAAATATACTTTACAGTAACCCTACATGATGCTCATACCTTCAAACGAATAAATCATGGATCATACGAAGCTAAATATGAAAGAAAGTGAGAGATTACAAACCACATGTAACACCCCGAAAACGGGTTTGGTAATCAAACTCCGTTAATGCTAAAACACGGGTAAAATACCGTTAGCGGTAAAGGTAACCCGGTAAATATTAGGATTTAAAATAAATAAACCTAATATTCAATAAAACGAGAGTAAATGCTTTTAAGGAAATAAAGTTTATAAGAAGCCTGAATTAACGGGACTTAAAATAAACTGAGTCATAATTCCCCGAACCCACTAAGTTAACTAGGAATATTTAACCTAGTTAATAAGTGGGAGTAGTGTTAGAAATAGTTAGATTGTGGCCTACTTAATAACTAACCAAATATGAGGGACCAAACTGAGATATCTTGAAAATGGTTTTAATAAAAAAAAATAACACAACACACACTAAAAAGTGTGTGTGTGCGTGCGTAGGATGGCCAGGAGAAAGCTCCCATGGAGCTCTAGCCCTAAATCCAACAAATCTCTCAAATTGAAGCTCAAATCAAACCCAAATCGTCTGCATGTTTACAAATTCGTGATCACCTAGTCATGGGGATTACAAGGTATGTTGAATTTTATGATTTGGTGATACTTTGAGATTATGATGAACAATCATAATCAAAATTCTGGAATGAATGTTGAATCTATGAGTGTTATTGTGATTATATCTTGGTTTAGAAACAAACCCTAGTAGAAAATTTGATGAATTGTTGTCAAAACTAGGGATTTGGTAATTACCATATTATGTGCTAAGTGGGTTTTATGTTAATATGATGAACACTCAGATTAGAATGTAAGATTGATAAGTATTGAGGTTATGATATAAGTTCTAGATGTAATTCATGAACACTAGACTTTGAGGTTTGAATGTGTTGATGTTAACCATGGTAAAGATAACTAGTTATGAACTAGTTAGTAAATATGTAAAATTATGCACACTAGGTGTTTGTTAAAATGCCTAAATGAAAACTAAAGTGTTGAAATTAGAGCGAAAACGCGTATTTGAATGATATGGCGATTACGCGTAATATGAAGTGATAAGGGTTCTAAATATTGTGTTGATTTAGACTTAATGTTGTAAACCTTGTGATTTAAAGTAGTTAACCTTAATAAGCTAAGTTAACTAATCATGAAGTCGAATAGTAGTTTCGACATATGAAATAAGTGAGATGGAATAGTCGTGAATAATTATGACTAATCTAACCATCTTACAATTTACAATGATAGTTTGACGATTAACAAGCTAGGTGAAAGCTTGGAAACGAAGCGGGTCAAACGAAGCAGGAATGACGGAAAGGCATAATTTGGAAGTAAGGTAAGTATGGCTTACACTAGTCTTATATTTTAGAATATTCTCTTATCGTTTTAGTTACGAATAAGATAAATACATAGTTGAGGTATGATGTTCCGGCGAGTAGACGTACAGAACAAGATAGTCGAGCATGACAAGAAACCATGTTGATGGTTTAAAAGGAGTTAAATCGGTAATTCGATCATTTTATGACAAATGGAAAATGAACTTTTAAATGGTTACCTTATAGGGTAAACCAAAACAAACAATAAGGGTAAAACGGTAAATTGGTCACGCATTGACCATAACTATTGGTTTTAAAGGACACTTATGAAGTAAGCCTTAATAGGCCAAAAGGTGTTAAGAAATGAATTTTAGGTAAAATGACCGCACGATGTGAATCGGAGCGAGTCATATAGTCGAGATGAAGATACATGTCGTCTCGCTAATATAATCGGTCATTTAGACCAAACGGGTCAAAAGGTGAAATTATCACCCTTTGACAATATCGACTAACGGGTTGTCGAGTGGTATGATTTTAGGGAATAAATAGCACATGGATGTTTACGGCGCTATCTTTTAGCCGCCACTAAGGCAAGGTATTGAAACGGGTCAATATATTGATCCGAGCCAGGTATGTATAATAACACAACTCATCATGTAGAATTTGGTGTTCTATAAGAGTTAGACAAGGTTAAAATATAGATATTCGGTTATCTTTTAGGTAAACCGAATAAATTGAGTTAAGATTATAGTGTTTTAGAAGCACATGGGTTTACAAACAATAATTATAGTTAAAAGGTCGGATTTTGAGTCAAACAAGTATTTAAAAGTCCTTGTAGTAAAAGAAGGGTGAAAATTGACCAAATTGCCCTTGTAAGCTAATTCGAACGAACGACCTTTAAAGGTGGTTTGGAAACGAGTTTTAGGATTAAATAAATGCTTAGAATGAGTATGGGTAGTGAAAGATGTAAATTCTTGGGTCGAAAGACTTTATATGAATCTTTGCCGTAAAATGATAATCCGATGGGTAAAACTCGGAATATATAGATATCCACATTAAACCCAACACACATATAGTTGTAGTGGAAGATTACTTGATAAGAAATGTAGGAATAAGATGCTAGAAATGAATGAAAGCGATTTCATGCTTTAAAGTGCTTAAAATACCCTTAACGGGTCAAAATAAGCATACGAGCGAAAACGGGTTTAAATTGTGTAATAAACCTATGATTAGAACCTAATATGGTAGGTAACATTAATTTGAAGAAGTGTATGAGATATAGGAATCAAACAAATACATTTGTTTGATAAAATGCATAAACGGGTTAAAATTCGGTAAAAAGGTAACGAGTCGAAGGCTTAGAAGTCTCAAAATTTCTTATGTTGGATGTAGGATTTTAACTCCATAAGATGGAGGATTAAATTACGGACGCGTAGGAAAAAGAATCGGGTAAAACGGATCAATAACGAAGAAGTTATGGCCGTTTCCGTGAAAACTGGCATAGCTGAAACTGAGCTGCAGACCTGCTGGAAAAGTGCCTCCCCCGCGCCACGCGAGGGAGCAACATGGCGCCGTCACGTGGAGCGAAAGAACCCCTTTTTGTTGAAAAATTTGTATTTCAATCAGTTCAGCTTCCTGGACTCATTTTTGACACGTTTTAAACTACGTATGACTGATTCAATTCATGTTTTATGGATTGTAGGTATATTTACAGTACCGGAGGATGATCAAGCTCAACGAAGAATCGAACACGATTAAGTTACAAGCTTCCGCACTATGTATCGTTGTTATGTTAAATGACGAAACTCACACATGTTATGTTGTATAGTTCTAATTCTGTAAAAATTTTAATGAACCCGTATTTTTAATGTATTTGAAATTATAATTACCCGTTTATTTTCGTAAATTATACGAAAACCTTTAAATAATAATAAGGGTGTTACACCACAGGGGTTAAATGTGTCAACATGTTTAAAGTATACCTCTGAGTGACCTTTTAGCAAACCCGAAGCTTAGTAACGGTAAATTATGCTCACTAGAATGCACGATAAAAATTTCATAAAGTTTCGTTATCGTATGAGAAAGTTATGATCAAATTCGTATACGAGGGGTTAAAGCGTCAACGTTGAAAATTTCGACTTTTCGGGTGATAACCAAGTTAACCAAGGACTTAACAAAGTGGGTATAAGACTTGAAGCCCTTATAAGTCAATTAGAGGGGCTCAAAATGCAAAGAATAAAGGTGGATTGACCTTTCGAAGGACCAAGAGCCAATGATGCAAACTGAAAAAGAAAGAATTGCCCTGATGAATGGCTTACGGACCGTAAAGGTCCACCCTTACGGTCCGTAAGGGATGCCCAGATGCGGAAATTCGATCAGTTGGCTGTTTTGAGCATGTAACCGACTTATGGAGATATTTTTCACTTCCATGCGCGTCCCCTACTAATTTTAGGGCTTAGGGACATGTGTTAATGATCAGGGATCACCCTTAGACTTAGTTGTCATCATCAAAGTGGATCAAATTCACTATAAAAGGCCCTTGATGTTGCAACTTTGTGATCACTCATTCCACCTGCATTGTGGGACTCTCTGGAGCTTATGATCAGTCTCTAGTCATCCCTAATCGTGCATTAGGCTTTTGTAAGTATGCTTAACCTTTCTTAGTTGAGTTTTTACTTAGTTTTAGCTTAAAAGTCAAACCGTCGTAATTAACGGTTGACTTAGCGATTAATCATTAATGGTCCAGTGATTAGTCGAATTGAAGGTAGTTATAAGTTGGTAATTATGTGGGCATTAAACCCTTAAAAGGGCTCCCTCTAATTCCCACTCTAACTAGATCAAATGTCGGGTCAAAGTTGATTAGAAAAAGTCAACATAACCTTAATTTGCGATTTAACGCCTAATTAACAATGTAGAAGGCATGTAACCTATTTTATCATTCATATAACTTAGTAATAAATGTAAGAACATGTCTAAGCATGTTCGACCCGACAATTTTCTGTTTAGACCCGGTTCGGAACCGAAAGTCGCAAAACTTTGACTTTTACTTTGACTTCAGTTCTGACCCATTTTAGATAGGTTTGGAAATGCCTTAGAGCTTCTTTAGGACCAGGCTACATGTTAGTAAGACCCTCTGGGGTTGGTTCATTGATTACCCGAGTCGTTTACACGTTTCCATTAAATGCTTAAACTTGACCATAATGCCCTTTTGACCATAAAACGAGAATTTAAGAAATGTGGAAGGACAATAATCTTTGATACTGATTTATAAACATGTCCCTAAAATTTCACATCAGTTGGAGGTCTAGATTAAGAGTTATGCTCATTAGCGAAATTATAACGCCTTTTAGTAATTAAACGGCACAATTAGCATAAAGCCTATCTAAACCCAATTTTTGACACCAAACCTTTTACCCACTGATGTAATATAATATTTTAGGATTTTTAAAGATTTTTAATTATTTTTAACCTGCTCATAACCTAAGGTTATGGCGTTGATTCGGTAAATACCGATTATACCCTTTTTGTGTATAAAATGAGTTCTACATAGTATTTTGACGCCAATCCAATTGCTACTGATTTTATATAATAAATAAAGTATTTTGAATTTATTAACCTGATCAGAAAACTCAGATTTCCCGGATAACCCGGAAATCGCTTAAAATGGCTTTTTAAGCGTATTAAACGCATAGTCTGGGTTTAAAACCATTTTATCACATAAGACTTATTACCAACTGATTTGACCTATTAAAATAAGTTATTTTACTGATGTATTCAGACCCGAATCTCAGAAACTTAAATAATCTCTTTTATAATCTTTAAAATGACCAAAATACCCCTACGGGGCTTAAATAGTGATTAAACTCGTTTTGGGCATAATGGAAGGTATCCTACTGATATCACAACATATTTAAGGAATATTAACTTAGGAAACCTGTAGATGACTCTTTTGGTTGCTCCTTACACACTCGTCGCGTTCGGATCGGCTTATGTAACTAGTTTACATATATTAGCCGAGACGGGTCAAACCATATCGTTTTTATCTCAAAATACAGAATGTGTTTAAGTTACCCATATTAAACAAGCATACAAGCTTGTCGGGTCAAAACCACATTCTAGACCGGTCTTCGCCTTATATGCGTTTGAACCATGTCTTCCTTTTAAAACTAACCGGTCTAAGTTTAGGCTTAATTAAAGACCCGTTAGTATTCTAATTGGTTATTTATACCATCATTCCAGACTAGAGCCTTCCGGTAAATTGTATCTACGCTTACTTAAGTGAATACGGCTGAGTTATTATAATTCTTGCTATTTAAGACAGGAGCTAGCTCAGGTAAATACTCTTAACTTATTTTCCCTATTACGGGCTTGGGTTACGGTAATAAATACCGCATGGTCAGGTATGGGATTCAAAGACCAATAAGTCAGGAAATCCAAATAACCTGTTTTAATTCGTATTGCTTGACTGAAACATTGGGGGTTAATGCGACCGTGTCCTGAATATCCTTGACTCATTAAATGCAATGGCCACGACCTAAGCACGGGGTGTAGGTATACACCTGACAGATGCTATATGCTTATTAAGTAATTATACCCAATATGGGATTCCCAATAAGGGAATAGTGGTGTGTCGGTTAATCTTGAACCGGCATAGAACCGGCCCCCGTATGTAGAGCAAGTTATGTAAAACTGATAACATGAGATATAGTTTGTCCCAAGTATAAAAGATTAATTTTGCCTTGAGCATTTTAATCAAAGTGTCAACTTATTTTCGTGCCTTGTGCACCTAAACCAATTTTCCTAAACTCTTTTCAAATGAGTCAGTTGAGTGTATTTACCAGTGAAAACTGACGTATTTTCCAAAGTCTAAGTGACAGGTACAAGTACGTAATAGGCTGGAAGCTGCTCAGGACTTGTTAGATGAGGACTTTGCAACTCCTTCACATAAGCCATTAGTCTAATAACTTCTTTTGTTGTTTTGATCCGCCTGTGGATTATTACAAGCTAGTCTGTACAGAATGCTTTTATATTATCAGACATTTGTGTTTGTAATAATATTTTATATTTCAAGACTTCCGCTGTGCATTTAAATTGTGTTGTTTGACTATGATGATATCAACTACGTCACGATACTCCCCACCGGGCCCACCGGTCAAACGTGGAAATATCGGGGTGTGACAGGTTGGTATCAGAGCCAACATTGAGGGAATTAAACACTAGTCTTTGGTGTTTAATCTCAGTGACACAGTAGCACATTCCTTGACCTTCTGAGTCTAGACTTAACATAGGAATACCCTTATCTCTATTCAGAGAATGTTTGATTTAAATTCTATATTCTAATACGTCGCTAAGCAAAGGAGCCGTAGTGGAATTTCTCCCCAATTGGAGCCTAGGGAAGGCCGAGCTTCGTGCTGCGACTAGGATGAAACGTACAACTGAGGAGAAAACATTTAGGATTAAAATGAAAAAGAAACTCCTTTTGCTGAAGTTCGTTTCTTTAATAGTCCTTATAAGGACATATTTATCTTTCAGTCCCTTCGAGGACAACATTATTCCTTTCAAGTCCCGTTTAGGGCAAATGTGAATTTTTTTTTAAATTTTATAGTGGAATGATTAAATTTAAATTTTCATTCTAAACATGAAATACGAAATAAATGAAAAATAACATTACTTTTACAAGATCTACCATTATAATAAAATGGCAAAATCTAAAAAAGGACAAGACCTAGCCACGTGTCATTTTAAGACAGGGCCAAGACGGTAGTTCCTCAGTTAGATTTAGATCCTTATTAACATCTCGATTTAAAATTTGTTCTGCGTTAATTATTAAAAAGAATCTTAAAGGTAAACCTAGCCTATATTACAAGGCCAAGATGGTAGAACCTATTCAAGAGATTCAAATCCTTGTTAACACCTGTAACATGTTAACATTCCTGGCAGACGTGGTTCGATAAAACCGCATGAGTCATCCTTAAATTGGATTACTCCACTTTTCCTTATTAAAATAATCATCCCTTAAGGGTAAAGTGCCCACGGGCTATAATTAACGTCCTCTGAGACTAAAGACAGTGGTAGCCTACAACTCCCTGTCAAGAAAAGGCAGTGAATAACGTTCGAGCCTAAATACCTTGATTCTACGAGAATCATGACTTATAAATTAAACTTGTCCACGCGACTAAGCCTTTTGTGCTATTACTAACTTATAATTTGGGATTAATAGTGAAAATCCTGAATAAAATAAATATCATTCCTTTCCTGCCAGTATAAATATTAAAAGAGAATCTTAAAGGGTATAACCTAGCTTGAATGTCTTTAAAGACCTAGCTAAGATGGTAAGACCTGTTTAAAAAGAGATTCAGATCCTTGTTAACATCTGTAAACATGTTAACACTCCTGACAAAGGTGATGCAATAAAATCACGCTTGTCATCTTTATATTAGGAACTTCCAAACCCCTTTTTGCATAAGCGATCAATAGGAATCATGGCTAATAAACGTCGAACATGATGTACGCATCAAAACATCCATTCGAGATGTATACCTACGGGCAAAGATGAATGCATGAAAAAGATAGTTTTATTTCATAACTTCTTGTCAAGACAATGAACTATGAAATTTTCCGATCCAAAGGAATCATTGATTATGTTTTAAAATTTCCCTAGTGACAAGGCCTCTGAGCCATCAAAAGTCCTTTGGAACAAGCCCTTGTGCTATATATAAGGGATGTCAGTATGACATTGGCAGTCGTGACTTATATCCCCTGTCTAATAAATATGAAGGATTATATTCCGTTTAAACGCCAAAGATGGTTTATTTAAAAACTTAGGCAAAACATAATCAAATAAATTAAATACTATCTATTGGCCTATATGGTTTAATTGCACCATGGCTATTTATTCATCAAATTCGACAATTCGCTATATGATTAAACAAATTATTACTATTTGGTTTGTAGCCTTCAAAGCTTCACCATGGCTGACTCCTCTGAAGCTCACAATCATCCAGTTGATCAGAATAATGATGCAAGACTGAACTTAACGGGCGCCGAGTTACAGGCTATGTTAGATACAGCTGTAAACAAGGTCGTGGACCGAGCGTTAAAGGATCATAAGCGAAAGTGCGATAATACCCCGAATAAAGGTTACAAAAAGGGTAAGACCGGTTCAAGCCATAACCAGTCAAAGCCAAAGCAGGCAAAACCCGAATGTAAAACCTGCGGGAAGAAACACTTTGGAAAATGTTTCTATGATCGGACCAGAGGATGTGTCATCTGTAAAGAGATGGATCACAAGACCCATGAATGCAAGGACTGGAAGAACAACAAACAGTCAGGTGAAAAGACTAGATGCAAAACCTGTAGGAAATACCACCTCGGGAAATGCAGATTTGAATCTCAGCCTCTACCCTGTGGAATCTGCAAGGCCAAGGAACATACGACCTTGGATTGCAAGAGATTGGGAGACGCAACCTGCTATGGTTGCAATGAAATAGAGCACATTAAGACAAATTGCCCAAATAAAACCAAGAAGCCTGGGGAGGCTAAGAAGATCGAAGCTGGAAGCTCTCAAATGGACGCTCAGGAGGCTATTCAGGATGACAATGTCACACCAGGTACTTTCTTTATCAATAACGCTCATGCTAGAGTATTAATTGATTCAGGTTCAGATAAGTCTTTCGTAGACAATAGATTTTGTAAATCATTAAATCTGCCTGCTAAAACTCTAAGCGTTAAATGTAAAGTAAAATTGACCGATAGTACCTCAGAGACTGCTTCAGCAATATTAGATGGATGTTTGATATCCGTTAGGAATCATTCTATTCCACTGTCCTTGTTTCCATCAAAATAGAGGGACTCGATATAATAATAGGAAATGGTTTGGTCATCCTGTAACCAAACCCATACTTTATATGATAAGAAGTAAGTAGTTATCAAGACTCCTTATGGTGAGCCTTTGACAATTCAAGGAGACACTGGGTATGGATTGCCTAAGCACTTGTTGAATATGGTAATTAGTACCAAAGATTCGAGTATGGAAAACTCACAAGAGGCAAACGACAGTCGCGATGCCAGAAATGCGACAAATGTTAATAATGCGGCAACCGTAAACCGCAATGTTAATGGAGTTAAACTCCAGAACTGTAATTAACGCAGCTGTTAGGAAGGCTATGAGAAAGGTCATAAAAAGGTTCAAGAAGCCGAATGATGTTCGCTTTAAATCACATGTCGCTGCTCATAAGAAGAACTATATTCATACTTCAGATGCAAAGAATAACTCGAACAAAATCATATGTGGCAAGAAGCTCCTTTCCTTTTGGGATGTACTTAAAAGTACTTCGTCTCTTGGAAGTCAAGATACTTCAATAGTAAAAAGGGGCCATCGATTTCAGGAAATTGATGGATGAAGTAGAAACCATTACGTATATCAGTGGATATGCTGGAAAGCACACGGTAAGGTGTGCGTCACAGTCATTCGATGACAATACCCTTGACTAGTGAGGACATTAATGAAGTCCACAAGAAAGAGCCTCTTATATACATTATGGGATGGTCCAAGTTATAAGGATCTTATTAGGAAAACCTAATGTCCGTTTCACGAAATGGAAAAAGATGAAATACGAATTTTCTGACTCTCGCCATAAAATTTCTAGACTGTCGACAGTATGTCGCAAGTTTTAATTCATTGACTGAGATAGTACCCTATTCAGTTTACCCAAAAATCTAAGCTTAAAGCAAATAATTATTAGTGGTTAGCATCGGCAATAAGAGGGCACATTAAGGTTTCAAAACCTGCTCATTATAAATCCATTATGGATCTACCTCAGCTAATCACGTTATGTAGATTAAGAAACGACCGGTCAAAGCTGAGACTGCTCTAATTTGTCATAAATATTGCAGCTAAGTTTGAAAATATTAAGAATGGAGGCGCTTAACCCTCCTAAGGTATGATTAGAGGCAGTTCACATTAATAATGACAAACAGATAAATCCCATATTGTGATTTGATTGCTAGGAGATACGTTTGGGTTCAGGTGCAGGTGCTGCTAAGTCTCTCATAAGATCTTAAGCTTAGCAAACTTTTAGAAATTTTCCCGTGAGAACCCCAGATAATAAGTGTAAGGTAAAATTTACAGACGAAATCATAAGAATCATTTCTTTTGTTCCTATCAGAAACCTTCAGACGTAGAGTTTTTCGAAATGTCCTCTCTCTAAGAGGAAGTGCGTCATCATATATAGTTGATATCTCTTTAATCTCTATCGATTCCGAATACCATATGGTATGATAAAAGCGCCATATGAGGATTGGTGTATCTCAATAAGTTCCATAGATTGCTTCCATGCCTGATCAGTATGGAGGTTTAATGCATGGGACCACAAAGATATTTCGAGAGGTCATATGGTACTAAAGTCAACTAATGGTATTCAAAGGAGATATCCAGAATGGAATTGTCCAAGTAAATGTTCCCGATTAAGGAATTCGTGGACTAGTAACATAAATGTGTCACTTATTTGACACAAGCAATGATGAGTGAACTGGAGCCTGAGATATGGAAATCTCTGTAACCTCCTTGTACCTTAATTATCTTCTCCTTAGATTTCCCTGTTTACCCCTGAGAGGCAGGTAGAGTTAAGGTTTATATCCCCTTTAAGGCTGTATTATTATGAAATCTCCAAGACGGCTAGTACCATCATTGGGAGAATCGAAACCCTGATTAACTAAGTTTTAAAATAGAGGGTTCATATAGCCTAACTCAATATCCTGAGAATTCGGTGTAGTTAGTTATGAAAGACGGTTCATTTTGCTTATGCATTGATTACCGCAACCCTAATTAGGCAACAATTAAGAATTACCATCAGCTGCCCAGGATCATCGATTTGTTCGACTAACTGTAAGGATTAGCTATTCCTTAAGATTAATTTTGAGCAATGGTTGGAATAACCATCTCACCTTAAGATAAGCTTTTCTATAATAGCTGTTATATGGGTATCAAGGTGGCTCCTTTGGAGACCTTGTAAAGATGAAATATCAAAACATCCGTTGGATGGACGAGACTTTGGAAAGTCCACTTATCTGGATCTGAAAGTTGCATTGGAAACAACGAATAAGATCATACAAATCCCTAATCATCTGTAAGTTGCCAGTATTCGGCAGAAAATCAAGAATTAATGAAAGTAGCAACCCTCCTAAATCCTTGTTAAGGAATAAGGTTCAACAAAAGGTATCACCCAGGTAGGGTGTACCAAATTTGTTAAATTATCAGGCTAGTTAATCCTAAATATATAGCATCATTCGAAGGAAATCGAATGTATCAAGATCAAGTAGCTTGTAAGCCAAGACCTATTTAAGGAGCTTGGCGGAGCTCGCAATACATTACACATTAGTGACTGAAGGATGTGTGTCGCAAATAAGTCAAGAAGCAATATCCCATAATGATATGCAGATTTTTGATGTGATGAGCATCCTGTATCGATTGAGGATCGACAGGTTAAGAAGCTCCAAAAGGATACATGTACCTAATATAGGAGTCACTTTGGGAGCTTGGAAAGACTCCAGATATGTTATAGGAGTTAAGTCCATTATGGGAAAAAAAGTACTTCCAGCATTTTAACAAATCTCGAGGTCGAGATTTCTTTTAAGGGGGTGAGGATGTAACACCTCGAAAATTCACGTCCTATAATGTGTTGACACGTGTCACAAGCTATGAACATGTGAAAGAATGTTCTAGAAGGACTAAAGTTGACAAACATGGAAAGTATGTGAATATACGGGTTAAAAATGTCAACAGTGAATAAATATACTTTACAGTAACCCTACATAATGCTCATACCTTCAAACGAATAAATCATGGATCATACGAAGCTAAATATGAAAGAAAGTGAGAGATTACAAACCACATGGGTTAAATGTGTCAACATGTTTAAAGTATACCTCTGAGTGACCTTTTAGCAAACCCGAAGCTTAGTAACGGTAAATTATGCTCACTAGAATGCACGATAAAAATTTCATAAAGTTTCGTTATCGTATGAGAAAGTTATGATCAAATTCGTATACGAGGGGTTAAAGCGTCAACGTTGAAAATTTTGACTTTTCGGGTGATAACCAAGTTAACCAAGGACTTAACAAAGTGGGTATAAGACTTGAAGCCCTTATAAGTCAATTAGAGGGGCTCAAAATGCAAAGAATAAAGGTGGATTGACCTTTCGAAGGACCAAGAGCCAAGGATGCAAACTGAAAAAGAAAGAATTGCCCTGATGAATGGCTTACGGACCGTAAAGGTCCACCCTTACGGTCCGTAAGGGATGCCCAGATGCGGAAATTCGATCAGTTGGCTGTTTTGAGCATGTAACCGACTTATGGAGATATTTTTCACTTCCATGCACGTCCCCTACTAATTTTAGGGCTTAGGGACATGTGTTAATGATCAGGGATCACCCTTAGACTTAGTTGTCATCATCAAAGTGGATCAAATTCACTATAAAAGGCCCTTGATGTTGCAACTTTGTGATCACTCATTCCACCTGCATTGTGGGACTCTCTGGAGCTTATGATCAGTCTCTAGTCATCCCTAATCGTGCATTAGGCTTTTGTAAGTATGCTTAACCTTTCTTAGTTGAGTTTTTACTTAGTTTTAGCTTAAAAGTCAAACCGTCGTAATTAACGGTTGACTTAGCGATTAATCATTAATGGTCCAGTGATTAGTCGAATTGAAGGTAGTTATAAGTTGGTAATTATGTGGGCATTAAACCCTTAAAAGGGCTCCCTCTGATTCCCACTCTAACTAGATCAAATGTCGGGTCAAAGTTGATTAGAAAAAGTCAACAGAACCTTAATTTGTGATTTAACGCCTAATTAACAATGTAGAAGGCATGTAACCTATTTTATCATTCATATAACTTAGTAATAAATGTAAGAACATGTCTAAGCATGTTCGACCCGACAATTTTCTGTTTAGACCCGGTTCGGAACCGAAAGTCACAAAACTTTGACTTTTGCTTTGACTTCAGTTCTGACCCGTTTTAGATAGGTTTGGAAATGCCTTAGAGCTTCTTTAGGACCAGGCTACATGTTAGTAAGACCCTCTGGGGTTGGTTCGTTGATTACCCGAGTCGTTTACACGTTTCCATTAAATGCTTAAAGTTGACCATAATGCCCTTTTGACCATAAAACGAGAATTTAAGAAATGTGGAAGGACAATAATCTTTGATACTGATTTATAAACATGTCCCTAAAATTTCACATCAGTTGGAGGTCTAGATTAGGAGTTATACTCATTAGCGAAATTATAACGCCTTTTAGTAATTAAACGGCGCAATTAGCATAAAGCCTATCTAAACCCAATTTTTGACACCAAACCTTTTACCCAATGATGTAATATAATATTTTGGGATTTTTAAAGATTTTTAATTATTTTTAACCTGCTCATAACCTAAGGTTATGGCGTTGATTCGGTAAATACCGATTATACCTTTTTTGTGTATAAAATGAGTTCTACATAGTATTTTGACGCCAATCCAATTGCTACTAATTTTATATAATAAATAAAGTATTTTTAACTTATTAACCTGATCAGAAAACTCAGATTTCCCGGATAACCCGGAAATCGCTTAAAATGGCTTTTTAAGCGCATTAAACGCATAGTCTGGGTTTAAAACCATTTTATCACATAAGACTTATTACCAACTGATTTGACCTATTAAAATAAGTTATTTTACTGATGTATTCAGACCCGAATATCAGAAACTTAAATAATCTCTTTTATAATCTTTAAACTGACCAAAATACCCCTACGGGGCTTAAATAGTGATTAAACTCGTTTTGGGCATAATGGAAGGTATCCTACTGACTCTTTTGGTTGCTCGTTACGCACTCGTCGCGTTCAGATCGGCTTATGTAACTAGTTTACATATATTAGCCGAGACGGGTCAAACTATATCGTTTTTATCTCAAAATCCAGAATGTGTTTAAGTTACCCATATTAAACAAGCATACAAGCTTGTCAGGTCAAAACCACATTCTAGACCGGTCTTCGCCTTATATGCGTTTGAACCGTGTCTTCCTTTTAAAACTAACCGGTCTAAGTTTAGGCTTAATTAAAGACCCGTTAGTATTCTAATTGGTTATTTATACCATCATTCCAGACTAGAGCCTTCCGGTAAATTGTATCTACGCTTACTTAAGTGAATACGACTGAGTTATTATAATTCTTGCTATTTAAGACAGGAGCTAGCTCAGGTAAATACTCTTAACTTATTTTCCCTATTACGGGCTTGGGTTACGGTAATAAATACCGCATGGTCAGGTATGGGATTCAAAGACCAATAAGTCGGGAAATCCAAATAACCTGTTTTAATTCGTATTGCTTGACTGAAACATTGGGGGTTAATGCGACCGTGTCCTGAATATCCTTGACTCATTAAATGCAATGGCCACGACCTAAGCACGGGGTGTAGGCATACACCTGACAGATGCTATATGCTTATTAAGTAATTATACCCAATATGGGATTCCCAATAAGGGAATAGTGGTGTGTCGGTTAATCTTGAACCGGCATAGAACCGGGCCCCGTATGTAGAGCAAGTTATGTAAAACTGATAACATGAGATATAGTTTGTCCCAAGTATAAAAGATTAATTTTGCCTTGAGCATTTTAATCAAAGTGTCAACTTATTTTCGTGCCTTGTGCACCTAAACCAATTTTCCTAAACTCTTTTCAAATGAGTCAGTTGAGTGTATTTACCAGTGAAAACTGACGTATTTTTCAAAGTCTAAGTGACAGGTACAAGTACGTAATAGGCTGGAAGCTGCTCAGGACTTGTTAGATGAGGACTTTGCAACTCCTTCACATAAGCCATTAGTCTGATAACTTCTTTTGTTGTTTTGATCCGCCTGTGGATTATTACAAGCTAGTCTGTACAGAATGCTTTTATATTATCAGACATTTGTGTTTGTAATAATATTTTATATTTCAAGACTTCCGCTGTGCATTTAAATTGTGTTGTTTGACTATGATGATATCAACTACGTCACGATACTCCCCACCGGGCCCACTGGTCAAACGTGGAAATATCGGGGTGTGACAGAACTTCAATGTGTTTAATTCGAGCATGGAAAGTAGAATTTTCAGCAAGTTGAATCAATGAACAATTATAACATAAAAATTGATCTTGTAGTCCACATTTTGACCCAAACCCTTCAACAGTTGAATAAGCTAGACATTTTTGTGAGTTACCACCGTTGTCGCTCGATAATTTGCTTCAGTTGTTAATAATAACACAATAGGTTGACATTTGTGTTCCCAGAGTTAAGTTAAGGAGAGAAAAGAAATGATTCTCTCCTTTTCTTTTCTTTCTCTCCGTTTCTTTCCAAATTGGAAAGATTAATTTTAGGCAAAAAATTTCTCATTTTCTCTTCTTTTCTCTCCTTTAATGAAACTCTGGAACACATCTAAAAATTATTTCTTTCCAAATCTTTTCTTTTCTCTCATTTAATGAAACTCGGGAACATAGTGTTAACCCTAGCAGAAATACATATCACAATACCCGATTAGCTTTACTGTAGTCTCCCTCTTGAAAATGAATCCATACCCGAATTGTTTTTTTTTTTTTTTTTTTTTTTTTTGAAAGGTGAACTTCTTAATGGTGACCATTGTCACATCCGCACATCGCGGACCCTCTCCAAGAACGTGGGCCCAGATAGCGGGGCCAGCGCTGGGTTAACCAGTATTGGGTCGAAGGCTTTCCCCCGGAAACCGTACTGCCTCCACACGATTTTACTCGCTGGAGTAACAGCCGGATGAAAACCGGAGTGACGCTCAGGATCAAACCCTCCTCGGTGGGTTTTTCACCATCATAGCGCACATGTCACACCCATATGCCTTTGCCGGGAATCGAACCGGAGTCTCACAAGGAAACAACCGGTCCAACAACCAGCTGAGCTAGAGGGATGGACATACCCGAATTGTTGCCTTGACGTATTTAGCACTCTACGAACAACACTAAGATGAGGCCTTTTTGGTCTTTTCATATACCTGCTAAGTACCCTGACAACAAAAACAATAATTAATGTAAGAAAAATGATCTTACCTACAATTTTTCTATTGATTTCGGTTATCAATCGTCACGTATAAACCCATCGTCCGGGTCCACCAAAAATCGGGGTGTGACACCCTGTTGAGTTGGTGAAGTCCTTGGTTTATTGGGCTTTTGAGGTCGACATTAGAAGACATGGACTAGGCTCGGTTTAGTTTCCTTGGTCCCTAAGTTGTAAGTTGTTTAACCTAATTATTCTCTATATCCTAGTCATGTATTGTAATCTTTGGTTTGTGCTTAATTAATATCTAGTTGTAGCCTATGGATGTAGGTCCACCGCTGGGATCGCACCACGTAAAATTCTTATGTAGTATTGATTATTTTTTGTTCTGCAAGTTTATATCATTTGTGCGTGTGTTTTGGTTCCGTTGCATTGTTTGATGCCTAACAAAACCATGACTAAATCACCACTATTCCTTGAAATAAATAAAAAAAAACTTTATAAACGAGTCGCAACTACACAGCTGAGCAACGAGCCATGACTGGTTTTGCATTTTAACGGTTGTTGACCTTACACGTTTTTCTATTGATTTCAGTTAACATTTTTTATGAGAGCATTAAAAAATAATTGATATTTAATTTTGTTTCTGATATGCATTTAGAAAACGAGTTAGCTCTTTAATATAACTTTTTTTTGAACGGCAAGGAATGACGTGTCAATCATCGTGACACTGGGCGCTGTGGTCTAGGTCGACTACTCGACCATCGCCAGCCCCTTGGCTCTCCCAGATGCGCAGAAACCCGACATCCACCCGCCGGAAGGCACGACAGTGAAATAATCGGTAAAACCTCGTCTCCCATCCAAGACGAACCAACGCCACACGTATCCGCCCTTCACCTGGATGCAGAAAATAATGGGAAGAGAGAGAGAGTCGAATATGGTTCACAAGAAACACTAAGTGTTTCCTCAACTACTCCACCACTACAACATTGGCGCTCTTTAATATAATTGATTATATCATTTATAGTGTCACTTTTTATAGGCATGGTATCTATAACAATCACTCCAACCCATCCGTATATGAAGTTATGAACCATCAATGTATTTCAGTGAATGGCGACTTAAATTTCAATTTAATTAGATCATTCAGTGACCCGTAAGTTTTATATCCACAGTATATAACAAAAAATATTTTCATACAATATAAATTTAAATATACTATAAAGTGATAAAAATGAAATAACATGGATTACTTAGTGTTCGTTATCTAACATTTTAATCAAGTCATTCTTTAAATTTAGAGATTAACAAAAGTTTATTTGTCATTTCTTTGGAACTTGATAAGATGTATCAATCAAGGGAAAATTACGAAATTGTTGGTTAACCAAGAGGGTTTTCAATTTTGTCACTCTCTTGCGTCCTTGGAAGGACCACTGAGCTTCGGAAGAGTCCGCATGTTATGTTGATGCGTCAATGTCCCTAGAAGCTGACACGTGCCCCACATGTTTTATGGGATGAGTCGGTGACTCTTCCGAAGCGTCGGTGGACCCTTCCGAAGCGTCGGTGGACTCTTCTGAAGGAGCGTGGTACATGGACTGTTCAACATGATACGCCGACTCATCTCATGCTGAGTGGTCCTTCCAAGGACGCAAGAGAATGACAAAATTGAAAACCCTCTTGGTCAACCAACATTTTCGTAATTTTCCCATCAATCAATCAATCATGCCTAGTAAATTCCAACAAATAGCAAAGCTATTGGTAGGGTCTGAGAATGGTGGGATGTAGGCACACCTTACCTCTACCTCTAGGGATAGAGAGGCTGCTTCCAGTGAGACACTCGGCTCCAAAACACCCAAGAAAGAAATAAATAGAACATGAGGTGTGTGTGTGTGTGTGTGTGTGAAGCTACCAATATAACATGAGTGATGAAAGAGTACATGGTAAACAAGACAAATATAACAACACAAACAACCTATACACATAGTTACATATCTACGACCATCCACTACACCTAAAACACAATTGTACCATCCCCTAGAAATTCTTAACCTTAATTCTATGTCTCCACGAACTCCTATCATAGACCATGTTCTCAGAGAGGTGCAATCTTTGCAAATCCTGCCTAATCCGCTCATCACATGGAACTTGATAAGCTATAGAATATATCAAATTTCACGGCATTACAACATATAATAAATTTAATTTTTTTTTCTTAGGATTAAAACTGAAAAGTTTGAATGACTTTGGTTGAGCACTTACGAAACTTGATTACAATTGAGTATTATTTATCCTTAAAAAGGTTGATTGCATAAAATATAATGAAGTTTATTCAAATTGTAACGTATGTAATGAATTTCAAAACATAGCTTTTGATCTATCACCCTTATAAATCACCGTCATTTAGTGTTTTAAACTACTCTAAAAGCGGCTTAACCATTGCTTTTACCATGTATATTTATTTGCTTTTAAAAGATTTATTGTTTTTATGTAAAGAAAACAATAAACAAAATATTCTTATGATTTTATCATTTATGACAAGCAATGTCACGTTTGAACAAAACAAGTGGTCATTCGCCGGACTACCACCATGTACCACCACAACGTCGCCGCATTTGTCTACCCTGCCTACGCTAATTGGTGTCTTTACAACCATCATCATACCTTTAGTGATACTATTTCCATTGTTATATGCATTCACCACCATCATATGTAGCACCCATCCTCTTTGACACGATGACACAACTTACCAAAACATCATCACATCCTCGGCACCCTACCTATGACCATCACTTTCCCTTATGTGTTACGTGACAATATTATTTGTTTGTGCCATATGTAGCTTGGGTTTTCATGTATACTACAAAATGGATTTTGTTAGTGATGAGGTAACGTGCAAAGCACCGGACCGAACATCACCCAACAAGGATCGAACCTCACCTGATACGGACCGAACAACTATAGAGGTACGATCGACATAGAGGATCGTCCCTAACTAACTAAGGGCCCACAACTCTAACTGCCTGACAACGACTGGTTCGGCCATAGCTACTTCCGCCACGCCAGCATACCCAAAAGGTATAAATACCATACTTAAACCTCCAAAAACAGGTAATCACTGCTTTCTCTCTCTAAACTCTCCTACTCTCTCACTGACTTCTCCATTTGCTTCTATACTTATTCTCATGCCCGAGTTTGGTCACAGAGAGGCCCCCTCCCTATGACGAGGATAACGGTGTGTTTCTTTCTCTGTCGTGTTCCTACAGATTGCACGAAGATTCTGAGACTCTGTCATTCGTCTAGCTCGAAGCTACTGATCTTTGAGTCTTCAGTTAGTGTGTTGTATATTGTTAGGATTTTGTTTTTAGGCTAGGATTTTTGCATGTTTACTACTTTGGTTTTGTGGTTCAAATTTGAGGTTAGGGGTTCGAATTTGAGATTTTGTGGGGGTTTACGTAGCGCTGAGCTGATGATAGATGAAGAGGACCGGACAAGTGTGAGGTCGTGATAGGTATAATGGGGATGGCCGGATGGGTAGTCGAAGGACAAGAGTCATATTGGTGTGAGTGACAAGTGGTGTGAGGGTGACATATTTATCAACGATAATTAACAATTTTTCTTAAATGTAAAAATAATTTAATGATCTAAGGGGACCCGGGGTGGCAACCAAATCATGCGTGATAAACCAACATCACGAGTTATACACCACCACCACCAAATACTTTCACGCGTGAATGTTACAACGCGTTATCTTTTTCACGCGTGATAAGGAGATTAGTGATAACTTTTTCAATGCAATTCAGTTTTTTTTAAATGATTTTGATAGTGTGTGGTGAGTGATGGGCATTTTCACTAAAAACCATCACTAGTAATGGAATAAAGCTCGATGACATGGCGGAAATTAATTGGATGTTGTGAGTGATGAGTGATGACCACCCCTACCCCCTAACAACAACTCCAATACCAACACCATCAACATCACCACCGGCCAGTATTTAAGTGGACTTTAGGTGGTGGAGAATTTAGAGATTGTGTATCATCATTCTTAAAAAAAAATGACATGTTAAGGATACAATTACTTAAGTACGTGTATGGTTTGGTTCATCCCGTATGCATTAAAATCGAAAGATGTGCTCCACTACTCACAATTAGGCCACAAGGAATGCTTGCCTCATATGCAACACTTGTCACAACGCCTCACTTCTCTAAGTCAGTGTAATATCAACTTCTCCACAACTTACAAAACCACATAAAATGTATATGCTTCTCATGTCATAACTAATTTTTAAATTAAATTTACAAAGGTTTAGGTAGTCTAGTTGGTTCAAAATCTAGTTTACAACCCAAATGTCTTGAGTTCAAATCATGTCGGAAACATATTTTTAACCAATTTTGTTAAAACTAAATTAAAAAAAACTAACTAAAATGTGATTGGTTGATTTGGTATTGAGCCCACATCTCTCTCTCACCTTGCGGTATCATGGACAAACCAATAACCCCACTTGCCGATTGCAACAACTTGTTGAAGCCCAAAGAATGAAAGATGCTCACCGTGTGTTGTCCGAAGACGCGGATGTGAATTTATCACTACACTCCATGTGGCCTTAGATTTATCAATTCAATACAAGTTTAAGTAATATGTATATATAACAAGGGTCAGGATATGCTAGGAAGTTTATTTGGGTAGGAATGATAGGAACTAATCTTGAGTTCTTGACCATCTATTTAGTAATCAAGGGCTAAGGACCTGTTTGGTTGACAGGAATCCATAGGATTTCAAGTGAATTGGAATTTGAATTTCATTCCTTAGTGTGTTTGGTTGGACAAATTAGTTGAAGGGAATTAGATTTCAATTCCAACAAAATCCCTTATTTAATGAAATTCAAATTCCTTCTAAATTTCAAAGGAAAGTTTAAAAAACCACGGGAATGTTTCCAAAGTTACGGAAATAACCCATTGCCTCTTTCATTTTTGTCTAAAAACCAAAAAATAATAAAAAAAATCAAAAAAATTCTAAAAAATGCAAAAAAAAATAAAAAATAATAAAAAATCTAAAAAATTCTAAAAAATCAAAAAAATATTAAAAATAATAAAAAATCAAAAAAATAATAAAAAATCCAAAATATTCTAAAAAATCAAAAAATTCTAAAAATCAAAAAAATTCTAAAAATCAAAAAAATTCTAAAAAATAAAAAAAATCTAAAAAAATCCAAAAAATTCTGAAAAATCAAAAAATTCTAAAAAACAAAAAAAAAATAAAAATCCAAAAAAATCTAAAAAATAAAAAAAAATCTAAAAAAACCCAAAAAAATTCTAAAAAACAAAAAAAAATTTAAAAATAAAAAAAATAATAAAAATTCCAAAAATTCCAAAAAAATAATAAAAAATCCAAAAAATTCTAAAAAATAAAAAATATTATAAAAATAAAAAAAATAATAAAAAATCCAAAAAATTCTAAACAATCAAAAAAATTCTAAAAAATCCAAAAAATAAAAAAATCTAAAAAATTCTAAAAAACCCAAAAAATTCTAAAAAATTAAAAAATAATAAAAAATCCAAAAAATTCTAAAAAATCCGAAAATTAATAAAAAAAATCTAAAAAACCCAAAAAAATTCTAAAAAGCCAAAAAAAAATAAAAAATCAAAAAAATCTAAAAATAAAAAAAATAATAAAAAATCCAAAAAATTCTAAAAAATAAAAAATTAAAGAAAAAATCTAAAAAACCCAAAAAAATTCTAAAAAGCCAAAAAAAAATAAAAAATCAAAAAAATCTAAAAATAAAAAAAATAATAAAAAATCCAAAAAATTCTAAAAAATAAAAAATTAAAGAAAAAAATTATTTGAATTTTTTCGATTTTTTATAATTTTTTGGATTTTTTTTAGAATTTTTTTGATTTTTTAGAATTTGTTGGATTTTTTTATTTTTTTTTGAATTTTTAGGATATTTTATTATATTTTAGAATTTTTTTGATTTTTTAGAAATTTTTTTGATTTTTAGAATTTTTTTGAACTTTTTATTATTTTTTTGATTTTTTAGAATTTTTTGGATTTTTTATTATTTTTTAGATTTTTTTTGAATTTTTTTTATTTTTTAAAATTTTTTTACTTTTTAAATTTTTTTTTATTTTTTAGAATTTTTTGAACTTTTTTATTTTTTTTAGAATTTTTTTGATTTTTTAGAATTTTTTGGATTTTTTAGAATTTTTTGGATTTTTATTATTTTTTAGATTTTTTTTGAATTTTTAGGATTTTTTAGAAATTTTTTTTTATTTTTTAGAATTTTTTTTTATTTTTTATAATTTTTTGAACTTTCTATTATTTTTTAGATTTTTTAGAATTTTTTGGATTTTTTATTATTTTTTATAATTTTTTTGATTTTTTATAATTTTTATAATTTTTTGAACTTTTTATTATTTTTTAGATTTTTTTATTTTTTAGAATTTTTTATTTTTTAGAATTTTTTTGGATTTTTAATATTTTTTAGATTTTTTTTATTTTTTAGTAATTTTTTTGATTTTTTATAAGTTTTGAACTTTTTATTATTTTTTAGATTTTTTTTTATTTTTTAGAATTTTTATGATTTTTAGAATTTTTTAGAATTTTTATAATTTTTTATAATTTATTGGATTTTTTTAGAATTTTTATCTAAGATAGTTGTTTTTAAAACTTTGGCAATTGTTTATAACTAGGGGTAATTTTGTCTTTTTAGAAATTTTTAAATTCTAATTCCATTGATACATTTATCAACCAAACACATCTATGGATTTCAAAGGAATCCATCAAATTCCAATTCAAATTCCAATTCCCATAGGGATTCCAATTCCAATTCCTACACATTCCGCGAACCAAACGCCCCCTAAGATTAAATGAGTGAAATTGAACAAAAGAAAGGAGCCGCGTGAGTTTGTGTAAGGGTATTCTAGTCAATCTAAAGCAATAGTTTCTCTCTCCTCCAATTCTCCTTCGTTTTTTAAACGTTAATAACTCTTTGATACGACATTATTTTTTTATAAAAATTGCACCATAAAGATAGTGTTTTTTAATCTTTAAAACGAGTATACTATTGCTATACTTTTGATTTTTTTTCGAAAACCCAGATACGTAAAACGCAATGAAACCTAAAATAAAGATTTTGCAGTTGCAGGTTCTAAAACGCAATGGGTTTTAACATGATCATACCTTTGTTCCAACATTCTGCACTCCATGTCTCTAAAACGTACACTCCAGGTCTAAAATGTAATGGGTTTAACTTCTATTTAACATGGTTATGTTTCTGTTGCATAAGTTTTTTGTTCCAATATGATCATGTTTCAATTTTAGCATAATCATGTTCTTTAACAGAACTTACCACACCTCCAGGTCTAAAATGCAAATGGGTTTCACATGGCCATGTGCAATTGGGTTTCGCATGGCTATGTTTCTGTTTTAACATGGTTATGTTTAAAAATGATCATGCTTCTCTTTTAACATGATCATGTTCTTTCAGTTTCTAAAACGAACTCCATGTGTAAAACGCAATCTGGGTTTCAGAACATAATCATGTTTCCATTTTAACATGATCAGTTTAGTGTATAAGTCTAAAACGCAATGGATGGGTTGGGTTTCACAACATGATCATGTTTCTGTTTTAACATGATCAGGTCTAAAACTCCAGGTCTAAAACGCATCCTTTCACAACATGATCATGTTTCTGTTTTAACATTATCATGTCAGTTTAGTGTACAGGTCTAAAACGCAATGGTTGAGTTTCACAACATGATCATGTTTCTGTTTTAACATGATCATATCAGTTTAGTTAGTTGTACCTCACTAGGTCTAAAACGTAATGAGGTTTCACATGTTCATTTTCTGTTTTAATGTAACACCCTAACACGTTTTAACCAAAAGAGACGCAACGGAAAATACCGACTCAAAATTTCTTTCTTTCTTATCTATATTATATACTTGGAGGTTCATTTCTAAAATGTCAAACACTTTCTTGAAAAGATTTACAACCTTCATTCTTAATTAATGCATCAAATGTAATATATAAATACAAGTCATGTGACTGCTCTTCCCGTACAATCCTTGCTCTTTGACTCGATCTTCAACCTCTTAGACTTCATAATGATGTTAAGTCCGTGCAACCTGCAATCACCACATACATGCACATCATTAATATTTGGTGATGTCATTCATAATCTAAACATACATAATTAAATGACCATGCCACATTCTTTCTACTCTTGCTAATCCTTTCGATTATCATTTCAAGTACAATCTTGCATCCCAATCATTAAATCTTCATAAGGACAACAATAGTATACCTGCATTTCATTTCATTCTCAAAGCATTTGATTAGTAACGTTAATACTCAAAAGTATTGTAGCCATGCATACATGTATACAAGCGCTATTCTTTCGTGTACAATCAGTCCCACTTCGTGCATACACACACATACGTATATTTATACGCACACACACATATACATACATACATACAAGCTCTTACATACCACTTACATTCCCATATAATTTTTACTAACATATCCTAGTCACAAACATCCATATAAATAAGTCTTATACGTACAAACTTACGTGCATGTTCATTTCTATTCATGCTTACCTATGGATTCTATCACTAACATGTAGGTAGATCTATACACATACATATCTCCAAACTTATTTCTTTCCCACACATTCTTTGAGTGAACGTTCCTGCTTATGAGTGAACATTCTTGCTGACGAGTGAACGTTCCAACTATTGAGTGAACATTCTTGCTGACGAGTGAACGTTCCAACTGTTGAGTGAACATTCTTGCTGACGAGTGAACGTGCAAACTGTTGAGTGAACATTCTTGCTAATGAGTGAACATTCCAACTGTTGAGTGAACATTCTTGCTGACGAGTGAACGTACAAACTGTTGAGTGAACATTCTTGCCGATGAGTGAACGTTTCAACTGTTGAGTGAACATTCTTGCTGACGAGTGAACGTTCCAACTGTTGAGTGAACATGCTTTAGATTACGGCAACTTGCTGCTGTTTTGTAACAACTCTCACCAAAACTATTATTTCTTATTATATTTTGTCCAATAGGAAACCCTAATTAAGACCCCCAAGTGATCCTGCATAACCCCTAAAATTTTCAGAACAATCGGAATCAGGATCAGGACCCCTAAAACTCAGGGGGGGGGGGGTAAACCCTAGTTAGTATTATCCAAACTGTTTTTGATAGGAATCGAATTTGAACGAACGGTCAACTCAGCTAAGCTAGTAACAGACGTGGCTACCCTATGCTAAAAGTGACCTCTCGCGCCACGCGGGAGCTCTCGTGACACGCGAGCGCGCCGTTTTTCCAGTATAAATAGAGGAGTTTGGCACTTGAGTTTCTGCGTTGGTTCGACGTTAAAACTCATTTTCTACGTTGAGTTATCTTCTGTTTACTACAAAAACACACACAAACACAAAACACTGCCGCAATAACAGGGTAATAACTCGATCACTGCTACGATTTAATGTCCGATCGATAGAAACCAATCCAATGGATGTTTAAGTGCTGCTCAAACTTGGGTTATACTTTGTCATTTGTCGTGAATTCGATGGATGTTTAAGTATCGCACTTTGTCATTCGTTGTGAAGGCTTCGATCTCGTGAGTTGTCGTAAAAAGTTGGATTAAAGTTACTAACCTAGTTTTCGTGTGCATTGTTATTTGAACTAGGTTAACAAGGCTAATCAGTAGGCTAAAACTTTGCCCGTTAAACTTGCAATGTGAGTCATTCTCTTTTATCAAAAGTATTTTACAATACTCCATTTTCAAAAAGTTATAATTACAGGGATTAAGTCGTGGTTATCTTAAATCACTGGCTAGTGGGGTATTGTGCACATTACTAATCTCTCACGGTTAGGCTAATAAATCCTAACAGTGATAATCATCACTACTTGGGTGAAAGGACCCGATAGTGGTATGACCATCGTCACCAGGAGGTGACACGGCACCAGATAAAAATAAGATAGAAGCCATTGTAATCGCTCTTATGCTGTAATTTATAACCATGTGTCGTTTTATTCAAAATGAATGATTCACCAGTATTTCCCCGCTGATAAAATATTTTTAAAACATGTTTCGGGCGACCTGCTGTGATTCAAGGAAAACGTGCTATGGAGCACTAACAAGCTTGAAGAGGTGGCTCAATAAAAATGAATAAACATGTTATGTAAATCAGGGAATTTCCTTGTGAAATTCCTCTATTGTAAACTACGGGGTTGATCCCGAATTATGAAATAAAATAATCGGGCATTTCAAGTTTTTAAAAGATCCTGATAAATCTTCCGCTTGATAAATCTTCCGCTGTCGCATCAATTAATAAATATCATGGGTTCCTGTCCCGCGGCTCCTTACTGGGTCAAACCGGGGCTGGGGTCGTGACAGGAAAATGTGGTATCAGAGCCACTGATTTAAGCCTATTAAGTATTTAAGAAATACTTAATTTTACTGATTGCCATATTGTGATTATGTGTTTTATTGACTGACTACTTGTTAGTTACAGTATGGGTAAACAAAGACTTTCGAACATCTATCGTCAATTAGATAGTGTACCAAAAGATAAGGGATCCTCATCCCAATCAAATTCCTCAAGATACTCAGCAAATACTGAGGAAGGAATATTTGTTCGTAAGGCAGAGTTTGAGAAACCACTTTCCACTAAGAAAAGAGGTTGGATCATTAGAAAAAGTCAAGAGAAAATAAAGAAATCACAACCAAAAGAAGTGATGGTTAATAAGGAAACTCAGGAAATAGGCAATAACCCACCATGGGAAGATGGACTGGATGAAAAATGGGCAGATCTTTATATGTTAGCCACTACAGCAGTAAATGCTAACTTTTAAAATACTCTGACCCAGTAGTAGCACCTAGACTACCTACAAGCCAGAAACTTTAATAACCACTAGCATATCTTAAATTTTAGTTGTACTAAAAATAAATGTTTTGCTTCAATAAAATAGTTTATTAGATACTTGTAATTTATATTAAGTTTTCTAAATTACCATTCTGTGATTCTGTGAAAATTTAATTATAAAATTTTAACTTAGCATTTTGTGTGCATTTTGCATATATACTAAACAGCATGAATTAGTTATCTGAAGCTCTTCAGAATCTCAATCTTTATCCTGTGAAAATAGAAGTTTCCAGAGACTTTACTGGTTACTTGGCTGATGTTGAAGAACCTATGGAATTTCAAGCTCAACCTCCGGAGAAATCAAAGCCTAAGAAAAGAAGAAGATTTGTGGGATGGAGGCGTGTACGCAGAAGGAAACCAGTAACTAGGAAAGTTCCCAAGATAGAAAATCCCATTGATAAAGAAAAGGGGATCGAGATTGGGGAAAGTTCTAGGCAAGCAGGAATAGAAATTGGGGAAAGTTCTAGGCAAACCGAGGAATTACCATTGCAGGAGGAATTAGATCGCATACTGGCAAGTTGTGATATCCTTAGGGCTATTAATGAAAACCTCTTCCCTTATCCTGCCGAAACCCAACTTCCAATAAACTTGGAACCAGCCATCCCAGACCCTCTGATCCACACCCAACCTCTAGGAGAAATGGACAAGTGGTGGACCAACGACTGGCAATTTCAAAACCTCCTAAATAACCCTTATACCTTTTTCCCTCAATTCGACTCAGAACCTGTACCAAACCCACCAATGAGTAATGAAAACTTAGCTGAACTCCGCCATGTTGGCGAAGAACTGGTGAATGCAGGGAATAGGATCCGGGAAGTAGGGGAACAGATCTCCTGGAAGTACGACGAGAGGGAACGTCGCTTCTAATATGCCAGCAGATGCGGATGGAGTAAAAGAGTAGCCGTGGTTGTGTAATAAAAATAATAGTAAAATATAATCCTGTAAAATAACCTAAAAATAAAACTTTTGTAAGATAACAAGTGTGTATGGACGCATAATATAATCTATAAAAATGGAAGTTGAGAGATCGACAATTTTGGCTATACGTGTGTTATGATTATGTATGATTATTTTGTTATATTTGGTTGGTAATTAATTTCTGCTAATTACTTATATATGTTAAATTACCAGATGGAACACGCTAATAATGAACCAGTTAACGAAGTTAACCAATCTGAGCAACACCAGGAAGATCAATTTCTGAATAGGCAAGATATTGAGAATATCGTTGCTCAGGGAATAGCCAATGCTATTCCAGCAATCCTGGCTGCTGCTCGAAATACAGTTGAACCTCAACAAATTATTCCTAGCAAACGTACACACGGCGATAATTTCAGTAATAGCGTAAACGGAGGCGGCATTCATACTAACAACAATAATGATGTACTGCAAGCCCCAATTCTCAAAAGAATGAAAGCTGCAATGCCTGGTTGCACTTACAAGGAATTTCTTGCCTGTAAATCAGCTGAATTTGCAGGCAATGAAGGGGCGACTGCGGCACTGCGTTGGTTGGAGAAAACCGAAGCAGTAATTATGATAAGTAAATGTGACGAGGAAGACAATGTCATGTATGCGTCGCATCTTTTTAAAGAAGGGGCGCTAGAATGGTGGAATACAGTCCTTCAAGCCAAAGGAAGAAATGTGACCTATGCCATGAGTTGGGAAGAATTTAAACAGCTAATGGAGAGAAAATTCTGTCCTGAGTACGAAAAGGAACAAATGGCAAACAAATTCCTGAACCATCGGATGATGGGTATAGACTGTCGAGGGTATACTTCAACATTCTTTGAGTATGCTAGAGTAGTACCAACCCTGGCTTCGCCAGAACCGGTGCTTATTTCCCGCTATATTTGGGGACTGATTGGCGAAATCCGTAATATCGTTAAAGCTGTGAGACCTCGCACTATTGATGATGCTGTAGAATTATCTAACACCCTAACTGACGAGCTGGTACGCACAAGAGAAGAAAACCGGAAAAAGGAAGTGGCCCAAAAGATTACCCAGGGATTTCGTGTGGGTAATAGTAGCAACTTCAAGAAAAAGGGAAACGGGCGACCTTCCACTGTTCCATTTTGCAATACCTGCAAAAGAAAGCATTTTGGTAGATGCAAAGGGTATTGCAATTTCTGTAAAATTCCAGGGCATCAAGAGGAAGACTGCAGGAAGAAGAAATCCACAATCTGCTACAATTGTGGAGAAGCTGGACATTTTAGGCCAGACTGCCCAAAATTGGTCAAATCAGCCGATAACAAAGCCAAACCTGCAGAAGGAACTACCAAGAAAAACGTAAGAGCCTTCCAATTGACCACGCAGGAAGCTGAATTGATTCCTGACGTAATAGCTGGTACGTTCCTAGTTCACGACGTTTATGCAAAAGTATTATTTGACTCTGGTGCAAACCAAAGTTTTATAAATACTTCATTCTGCCAAGCTCTTAATTTACCCTTAACCAACCTTAGGCATATTTTTACAGTCGAAACAGCAGATGGGAATTCTGTTAAAATAGATAAGGTTTTGCGAAAAGGAAATATAGAACTTTCAGGTCATAAATTCTCTACAAACCTGTTACCTATGAATTTAGAAGGATTCGATGTCGTGATAGGAATGGATTGGTTAGTAGCCAACCATGCTCGAATCCTATGTGATAAGAACTCCATAGAAATTCGTGCACCCACCGGAAAAGTAATTATGATTACAGGGGATAAGCCGCGAAAACCCATGAAGTTCATTTCAGTAATGAAGATTGCTAGTTATGAACGAAAGCAAGGAGTAGTGTATATGATTTCGGTAATCATTAGCACTAAGGGTAAGGAACTTAAGGACATTCCTGTAGTATCAGAATACCCAGATGTATTCCCAGAAGAGTTACCAGGATTACCACCAGATAGGGAGGTAGAATTTAGAATTCATTTAATTCCTGGAACTACACCTGTAGCTAAAGCACCTTATCGTTTAGCACCCACTGAAATGTTAGAACTGAAAAAGCAATTAGATGAATTGCTCAGTAAAGGATTCATACAACCTAGTTCATCCCCTTGGGGAGCACCAGTGTTGTTCGTAAAGAAAAAGGATGGTTCGATGCGAATGTGTATCGATTATAGGGAACTGAATAAGGTTACAATTAAGAATCAATACCCATTACCTAGGATTGATGATCTTTTTTATCAACTTCAGGGAGCTAGATACTTTTCTAAGATCGACTTACGCTCCGGATACCATCAATTGAAGGTACAAGAAGAAGACATACCTAAAACTGCTTTTAGAACTAGGTATGGTCATTACGAGTTTACAGTCATGCCCTTCGGACTAACGAATGCACCTGCAGTATTCATGGACATGATGAATAGAATCTGTAAACCGTATTTGGATAAATTTGTAATTGTCTTCATTGACGATATACTTATTTATTCCAAAAGTCAGGATGAACATTGTCAGCACTTGCATGCACTTTTAACTTTGTTAAGAAAAGAAAAACTTTACGCCAAATTCTCGAAATGTGAATTTTGGCTACAGGAGGTGCAATTTTTAGGACACATGGTGAATCACGAAGGTATTCATGTAGATCCCTCCAAGATAGAAGCAATCACCAAATGGAAGGTTCCGCAATCAGCTATCGAAATTAGAAGCTTTTTAGGGTTAGCTGGATACTATAGACGATTCATTAAGGATTTTTCCAAAATAGTTGTACCATTAACTAAGCTAACGTGTAAGGCAGCTAAGTTTGAATGGGGACCAAGGCAAGAAGAGGCCTTTAGGATTTTGAAGCAAAAGTTAACAAACGCCCCAATTCTAGCCTTACCAGAAGGAACAGAAGATTTTGAAGTTTACTGCGATGCTTCTAAGCTAGGATTAGGATGTGTGCTAATGCAACGCAAGAAAGTAATTGCTTATGCTTCAAGACAATTGAAAAAGCATGAAGAAAACTATACGACTCATGACTTAGAGTTAGGAGCCATAATTTTTGCCCTTAAGATTTGGAGACATTATTTGTATGGAAGTAAGTTTACTGTCTATACGGATCACAAAAGTTTAAGGTACATATTTGGGCAAAAAGAATTGAACATGAGACAAAGGAGATGGATGGAAATCATAAGCGACTACGACTGTGATATTCAGTATCACGAAGGAAAGGAAAACGTAGTTGCAGATGCCTTAAGTCGTAAGTATCATGAAAAACAACGACGAGTCCGTGCTCTTAGATTAAGTTTACAATTAGACTTAATGGAACAATTAAAGAATGTTCAGGAAACAGCAATCAAGGATGATGCTGAAGGAATGAAAGGAAGAGTAAAAGAATTGGAGCAAGGAACTGATAGAATTTGGAGATTCCACAAGAAGAGAATTTGGGTTCCTAAGCAAGGAGAATTAAGAAATAAGATTTTAGAGGAAGCCCATAAATCTAGATATACCATGCACCCAGGAAATAATAAGATGTACCAAGATTTAAGAAATAATTTCTGGTGGATAGGAATGAAAAAGGATATAGCTAGATATGTTTCTAAGTGTCTTACTTGTTCACAAGTTAAGGCAGAACACCAGAAACCTTCAGGGCTACTTCAACAATTAGAAATGCATGTATGGAAATGGGAGCTCATAACAATGGACTTTGTTACTAAGTTGCCCAAAACCAGAAAAGGTAATAATGCGATTTGGGTAATTGTGGATCGATTAACCAAATCAGCTCACTTTCTACCCATGAAAGAAACCTTTAGCATGGAAAGGTTAGCAAAGTTGTATGTAGATGAAGTAGTATCCTTACATGGAGTTCCACTCTCCATTGTATCGGATAGAGATAGTCGTTTCACTTCACATTTTTGGACAAGTTTCCAAGAAGCCATGGGGACTAAACTGAACTTGAGCACTGCATATCATCCTCAAACAGACGGACAAAGTGAAAGGACGATCCAAACCCTGGAAGACATGCTTAGGGCATGTGTGATAGATTTTGGTGGAAACTGGGACGACCACCTACCTTTAATTGAATTCTCCTATAACAATAGTTATCATGCAAGCATTGAAGCTGGCCCATTCGAGGCACTTTATGGGCGAAAATGCAGAACTCCAGTCTGCTGGGCAGAAATAGGAGAAAGTCAGTTATCAGGTCCTGAAATTGTACAAGAAACTACCGACAAGATCACTCAAATCAAGGAAAGGCTAAAGACGGCTCGAGATCGCCAGAAGAGTTATGCAGACAATCGACACAAGCCACTAGAATTCCAAGTCGGTGACAAGGTACTCTTGAAAGTTTCTCCTTGGAAAGGAGTAGTGCGGTTCGGTAAGAAAGGAAAACTAAGTCCAAGGTACGTAGGACCATTCCCAATAATCCAGCAAATAGGACCAGTTGCTTATCGCTTACAACTACCAGAAGAGCTAGCCGGGATACATGACGTATTTCATGTATCCAATCTTAAGAAATGTCTATCTGTCGAATCCCTGGTAGTACATCTTCAAGATGTAGAGGTAAATGAAAAGTTAAAATTTTTTGAGAAGCCATTACAGATAGAAGACAGAAAGGTCAAGTTTCTCAAGCACAAACGACTAGTGCTGGTCAAAGTCAAGTGGGATTCAAAGAGAGGACCTGAATACACTTGGGAGCTGGAATCGAAGATGAAGCGAAAATATCCCTACTTGTTCCAGTAAATCTCGAGGACGAGATTTTATTAAGGTGGGGAGGATGTAACAACTCTCACCAAAACTATTATTTCTTATTATATTTTGTCCAATAGGAAACCCTAATTAAGACCCCCAAGTGATCCTGCATAACCCCTAAAATTTTTAGAACAATCGGAATCAGGATCAGGACCCCTAAAACTCAGGGGGGTAAACCCTAGTTAGTATTATCCAAACTGTTTTTGATAGGAATCGAATTTGAACGAACGGTCAACTCAGCTAAGCTAGTAACAGACGTGGCTACCCTATGCTAAAAGTGACCTCTCGCGCCACGCGGGAGCTCTCGTGACACGCGAGTACGCCGTTTTTTCCAGTATAAATAGAGGAGTTTAGCACTTGAGTTTCTGCGTTGGTTCGACGTTAAAACTCGTTTTCTACGTTGAGTTATCTTCTGTTTACTACAAAGACACACACAAACACAAAACACTGCCGCAATAACAGGGTAATAACTCGATCACTGCTACAATTTAATGTCCGATCGATAGAAACCAATCCAATGGATGTTTAAGTGCTGCTCAAACTTGGGTTATACTTTGTCATTTGTTGTGAATTCGATGGATGTTTAAGTATCGCACTTTGTCATTCGTTGTGAAGGTTTCGATCTCGTGAGTTGTCATAAAAAGTTGAATTAAAGTTACTATCCTAGTTTTCGTGTGCATTGTTATTTGAACTAGGTTAACAAGGCTAATCAGTAGGCTAAAACTTTGCCCGTTAAACTTGCAATGTGAGTCATTCTCTTTTATCAAAAGTATTTTACAATACTCCATTTTCAAAAAGTTATAATTACAGGGATTAAGTCGTGGTTATCTTAAATCACTGGCTAGTGGGGTATTGTGCACATTACTAATCTCTCACGGTTAGGCTAATAAATCCTAACAGTGATAATCATCACTACTTGGGTGAAAGGACCCGATAGTGGTATGACCATCGTCACCAGGAGGTGACACGGCGCCAGATAAAAATAAGATAGAAGCCATTGTAATCGCTCTTATGTTGTAATTTATAACCATGTGTCGTTTTATGCAAAATGAATGATTCACCAGTATTTCCCCGCTGATAAAATATTTTTAAAACATGTTTCAGGCGACCTGCTGTGATTCAAGGAAAACGTGCTATGGAGCACTAACAAGCTTGAAGAGGTGGCTCAATAAAAATGAATAAACATGTTTTGTAAATCAGGGAATTTCCTTGTGAAATTCCTCTATTGTAAACTACGGGGTTGATCCCAAATTATGAAATAAAATAATCGGGTATTTCAAGTTTTTAAAAGATCCTGATAAATCTTCCGCTTGATAAATCTTCCGTTGTCGCATCAATTAATAAATACCACGGGTTCCTGTCCCGCGGCTCTTTATCGGGTCAAACCGGGGCTGGGGTCGTGACATGTTTCCCCTTGTCTGTTTGGCCTGTAAGCTACGGCTGACCTACCGTAGCTTACGACGGGTTCTTTCACTCTAACCCTTCTTCCTTTTTAATTTTCACAAGACAACCGTTAGATATCCGAACTTCCTTCTTCCACATTTTTCACGCTTCCAAGACGTAACATGACCATAATTCAAGCCCCCATATCCTTTTACTACTTAACCCCAAGATCAAACCATCTACCGCATCACGCTATGTTTCTTTCTACATTTTGACCCGTTCACTTCTACCGTGTAATTCCAAACATAGATGACCACCAACGACTTACCACCTTAACTTCATTTATAAATAAGAAGTGATTCCGGAAATCACTTACCTTATGCGTCCGTGTTCGTATCCGCTTCCTTGCCTCATCTTGGCCCGTTAGCCTTTCGTGCTTGATTCTATCTCGACATGATCCCTATACTTTCATGTCATCGCAATCACATTCTTGTTAGCATACATGATTGGACATATTAACGATCATATCAAATGCATATCTCACATTTAACTTTCATTAGTCAATTCTAACAAGCATAAGGCATATTCCCACAATCATATCTTTTCAACTCATATAATTCATCTCGTCATCACATATAACACATATCGATATAACACATACCATTTGACATTCTATAACATTACAAGTGTGACAAAAGCCTAACCTTGCTACTTATGCACAGTTAACTTTCAGAAGTCAATGGTTTATCGTATGAACTTTCTACTTAACCTCATATATTCGTGTCATCATATTAGCCTATACTAATGACATTATATACATTTCAAACTCATTGTGTAATATGCTTACAACCACATGATCACCAAATTATATACACATACACATACTTTCACATGCTAATGCTTTCATTATCTCACATTTGACAACCACATTCAAGGTTAGTCTATTTAACATAATCACAACATCATTATTTACTAGCAAGTTCATATGTTATATACTTAGTGCACATTTATTTCTAAATTACCAATAGGCAATTGGTCCAACACATGCTGTGCACCTCATCATTCAAGCATAGAGTACGAGTTCCAATGCATAATTCTACCCAATCATACCATCAACTACACCTTCTTACGAAATCCTTCTACAATACATCTTCTCATGTCTAATTATCATCAATCATGTCATTATCAAACTCTACACATGTTCATCCATTGTTTAGCATATAATTTCACATACTAGCCTATACTAAGCATTTCATCAAACACTTGGTGTGCGTACACCATTTAATGCACAATGTATAACTAATTTATGCACGATCTTCCAAGTTCATACATAATTCATCAAATCTCCTTACTAATCAACAAGTACCATTCACACATAGACATCAACATAACAAAATCTCTAGTTCATCCAACTCATTCATATTAAACCATAAACCATCAAAACCCCAAGTTCTTGAACATGGGTTCTTCCATTAAAACTCCTAATTGAGATGATTAAATCATAATTGACACTAAATTAGTGCATGCATACACAAATCCAACCATCTAACATCCCCAATTTACCCAATTGGGGTTGTTTCATCAAAACCCACCAAGTACTCCAATCAAGAAGGTTTAAGGGGTGAATTAGATACTTACTTGATGCTTAGGAGGTGATGAACACCCCTAAATTCATAGATTATCCATGCAAAATTTCAGATTTCTCCTCTCCTTCTTCTTCCTTTGGTTCACACAAGAACACACACACATACTATGTGTGTGTGTCGGCATATACATCTGCCCCAAATGGGGTTTCCCTTTTCTTTTTATGTTTTAGTTAATACACTTTCCAACTTGCCCTCTTTTTGCCCTTGTAGTTTTGTTTGTTATTTGTTAGTCACAAAATTCCATTCCTTACTATTTGACTGGCATATATAACTAAGTTAACTAACTTACTTACCCCATATCACATTGTGTATAATAAAACATGCTTGTAATTTAACATTTGGGTTTTAGGGCGTTGTAAGTCTACCCCCCTTAAAAGAGGTTTCGTCCCCGAAACCTTGTTCATCTCCACTAAACTATAAATATCCTTTAGGTTTCGTATCCTTGCATAACGCTAATCCCTATTAAACATCTTTACTAACGGCCCATTTATTCAATAAATTCAAGATGCATACTATGGAAAGAATGCATTCATGGTTTAATCAAAGGTTTTGTCCCTACCTCCTAAGATTAGGCAAAAAAAATATATACTTTCATGCATTTAGTTAGTGATCATAACGAGTTTTCTTACATCTACTGTTACTCATAAATCATGCTTGATACTCCATTCTTATGTTAGTCACACCGGCCCTCATCACGAGCTTACCACAATATTTCATTATTAATATTCCCCTTTATATCTTTCATAGCCACACGAGAAGTCGTAATGTGTTCACACGTATATCATAACATTCAGCTAAGGCCTTGCTACATCAACATAACTACTATTTCATACTTACTTTTTTTTATGCGTACCTCGAGAATTGAGCGTCATCCTATGTTTGCTATAGTTATATGTACTATGTACACCTCTAGGTTATATTCTGCATCGCTTCATTCATGCCACACTTGTGCTACCATTAGTTTGTACATAAGGGGTTATTCAACCCATAACATTCTATCTAACACCCACATCTTAAACCTTTTACTAACCTTGTTGTTTTGGCACAATACCACGACCCGCAAAACGGATCGGCCATCTTCATCTTGAGTCCATACCATCCCCGGAGTGATCTCATTTATCCGTGTGATGAGCTACCGCTCGTGCACGTCCCTTCCCAACTCTACTAGCTTTATCATACCAAGAGTTCTACCACCCTCATCTATAAAATTAATGATTTGCACATTTCATTCAAATTCCTTCAACTATGGCGTTGATCAAATCATCTTGTTTACATACTAGTCTGTTCTAGATTCTTTTAAAACATTAGTTCGTTTGACCCATTCATAACGGGTCAATACATGACCGTTCCTTATGTAACGCCCTGCGTCCCAAAACTTTAGAATATTGGCAAGTTTAGCCCTGGACTTTGCATCTTGTCAATTTTAGTCCCTGACCTATGTAACCATTAATACTTTGATACTTGGTGAACTCTATGCTATATACTATATACTTGAAATGCCTAAATCTATATATACTTGAAATGCCTAAATCTATATACTTGAAATGCCTAAATCTACATGCCTGAAATGCCTAATTCTATATACTTGAAATGTCTAAATCTATATACTTGGTGCTTGACTTTTGAGGCTCGTGAAACTTGAGACTTGGTTGAACGAGGGACTGGAGTCTTGTCACTGGCGGCAACTACGAAACCTTTGAAATATTCTGTGTTATTGCTATAATCTAGTTATTCTGTTACCCAACAAAACGCAACGCAACGCTTGATCTAAAAGCACGAAACAAATCAAAGAC
This sequence comes from Helianthus tuberosus, assembly GCA_030545235.1. Classification (NCBI taxonomy): domain Eukaryota; kingdom Viridiplantae; phylum Streptophyta; class Magnoliopsida; order Asterales; family Asteraceae; genus Helianthus; species Helianthus tuberosus. The sequence goes on along the minus strand of CM060365.1, from coordinate 40,979,013 downwards.
GGAAACGTGGAAAGGATGGATTGGCCGAGTGGAAATCCGATCGGATGGCCACTCGATCGAGTTTCCATCTGATCCGTGCACCGCCTTGACTTTCACACTTTCCCACACTATGAATAGGCCTGTCACATCAGTCCTTCACTGATGTGACAGCCTCACTCGACCCAGACACACGCACACCATATTTCTTCGATTTCTCGACGATTTTGGTACGTTTTACACTAGATTCTTGTACTTTCTTAATCTACACAACATTCTCTACGAGATTCTCCTTTGAAATCTCACTTTTCACCGTGAAATCTCTTAGATCTGAGTTCTTAAGGATGATATCATCAATGGTGGTTTGTACAAACTACTATATGATGCCACTCCTGATGAAATCTAGCTTAGATATAAGGAATTTCATGCGTTTTACACAAAATCTAAGCTAGATCTACACTTTTCAGGCTAAAACCTATAGTTATCTTCATCTTTTCCTGAACTTTTACATAAGACGGTGAGATCCGGATCCAAACGGACTGTAGACTTTAATATTAGTCTGGAGTCGGCTTGGAAGGGATTGTTACCAGGGAAGACGACCAGAGTACGGGTTCTGACATGAACACCGTCATGAACGGACGGTTGAGCGGACTGGGGTGATTCCCACCCGATCGGATCAGCTGTACACTGAAGGGTTCACCATTGTCTTAGTACGTACCATGTCATCGTTGCTTAAAACAGAAACTTAAAGTTTTTTTTACAAATTAAGAACGGGACAAGGTAACCCGATCGAGTGGCAACCCGATCGGATAGCCATCCGATCGAACAGCCACCCGATCGAGTGACACTTGCCCTTAACCTTAAACACTCTTAAGCTTTGAAGTCCTGATCGTCGAGTGGCAGCTCGATCGGATAGCCATCCGATCGAGCAGCCATCCGATCGAGGCAACTTTGAATCTTGAACATCAGATCGAGTGGTGACCCGATCGGATAGCCATCCGATCGCACAGGCATCCATCCCCTTCACACCTTGTTGAATCGAGTGGCAACGTGATCGGATAGCCATCCGATCGGACAACCATCCGTTCTCTCACACACTTGTCACCCAATCGACTAGCAATCCGATCGGATGGCCATCCGATCGGACAGCCAACCGATCCAGTGACTAATCCGACACTTGTGTGATCTCACTATTTTGTCCGACACTTATCTGTTGTAATCTAATCAGGCTAAACCCAAAGAGATCCCTTTGATCCAATAACAGTCTTAACTATTAAGCAATCACTGTGAGTATACTCGATCCCTTTTAGTTTTAAACTTTGGGATGTAACATGTATTCTATTAAACTACGATACTTGATACTTTTGCAAACTAAACTCTATCCTGCGTGTATGTGAAACTTGTGATTCTTGTATTCTATTTGTGCTATGTGAACGTTTAATCCAGGGTGTGTAGTTCCGCTTTAACAATAGTAGCGCTATAGGAGATGCACCTCCCCATTATTCTCGAGGGTATTGTTAGGAGGATTCTAGTTTTCCTTGAGACTTGGGAAAACAACAAAGCATCGGGATACTTGGGCTATCACTTGTTGGACTGCGAACACTAGCATGGCTGAAACTATTTGGTTACACTTACATACAAATATGAGTTGTTTTATTCTATTATGCTATTATTCAAACTTGTATACTCACCGGTACATTTTTGTACTGACCCTATTTTAATACATATTGCAGGATGATAGATGCTGGAACTATGGAAACAAGCTAGGATTGATGCTTAGAAACTCGCCTAGTTTAATTCTAGAAACTTTTGAAAACAATGGTTATGTCTGAATCGGTTGATACTATGCTTTTGATGAATGATGGTGGTTTAGACAAATTGTTTGAATTCAATCTAATTTATATTGAAACTATTAGTGTTATGGAATCTCATGAGCAATCTGAACGCTTAGTGCTCGCACCCTGATGTTTCCGCCATCGGTTGGGGTGTGACAGATTGGTATCAGAGCCATAACTATAGGGAATTAGGATAAGTAGGAATACTTGCCCTAGTCTATAGTTCTAGGAATCTTGATTCTTATCTGTTGTTTAAGACTTATGCATTCTACCTTATCTGCTTCCTAGCAGCACATTTTCCTGATTAAGCTTACATGCCTTTCCTAAGGCTGACACAATATACACTTGATACTTTGAGAACACTGATAATCAGTGTTTGTATTTTGCACAAGATTTACTCTCAAGTCAGGAGTGACATCCGAACCTTGACGGAAAATCTCCATATTATTCTAGTAAGTCTTGTATGCGGATAAGTACCGACGCTATTGGGGTACGATGTTGTCAAGATAGAGGTGAAACTCAGACCTTGATAACTAGTCCCACTCTTTGATGATTTTATGTCTCGCCAAAGTCTCAAAAATTCCATTCAAATTGGGTACGTGAAATGACCAAAGGGACGAATATCGTAGGCCTAACATCGATGACGTATTTGTCTAAGTAAGTCAAGACACGCTAGCTCAATTCGAAAGGGGTTCGAATCGCTTTGGTTAGTCACCGTTCCTCTACCCGGAACACTCTATGTTTTATGAGCCTATCTTTTATGTTATCTCGATTTTTACATGTGGTTTTAGACTTGATTCTTCCTTTATCTTGATTCTTCGTTTATTTTGAGACTTTTTACACAAATCACACGTATATCCGCAATCTAAAACCCTAATCCTAATCTCATAATCAAACTAAATTTATAAAGCTTTATTCTATCATGATAGCCTATGTGGGAATCTTGAACGACTATGACACTATGTGAAACTATCTGGTGAATCTAGGTATTGTTGTGGTTGTAAGACACTAAATGTAACATGGCATGGAAACACGAGGGAGAAGTGATGTGTCTGAAGCATGGTGGATACGCCGCTGGTACTTCCTATATATAAGTGTTTCAGACGTGTTACCAACTTTCGTACTAAGTGCCATGAGAGACTTAGTGTTTTGCAGTCTGGTGATGAGTTTGTTGAAATCTAATCCATAGGAAACTACTTGAGTAATCTATGAGGAATCTATGTGTAATCTATGTGTACTCTAGCGTAATCTACGTGTAATCTAAGTATGTGTTGTTTGAGAAACAAAATGCAAAACGTAGCCTAGCGCTGAAGACGAGGACGACGTGACATGTCCGAAGCATGGTGGATACGCCGCTGGTACTTCCTATATATAAGTGTTTCTGGCATGTTACCGAGTGTTCGTACCACGCGCTAAGTGAAGTTCGTAGTTTTGTAGGTTCGGGTCGAAGTTGTGGAATCTATTTGGTTAATCTAAGTTGAATCTATTTGGTTAGTCTATGTTGTATCTATTCAGGTAATCTATGTTGTGAAAAGTGGTGGAATCTAATGTTGTGGTTAACGAAGCGTGACACCGATGATGAGGGGGACGTGGCATGATTGAAGCATGGTGGATACGCCGCTGGTACTTCCTATATATAAGTGCTTCCGTCATGTTGCCGAACTTTCGTAGCACGTGCCATGCAGGATTTCGTTGTTTGTGGATTGCTAACACTAATCTATTGAAATCTATGGAAAACTATGAAATCTATTGAAGTCTACTAAAGTCTGTTGAAGTCTATTGAATCTATGATAATGATGATGAGTGTGTTTTGTGACACGTAACATGACACCGAGTACGAGGTCGAAGCGATTATGCCCGAAGCATGGTGGATACGCCGCTGGTACTTCCTATATATAAGCGTTTCTGATATATCACCAAACTTCGTACAACGTGCCATGCGAAGGTCGTGGGTTGCGGTATCTATGTGAATCTCGAGTCTTTGTGAATCTATATTAATCTAGACTTATATGATCCTCTTGTTGGATCTTTAGGATGTCTTCTCGAAAGCTCTCCGACACTCTCAAGAGATGCAGGGAAAAGTCTCAGAAAAAGATAATGTCCTTCATGGCCGACCAGATCGCTCGAGTCGTGCCAAAGATCGTCTCTGAGATCCAAGGATCGAACACTCCGCCCTCTTCTGTTGACTCTAAGACGGAGAAAGAAAAGTCTACCAAGTTCACCTATAAGCATTTTATCTCTTGCAACCCTAAGTCTTTCACGGGCAGTGATGGGGTGACTGCTATGCACGAGTGGTTTGACAGCATCGAGGTTACCTTCATTAACAGCGAATTCCCAGAACATCTAAAGACTAGGAGTGCGACTGGAATGTTTCAAGGCCGAGCATTGGAGTGGTGGACAAATGAGAGAAACATCCGATCGAATGAAGAAGCCTATGCTCTTCCATGGGCCGAGGTGCGAGAATTGATGATGCTTGAATTCTGCCCTCCTCATGAACAACTGAAGCTTGAAGAAGAGTTCTGGCACTTGAAACAAATTGGTGATGATAATCTGGCTTATACTACCCGTTTCAAGCAGCTCAGCTTGATCGCTCCTCACTTGGTTTCTACCCCAAAACGCATGATAACCAAGTACATCAATGGTCTACCTCCTGCTATGCGTGACTCTATTGAAGCAGCTCAACTCGGAAATATTGAGGAAGTCTACCGTCTCGCAGCCAGTCTCAACAACAATCGTGTTCGTGATAAGCAGTTTGCTAACCCTGCTCCTTCCAAGTCTGCACATCAAGTTACCCAGCAGCCAAGTGGCAGCAAGAACAAGAGGCGAAAGTCTCAGGGTTCAGGATGCAATGCTATTGTTCCTACTGCGAATCCTGCTGCTAAGCCTGCTCCTGCTGCTACCGTTCAGAACACTGCTGCCCCTGAAGTTAAGAAGCAGTACACTGGGTCTTACCCCAAGTGTACCACTTGTAATTTTCATCATCCTGTGGCTTCTGCATGTCGTCTGTGCACCAACTACAATCGCTATGGTCACACGACTCCTTACTGTCGTCAAGCTAACCCAGCTCAACAAGCTCAGCAAGCCCCAGCTCAGGCGGCCCTGCCAGCTCTCCTAGCTCCTCCGCAGAACCCTAAGCCAGTCAACGCCGTTCGTTCATGCTACAAGTGTGGAGATACTACTCACCTCCGTAATCAGTGTCCTCAGCTGAACCAGGACCAGCAGCCAGCCGCTAGTGGACGAGCGTTTAATCTTAATGCCAACCAAGCTCGTAACGACAATGACGTCGTTAATGGTACGTTGCTTGTGAATAACCTTTATGCTTCGATCCTATTTGATACTAGTGCTGATAGAAGTTTTGTGTCCATGGAATTTGAATCTTTGCTAAACTGTGGACACTCTATGTTACCTAAGTCATTTTCGGTGGAAATTGCCAATGGGAAGTCTATTCTAGTTGATTCTATTCTCCGTGGTTGTTCCTTAATTCTTAACAACCACGTGTTTACTATTGATCTAATACCCATGCAATTGGGTAGTTTTGATGTCATTATCGGTATGGATTGGTTGCATAAGAACCATGCCGAGATTGCGTGTCACGAGAAGTTTGTCCGTCTACCTCTACCGTCTGGTGATATCTTGCATATCTATGGAAACCGACCTTCGAAAGGGTTGAGGCTGATGTCATGCACACAAGCGAGCAGGTGCTTACGTAAACAGAACCTTGCTTTCTTGGCCCACGTGGTGGAACAAAAGAGCAAGGGGAAGAACATAAGCGATGTTCCAGTGGTGTGTGATTTCCCCGATGTCTTTTCTGAAGATCTACCCGGTCTTCCACCTCCTAGAACCGTCGATTTTCGTATTGATCTCATACCTGGTGCGACTCCTGTCGCCAAGGCCCTGTATCGTCTTGCACCCTCCGAGATGCAAAAGCTATCTAGTCAGCTTCAAGAACTACTCGACAAGGGATTTATTCGTACAAGTACCTCCCCGTGGGGTGCTCCTGTGCTATTCTTCAAGAAGAAAGATGGCTCGTTCCGTATGTGTATCGACTACCGTGAACTTAATAAGCTTACCATTAAGAATCGTTATCCACTTCCCCGTATTGATGATCTATTTGACCAACTACATGGCGCGTCCTGTTTCTCAAAAATCGATCTTCGTTCGGGCTATCATCAGCTTCGAGTCCTCGAAGATGATGTACCTAAAACCGCATTTCGTATTCGATATGGACTCTACGAGTTCGTGGTCATGCCTTTTGGATTGACCAACGCACCCGCTGTGTTCATGGATCTCATGAATCGTGTTTGTAAGCCCTTTTTGGATCGTTTCGTGATAGTCTTTATTGATGATATTCTAATTTATTCTAAAACTAAAGCTGATCATGCTCAACACTTACGCTTGATGCTTGAACTTTTACGTGGTGAACGTCTGTATGCTAAATTTTCTAAGTGTGAGTATTGGATCAATGAAGTACAATTTCTTGGTCACGTCGTCAGTAAGCAAGGTATTCATGTTGACCCGTCTAAAATCAAAGCTGTGAAGAATTGGAGTACGCCTAAATCTGCATCTGAGATTCATTCCTTCCTAGGATTGGCGGGCTATTACCACCGATTCATTTCGAATTTCTCTAAGATCGCTGTCCCTCTCACCTCGTTGACTCAGAAAGAGAGACCTTTTGTTTGGGGTGCCGAACAAGAGGAATCTTTTCAAACTCTTAAGACTCTATTGTGTAATGCTCTTGTACTGACTCTTCCCGATGGGAATGATGGTTTCATGGTATATTGCGATGCCTCGAACCGTGGTTTGGGCTGTGTGTTCATGCAGCGAGACATGGTTATTGCTTATGCCTCCCGTCAACTCAAAATACATGAGAAAAACAATACTACTCACGATCTGGAGCTTGGTGCAGTTGTGTTTGCGTTAAAGATATGGCGGCACTACTTGTATGGTACTAAGTGTGTGGTTTTCACTGACCATAGGAGTCTTCAACATATCTTTGACCAAAAAGAACTGAACATGCGACAGAGGCGTTGGGTGGAATTGCTTAACAACTACGACTGCGCAATTCGCTATCATCCTGGCAAGGCGAATGTAGTGGCCGATGCCCTTAGTCGTAAAATTCATATGAATGTTATTCGTATCTCTAATGATCTCCATGCGAGTATTCGTGATGCTCAATATTCGTCAGCAAATGAAGTCTAGAAGTGGAAATCCAAGGCGCTAAGACTGAACAACTCAAAACTAAACCAAATGGACTCTAATACTACCTCAATCGCATTTGGGTTCCGGATCGCGATAATCTCCGTGAGCTTATTATGAAGGAGGCTCACAAATCCCATTACTCCATTCATCCGGGCGCTGATAAGATGTACCATGATTTGCGTACAACTTACTGGTGGCCTGGCATGAAGAGGGACATTGCTGTATATGTTTCTAAATGCCTTACTTGTACGAAAGTTAAGGCTGAACATCAACGTCCCTCAGGACTCTTAGAACAACCAGAAATCCCAGTTTGGAAATGGGATAGCATCGCTATGGACTTTATTACTAAGCTACCTCGAACACCTTTTGGTCACGACAATATCTGGGTGATTGTGGATCGTTTGACCAAATCAGCCCACTTTCTTCCTATTCGTCAGGATTATAAAGTGGAGAAACTTGCTCGAATTTATACTAATGAGATTATATGCCATCATGGCATACCTCTTGACATAATCTCGTACCGTGATGGTCGTTTTACTTCACGTCTTTGGCAAACCTTTCAATCCATAATGGGTACTCATTTGAATCTTAGCACGGCCTTTCATCCTCAAACGGATGGACAAACCGAGCGTACTATTCAGACCCTTGAGGATATGCTCCGTTCTTGTGTCATCGACTTTGGTGGTAACTAGGATGTACATTTACCATTGATTGAGTTCTCGTACAATAACAGCTATCATTCCAGTATTCAGATGGCTCCTTTCGAAGCTTTGTATGGCCGCAAGGTATCTCCCTGGAAGGGAGTAGTTCGTTTTGGTAAGAAGGGAAAGCTCGCTCCTCGCTATGTGGGTCCTTTCAAGATACTCGAAAGGATTGGCAAGGTAGCGTACAGACTCGACCTACCACAGGAGCTAAACAACGTGCATCCAGTGTTCCACGTATCCAATCTACGTAAATGCCTAGCCGATGAGGAACTGCAGGTTCCCCTTGAAGACTTGCAAATAAACGAAGCTGTACACTTCGTGGAGAAACCCATCGAAATCATGGATCAAGGAGTCAAGCGATTGAGGCGCAGCAAAATTCCCATTGTCAAGGTTCGATGGGAAGGAAAGCGTGGCGCCGAATTCACTTGGGAATTGAAAAGTGAGATGAAGGACAAGTATCCGCAGCTCTTCGAGCAGTCTTCCTCTAAGATTTTGGGGACGAAATCTCCTAAAGGAGGGGAGACTGTAACGCCCTGCGTCCCTAAACTTTAGAATATTGGCAAGTTTAGCCCCTGGACTTTGCATCTTGTCAATTTTAGTCCCTGACCTATGTAACCATTAATACTTTGATACTTGGCGAACTCTATGCTATATACTATATACTTGAAATGCCTAAATCTATATATACTTGAAATGCCTAAATCTAGATACTTGAAATGCCTAAATCTACATGCCTGAAATGCCTAATTCTATATACTTGAAATGTCTAAATCTATATACTTGGTGCTTGACTCTTGAGGCTCGTGAAACTTGAGACTTGGTTGAACGAGGGACTGGAGTCTTGTGACTGGCGGAAACTACGAAACCTTTGAAATATTATATGTTATTGCTATAATCTAGTTATTCTGTTACCTAACAAAACGCAACGCAACGCTTGATCTAAACGCACGAAACAAATAAAAAACGGAAACGCGGAAATGATGGATTGGCTGAGTGGCAATCCGATCGGATGACCACCCGATCGGATGGCCACTCGATCAAGTTGCCATCGATCCGTGCACCGCCTTGACTTTCACACTTTCCTACACTATAAATAGGCCTGTCACATCAGTCCTTCACTGATGTGACAGCCTCACTCGACCCAGACGCACGCACACCATATTTCTTCGATTTCTCGGCGATTTCGGTATGTTTTACACTAGATTCTTGTACTTTCTTAATCTACACAACATTCTCTACGAGATTCTCCTTTGAAATCTCACTTTTCATCGTGAAATCTATTAGATCTGAGTTCTTAAGGATGATGTCATCAATGGTGGTTTGTACAAACTACTATATGATGCCACTCCTGACGAAATCTAGCTTAGATCTAAGGAATTTCATGCGTTTCACACAAAATCTAAGCTAGATCTACACTTTTCAGGCTAAACCCTATGATTATCTTCATCTTTTCCTGAACTTTTACATAAGACGGTGAGATCCGGATCCAAACGGACAGTAGACTTGAATATTAGTCTGGAGTCGGCTTGGAAGGGATTGTTACCGGAGAAGACGACCAGAGTACGGGTTCTGACATGAACACCGTCATGAACGGACGGCTGAGTGGACTGGGGTGATTCCCACCCGATCAGATCGGTTGTACACTAAAGGGTTCACCATTGTCTTAGTACGTACCACGTCGTCGTTGCTTAAAATAGAAACTTAAAGTTTTTTTTACAAATTAAGAACGGGACAAGGTAACCCCGATCGAGTGGCAACCCGATCGGATAGCCATCCGATCGAACAGCCACCCGATCGAGTGACACTGGCCCTTAACCTTAAACACTCTTAAGCTTTGAAGTCCTGATCGTCGAGTGTCAGCTCGATCGGATAGCCATCCGATCGAGCAGCCATCCGATCGAGGTAACTTTGAATCTTGAACATCAGATCAAGTGGTGACCCGATCGGATAGCCATCCGATCGGACAGCCATCCGTCCCCTTCACACCTTGTTGAATCGAGTGGCAATGCGATCGGATAGCCATCCGATCGGACAGCCATCCGTTCTCTCACACACTTGTCACCCAATCGACTGGCAATCCGATCGGATGGCCATCCGATCGGACAGCCAACCGATCCAGTGACTAATCCGACACTTGTGCGATCTCGTTATTTTGTCCGAAACTTATCTGTTGTAATCTAATTAGGCTAAACCCAAAGAGCTCCCTTTGATCCAATAACAGTCTTAACTGTTAAACAATCACTGTGAGTATACTCGGTCCCTTTTTGTTTTAAACTTTGGGATGTAACATGTATTCTATTAAACTACGATACTTGATACTTTTGCAAACTAAACTCTATCCTCCATCTATGTGAATCTTGTGATTCTTGTATTCTATTTGTGCTATGTGAACGTTTAATCCAGTCTGTGTAGTTCCGCCTTAACAATAGTAGCGCTATAGGAGATGCACCTCCCCATTATTCTCGGGGGTATTGTTAGGAGGATTCTAGTTTTCCTTGAGACTTGGGAAAACAACAAAGCATCGGGATACTTGGGCTATCACTTGTTGGACTGCGAACACTAGCATGGCTGAAACTATTTGGTTACACGTACATACAGATATGAGTTGTTTTATTCTATTATGCTATTATTCAAACTTGTATACTCGCCGGTACATTTTTGTACTGACCCTATTTTAATACATATTGCAGGATGATAGATGCTGGAACTATGGAAACAAGCTAGGATTGATGCTTAGAAACTCGCCTAGTTTAATTCTAGAAACTTTTGAAAACAATGGTTATGTCTGAATCGGTTGATACTATGCTTTTGATGAATGATGGTGGTTTAGACAAATTGTTTGAATTCAATCTAATTTATATTGAAACTATTAGTGTTATGGAATCTCATGAGCAATCTGAACGCTTAGTGCTCGCACCCCGATGTTTCCGCCATCGGTTGGGGTGTGACACCTTAACATATCATTTTCATTCGTTTGACTCGTTCATAACGAGTCAATACATGACCATTCCTTAACATATCATTTTCGTTCGGTTATTCATTTTATTCGGTGTTAATTCACCTATATTCTTCCACAAATCATTAACTTACTTGGCATACTACATTATACATTTCATTGCTTACGTAGTACTCTCACAATTTGAAAATAATTATTTTCCAACTTCTGCAGTTTGACTTTTCTAGGTCAAACTGTCACTTATTATTTTTTGTTTACCTATTTTGGAGTATGTGTTGTACTTACCTCCAGATCAAACATGCTTACAAAAACATCCTTTCTTTGTTTTAGCGTTTCTTGGAAAAACCTTTCATTCTCGTCTATACTTGAGCCATTCGTCCGGGTCTTAACCGCCATTCATCCTAACTCTCTCATGAGTTAATTTCCAATATGTGTATTTCATAGCTTTATTCAATAATTCTTTCACATAATGCATATATATATTTATTACGACATCAACTTTCAACAGTTTTGTTCAGTTAGCATATCGAACATTTCATGTTATTTTACTGTTACTTGCTTTCTAACTAACAATATCATCTTCTTTTGACTTTTCAGAAACTCAACCCGTACGTATATTCTTATTCACGTTTTTATCATTTGGTTACAATTAATCGGACATGGTATCGACTCAGTGATCAGGGGTTAAAATACTTAAAACGGGGCAGGGCTTTGTAGGATTTAGGGTGAATTAGTAAAGAAAATAGAAGTATACAGAGTAGACAAGGACGAGAGGGTGAGAAGATGGCAGAAGCCAAGCAAATTGAAAGATTGAATGGTAGCTCTATTTATACTAAATTTGCAAATCTTGTAGCTCACGTTTACTTGCTCTAATTTCACAAATACAATGTTTGACACGTATGTACGGACATATTGAATTCCAAATTGAAAGTTAGAAATTTTGTTATTATTTTATTATTATATATATATTATAATTAATTTTAACTGCTTCACTTATTTAGCGCTTATAACTTCTAGAATATGACATTTTATATAATGATGAATATGCCTTTAGAACGAGAATATTTTTATCTACATTTTGGCCTAAGTTTCATTAAAAACGGGGTAAGGTTAATTATGACGTATTTTTATTATTATAATTATTAAACGGTTCCTACGTTTGCCAAAATACCTAATATTTCTATCGATCAATTTACCTATGATCTATCCGTTTAATAACATAAGTTTTTATATACTTTATTTTAAATTTTATAAAAACTTTGGGAATGTTACAAAAACGCAATTCAAGATTTTCTTACACAGATCGAAGCCGATTTCTTCGAATTTCTTCAACGATTGACGAAATTTGAATGTTAGGAACACTTATCAACGATTGAATCAAACGAATCGAGTGATTCACTTCAAAATCATGAAAAGAATGAGAAATTGTATGAAATTAAACAGGGTTTCTTCAAAAAAAAGTTGAAGATCACGTTGATAGAGTTTTGAATCACTGATTGTTGACGAAAAATCGCACTAAAATGTAGTGATTATTGAGATGGAATGTGAAGAAAAGGTTGAAGATGGTGAATTTTGAAATTAATGGGTTTTGAAGTTACAGGGAAAGAGAAGGAAGGAAGATGAGATAAGATTGACTAAAATATCATTCCCCTTTATTTTTCAATTTTACCACATGTCACAACCCAATTAATTCCTGTCATTTCTACATAAACTATAACTATCATTTCTACCTAAACTATAATTACTATTTGATCATCTCCTATATAATAAATAGATATAAATGTTTGGTTAAAAATATATATGTGAAAGAAACATATTAATGCTAAAGATAAAGTCTTATCGTTGGTGTTATATATGGTTTTAATATTTCTTTATATTAGATTTTGAAAATTTCTTAAAAACGGGAAGAGGTGGCCCCACTACTTAGTCAGATTTATTTAAAATAACGAGTAAACTGCCATTTTGGTCCCTGAGGTTTGGTCCATGAGGTTTGGTTACTTTTGTCACTTTAGTCCAAATTTGAAACCTTTTGCATATGGGTCCCTGTGGTTTCACTTTTATTGCCATTTTGGTCCAAAAATTAAATCAGGTCATATTTCTCAAATTAAAACCGGGTATTTTGTCCTTTTCCTATGGAGCAAAATGATCATTTCTTTTTTTATTTTATTTAGACCTTTTATTAAAACAATAATCTGGGTCCCACCACCCCCTACTTCTTCTTCTACCTCCTTTCTCTTTGTCTCTCTCCTGTCATAACAACCACCATCCATCACCACCTCCACCACCATCTATCTCCACCTCCACCACCGCTCAACGTCACAATTCATCAATCCACAGTACATGTGTAACAACCCGACTTTTCGGATCGTTACTTATCGATGTCTTTTCTCTCGTAAACGCTTGTACTCTTGGGATTCGATTAACGCTAAGGGTTAAACTGTATTTTCAACACATTTTAAACGCATGTTACAACGCTTATTCAAAACGCAGTCATCACATTTAAACGCAACTTATAACACTCACTACTTAAACGCAATTTATCGCATTTTACATCGCTTATTGAGACTAAACGCTATCGCAACGCAAACTCAACGCAGACTCAAAACACGGATTTAATTATTTTATGTGTGTTGTTTGTGTGGTTATTTGTTGAATGTTATGCGGTTATCAACGCAACGCTTATACGCTCAAACGCTCACTCGCAACTCGATTAAAACGCAACGCAACACTTAACAAACGAAACGAAAGTTGGAAAACTAACAAATGCAACCAGGCCGTCCGAATGGACATCCGTTCGGATGACCATCCGTCCGGATGGCCATCCGCCTTAACGCTGCTCGCAACCGACTTAACCTTTCGCCCTCTCTCTATAAATACCGTCGTACACCCTCATTCTCAGACTTTGACACTTCCATCCGCTCACACGCTCTTAGTCGCTCTCAGCCGCGGTTCAAGGCCAAATTGTAAGCTTTTTCCCTCAAATCTTCACCTCTAATATCTTCTACATCATCTTCTTCATCAAGATCACCCACAAACACTAACTTTTTCCTCGAAATCGACTGATTTGGACCTCTTGAAGGTGGATTCCGCTCGGTTCGCTCAGGAAACTGTTGTGGAAGCATCATTCAATTAATTTCGATTGATTTTTCCCGGCAGTGGTTGGAGAAATAAATTTCGATCGATTTTTCCGATGGCCCCAGCGAGGTGGAAGAATCGTTGTGATTCCAGTCGATCGTCTTTACCATTATCATCCACCACCGTCTCCACCATTGAACCTCTGATAGAGAGAGAGAAGAGAGAGAGGCAGAGGGGTGTTCCTGTGATAGAGAGAGGGACGGAGGGGTGTTTAGAGTGACAGAGTGTAGAGTTTATATATTATATAAATTTTCTATATAATGACCATTTTGCCCCTAAGGAAAATGACAAAATAATAGGATTTAACTTGAGAAATACGAGCTGATTTCATTTCTGGACCAAAATGACAATAAAACCGAAACCCAGTGACTCAGATGCAAAATGTTTGAGTTTTGAACTAAAGTGGCAAAAGTGATCAAACCTAAGAGACCAAAATGGCAGTTACTCTAAAATAATTTTAGGCAAAATGTAAAGTTAATTATAGGGATAAATGATTGCATAAGTTTATTTATTAAAATTAGAAAATGATATAACGAAAATGCTCTAATTATTTATTATAGGGATAAATGACTGTATAAGTTTATTTATTAAAAGAGTAAACTGCAATTTTATCTCCTTGGGTTTAGGGCAATTAGCATGTCTACCTCCCTTAAGGAAATAATTACAATTTTACCCCCAACGTTTGCTGTTATGTCGCAACTTTACCCCCCGGCGTCAAAGTTGTTAACAAATCTGTTAACTCTAAGTTGAAATGACTATATTACCCTTCCATTTTACCCCCCCCCCAACATTCCTGTTAAGTCGCACAATTACCCCCCACTGGTAAATTACTAATTTGTCCTTTGTTATTACCCCCTGTACTTTGTGTTAAGGCACAACATTACCCCCTGCAACTTCCAAAACCCTTCCCGCCAAAATCAAAAACCTGTTCTATGATTCTATAATAAAAAATCTGAACCTGTTCTATGATTCTATAATAAAAAATCTGAAACCTATAAATAGCATCAAGCAAACCTGTTCAAAAATCTGAAACTTGTTCAAAAATCTGAAACCTAACAAGCATACCTGTTCAAAAATCAAGCATACCTGCTGCAATGTGTTCTATACTCAAAAAATCAAACCTGTTCAAAAATCAAGCATACCTGCTGCACTAACAATTTCATTCAATGTATCTGACCATGTATCGAACCACTATCTGATCATGTATCAAACCACTGCTGCTCTGACCATGTATCAAACCACTGATGCACTAACAATGTATCAAACCACTGCTGCACTAACAATGTGTTCTAGAATCTGATTAAGCACACTCACATTCAGACATTGTAATTAACAAAATCTGATTAAGCACACTCACATTCACTGCTGCACTAACAATGTGTTCTAGAATCTGTTATGACTATTAGCAGCAGCAGCTAATAATAGCAAACAGTTGAAAGACTTTAAACAGGTTGTTGATCAAATGGACTAACCACTGTCATAAACTGCACATTTTAAGTTGAAAGACTTTAAACAGATTGTTGATCAAATGGACTAACCACTGTCATCAACCGCACCTTTTGATCAAATGGACAAAATGTAATCCTAATCAAACATCAAACTTCACAACTGCACATTTTGATCATGTAAGATCATGTAACTGTCATCAACTTATCAAAACATCAAACATCAAACTTCACAACTGCACATGTAACTGTCATCAACTACGATCATGTAACTGTCATAACTAGGCACATTTTGATCCCAACCTGTATCAAGAACACCAATATACCATCATGAGAGTATAAAAAAAGGCTTATCAAGAACACATTACCTGTAAACATTGGTCATAACTAGGCACATTATAAACATCAAAAGATCCTAATATATATACAATTAGATCAGTATTAAACCAAAAGATCCTAATATATTAAACCAAAAGATCCTAATATATTAAACATCAACTACACAACCATTTCCTGCAGCGGGGGAAACTGGAAGTGCAGGAAAGGGCGGCCCCGCATTTTCACAACCACGGAAACCACAATCGATCGGACTGAAAAACGAATCCTCATGTCCACTGCAAACACAGAAAGATCGATGTTTCAATAACCCCTGTTTTTTACTTGTTCAACCTGACATTACTATAGTTGTTCGATTATACCTGATAGCAGAGAGAACAGGGAGGATCACTGGTTGTCGCCGGCAGACAGGTGCATCGCCGGAGGTGTGGTCGCCGTTGTGGTCGCCGGAGGTGGAGGTGGAAGCATGGTGTTCTCTGATTCACTCATGATGAAGTGGAAGCCGGTGGGTGTGGAAGTGTGGTCGCCGGAGGTGGAGGTGGAAGCCGGTGGGTGTGGAAATGTGGTCGTCGGAGGTGGAGGTGGAGGTGGATCGCCGGTGTAGGAAGAAGAAGGAGTGGAGTGGGGGGATTGAAACTTAGGGGGTAAGGGTGAAGTAGGAAGAGAAGTATAGGGGGAATAGAAAGATCCAGTATGTGAAATTACATTTGTCACCTTTGACCCTTTAAAGATAACATTGACTTTGACGCCGGGGGGTAAAGTTGCGACATAACAGCAAACGTTGGGGGTAAAATTGCAATTATTTCCTTGGGGGGGGGGTAGACATGCCAATTGCCCTAAACCCTAGGGGGTAAAATTGCAATTATTTCTTATTAAAAATAGAAAATGATACGACGCTCTTAGTATTTCTTTATATTAGAATTTGAAAATGAAAATTTTCTTAAAATATTAATAATGAATTTTTTATATTTATATTTATGTGAGTGAGATAATTATATTATAAGAAATCATTGTGAGTTGGTTATGAGCGATTGTGAGTGGAGTAGAGAAATCTGTAAATATACGAGAATCATGTTCACACCTTCTAAATATTTTAATACTTTTGTAAGTGGTTATGAGTGGAGGCAAGATAAAATATAATGATAAAGGTATAAAAAAAATAGGCAAATTGGATTTAAATAATCACAACTTGCTCAATTTAGCTGATAATAATCATAACTCAGTTATTGGCCGATAATAATCCGAACTGGTTCACTTTTGGCCGATAATAGTCCGCCGTTAAAAATAGCTTAACGGAGTTAAGCTTTTTTCCGAATTACAAAACGATGTTTTATGGATTTTGATCAGAACGAGGATACGATTCGATTTATGTAAAACTTACCTCGAAACGGTGCTTCAAACGACTTGATTTTTGTTAATTGGAAGTTTAAACACCCGAATTAAAGCACCGTTTTCGTCGTTTGGGGCAGTATTTCGAGGTAAGTTTTATATCAATCAACTCGTATCCTCGTTCTGATCAAAATCCATAAAACATCGGTTTGTAATTCGGAAAAAAGCTTAACTCCGTTAAGCTATTTTTAACGGCGGACTGTTATCGGCCAAAAGTGGATCAGTTCGGATTATTATCGGCCAATAACTGAGTTGGGATTATTATCGGCCAAATTGAGCAAGTTGAGATTATTTAAATCCAATTTGCCTAAAAAATATTATTTAAGTGAAGATGAGAGGAAAAAAATAGTGATTTTTAGTATAGTTATATGAATATGAAAAATGAATTCAACCTGAATACTGTGAAGAAATAATTTAAGGTAAAATGTAATGTTAACTACAGGGATAAATGATTGCATAAGTTTATTAATTAAAATTAGATAAATAAAACGATGAAAACACTCTTAGGGGCTGTTTGGCAACATCTGAACCAATAAGTGCTGAATGAATAAGAGGTCTGAATGGGTAAGAGGGTCTGAATGGGTAAGTGCTGAACCAGTAAAATGCTGTTTGGTTCCATATCTGGATAACAGTGTAAAATGACGTTTTTACCCCTCCCCACAAAATAAACCCGTTTTAATTTTTTTTCTATAAATCCAATATCATCATCATCATTCATCAGTTTTCACTCATCCCCCCCCCCCCCTTTCTCTCCCGACCTGCAACACCGCCACCGCCATCATCATCATCATCATCTCTTCCCCTTTCTCTCCCTACCTGCAACCACCAAGAACAATCCGATGACCAGATCCCCAAATCAAGAACCCTAGATCCGAACAACCGGACTCAAGACAAACAGCGGATGATGATCGATGAAGATGAAGATGTTGATGAGATGATGATGATCGATGAAGATGATGACGATGATGTTCGATGATGGGATCGATTAGGGTTTGATTTGGGGGTTTCGGAGATGGTGGAGGTGCAGGTGGCGGAGATGGTGGAGGTGTTGGCGGAGATGGTGGAGGTGGTGGCGTCGGTGACGATGATGATGATGATGGAGATGGTGTCGGAGGTGGTGTCGGAGTTGATGATGATGATGATGATGGAGATGGTGTCGGAGGTGGTGGAGGTGGTGTCGGAGGTGGAGGTGGTGGCTGTGGAGAACTCGTGAAGAAGAAGGAGCAAAGGGTACCTCTGACCAATTTTCATTCAGCGTTTAAATGTTGCTGAACCATTCAGGCTGAATGGTTCAGTTCAGAGGTGGGCTTTTTAGTGAACCAAACAAGGATACCTCTGACCGATTCAGAGGTTTACCTCTGAATGAAGCCATTCAGAGGCAAACAAACAGCCCCTTAGTATTTCTTTATATTAGAATTTGAAAATGATTTTTTAGAACATAGGCGAAGGTTGAGAATTTGAGAAAGACGATCTTACACGTCTCTTTTATGTTCCATTGAAGTTTATGATTCCATTGAAAATAACAAAACAAACAAGTTGATTAGATAAAAAAACGAGTAAATTACGTTTTTGGCCCCTGTGGTTATATCACTTTTACTATATTAGCCCAAAATAAGAACTTTTAACATATCTGCCCCCATGGTCTCAATAACTAACCATTTTAACCCTTAACTCTAATCATTTTGGCCCCCATGATCTCTAGACTTAGGGGCCAAAATAGTTAGTTATAGAGACCATGGGGGCAGATATATTAAAAATTCTTATTTTGGGCTAATATAGTAAAAGTGATATAACCACAGGGGCCAAAAACGTAATTTACTCTAAAAAAAACCATGCTTGAAAAAAGATGTATCATTAATCAGTGGGCGAAGCAATGTAGCCTTGTTACGCTAATATACAAAGCTAAGGGCTGTCATCTCAGACTGTCTCCAATGCAACGGCCTGCATTTATTACATGCATCTTAGTCATCACTGCCACATCAGCTTTTTACCCATCTTTTCCACATGCACTCTCTCTCCTCTATTTAACTCCAACTCATTCTTTCCACATGCATCCTCACTCTCCTCTATTTGGACCCACTTTCTCTCTCTGCACTTAAGTTAGAGGTGTACAAACCGGTTTTTTTTAGTAACCGAAACCGGTTATTAACCGGACCGGTTTTTTTGGCAAAAAAAAAAACCGGTTTTTCAATAACCGGTTTTAAGGGTGGAAATGTGTAACCAGTCCTAACCGGTTGAAAAAAAAAACCGGTTTTTTATGAATCAATAACCGGTTAAAAAAACCGATTAACAGAAACCGAAAAAAAAAACCGGTAAAAAAACCGGTCTGCAGAATTTATTCACAGAATGTTATTTTTTGCTGTTTGTTGCTGTGTTGCTGCTGTTTTTGCAGTTTCTAACTTTTTTTTTTTAATTCTATTTCTTAGATAAAAACTTAACAATGAAAGTATAAAAAGTTAAAACATTCATTAAGTCTCGCAACAAACGGTTTTACATAATAATGAAAATACAAACGATAAACGTAACAAACGATAAACGGTTTTACATAAACTTAAAATATTAATCCGCAAGAAGGTCCACTAATATATATATATATATATATATATATATATATATATATATATATATATATATTTAGTGGAACTACAATATTGAGAACCCGAACCCTCGTTTAATCTTCTTCGGCCGAACCCGAACCCGAACTATTGCGTATGAATTCATCTAATTCGGCTTCTTCGTCGGTCATTGGGGTTGTCAATTCGGCTTCGACCTCGTCCTCGTAAACTTCTTCTTCGTAATCTAATTCTTCCTCGAGTGAACGTTTGTCTTGAACTCTCTCCGCCGCATCCAAGTAATCTTTTAAGCAAATCGACATCTCAACCGCCTTAGGTGTTAGTCGAGTCCTCCTTATCGAAATCACCCTACCACTAATAGAAAAAGCACTTTCCGAAGCTAACGTGGAAGCTTGGACCGTTAGTAAATCTCGGGCCATTGTGGCTAAGATCGGAAATTGATCTTCCTTACTTTTCCACCAAGCCAACAAATCAAAATTTTTAAAGTCTTGTGAACTCATCATTTGTAGAAAGTTCGACCCACCATACCGACCGAGTTCACTACTACTAGTGTTACCACGATGCATTTGACTCGACTCATCATACAATTGGTTATAAACATACAAATCGGTATCTTCCATTTGACTTGAACCTTCACCGAAAGCGGCGTTTCTCATTGACGCGTGAATGTGAGACGAGGTTGAACCATATTTTGTTACATAAACATCAAACAATTTTGAAAGTTGATCGTTGAAACGAGATTTTGCGACTTCACCAAAGTTTGGTTCTTGAGTGGTGTTTAAATTCAATTGGTGTGCAATTATTTCAATCAAAGACCCGGTTCCAAAAATATTAAAACAAGGGTTTAGAGCGGCGGCACAAGTGAAAACCGCCGGTAGTTCTTTAAAATATTTTCTTAATTTTTCCTTCATTGTATCCGCCATGTCACAATATGGTCTACCTCTAACCGACAACTCGTTTACTTTCAAACACATTTTAAACAAATTGTGAAGTACCAATGAACTTGTTGGATAATAAATCCCCGATAAAGTCTTTGTTGATGTTTTGAAAACTTGAAGCACTTGTGTAACAGTTTTAGGCAAAAACAAAAAAAACAAAAAAAACCCGGCTAAAATTGGTCCCAAACGGTCATATGACCGTTAAACATAGCTGGGCAAAAATAACCGGTTAAAACCGGTTTTTTTAATTGGTTTTTTTCTAGTCGTTACCGGTTAACCGGTTATCAACCGGTTTTTTATGTTTAATCGATTAAATAACCGGTTTTTTTTTAACCGGTTTTAAACCCGAACCGGTCCAGAAAATGTGTAACCGGTCAAACCGGTTGTAACCGAACCGGTTATAAAAAAAAACCGGTTATAAAAAAAACCGGTTAACCGGTTCCGGTTTTTAAAAAAACCGGTTCCGGTTTTTTTACCGGTTTCGATTGCGTAATCAGTTTTTTTGTACACCTCTAACTTAAGTGCACTTCACTACATGCAAGACCCATTAAGTGCATCCCACCCCAATGCTTCCCTTACAAATGCACATGCCTCATAAGTATCACGTCACAAAGTAATAGGGTTGTTCAATTTCTTTTGAACGACAAAGAATCTTACGTGTAAATCCACCCTGCTTGTGGCTATGTCCAAGGTCGACTTCTCGACCGCCATTAGACCGTGCCTCGTTGATGCGCAGGAACCAGATGGAATCCGTAAACCCTCGCACCCCCGTCAGGTTCAAACACCCGGAATTAAATCCCCGATTCGTCCCCTCACCCAAATGTCACTCGAAAATGGCCCAAACGAGAATCGAACCTGCGTCTCCACTAGGGAGGGAAGGCAAACCTTTTGACCCGGAAAAACATCTCATGACAATACGGTTGTTCAATTAACTCGTGACTTGTAACTCATGAGCAAGACACGTTCATAATTAGCTCGGTAAAAACACATTCATAATCCGGTACAAGTTATTGTAAGTAGTAGCGTTACACCTAACATATATACACATGGGTTAATAATCAAAACACAAAACACATGATGATGAGATACAACATTAGTACGATGGAACGACGCCGTATGAGGATTCCGGCGAGATATCAGCTTCTACAATATCCATTTCCGTTCGCTTAGCAAATCTTCCTTTGATTCTCGGCCTCGTCTCTGCATACGCCTTCCTCGAAGCATATCGAATCGTCTTCTCAAACTTCCTGTTCTTCTTCTTCTCTCTGTATCTTAAAACCCTAGCTTCTCGATCGTATCCGACTAACGGAGTTGGATAAACATCCGCTGATGAGGTGGTGTTGTTGTTGTTCGATACATCCGTCATTGCTGCCTTGTGATCCGGTACAACACCTACTTCAATTTCTAGCGAAGACGACGATACCTGATCATCATAAACATCTCATCATTAGATACAAATTCAATCAAACTGGACGTATATATATGTGTGTGTGTGTGTGTATATAGAGAGAGAGAGATCTGGATCTGAGGATGATCGGATCAAACTTACGCTTTGGCTGATCGATTGAGACGTGAAATTGTACATGAAAGGTTTAGATCCAGTGACGTCATACGCAGGTACTCCTTCAACTACATCTGAAGAATTATATTCAGAAGCGTGTGTGTGTGAAGGAATTTGATACGGCTGATATTGATGAAACTGGATACTATTGCTCTTGTTTTGAACCGGAACAACGCCGTCGTTTTGCGATTGATATCGACGAACAAACTGATTAGGTTTTTGCTCCGGCGTTTTCAGATCTATACCTAAATACGGATCAATATCGTTAAACAAGTAATCCGATTCCGATTCAGTAACTTTCAGCTCATCTTCACCAGATCCGTCACCGATTTTGTTAATATTCGGATTCGGAAGCAGCCACAGCGCAGCTTCCGCTTCCTCCGCTTCAATTCTGGCGACATTCACATCCAAATCATCACCGTCTACGCCGATCTTGGCCACCGCAGCGGCGGCGTCGTTGAACGGAACTACCGGAAAGCGCTCGTGACGGCGAGCGAGCGGATTAGCGGAGTGGATATCACGGTCGCATGTGACGCAAAGCGCGGCGGCGTCGGCTTTGCAGGTGACGGTGGCCGGAGCTTGTTCACAGACCTCACACATCCACACGCGTTCGTGGCGGGAGGCGAGTTTGTTAGCGGCGTGAACTTTGCCGTCGCATGGGATGCAGAGGTAAGCGGAGTCTGCTCTACAGAATAATCTGGCCGACGTCGTTTTGCAAGAGTCGCAGAGTTTTGTAGCCATGGTCCAGGTTTCTTTTCTCATGGAAGTTTGAAAATTTGATTATGGTTTGGAGCCTTTGGTTGTGGTTTTGGGTTTTGGTAGCTGCGAATCATTGTCATGTTCTCTCTCTGGTATCCGGGAAAGTTATCCGAACAGTGTGTACAGCCAGTAAGGAGTTGACATGTGGCGTGATCTTAGCCAGAATGGCTGGAGGGTCCTTTATTTGCATAATTCAGAGATGTCACGTTCAGATGTTACAGGTATGAACGTGTGATATAATTATTATACTACTTTCTTTTTGAAGGGGCTATTATTATATTACTTCTTTCTTAAAGGTGATACTTTTACTAGGTTGTTAAACTAAGATAATTGGATAAAATTATAATTCTTGTATTGTTTAGTTTTGATTTTAGAGTAAACCGCCATTTTGGTCTCTGTGGTTTGGGCACTTTTGTCATTTTAGTCCAAATCTCAAACTTTTTAAATCTGGGTCCCTGTGGTTTCACTTTTGTTGCCATTTTAGTCCAAAAGCAAAGTCAACTCAGATGTTTAAAAAAAACTGGTTTTTTATCCTTTTCTAAAAGGCATTTTGGTCATTTTACCTACCTGCCCAACTAGCCACCCCACCCCCACCCCTTTTCTTCTTTCCCCCTTTTGCCCGGTGATCTTTCTCTCTCTCTCTCTCTATAAACACACACAGATACCTAATCACCATCATCATCCCCTTTTTCCCCAAATTCAAAATCCTAAATCCTAAATCAAAATCAAAATCAAAATCCTATAAACACACACAGATACCTAATCACCATCATCCTCCCTCTCTCACAACCACATACCCCTCCCTCGTTTCTGTTTCCGGCGACTGTGTTATCGATGATGATGACGTTAACGTTACCGTTGAGATGATGAAGATGATCTGCAGTTATTAGGGATGGTGCTGATGAGAATCGACGGCGACGAGTTTTGACGGTAAACAGCCGGCGATTTTTATTGAGATATCTCTGGTGGTTTCAGCGGCAACAGCGGCGGCAGTCGCAGAATCTTCGGGTAAACCCTTCTATCTCTTGTTCTTCTTCTCCAATCGAACCACGCTTTTTTTTTTATTTTTCCGACACTTTTTGGTGTGGTTCCGGTGATGGTGATGACTGACATAGGTGGGTTTGATGATGACAGTGGACGGTGATTGATAATGATGGCCGATGAGGATGTTGATGGTGACGGTGGTGCTTATGTCAACGACAGAAGACTGTCGCAGCCAGCGGCGGCGGTGCCGGCCGGTGGCGGTAGTAGTGGCAGTGTTTTAGTTCGGGGTGGTTGTTGATGATGTTGCGGTGATTATAGAGGAGATTGATGGTGGTTTGTGGATGTCAAGACTTAGGTTTAGAGGTATGAGAGAGAGAGAGAGCTGAGATGGTGCATATCTGGGAGAGAGAGATGGGGATGGTTGACTGGTTGGTCTGTATTTATTTATAAAATGTAAATGACCATTTTACCCCTAAGGATAAAGACAAAATAACCAGTTTTTAATAGCCAAATAGGAGGTAATTTGAATTTTGGACTAAAATGGCAACAAAAGTGAAACCACAGGGACCCAGATTTAAAAAGTTTGAGATTTGGACTAAAATGGCTAAAGTGCCTAAACCACAGGGACCAAAATGGCAGTTTACTCTAGATTTTATGAATACTCAGAGCATGCACATTGCATGGTTAGGTGGTGCAAAGTCTAAACTCAAGGAATACTCTTCTAACTACTTCCCTTAACTTATTGTGGATTTGTGGGTGTGGTCTGGTTTGGAAGTTTGTGGAGTGAATCCGTAACCAAGGATCACGTCCAGTTAGGAGTGTTCTTCGGATTATTTATTTGGGTTTCGGATTTTTTTTAGGAAAAAGTTACCCGATAACCGAATCATTTAAAGTTCGGGTATGGGTTATTCGGGGTTGGGTTAGTTTGGGTCGGGTTGTTCGGTTTTCAGGTTTAAATGTAAAATGAAAAAAAAAAAGAATGGTTTTTTCACAATATATCATCTTGTTAAAAAATATCATCACAATTCAAACTCATTTAACAATATATAGAAAAATACAATTAATGTTCGGGTTTTTGTTTAGGTTTTTATTCGGGTCGGGTTGTTTGGGTTTTTGTTCGGGTCGGGTTGTTTGGGTTTTTGGTTGGAAAAGGTGTCCCGATAACTAACCCATTTAAGGTTTGGGTTGGTCGGGCCTGGGTTATTTGGGTTCAGGTTTTTCGGATATTCTCTAATATGGGTTTGGGTGGCTTCGAATTTGGGTCGGATTTCGGGTTTTGAAAAAAAAAGGACAACCCTACGTCCAACAAAAAGGAGGCGGGGCCATACACACAAACGTTGTTATTTTTATATTTTTCTTAGGGTAAATTACTTTTTGAGTCCCTGTGTTTTATGGGTTTTAACCACTTGAGTCCAAAAGCAAAAAGTTTAACGATCTGAGTCCCTATAAGCATTTTCTTTAACCATTTGAGTCCAAATTTCTAATACAGTTTGAATTTTTTGGTTAAGTATTGTTAAATGACCAAAATACCCTTATATTTAAAATATAAAAAAAAACTCTCTTTCTCTTTCTTCACCCTTCATATCAATGGTCTTTCTTCCTATCTCTTCCACTTCTTCTTTCTTTTCTTCTTCTTAGAGAGAAAAACAGTTAAGAAAGATGTTCCGATGGTTCCGGTGATACTTCCAATCTGTTCCGACAGATGGTTCCGGCGACGACGATTGACAGATGATCCCGACAATGCTTCCGATCTGTTCCGATGCTTCCGATCTGTTCGCACAACCGCATCACCATCACTGTTACCGTCACCGAATCCGTTAACGTTAACGTCACCGGAACAGTAACATCAGTGGATTTCTTCAGAACGTCGTCGTTTTGGTTTTAGCTTGTGACTGTGAAGTTTAAATCATTTGTTGTCAAATTAGGGTTTTATGCTGTGTAATTATTGATTTTTAGTGTGGAAGTTTATTTAATTTTATGGAATTTGATATTTAATAATGTAATTGTGAAGAATAGTATTCATTAGTTACTACAGTTAATTAATTAATAATTACAATGTGTAATATTTGCAGTAGCAGGTGTTGTTGAAAAGAGTAGGAATCAGAATGAGAGAATTAGGAATTTGGAGAGACATGTTTCAGGATGCTTGGGAAGAATGGTGAATGTTTTCGATTTGAATACGAGTGTAGGCGGAAACAGATTGCTCACCGAAAACCCACATTATGAAGGTTGTTTAACCTTTTTATTTGGTGTATTCTTTCATCGATTTACATTGGAAATACTTATTTTTTTTTATTGAACAGGTTATCTGGTGTCTAGGAGCGAATCAGATGTGTCAAGGTCTTGTGTAGCTGATAAAGTGGTAATTGCTTTGAATTAGCGCTGGATCAACCAGAAAAGAAGGGCGTCCGTGACTGGCTTTGTAACTATTTTTCTCATTTCTTACCGATGAAGGAAACTTTTTGTATGGAACAATTAGCTAAGTTATATGGAAATGAAATTGTTTCATTGCATGGAACCCTTTATCTATTGTGTCTGTTAGAGATAGCCGTTTTACTTCTCATTTTTTGACTAGTTTCCAAAAAGCAATGGGAACCAATTTAAATCTAAGCACAACTTATCATCCTCAAACGGATGGACAAAGCGAAAGGACAATCCAGACGATGGAGGATATGCTTAGAGCTTGTGTAATTGATTTCGGAGGAAATTGGGACAATCATTTACCATTAATAGAATTTTCCTATAATAACAGCTATCATACTAGTATCAATGCTGCACCATTCGAAACACTTTATGGACGAAAGTGCCGAACCCCAGTCTATTGGGCAGAAATTTGAGAAAAGCAATTATCTGGACCAGAGATAGTACAAGAAACAACGGACAAGATTATTCAAGTCAATGAAAGACTAAAAGTTGCACGCGATCGACAAAAGAGTTATGCTGATAACAAGCGAAAACCGTTGGAATTTCAAGTAGGAGATAATGTATTATTAAAAGTTTCTCCATGGAAAGGAATAGTTAGATTCATCAAAAGGGGAAAGCTAAGCCCCATGTATGTTGGACCTTTTGAGATTATTAGAAGAATAGGACCAGTAGCCTACCAACTACAACTGCCAGAGGAAATGGCAAGAATACATGATGTATTCCATGTATGTAATCTCAAAAAGTGCTTAGCAGATGAATCGTTAGTGGTACCTCTTAAGGATATAGAGGTAAATGAGAAGCTTAAGTTTGTAGAGAAACCACTACAAATTGAAGACAATAAGATCAGGAATCTCAAACACAAGAGATTAGTTCTAGTCAAAGTATAATGGGATTCCAAGAGAGGACCAAAATACACTGGGGAACTTGAATCAGAGATGCAAAAGAAATATCAACACCTGTTCCAGTAGACCTCGAGGACGAGCTCTAAAACACGGTGGGGAGGTTATAACAACTCTCCCAAAATACTTATAACACCCCTATACGTCCTAAAATACATCTCGTATACGAAAAACGGCCCCCAAATACCTTAAATAAAAACAAAAGTCCAACGTCGCTCGCGGGGCGCGACTCACCTTTGTGTGTCTGTCGCGCCTGGCCACCAGGCTTAACCCGGTGCCGCCATGTGGCATCAGCGTGTCGAAGCTACTGGGTCGACTCATCCCAGCTACACCCTACAATGCCTAGCTCGCGGGGCGCGAGAACCCCCTTTGTTTATCTCGCGGGCCGCCAGGAACCCCTGGTCAGGCCCTATAAATGGAGCAGTCGAGCTTCATTGTTCGTCGTTCAAATCTCGCAACTCTCTCTCAAATTCTGAATATTAGAATTAATCTTCGGGTATTATACCCCCTAATTAGCGAAGCTCTGCCTCGTTGTAAGTATTATAACCCCGGTTACGTATTATATACGCTGCCCGATTGATCTAGTGTTCCGTAACGCATGTCGAGGCTCTGCCTGACTTAGTCGTTGGAGTTCTGTCTCGGGGAGGGTATAACTAATGTAAATATTGGGTTATTATACTAACGCGTGTGCATTGTTTAATTTATTAGATTATAACCAGGAAATCACAAGGAATTACCTAAATTAGCAATGTGAGTAATCCTTTCTTTTTGTAAACTGTTTTTACAAAACCTCAATTATTTTACATGATAATTAACAGTGATTGAGTATTTGTAATTCTACAATTATCGTCGGTATGTTAGGGTTTTGTATACAAAATTTGTTACTACACTGTGAGTAGTAACATGACCACAAGTCAGGATTGGCAGTGCCGTGGGTTGTAATTAAAGTAGATGTAAACAAATGTAATTGCTGGATTGCCCTCAATACTGTACAATGATAAAACCTGTTTTGATTAAACTGGGATTCACTCACCAGTATTTCCCACTGACAAATATTTTTAAAACGCGTTTCAGGTAACAAAATGTGAAAGCCAAAATAGAAGCCAGCTGGAGAGCACTGAAGGCTTGAAAAAGTAGCTATAAAAGTTACCTAAATAAAGAAGAAGTTTTATTTCAATAAATTAGGGTTTATCCCTACAAACTGATTATGAATGAAAACTTGGGTTTTACCCATGTGTTTAATATTTATAAAATGAGGTGTTTTACTCTGATAAAATATTTTCTAACTACGGTCCTGATGTAAATTCCGCTGCCAAAATTAAATAAACACCGATACCACCGAATGTGCGAAGCTCGCGGCTGCCCGCCTCATGAGGCAAGAGGTCGGGGGTTGCGACATGATTTACACATGAAATATAATATATTATTAAATGATTAACTCACATATTATTTAATCATTCCTTTAAATCTTGACCTTTTGTATACCACAAAATTGAATCCTTACCACTTGGACACTAATGTCATTTTTCAACACCTTAGTACTACTAGAACTAAATTGGTACATATAAAATGATTGACATATCATTCAACAACTTTACTTAAACAAGTAGTTTAATAGTCAAAATTTGTAGCCAATGATCCATAGCCCAATTGGTTATGGGGAGGTGTGGTGGGAGTTTTCACCCCTCAAGGTCACGGGTTCGACCCTGCCTTGTGGCGGTTTCTCCCTTCCACTGGGGATTTCACCTGGGGGAGAACCCCGATCCTGGGTGGACAGGTTACATGTACAGGCATGGCCCGGGGTGTAAGCGGAGCTCCACCGCCATCACCAATAGCCGTTCAAAAAAAAAAAAATAGTCAAAATTTGTAAACCATTTATTGTAATATTTCAAAAACCGATCCCAACTTTATCGGAAGAAAAAAAAACATGTAGTGAAAGACTTCACGAGTTTGCAATGTCAGACGTCAATATATCAACACAATTTATGAAAAATATGATGTTGGTTGAAACCACAATATTTTTTTTTTTTTGAAAGAAGAACTTCATTAAAAACACCGGAGCCCGAAAACCGAGCCCGAAGAAAACAACACAACCAAAGAGACACCACTACATAATTACAAATTTACACCAATCACTCCAAAGAACGGAGCGGAAGGAGGATCTATTCTTGAACCATAAATAACCCAAAGATCTAATGTCGCTAAAAATCTCTTCCACCTTAACCAGGGAGCCCGAGAAAACCGCCTTGTTCCTAGCCTTCCAAAGACACCAACACGAGATAATAATAATGCCTTGAACTACCTTCCTTTCCGTCGCCCCCATTCTACCGAAACAGTGTACTTCCAACAAATCCTTAAAGGAAAACGCATAGATGTCCGGCAATCGGCACCACCTACTCACCTTTTGCCATATAATAGAAGCCGTATGACACGAAGTAAAAAGATGGACAGCAGTTTCGTCTTCACAGCCGCATAAGGAGCAGACCCCGGTACCGACCAAAATACCCCTCTTTCGCAACGCGTCAGCCGTCGGGATACGGTTCAACTCCGTCCTCCACGCAAAGATATTGCACTTCAAAGGGACCCACTTGCACCAATCAAGCACATACTGATTATCCACGGAACAGTTGCTATTCAGCAGGTTTTTTACCGCCCTAACCGAGAACGAACCCGAAGAATTTCCCCGCCAATTCCATTTATCCCTACCGGAGCTGAGCGAAACCGCAGCCAACTTCCCAGATAACCCGGAAAATTCCTCCAGCTCCAACTAAACCAAAGGTTAACCATATTCAACCCAACTAAACCAAAGTTTAAAGTTTCGATCTCACCGACTTGATCATTTTTTATCGTCTATTTGAAGTAGTTTACCTGAATGTATACACGCGACTCAATTCGAGACACTAGATTAAGTTATTTAAAAGGAAATACTCATTTGACAAATGGGTTTAGTGTACGCCAACGATGGGGGATAGTAGGCATACGATAACTCTATTTATCATTTTGGGCGTATTTTTTTTCATGAGTCCAGGCTAGTCAGGGTTGGCCCTAAGAGTTTGCCAAGTCGGTGACCGCACATGGGCCATATTTTGGTGGGAGGGGGGGGGGGGGGTGTTTTTCCTTGTTTAACATCTTTAAAAAAAGGTAACTAAATAATCTAGAATTTAAACATAAATGTAGTGACCCTGAAAATGGTAAGGCCCCCTTCAAGCCATAGGGGAAGTCACGGGTTCGAGAGTTGGCTTACTTTTTTAACACTCACCACTCCTCCCTGTTGTTTCATTTGTGGTTTACTCATCCCACATCCGCTCATTTCTCCTCCCCCTTTGTTTCATTTGTGATTTACTTATCCCACGTCGGCTAAATGAAAAAAGTTTTCCCTTCTTTTGTCCTATTAACAGCAAACTTGAGAGATAGCTTCTCTCTATAAATTCGAAACTTGGTTATCTCTCAATGACTACTTAAACACAAATTAAAGAAGGCTAAACAAGTTTAATTAGTACTTGAACTCAAGACAAAATGAGCCTAGCTGAGTTGGCTGGATTTATAAAACAACTTGAGCCGAGCTCATATATTCAGCCCGGTTTAAAAATCAAGCCGAGCTTGGTCGGTTAGAAGTCGAGCTTCGCTTGAGCTCGCATCAGCTCGGCTCATAAACAACCCTAATGTAAACAATTAGCGTGTCACTAATAAATATTGTTTATATATATAAATTTTTATTTTAAGGGCCACTTTTATTAGTTGTATAGGCCCTAGAAAATCTACAAACTGGCCACGAGCGTGTTGGAAATTATGCCATTCGATCAAATAAAAAACATGGTATGAACGAAATCGTTCTACTCTTTTTTATAATATATCAACTCATTTATATATTATTATTTTGCAACATATTGTTGCATTAGGAGTTGTACCCATTGCTTAAAGTTTAGTACTATTAATTTGCATTGTTGCATTATATTATATACTATTAATATTAATATTTATATACTATTAATTTGAAACATTAGTAAGCATGTTTAGTTGTAAGTTATGCTTAAATGTTTGTACCTTAATCAAATATTGGTTGTCAGTTGTGTTTATGTGCTTGTACCTTAATAATGTATTCATGTTTAGTTGTAAGTTGTGCTTAAATGTTTGTACCTTAATCAAATATTGGTTGTAAGTTGTGCTTAAGTGGTTGTACCTTAATCAAACAATGGTTTCATTACCTTACCAAATTCAATATGTTTTTTATGCATGTATGGTTGTAAATTATGCTTAAATTGTTGTACCCTAATGAAATAATGGTTTCATTATCTTACCATATTCAATCGGTTTGATCCATTCAAAGTTGTGTTGTTTTATTTGTAAATTATTATTTATAATAATCTAACTAGTTTAGTCAAAATCTTGTATAAATATAATTTGCAACATATTGATGCAATGATTGTTGTAATGTTTGCATTATGGTTTGTATAGTGGTAATGATATATATTATATATAGATTACGATGAACCTGTCAAACTGGAAAAATAGACGCGAGTTCATCGTAACGCGCGAGTCCTAGATCAACTTAGTTTTTTTATTCTATGTTTTACGTTTCGGTTTAATTTATTCGCATTAACACCGCAACTTCAATGTCGGTGGTCGCTGGCAGTAGTGTGGCATTAGTGCTCGCCCCCGCCGCAACGCGGTGGTTGTTTAATACTAGTTCTTTTTATTTAAGAGATATGCAAATTCTGATTTAAAGCGTATAAAAAGAAATTATAAAAGTTTTTTAAAGTTATTTATTATTTGTATAACAAAAATCAAAGTTTTAAGTATTCTATCAATAACCCCTAAATAGAAGGGCTGAAATGAAAGTTCATACTAGAATGGCGCTGAATACTTTGTCACCAACGTTATTCCGGCGAAATCAAACTCTCCGGCGACCAATGTTTGACATTTAGACATCACTGAAATCTTGGAATTAACCAATCCCGACGTAACCGTGTGTAACCGATTTGGATTTAAATTCATTCATTAATCGGCGAGCTTCTATATAACCAAACCTCAGAACCATACTCGCAACTTTCCCCAAACTCCAATTTTCTTGTTTCGATTCTCTGCGTGCTCGTCGGATTATCACCACAACCCCAATCTCATCATTCACCAATCATTTTTCGTCCCCGGAGGAGGTAATAGTTATACGCTTTCTATTCGGTTTCGTCTATACATCGAAAGCCCTCTGCCTAGATCGTGAAGATTCTTTTGAATCAAGGTCTAAGACACGTTTGGCTAATCTTTTTGAAACAACTTATGATTTAATGACTTTTAAAAAAATCATAAGCTTCAAAATGATGTTTGGCAATGAGGTATATGCGAGGAGAAAAATAACTTTTCTAAAAAATCACTCCACTTTTTCAAAAAATCAATAAGAAGTTTTATAAGCACTCTCAAACACCCCCTTAATAAAAAGGGATTGCGGGTAACTTGTCCCGTTTACCCACCCGTCATTCTTATATGATTTTTCTATTGTTTAAGAAAAAAACGGATTGTTTAAAAATAAATAAACTAATCAAGTTAATGTAATGACCTATTACAGATCTAGATTCTAGGGTTAATCGACATCTTATAAAATTGAATTACAAATTCCAAAAAAATAAAGGTTGGACATATGTCAGAACGTCACAAAACGATGGTTTATCTTTGTTATAATAGAGCAAGTTTGAATAGTTGCAAGAGAGAATCATATTTTATTACCAAGTCAATCCATGCCTCAACGTTTAGACCGGTGGGTATGGAGCGTAAGCTGTGGAGTTGAAGGGGGTTTAATGTCGGCTACATCATCCCGGCTTAGTGTTGGGTTTAACGTTACCCGTTTGGCGTGGATATTCTGCCTGGCGGGGGGGGGGGGGGGGGTGACGTGGCGGACTATGGTTGGCTGGTTCAAAGTATAGGGTTTAAACATAAAAAAATTATCACATGGCTGGCCACGCCACGCCCCACCACACCCCTAGTTTTTGAGTATTAGCTTGTGGATTCCACCCTTATCATGTGTCGAGCAATACCCCCAACCCAAACCCCTCTACTCCACACCCCATAGTGTTAAGAAGTGCCCATAATATATTAGATTGTGTCAACTTAAAGATCTCAAATGATATGATAATTAAAGGTAGGACATACGTGTTGCAATTGTTTCCGTTTTCTAATGGTTGTGTCCTATTGGGTCTACCTAACAATGTCTATAACGAGAATGCATACTAAGTGCATCAAACGAATTATGCTATTTTCTTTTCTTAATTACATTTTTTTTTTCATTAGGTTTCGCATGATAAAGTTTTAATGATACTTGTTTCGTTGAGGGGCTGTTTGTTCACATCTGAATGGCTTCATTAAGAGGCAAGCCTCTGAATCGGTCAGACATTAGGGTGTTTGGTTCACCAAATAACAACATTTGAATCAAACCATTCAGATCTGAATGGTTCTGCTATTTTTGAGATATGAATGGAAGTTATTACATGTATACCCTTGTGCCCTAACCTAACCAAACCACATCTCCTCTTCTTCCACAGCCGCTCTTCCCCTCCTCTCCTCCACAATTCGCCGACCTCCTCAACTCCTCATCTCCACAGCATCGTCGACCTCCTCCACTCCAAACCTCCACACAGTCGCCGCCCTCCTCCTCAACCGAGACCTCTGTAGCGCACCATCCTCCTCATCCGAGACCTCTCCACGGTCGATTAAGGTACTGTTTCTATATATCTCTGTTGTTTGAGTTTGGAGTTGTCTGTTTGAATTCTTTGTTGTCTGTGATTTTGCGCCGCCGCCCTCCTCCACAGGTGTCTATCTTTGTTGTTTGAGTTTGAATTCTCTGTTGTGTATGTACAAGAACAATAATCTTTGTTGTGTATGTACAAATTTGAGTTTGAATTCTGATTTTGGAAGCTAATGTATGTTGATATATATCTCTGTTGTTTATATAATAATAACATGAATCATAATATGGTACAAGAATAATAATCTCTGTGATGTATGTACAAGTAGTTCGGATGGGTAAAAATGTCATTTTACACAGTTATTCAGATGTGCAACCAAACAACACTTTACTGGTTCAGCACTTACTAGTTCAGAGTCTCTTAACCATTCAGACCTCTTATTCATTCAGCACTTATTGATTTAGATGTTACCAAACAGCCCCTGAGTGATGATGACTCATCGATTGCATTACGATTACGAACTTATTGAGTCTATCTGCAATTTCAAAACTACACATGACAATGAATATGGTAATACAACTAAACATAGCGGCTAGGAAGTTTATCATGAAAGTGCTTTAGACATGAGCATAATGGACGCACAATCCATCCATTTAAGCAAATATTTAAGAAAACATAAAAGTTATCTAAACAATATTACTTTCTTTTACCTTTAAACACCTTTTTTGTATTAGAACAAATATCTCATTGATATACTTTTATGTCATCCTTAAGTGACATCGGGGGCGCCAAGGGCACCCTCGCCATGCACTAATCACATTTTTTTTATATTTAGTTAATTAAACCATAATATGACAGTTAAAGATTTTAAGTGAAAGTTTGTTAAAGCCCCAATGTCTACATGTAGTGATGTGTCACTTTAACGCTCCCTTCCATGCTAAACCAACGCGAGTCTAATCATATATTTTTTTAAAAAAAAAGTTAAATGTTACACTCCCCGGGTATGGAACCTATGGCCTCCTCATTCTAAACATTTACAGAGTTTTCTCTCTATCACTGGGCCAAAGCCTCGGTGGCGAGTCTAATCATATATAACACCTTAAGGGTGCTACTAAATACAACCCCTTTCTCTCACATACTTACAGGTAGGGGTGTTCATCGGGTTATTTCTTCGGGTTTCGAGTTTTTCGGGTCGGGTTGTTCGGGTTTTTCTCTAGGAAAAATTGACCCGATAACCAACCCATTTTAAAGTTCAGGTTAGTCGGGTTTGGGTTATTCGGGTTCGAGTTAGGTCAGGTTATTCGGTTTTCGGGTTTAGATGTAAAATGAAAATAAATGTTTTTTTTTTTACAAAATATCATCAAAATTCCTATTGTTACTTTAAAAATATCATCAAAGTATTTAAAAGTCTCAAAACTTGTGTTCCATCTATTAAAGACTCCAAATCTAAACAATTTTATAAGGAAAAAAAACAATAAATGTTCGGGTTTTTTTCCGGTTTCGGGTTTTTCGGGTCGGGTTGTTCGGGTTTTTGGCCTGGAAAAAGTGACCCGATAACCGAACCATTTAAAGTTCGGGTTGGTCGGGTTCGGGTTTTTCGGGTATTCGCTAATTCGGGTTCGGGTGGCTTTGAATTCGGGTCGGGTTTCGGGTTTTAGATGAAAATGAACAGCCCTACTTACAGGTGAGGGCCGCTACTTTTCTCTCACACAGGGATACCTTAATATTAATTATTATTTATCATTATATATGATATGATAACTTAATCTTAATTATTTGTTATGATAAGTTAAACGTGGATCCGAGATTTGGTAAACCGAATGATTAGAGATGTGGTTATGATCCACCACCTAAGACGGTCGTTGACTTTCCAAATATTTCTATAGGCCGGCCGGCATTTTTGCCCCCTTATAATTTGTCCTTTTTTTCGCTTCATTCGTATCGTCCTCATCCTTACCACATTATTATTAT
This sequence comes from Helianthus tuberosus, assembly GCA_030545235.1. Lineage (NCBI taxonomy): Eukaryota > Viridiplantae > Streptophyta > Magnoliopsida > Asterales > Asteraceae > Helianthus > Helianthus tuberosus. Next base: position 40,943,255 of record CM060365.1, on the reverse strand, counting down.
TATTCAGATTATTATTATTTCATTTTGTACTGTGGATATGAATTAGTCCCACATCACCTTCGTGTTATCTCTTTCAATCCTCCACGTTTCCTTCTTCTCATTCCCAACAACAACAACATTCAATCGTAAGTTTTTTCATCAACATACCATTAGGGTTTATCTTCCTTCTTCCATCTGTTGATTGATTCAACGGTTTGTTTTTCATCTTTTATTATCAATATATCTTCTTCGTGTGTGGTTTTAATATATTATTATGATTATGATTATAATTCGTAATGAATTGAAACAAATTGAATAATAATTACCCAAAAACATGCAGATGATGATCAATATTCGTGTGTATTTTAATTTTAATTTTGATCATGATTATTTTCTTATTGTTTGTTTCATTATATTTTAAGGGTTTGTGATGTTATGGTGAGTTATTCTTTCTATTTGGGGTTTAGGGGATTAAATTTTGAAATATTTATATAATTATTAATCAAGGGTTAACAGATTATAGGTGTATGATTTTCGTTGTTTTCGCGATTAGGATAGCATAATATTGTGTTGTTTAAGGCTTTACATGATTTGATAAGGTTTATTAAGGTTTTATTTATATCTAATTTTAGAAAAAAAAATTATGGCAGATAAGGGATTTTTAGAGACAGTTATATGGATGGATCTTGTAGTAAACGAGGTGTTAGTGGGATTTCTGCTACGAAAAAGAAACCGATCGCTGCTGTAAAAGATACTGCTGGCGCTCGAGATGGAACCGGTCAATTATGCAATCGAATCGGTTGCAGTGGCAGAGTTAATCATAATAATAACAAAGGTACTAAAAATAAAGCCTTAGAAAAACCAAAACCCTTGAAGCCTTCTGTTCGTTCGTCGACTAGCAAGGAAATAGTAACCGGCAGTTCATCCAAAAAATGCTTAAAACCTGTCGACAATTCGGACAAAAGGGTGTGTTCTAAGATGGAATCAAGCAGTGGTTCGAATGAGTCTGGAATTCGAGAACTTAATGTGTCTGGGACTCAAACCCGTAAGTTGAAATCTAAAAGTGTTGAAGTTAGGAAGGAGGACAATAGTTTAAGAGTTCAAAACGGCGAGTTAAACAACGGCAGGAAGAAAAGACTGACGCAAGGAGAAAGTAGTTCATCTGGTAAAGGTAAAAAGATCATTGGGGTGTCGATGAATGAAGGGCGTGTTTCTGATTCGAAAAACTCAAGAAATATGGTTTCTTCTAGAACAAATGGTGTTTCATCGGTTAGGACACGAAAATCTGTGAATTTGGAGAATTCCAAAGGGTCTAACAGTCAGCAGTCTGCTAATGATATTGCCAACATGCCGCAAGCTCAAGAATCAAGTCTTAATGGTGATCAGAGTACGAGTGATACTTCTACAGATCGTTCAGTTGTTGGCTTTGGGAATGATAATGGAACACGGCATTATAGCATAGATGGAATTACAGATGTAACTTCTCTGAGTTTGTTGATTTAAATTCTCAAGGGATCAAAGGATTTGATTTCTTTTACTTTATTTTTCTATTTTGATGTCATATGTTATGTAGTAATGTTGCGTTTTGTAACGTGGTCCTTTGCAGGTACTACTGGCACTTAATAGGTTCGGACAAGATGAAGAGTTAACATACGAGGTAATTAGTCTACTGTCTTTATAAATTATAGGTGACAACTCCGACCCGTTTATGGGTAAATGGACTCGAAGTCGCCCAAAGTATTTTCTGAATGTCTAAACCTTGTAAATCGTTATTAAAATAAATTAGTGTGATAATATCGTTTTTTTTTTCTGTAATTATATATACCAAATACTACATCAACAATATGTGGAATTTTATTCTTATAAAGAAGCAACCTAACTATGCATACATGTGTTGTAATGTAAGCTTAGGGAGTTTTTAAAAAAAAAATGGACATTTTCCTTTTCAATCTTAAAGTTTTAATGTCTAACAATTTAAGTTTTAAGTTTAATCTTTGTTTCCTTTTTAACCCTAAACTTTTAATCTTTGATAATTTAAGTTTAAAGTTTTAATCTTTGGTAATTTAACCCTTTTGATTAATTTGATTTTTCCCTTCTAATTCAAAAGTTTCTATCTTATACGATTTAACCCCTTTGATTAATTTGATTTTTCACTTCTAATTCAAAAGTTTCCATCTTTTGCAATTTAACCACTTTGATTTTTTTTACTTATGTGTGGTAATCTTGGCTTTGGAGGTTTTTCAAACAAAAAATGGTTATGCATGTGGTTGTTAAAACGTTGGCTTTTGAGGGTTTTTAAAAAAAAATTGATTTTTTTACTTTTCACCCAAAAGTATTTCATAAATTACTTTTAACTTAAAACTATTTGTTTTTTTTTTTTACTTTTAACACAAAACTTTTTATCTTTTGCAATCTATCCTCACAACTTTTTTTTTTACTTTCAGCTTTGGTCCTTTATAGCTTTTGTTTTCCGCAAATTTTTCGCTTTATGCTTCGTTCTAAATTTTGTGACTTAACACATCGCAACGTGCGTCTTTGGTTTAACGTTTTTACGTTTCGTCTATTTTTTCCCGTTTGACAGGTTCAACATAACGTGCGCGTCATAAATCGACTTAGTTATAACTAAAGAATCCCCGCCGCATTGCGGCGGGTCGTAATTCTAGTTAAACATAAAAAAGATAATAGTGTGTGTTGGCCCGGCCGACCCGTTACCTAACTTGCCTTCCGCTACCGTTAAGTAAAGTTGTAAAAATGAGGTCAAACTTGCACATGGTTCTAACGTTACTTTTATATCTACAGCAATTACTCTCACTCGAGGCAAGCTTATTCTTTGGCGGGCTTAATTTCTTTGATCAACATAGGGACATGAGACTGGATATTGATAACATGTCATACGAGGTTTATATTCGTGCCTTTGACTCTATTATTCATATTTTATTGTTCTATCGGTTTTATGCAAATCACCACCTTCTATTAGTCAGAACATTGCTACAATTAGTGACATCCAAAATTCAATTAAAAGTTGTGAGTTAATGCTTAATTGTACTCTGTTTTTTTTTTTTCGCTCACAGGAACTACTCGTGCTTGAAGAGAAAATGGGTACCGTGAGCACAGCATTATCTGAAGAGGAATTGTCAAAATGCATCAAAACAGGCATATATGAGTGTTCGCTATCAGAGGACGGAAAAATGAGGCGTAGTGCTTGCACAGACGACAACAAATGCAGTATTTGTCAGGTGATTATCGTATTTTTACATTTGCATAAACTTCATACAATGTTATACCCTTTCAAAAATCTTCCTACTCATCGTCCTGAGCCACATGGCAATCATCTATACCTTTACGAAAGGGTCCCACTACTACATCCTCATTTGAAGGATTAACATGTGGGATTTGGAGGGTAGATAGGAAGATTACGTGGAGGAAATATCATATGCCTTAAGGTGAGATTTCCCTTGTCGGCTCATTTTCCCCATCAATGGATCAGACGAATGCAGTTAAAAGAATTAGAGAAAATGACAAATGGGTCAAAAGTTAGCTCAAGTGTATTCAAAATGCATGAAACCTGTTAATTCATTTATTATTCTATAAAATAGACATTACTGAATAGTATTTTTTAGAATCGTATTTTTCACATTACTTATTTAAAAGACTGAAAAAGAAGACAAAAACGTGTTAGCGGTGACACGGCCCATCCTATTCTGACAAGTTATGTTCTAAGTCCTCTGACCTGAAACCCAACCCGCCCGACCCACGCAAGCAAAAGTTATAAATATTGAGCTATGGGACACATCTTATGTGAGATCATATGGTCTATGAATCCCTTTAATGCTTATTGCTCGTATCAAGATTCATTTTTACTGGAAATGGATAAGTATTTATAGAGGGTAAATTATTATTATTATTATTATTATTATTATTATTATTATATTGTTTTTTTTTTAATTTTTTGCAGGAGGAATTTGTGAGGGGAGATGAAGTCGGAAGGCTGGGATGCGGACATGGGTACCATACTCCGTGCATAAACCAGTGGTTGGGCCTCAAGAACTGGTGTCCCATTTGCAAGGCTTCACCAAAACCTTTATCCACACATGCTTGATATTGGTACAAATCACATTTGATTTCCTTTTCTTTTATAGTCTCATGTACATGAATACATAGGGATGTTGGTTTTTTGGCTTTTAGAACTTTATATGGTCTCAAATCTGAATGGTTCAAACATTTTACTGATTCAGATTGTTTGTCAAAACATTAGACTATTGATTCAATTCATATTACACTTTCATACTTAACTAGTTTTGGTTATTTCCATTTTGTTGTTCCCTACGTATGGAATAATGATTTTCTTTTTATTATTTTATTGTCATATAAATTATCAATACAAGTCGTGACATGAATCACGTAGAACATTTGTCTACATATGTTAGTACTGCAATGTAAACATTTATTTAGTGATATGAATAATGAGTACATCACCATGTAGAATATATGTTCGTACTGCAATGTAAACATGCTATCGTATGTTTGATGTTTTTTCTACTTCAAAATTATATAGAGACATTTCGGTTATGATAGAACATACTTGAAGAAAGTGGTAATTTATATAGTACAAGTCTACAATGAACACAAACACAAGTACAAGAATTAGAGGACCTTAAAACCAAAAAGACACCCAATTCGCCCACTCCAAATCTTTGATCTTTATCCATAGAATTCCTATCGATTTAACCATTTCTAGAATCCCAGAATGGAAATTTTAGCTCCTGAGAACATCACTTTGTTTCGAGTTTTCCATATAGTAAAATGATGGATTGTACCAGTTTTTTTCTTGATTGAGCTGTCTTGTATGTGGTTGTGAAGATTCAATAAGTATTTTAATTATAAATAGCTCAACGAGACATCTATAGAGCACGCCATCCTCTATGAGATTTCGGATGGGTTAAGAGGCCTCCATTGGATCATTGATTCACAACCTAACATATACTAGTCATCACCCCTTAATGAAGGTATAGTCGCAAGAAAGGAAGCTTATTCCTAACACTCCATGTATCGACGGGTTATTTCCAACCTCAAAATAAAGATGATACTTGGCGTTGGCTGGGTAAAGAGGGGGAACGATTTATGGTCTCCTCGATGTTAGACCGGAGAAAACGGATTCCCAAAAAAGTGACGATATTCGCTTGGAAAGGCCACAATCAAAATTGGATCCCTACGATGGAGCTCGAAAACGAGTCTTCTGATTGCACGCTTTGCTCGGATGGGGAGGGGACATGCGAACACCTGCTGTCCGGTTGCGCCTTTGCCTCTCACATTTGGTTGGCAATGTCCAATTGGTGCAAGATCTCCCCAATTTTCGCGTTTTCGACATTGGATCTTTTCCGAGTGCATAAGAACCATAACCTTAAAAGTGATATTCTGTATGGAATCATTCTTTCGGTTTGTTGGATTATCTTTGGGTGTTTTGAACGTTGCTAAAGTGGTGGAAGATATCAAATTGTGTAGCTTTCTTTGGACTAAAAATAGACCGTTTTATAAGAATTTAACTGGTCGGATTGAGCCAAATGCCCGTTGTAATGTTATTTTGTATTGTTGGTTCACCTTGCTAGTTCTACTGAAAGTAACAGTTCAATAAAAAAGAGTTATACTAAAAGGGTGTTGCTATTTAACTATTACCCTATCATTAACTTACATGATTTTTTTTTCTAGTGAATGTAAATTTATTTAATTTTATTATTTTATAGTGTTATGGTTTTTATATTTGAATAAAAATAAATCTGAATAAAAGTATATCTTAATATATATTGGTATGTTCAACAAAACCCAAAAATTTATTTGAGCATAAATTGTATCATTATGATTTATGAGTAAATTGGATACAGAAATGTACAGATCCAATCAACTAAAAATAAAAAATATGCATTGTTTTCTTGGTTAAAAAATCATCATAAAATTTTGTTTTTTTATTAGTTAAAAAAAAACAATTAAATTTAAATTAGTGTGCATTCACCCATGTTGCAAAGCAGGATTCGGTCGATATTGGAAATGAAAAGGAGTGAGATATTATGTTCGAAACATATAGGTTCTTTTTTTTCTAAATTTATATAAATGTTGTAAATCTTAAATGATCTATCTAAAAAGCTTTATTAAAGGAAGATAAACATACAAAAAAGCTTTATTAAAGGAAGATAAACATACAAAAAACATGAATACGCGTGGGTGAATGAACATATTTCTGAATATTGACAAACACAATTGATCGAACTTACAATTTGTTCATGTTTGTGCAAATACTCAGTCAAACGGGATTTATTGTTCATGCTCGTTCATTTATTAAACGAACGAATGTAAATGAACCTTTCGCCAAGCAACTCATGAAGGTACGTTGAATGTTCAGTTCGTATGTAGCCCTACATTTGACCGTAGACATGGCTCTATGACAGACCCAATAAAATTAAATGTATCAATATTCGATACCCCATGATATCTATATGTATATGGATAAAATAAATTACATAAAGGCATTGAAGGAAAAAAAAAAACAAAACTGAAATTGCCTTTTAGTTTACTTAAATGTAGACGTGACTCTATATGATTAACCCAATAAATTACATGCATCAACACCTCATGATTTTTAAAGGGTCTACATATTCACACACCCTAGTCCTTATTTACACACCCTCGTATACGCCTCGTATAGGTCTATACGTAGCGTATAACCTTTTTCAATTTTCAAGAGAATCTCTGATTATGTCATATTTTGTCTTATATGCCTCATATAGGCCTATATAGGGCATATAGATGAAAAAGACCATTTTACCCCTGAGTTAGGTCTAGACTGGGGATAAATTGGTCTTTTTTGCCTCTCTTATATGCCTAGTATGGGCCTGTATGAGGCGTATGTATATAATGGTCTTTTGGACCCCACTATACGCCCAGTCTAGCCCTATATGGGGCATATATTTTTAAATTTTTTTTTGTTTTCTCTTTTTGATATCCATAACACTAATATTAATTATAAAAAAACTCATATTAATATCAATAACACTAATATAAATTATGAAAAACTCATATTAATTATAATAACACTCATATTAATTATAAAAAAACTCATATTAATATCAATAACACTAATATTAATTATGAAAAACTCATACTAATTATAATAACACTAATATTAATTATAAAAAACTCATATTAATATCAATAACACTAATATTAATTATGAAAAACTCATATTAATTATAATAACACTCATATTAATTATAAAAAACTCATATTAATATCAATAACAATAATATTAATTATGAAAAACTCATATTAATTATAGTAACACTAATATAGGCCTATACGAGACATATAGGAGCGGTCAAACCAGAACTGACATGAGTCAGACACTGAGTTTGATGTAACCCTATACGCCTCGTATAGGCCTATATGAGGCATATACGAGGCAAAGGGTGTTTAAATAGGCAGCCAGGGTGTGTGGATAGTTTGAGCCTTTTTAAAATGTATATGGATAAAATAAATTACATGAAGGCGTATAAGAAAAAAACCTGAATGAAGTTGCCTTTTAATTTACTTAAATCTAACTTGCTAAAAATATTAGCATTAATGTTGCTAAAATAAAAGAGAAATCATATTTGTGATTTAGAACTAATTATTTTTATATAAATATGTTTTAACCCATCCTCATTTGAGTATTTAATTTCTGTTAAAAAAATTAAAATGTTTAATTATTTTTTAATTTTAACCTTTAGGTTAGGTTAAACCTCATTAAATTAAACTACATTCTAATTGATCTATTATAGTTCCTTTTTGGTCAAAACTAGTTAATTTTGACGGCATCCTACATTTATTTAAACTACTACAAATATAAGAAGGTTACGTCACCAAGCAATAGTTCCTCCCTTCAATTGGGCAAAAGGGCGGCACGGGTAATAGTGCCAGGCAGCTGTCTGGCACTCCCTATTGGCCCAACAAAATTACGATTTTATCCTGATTTAAAATTACGCTTTTGCCATCAGTTCAAAATTATGTTTTCGTCCCCGCTTAAATATAAATTTACGCTTTTGCTCCCAGCTAAATATTTCAATTTTACCCCCGGTTAAAAAATTACGATTTTGCCCCATTTCATTTACATTTTTGCCACTAGTTTTTCTCCCTTAAAAATACGATTTTCCCATCAGTTCAAAATTATGTTTCTACCCCCACTTAAAAATAAATTTACGCTTTTGCTTCTGGCTAAAAATTCCAATTTTGCCATCGGTTCAAAATTACGATTTTGCCCCGTATAAATTTATAGTTTTGCCATTAGTTTTTTTTCTCACAGCCAAGTTACGATTTTACCCTCAACTTAACTTTACATTTTCCCCATCGTTTTTGTTTGTTTTCCTGGTGACATTACAATTTTGCCCCCAGTGTAAAACTACAGTCGTGCCGGCAACTTCCTGGCACTCCCCCGTTGGTCCATTTAGTTTACAATTTATCCCCGAGTTAAATTTATGATTTCGCCCTCAGTTAAAAATTACGTTTTTCCCATCGTTTTAGTTTTTTTTACTAAAACTATAAAGGTTTTTGTTTTAATTGGTTTACTACGGTCTTACCATCGCTTTTGTTTTTTTTTTCCCTAGCAAAATTATAGTAGTGTTTTTTTAATTGATGGTTACGTCAGCAAGCAATAGTTCCTCCCTTCAATAGGGCAAAAAGGGCGGCAGGGGTAATAATGCCAGGCAGCAGCTGCCTGACACTCCCCTATTGGCCCAACAAAATTACGATTTTATCCTGATTTAAAATTACGCTTTTGCCATCAGTTCAAAATTATGTTTTCGCCCCCGCTTAAAAATAAATTTACGCTTTTGCTCCCAGCTAAATATTTCAATTTTACCCCCGGTTAAAAAATTACGATTTTGCCCCATTTCATTTACATTTTTACCATTAGTTTTTTTCCCTTAAAAATACGATTTTCCATCAGTTCAAAATTATGTTTCTACCCCCACTTAAAAATAAATTTACGCTTTTGCTCCTGGCTAAAAATTACAATTTTGCCCTCGGTTCAAAATTACGATTTTGCCCCGTATAAATTTATAGTTTTGCCATTAGTTTTTTTTCTCACAGCCAAGTTACGATTTTACCCTCAACTTAACTTTACATTTTCCCCATCGTTTTTGTTTGTTTTCCTGATGACATTACAATTTTGCCCCCAGTGTAAAACTACAGTCGTGCCGACAACTTCCTAGCACTCCCCCGTTGGTCAATTTAGTTTACAATTTATCCCCGAATTAAATTTATGATTTCGCCCTAAGTTAAAAATTACGTTTTTCCCATCGTTTTAGTTTTTTTTACTAAAACTATAAAGGTTTTTTGTTTTAATTGATTTACTACGGTCTTACCATCGTTTTTGTTTTTTTCCCTAGCAAAATTATAGTAGTGTTTTTTTAATTGGTTGAGAATTATTCGGCGATCGCCCCGCAACGCGGGCGGGGCATCTACTAGTTTACTACATATACATTTATAGGTTGAGGGAATAGTGCCATACAGCTTTCCTGGCACCTCCCTATTAAACCAACCTATTTTTAATTTAATTTTATTTCCAGTTTAAAATTACGCTTTCATCATTCGTTTAAAATTACGTTTTTACCCCCAGCTCAAATTAAAATTATAATTTTGCCCCTAGCTAAAAATTACGCTTTTGCTCTCGGGTCAAAAAATCATTTTTAATTTTGTTCCCAGTTTAAAATTACGGTTTCGCCCTCCGTTTAAAATTACGTTTTTGCCCCCAGTTCAAAATAAAATGTTGTTTTTCCCTCTAGCTCAAAATTACAATTCTGCCCTCATCTCAAAATTACGATTTTGCTCATAGTTCAAATATTTTCAAGTTGAGGGAATAGTGTCATGCAGCTTGCCTGGCACTTCCCTATTGGACCAACCCATTTTTTATTTAATTTTATTCCCAGTTTAAAATTACGCTTTCGTCATTCGTTTAAAATTTCGTTTTTGCCCCCAGCTCAAAATAAAATTATAATTTTGCCCCTAGCTCAAAATTACACTTTTGCCCTCGGTTCAAAAACTCATTTTTAATTTTGTTCCCAGTTTAAAATTACGGTTTCACCCTCCGTTTAAAATTACGTTTTTACCCCCAGTTCAAAATAAAATGTTGTTTTTTCCTCTAGCTCAAAATTACGATTCTGCCCTCAGCTCAAAATTACGTTTTTGCTCACAGTTCAAAATATAATTATGTTTTCCCCCCTAGCTCAAAATTATGATTTTGCTCTCAGTTTAAAATTATAATTTCGCCTCCAGTTCAAAATATAATTACGATTGTGCCCTCTGTACAGACATACATGTTATGAGAGAAATATTCGGCTTATTGCCCCGCAACGCGGGCGGGTCAAAAACTAGTTGATGGAACAATTATAAGTTATATTTAAGCACCAATCATGTGAGTGCACGAGAAGCATTTCACCCTCCCCGTCTACAAAATGGCATTGGCCAAGCTAAATAACAATCTCAATCAAGTGTAATATATAGATACACTAGAGTACAAACACGACCATCTCCAACCTCTTCACCAACTTAGACGGCCATACCACTTTCACCTTCTTGGCTTCTTTCAATACATACTATGCGCTCGACTCCATGGCCACTCTATACATTATCACACATGGGTACTTTCTTCCAGTGATGGGTCCAGAATTTTATTCTAATGAGTTTCTTTTGATAAATCTTGTTTAATTCGAACTAATCTTTTTTTCTAAATTCTATAAAGTTATTTTTTCATTTATTTCAAACACACTAGGTTTTTAGGAACACACAAATGTAGGCTGGATCAGCCATGCTTTCTTCTAATCAACAACATTGTTATACTTGTATCTTCATTGCATCCTTTTTCAACACCACCCTTTTTTTGCTATTAAAAAAAAGAGAGAGAGAGTTAAATGCTATTTTAGTCTTTGTGGTTTGGATCATTTTGTCAGTTTAGTCCAAATGCTTTATTTTTTATCTGTGGGTCTAAAAAGGTTTCACCATTATCATTTTAGTCTACTGGGTTAACTTCATCCATTATTTCTGTTAATGAGAAGGGCAATTTGGTGATTTATAAGGCCAAATTGCCCTTCTAGTTAACAGAATTACATATAAAATGACCGAATTGCCCTTCTCGTTAACAGAGAAAATGGATGTTGCCGGAGAGAAGAAACGGAGAAAAGGTGGGGGGTAAGGTTGCAGTGATGGTCATATATGTAGGGTGTTGTGTTGAGGAAGATATATTACTCAAGTGGAAAAGACGATTATACCCTTTGACCGTTAAAAACTTACGTTGACTTTAAACAGCATTTGACAGTAGGGGGTAAGATTGCAGCGTTTCGCATTCGTTTGGGGGGGGGGGGGTAAGACAGCAAAAATTTCTTGGTAGGGGGTAAGGGTGCCAATGGGCTCTAACCCCAGGGGGTAAAATTACATTTTACTCTAAAGTTTAACATTATTTTCAAATTATCTACAGAATTTATGATATTAAAGATAAGTATGAAGTTGTGAGTGATATGTTGATGGCAATATATTTTTTTTTTCTAATTTATTGTTGTATAGCACTCCTAGAAATATATCATTTGTATGATTTAGATAAGTTATAGCGAATGAGACACGTGTAGCTTTTTTTTTAAATAGGTAATAATAGATTGTATACATAATTATATAAAAAAACTTTAAAAAGTTGCCAATTCATATTTGTAATTCGGATGGGAATGGGATTTTTTTTTATTATTTGTTAATAAATAGTGACTTCTTTAATGGCGTATTAGTTGGATCTTATAAAAAAACATTGTTATATACAAATGATTCAGTTTGGTGATGTAGGTTAGGAGTAGAGCAAAATGAAAAACAAAATATTTTGCTTAAACTAAGAAATTGCGTATCTCATATAATGATATTAAAAACTTTATATCAGCATCCTGTCGCAACGAGCGGATAGCGTCAACTCATTTCTTAATAAACATCAACAAGTACACAATGGTTATTTAAAGTCCCAAACGGGACTCCTCAACTGCGAGTAACATAAATATAACTATGATAACTAACTAAACCACTTGACCAACTGATAAACTGTTGACTCAGTTGACTATTTCTAACATTGACCCTCAAGTTAAATGGCGGTACCGATATGCAGCTTTGATCTGAAAGACGCAAACTAAGTAGATGTCACTGCTTGCGAGAATTCTTGCCGAATAAGAGTTGAGAACAAGTATACACAAATGCTTATCATGAAAAACTAAAATACAGAGAAGCAAAGAATTTGTGTGCATGTAATTCTATATATTTCTGAGTCATATATGAAGGGTCAAAGTAAAAAAAAGCTTTTCCTTTGAATAACACGATGTTAAATTATCCATAAGACTAGTTTTCATTATTTTACCAATCATACGACACACACGTACATACATATATAGCACTTTTTTTTCACAACATTAATTGGTTCCAATGGACCAACTGAACAAATATGATCTTTTTTAAAAAAAATTAAAAATATAAATAAAACAACTTGCAACACTCAAATCAAACACAACAATAATAAGTGATGGTTCATCTTCGAAAAAAGCATTCAGATCGAGATGGTCAATCATTTGCGACTCCAGACAGCGAAATAAGTTTGAACAGCAGTAAGAAAAAAAGCTATGGAAGCTGCAAGAAGTGAAATAAACCTCCATGGACTCTTGCGATATTCACGCCTAAGTTCGGAAATAGGTGTGTTACTCCAACCTTCATAATGACTCTGTATCTCATCCTTAAGTTTCATATATGTTGAATTACGCGGAGCTAAATCTGCAGCTATTTCATTGAAGAAATCCACGACTTCATTATCAGTCCCGAAGTGGTGTTGAAGCACCCCAGCTTTTTTAAGAACCCTAACGTCCTCATGGTTACCAATCAGAGACCGAAGAAGGCAAACGTACGATGCAAACCATGCATCTTTACCTAAGCACGTTTCATAGGGTATCAAGTTTAACAAAGCAGGCTTGGTGCGACTCAACAAGGTTATTGGTGGGAGTTGTACAGCAGCTGAAAACTCAAACCAGCCCTTAGAGAACCTAACGTTAGTTAAAGAAATAGGGTCACGTGGCTTGAAATGAATCCCTACATCCAAAAGCTTGGTGAAGAGGAAATGCTGAAAGATTTAAGAAGCTTTTGTGAAGAAGACTCGACAACCAAGTATTGCCAAAAGGTCTTCGTTAAGATGATGTTGCTGGATTCGTGTTTTATTTTTTATTTTTATATATGAGGTTTATATAGGGGGTCTTCTTTTTTTCAAGGCTGGCATGTTCATGAGCTTTGATCAGGTTTTAAGTGTTTGTGGAGATTTGTTCTTGTTGGAAAACCAAATTCCCTTCAAACTTCTAGAAGTGGTGATGAGTTTCTTGAAAACATATCATTTTAACATCCAAGAGCTCATCCATCATATTCGTATGTTGAGGTCTTCGGATCAGAAAAGAACGTGGTTAAAATCAATACTTTGCATCCGAAGTAATCAAAGAAGTGTTGGGGAATTTCGGTTTGCCGGATGATCAGAGAGGCGTGTAATCACTCTCAGATCAAATTATTTCGGTGGTTCACCCGAATAATTCAATCGGATACAACTCTGATTTCAAGAAATTGAACCTGAGTATGTGATTTGTGTGAATTGATGAACCAGAGAATTGTGACCAAAATCTGAATACGAATTTTGGGGTTTCTTGCAGATAACTGCCTCTGGCAGTTATTTTCGAATTTTTAATAAAATTGGACCCCAGCCATGCCCCTTGGACCCCGCCAGGGGCTGCCGCCCTTTGGACACTGCTCCCAGGGGCGCTGCCCCCTTGGAACTCCCGTATAGTACGGGCTCCGCCCGTACACTTCGAATAATAATAACTCAAACAAGCGTGCACTCCCGCACCTCCTAACTTGCTTGATGTGTATTATTATTCGCTTTGATCACCAAGTCAATCCCCCCGATTACACTAAAATATCTAACAAGAAGTGGTCAACAAAGTTTGGAATCGGAGTTAACTGGCGATCATCTACTCCATCTTCTTTATCTTAGTCATAATTGTATCCATCATATTCTTTATTTTTTTCAAGAAACTCATCACCACTTCTAGAAGTTTGGTTTTCCAACAAGAACAAATCTCAACAAACACTTAAAACCTGATCGAAGCTCATGAACATGCCGGCCTTGAAAAAAAAACCTCATATATAAAATAAAAAATAAAACACGAATCCAGCATACCTTATCGCAATACTTAGTTGTCGAGTCATCTTCATAAACGTTCTTAAATCTTTCAGCATTTCCTCTTCACCAAGCTTTTTGTACAAGCTTATTAAGGCCTCCTGGTCATGTAAAAAGAGCCACCTTGCGATCTTAGGCTTGAATTTCTCGACCGCCTGGAGTTTTGGTTCTCCAAAATGGTAAGAACCAATGGAGACAGCCTGAGGAGCAAAGTATTTCTCGTAGTTGTGTTTCTCACACAGCCTGCTTGGAACTCTGGGGATTTTTGCGGCTGATGACGACGGTTGGGGAGTGTCATTGGCATCGACATCGGTAGCTGAGCCGACAATCCAGCATCCAGGCAAAGATCTCGTCATCTGGGAGCGGCGGTTTTGAGAAGAAAAGTAGAAAACCTAATTTACAGTTGCTACGAAGAATAAGATAGCCTAATTTATGTGTACTGGGCCTTATTATTAAACTCAGCCCAATATACTTGTCAAATTTTAAACTAGAGCCCGTATGCAAACTATTTATTTATTTAATAGTATTAAGCCATGCGTTGCAGCCAATGTTTTAAAAACCGGTTTTTAAGTCGTATCGGATTATGCTCTAAAATGGTTCAACCGGTTGAACCGGGTTGTATCGGGCGGTTGAACCGGGTTACTAGTTAACCCTATAAATTCCATAAAATACAAATGCATCTCAAAAAACAATCCAATCTCAACTACGATTTATGTAACTGATCATAGTTTTATCTAAAAACAACTATTTTGGTTGTAAACTATGAAGCATTTTAAGAATATTTTTATTAGTTATAAACAATATTGCATTGTATGAGGTGAGTAACAATTTCAACAACGACGAACTATTGGAATAGAAGTCACTAGATTAATTACGGGAAATATGGAAGATCAATATTACCTTAATATTGTATTTTATTAAAATTAAGAAATCAAATCTTAAGATAATGCAAACCAGTTCAATGGTTTGAACCGGATTTACTGCCGCTACATAAGATATACCGTATTCAGGTTTTACCGGCCTTTATCGTACCGGACTCATGTCCGATATCCGGTTTAACCGGTATAACCGGCCGGTTCATACCGGTATTTAAAACATTGGTTGCAGCGGTTGTCATAAAACTATGTTAAGTAGTAGCAATACTATACCATTACATGCATCAACACCACATGATTTTTAAATGTATATATGGATAAAATAAATTACATGAAGGCGTATAAGAAAAAAACCTAAATAAAGTTGCCTTTTAGTTTACTTAAATCTAACTTGCTAAAAAATTATTAGAATTAGTGTTGCTAAATTAAAAGAGAAATCATATTTGTGATTTATAACTAATTATTTTTATATAAATATGTTTTAAGCCATCATCATTTGAGTATTTAATTTCTGTTAAAAAAATTAAACTATTTAATCGTTTTTTTAATTTTAAACTTCAGATTAAACCTCATTAAATTAAACTACATTTTAATTGGTCTATTATAGTTGTTTTTTGGTCAAAACATTGTTGACGGCATCCTACATTGATAGGAGTCATGGGACCATGGGGTGTGTTTCCCCTTCCCCCATGTCTACATCACCGTCACATTACCCATCCCTTCCACCTCATTATCCTCTCCCAAAATGGGTGTGGTTCCCCCTTCTTCATTCCCCCTTCCATTATTTAGTATTTTTTATTTTTAAACACATTTTTTATTTGTCTAAAATGTATTTTATTTATAATAAATCCAAATATTTTTAACAAAAATTCAACTTTGCATAAAAATTCTATAATATTACAACTAGAAAACCACAAATTACATACTAAAGACATAAAATAAACCTACGAACACCACTACTCGTCATCAACGTGATCGACACGGAAGTTATGTGAGAGAAAAAAAATCCCCAGCATTTTCCTCATCCGATGAAGAACTCATGGCAATTTTTTAAAAAGCTTAAATTAAGGCGAGAGAAAAAAATATAAAATATGAAGAGTGTGGTGAGTTTAAAAATATATATATATATATAATTGAATGAAAGAGAAGGAAATGTAAAAGATGAAGAGGGTTGTGAATTTTGGGGATTAAATTGAGGGTTATATAATGTTTAAAATAAAAAAATAGATTTTTATGGAAATTAGTTGTTAAACAACGGTCTAATTTTTTAAATGTACGTCGGGATGAACGGGTGATTTCCCCAATTGAACCGAAATCAAGACCGGGGGGGGGGGGGGTTGTTCCCCGTCGGGTCCCCATCCACGTCGCCTTCTCGATCCTTCTTCCTGTTCCACATCTCTTGGTCTTATAAGTTATATTTAAACACCAACCATGTGAGTGCACGAGAAGCATTTCACCCTCTCCCTCTACAAATATGGCATTGGCCAAGCTAAATAACGATCTCAAGTTCTCAATTAAACGTAATATATTGATATACCAGAGTACAAATATGACCATCTCCAACCTCTTCATCAACTTAGACGACCATACCACTTTCACCTTCTTGGCTTCTTTCAACACATACTATGCGCTCGACTCCATGGCCACTCTACACATTATCATACATGGGTACTTTCTTCCGGTGGCGGATCCAGAATTTTATTCTAATGGATTCCTTTTGGTAAATTATATTTAATTCTCACTAATTTTTTTTTTTTCTAAATTCCATAAGGTTTTCATTGAATTTTTCCATTTTTTTCAAACACAGTGAATTCTTAGGAACACACAAATGTAGGCTGCTCGGTATGGGGATCGGCTTTGGACCGTCCCCTACCGGCGCCGGTCCTCCTTCCATGCTGCCCCCCAAGCCGCTTCCTCACCGTCCTTTGGAGGACGTCTCTGACGGTCCACAACAAGACAAAAAGACAGCCATCCCCTCTCTCACACATCTATACATACAATATATACATAAATATTTTAGGTCTATCCTCCCATTTCCATACCTTCATCATCTTTGCCCCATCCTCAAACCCATCCTACGTGGTGCCTACACGACGGATCATCCTCCGAAGAAGGACCATCACCATACCACATAGCCTAATCAACAACACCGTTATAATACTTGTATCTTCATTGCACCCTTTTTCAACACCACCCTTTTTTTTTGCCTTTCAAAAAAGATATATGAAGTTGACCGGTCTGATTTTGGTTAGATAACCGGTTACCGGCCTAGTTGGGCCGGGTTTGTTGCCTGCAAGTACTAAATCCTACCACTTCACTTAACACCCACAAATGGCTTCTGTTCCCTCCTTATCCCTAACCTTCATCTCTCCATATGCTCAAGCTCGCACCAACAAACCCAGAAAACAACTCACACCCAGAAACCCTAACACAAAAAAGATCAAACCCATTAGCACCCCACCTCTATCCTCCATTTCCGGTGGTCAAGCAACCACCTTTACTCGCTTACCCCCTAAAGATGACTTCTTTATCCCCTCTGATCAATCTTCAGAAATCAAGCTTGCTGATTTGGCAGTACCAACCCATAAAGATAAGAAAGTTTCTGTTAATAAGATAGAGGATGGTGATTTAGAGTTGGATAGTGATGAGAGTGATTTGGAAAATGATGGGTTTGATTATGGGAAATTTGAGTTGTTTGAGGTGAATTCAGATGATGAGTTTGATGATGATGAAGAGTATATTGTAGATGAGTTAGGGTTTGAAAATGAAAATGAACAAAAGGGTGATGAAGAAGAATTAGAATTAGGATTGGGATTTGAGTTAGAAGATGTGAGGGAGAAGGAGAAAGGGGTGCCTGCAGTGATGAGATGTTTCGATAGGGCGAAAATCTACGTTCGATCAGGGGACGGTGGGAACGGTGTGGTGGCGTTTCGGCGTGAGAAGTTTGTGCCGTTGGGTGGACCGTCGGGCGGTGACGGCGGGAGAGGGGGGAATGTGTATATGGAAGTTGATAGTTCTATGAATTCTTTGTTGCCTTTTAGGAATAGTATTCATTTTCGGGCTGGGAGGGGGGATCATGGGCAGGGGAGTAAGATGAACGGGGCGAAAGGGGAGGATGTTGTTGTGAAAGTGCCGCCCGGGACGGTGGTTAGGGCGGCTGGAAAAGATGGGGTTCCTGGTGATGTGTTGTTGGAGTTGTTACATGTAGGTGATAGGGCTTTGTTGCTGCCTGGTGGTAGAGGTGGAAGGGGTAATGCTTCGTTTAAATCGGGAACGAATAAGGTGCCGAGAATTGCGGAGAATGGTGAAGAAGGTCCTGAAATGTGAGTTCGTTTTCTTGCATTTTCTGCGTTTCCGTTCTTGTATACATTGTTGATAGGGCTGCAAACGAACCGAATGAACACGAACAAACCTTGTTCGTGTTTGTTTGTTAAGGAAATATATGCGTTCACGAACTGTTCGTGAACACTTAACGAACGGGATTTTCTGTTCATGTTCGTTTGTTAAAGAAATGAACGTTTGTGTTCGTTTGTTAATATTAGGTAACGAACGCAAAAGAATGTTCATGAACACAAACGAACACAAACTAATGTTCATGAACAAAATATATAATACACTGATACTTAAAAAGTATTATATTTGTCAGGATTGAAGTATTTAAATAAAATATAGAAATTTTAAAGCACTAATAAACCATCGAACATAAACGAACACGTTACCGAACGTTCACGAACATAAATGAACGAATGTGGCCTCTGTTCATGTTCGTTCATTTAAAGTAAACGAACGGGATTTCTTGTTCGTGTTCGTTCATTTATTAAACGAACGAATACAAACGAACTTCCCGCCTAACGGTTCACAAACTGTTCGTCGAACGTTCGGTTCGTTTGCAGCCTTAATTGTCAATTAGGGGGTGTTTGGGTGTGCATTATTGAAAGTAACATACAATAATGAATAGAACCCGTTATCTTACTCACGAACCCCGTCGGTACCCCGCTAACTAATGGGATTTGTAAAATACATCTTTTTAAGAAGGAATGCCAGTGGAAGCTGGATTTGAACCTTAATGATTATTTGTGATTGGTGTTTGTGATCAGGTGGTTGGAATTAGAGCTTAAATTAGTTGCAGATATTGGAATAGTGGGAGCTCCAAACGCGGGAAAAAGTACATTACTAAGTGTTATCAGTGCTGCTCAACCAAACATTGCAAATTACCCTTTTACCACATTGCTTCCGAATCTGGGTGTGGTATCATTTGATTATGATGCAACTATAGTTGTAGCCGATCTTCCAGGTTTACTTGAAGGTGCACACAGAGGTTTTGGTTTGGGCCATGAGTTTCTTAGGCATACCGAAAGATGTTCGGCTCTGGTATACCTCTTTTCTATTTATTTTACATTTTTGTCACACTTTCTAGGTGTTTATTTCTAAAATTTTGAGAATTATGGCTGAAAAGATTGCACTTGGGCTTTTATACCCCACAAGTCTTTAACATGTGTTACTTTACTATGTGTTTCTTTCTGCTTCTCAACCTGAAACGTTGATTTGATTACCATTGTGTTTTATTAAAGTCTATTACATCTTAATAAAAGTGCTGCAGAGAATACTGATTTTATTACTAACATAGAGGCGGCAGTTTTGATCCATTTTGTTTTGAATGGGTCGATTTGGGTTATGTTTTATCCCAAACTGGTGGGTCAAATAAAAAAGTTTTGATGAAAATGAATGGGTCAAATGAGTTGGATGAATCGTATTTTTAAAGCATACAACCTGCAATTTACTTTATAAAGTATACTATATTGAAAACATTAATTATTTATAAAAATTTGTTTTAACCCGTGACCCACCAGCCCGTTTCGCTACCTCTAATATCTAGTTAAATTTCAAAAGCTTTTCTGTTTGATGCATTTTAAGATATTATTGTGAATTAATAATTTTATCATGAAAATGGAGGCTTAGGTACACATTGTTGATGGCTCATCTCAACAACCGGAGTATGAATACGACGCAGTTCGACTTGAACTGGAAATGTTCAGTCCAGAAATTGCTGAAAAACCATATATAGTTGCATACAACAAAATGGATCTCCCTGATGCATATGAAAAATGGGAATCATTCCAGAAACACCTTCAGTCGCGTGGGATTGTACCTTTTTGCATCAGTGCAATAAATAGACAAGGGACTAGAGAATTAATTACTGCTGCTTATGAGCTTATACGCCAACAAGTTGAAGATAAAAAAGAAGATGGTAAGCAATTTTTTTTATCTTTTAGCTTAAATTCATAAGCATTTGATGTTTTTCTTTTATATATAATGATGATTTTTGTCTTGTGTAGGTTGGAGAGATCCGGTGCATTTTAGTCATGTGGCTGAAATGGTGAAAAAGCAACGAACGGCTCCCATAAATGAATTTGAGATCTCTCATGATAGTAGCTCCAATACATGGCATATTGAAGGCGCGGGTTTGCAACGGTTTGTTCAAATGACTAATTGGAGGTAAGTTTATTCTAATTGTATTTTACTTTGCTTGTTTTTTTGGTTAATGTTGTGAATTGTAATGATACTTAAATTTACTTGTTCTGCAATAGATATATGGATTCTGATAGAAGGTTTCAGCATGTGCTAGAGGCATGTGGTGTTAACAAGTCGTTAATTAAGCGTGGTGTGAAGGAAGGTGACACAGTCATCATTGGTGAGGTATGGTCAACCAACCCTTTTTGACCCGCTCCCTGTTGTTTTGTCCCAAACTCGTTACCCGACCCGATGGACATACCCATTTGTCAACTATATAATGTTTGAATACATCAAAGACTTGTGCTAATTAATATGTTTTTTATTTATGCTAGATGGAGATGGTATGGCATAATTCTCCAAACAGTTCTGGCCCTAACAGGAAGATCTCAACAGATTCTGTGAAGTGGGCTGATTGGAAACAATAAACCATATTATTCTAGTCAAAGAAAGGTGCTGGTTATTTTATGAAGGTGTGCATTTTCCAACCACATGCGCAACTTTATATATATATATATTTAAATATCGTGACTTAAATCGGTTTTGGATAACCAGTTTCGTACTAGTCACAACAAAACTAAAACTGATTATCCAAGGGTATTGTTGTTACCTTTTTTTTACCACTTTTAAACAAAGTATTTAGGTGACTTCCATTCCCATTCCACAAAACATCTCTTTACTTTGCAAAAATGACCTTTTTGTTTCTTTTTCCATTCTTTAACATATATTTGTAACAACTTATTCCATATCATATGATAACTTTCAAAATGCATATCCAATCACCCGCTTATCACTTTGCTAAACCTAATGATTTGTACAATCCTGTGTGCAGTGGATGACATATGTTGGAGTTACAGTAAGTGCTGGATATAAACGCCTCATTGGGCCGGATAATGTGACAAACAGCCGTAGACGGTTGGGCTAGAATGTCGGATCCGAATCCCATCATATGGAACCCCAAGTTGGAACTCAACAGTTTTTTCCTAATTTTTACAATTTCAAATTATTTTTATGCTGTAAAACATGGGATATTTGATTGCAATAATTTACGCATTTGTTTAGGTAGTCAAATTAATTCCTGAGGTGTCTTAGGCTCGACTTGCCTGATTTATATTTATCCTATAAAAGAGATGTATGTAATAGTTGAACATTAGATATTTTATCAATTTTCTTTCAAACGTCTCATGGTCGGTCACACATACAAATATAATCAATCCTCATTATCGTGTCATTAAAGATATAAGTTTTGCAATCTATGCCTAATGTTTTGTTAAACGATGTTGTAATCCTCTGTTCTTGTTTGTTTGCCCCATCATAATGCTAAGAGACTAAAGTTAAGCAAAAAATCTACATACCATTTTGAACAGTACCAAATATGATTTGAGGTACAAAAATCATGGTTGACCAGGACACATATCTTGAAATAACAGGGACAAATCGCCATTGATAGCATCGAAAGCTACCATCTTCTCCACAGCATTCTGTCATTTGATTCATATCGCTAAAGTTAATATGGAGCAAGCAGATAAACACAACTGGAATGCAAATATATAATCTTTATGAATATGGCACCTTATATTGCTCATCTTGAGCTGTTATCTTTTCATCACATGCTCGATCGATATGTATACCTTTAGTGGTAGCATCCAATATAAACGCTGCTCTCTTAATTACTTCTTGAGGAACACCTACAAGATTGTATGATATCGCAAGCCCGATAAAAAGAAGAAACGGAATGACCTTGTACAATAATTATTTCCCTCGAAACCAAAATTCACATGTTTTCCTTCGGTTGGGGGAACAGGAAACTTTTATTTAGGGTCACAACAGATACCTTTTTGCATTTGCTTCAAGTACTCTACCATGACAATTTGAGAGGTCAAACCACAAGAAAATGATGACAATGGAAAACCCCTATTAATAGAAAATTTAGCTGGTCGGAGAGTCTACAGCCAAAGACCCCCTCTACTTCTGCCAGGTAGGGGGTAAATGAGCCGAGCTCTGGATCTCACAAGTTGGGCTCGAGCTTGGGTCGTTTATTGTTTATGAATTATTTTATTAATTTGTTTACATACAGTTATAATTATAACTTTTATATCATATCATATATTCTTTACCTGCTATTCTTATGTAATTTGCCCTGATGATTGGAATGAAAACAGTATTATCCTTTTGAGATTGAAAAAAAAAATAATAATAATAATAACTATTATGTAAATATATAAAAAAATATACCGCTCGCAAGCCTACTTGAGTTCGATAAGTGAAGCTAGGGCACATTTATTAAACAAGCTTATTTTTAGGCTTGAGGTATGGCTCGAGCTCGTTTATGCTCGGCTCTATTCAAGCTTTTAGGCTTTTAACAAGCCGATGTCGATAGCTTGTGAGCGCTTTGGCTCGTTTCGACCCCTAAGTACAGGTTCTATTTCTATCAAAGTATGAATTCCTTACATTCTTAATATACTAAGAGTATTTGGGCAATATATCGTAGTAATTGGTAAAATGATATCCGAGGGTATAAAATTTACTCGGTGTCTTTTATTTTAATGTAGTATGGTTGAAACATACCGGCAAGTAGAGCACAATGAAGTCCTGAAACAAGAATTAAAGTGAGTGACAAAAACGAAGATATAAAAACCGAGATACAAGTGAAAATCAAATATTAACTCACCATAACTAAGAAGTGCATGTCCAGGAACCAGCCTAACATATACAAGAAGTCAGATTAACTGCACATGCTAATAAGGTAAGTTTTAAAGCGTTGATGATTTACCTATATAGAAATACAATTTCCTCGAGGGCTTCATTACTGTTGTCAGGTCTTAGCACACTCATGGTGTAGTATTTGACTTTATCTGACTGGTGTTTATCAATGATTAGAAACATTAAACCGTCACACATGGATATGATCAAGAAACTATAAATCTTTCAAAGTTATTGTATTGCATACCTGAGATAAATGACTATCAACAAATATCTGGGTCAAGTGAGTGCAAATTAGAACCTGCAGCATAAGTGCATGAGTACAACTAGGGAACAGTCTCATATGATAAATGAGTGACATTTAAAGAGTAACAAACCTTCGGGGGAGCACACATCGAGATAAAATGATCAATAGTTCCACCAAGCAGACCGATACCATCTAGAAAAATATGAACATGATTAGTGTACAATGCAAAATCGATTAAACATGGAAAATTAATGACTAACCTTCAGTAAGAGTTCCCTTGCCAAATTCGTCTAGTAAACATAATGACCGAGAAGTAGCATGCCTTTGAAGTTTTTAACATCAGTATAAACTTCCAAAAAAAAAAAATTGATTGGATGGTGAGATCTCATTCAGTTTACATAAAAGATACCTTAGCATCATTCCAACTTGGTGCAAATCAATCATGAATGTGGATTGTTCGGCAGTCATAAGCTTGCTTCCCATGGCACAGAAAATTCTATCATTTGCCATTTATGGTGGTCAGTCTTCTATTAGTAAACTCATTTCAAGATTATTATAATCGCATATAAAATAAAAAGGATTAAAAAAACCCAACCTATCAGTTAAGCCCACTTTCGCAGCATCTGCTGGAACAAAACTTCCAATGTGGGCAAGAAAAACTATTAATGCTACCTGCATTTTAATTTTTAATGACAATGTGATTGTTGAATTAGAAAAAATCAACCATGATAACTTTTGATTTTCCGTGACCGTCGAACACGGGCTTCATAGGACTCTATGTGAAAGTTTATATGAAACAAATGAAAATAGAAACATATGCTATATAGATATAACCTGCTTTATGTATATGCTTTTTCCTGAATAATTAGGTCCTGTAATTATATGAACGTTCCCTGAAAAATGAAATATGAAAAAATCATAAATGAAACGTTATGATGTAATAAACGATATCTAAATCCAAATAAACTAAGAAACACTACCCTGATCAATAATCTTTGTATCATTAGGAATAAAAGTGTCAACTGTCATTTCCTGCAAAACATGTCTAGAACCAGCTATATGTTACTCTCTACTTAAATGCATATGAATTCACTTAAGCAGATTCACTTAAGCAGTCCATTATGAAAAGGGAGGCTTGAAGAATATCATATTTGTATTTTTGAAGAGAAAAAAAAGTATAAATACAAAGTTCTGACCTTCCGTTACGAATATCAAGCACAGCTTCAGCAGTCAGTATGGGCCTTACGTAATTGTTTTGACAAGCAACCAATGCCAATGACAAAAAGCTACACAGCCATGAGCAATTATAGTCAGGAACATAATCATGTTACAGAATCCTTCTATGGAAATGAAGAAAAAATGAAATATACAAATTAAGAATGTATCTACCAGTCAAGTTCTGCTGCAAAATTGATTCCCTTGAGCAGATGCATCGAGAACTCGAGAATATGTGACACCAAGTCCCTTGTGATAGCTCTCTCCATGTCTTGATAAGGATCGGGTAAATAGAAAAAGGAAATGAGAATTTTTTTATTAAATAAGCAAGAAGAATCAACTTAATCCAAAAGTCGCAGCATATATAGTATATTTGTGTACAGAAAAAGGAATTTCTGAATGAATATTTCAATGAATTTTTACACTCATTTCACTGGTTTCAAGCATCTGTTTCTTAATTAAACAAATACGAGAAAGGAACATGATCCTTTTTGTATTACCTAGAATTTTATGATATATATCTCCTAAAAGGCTGTCCAGTTCTCTTGTCTTTGCATTGCGGTAATAGAACCTCTTAACATCACCATCTTCATCAGAGAACTAGGAACAGAACACGTGTTTTATAAATTAGGATCCGAAAAAAGCGTTTCGAGAGCAGGACATGCTTAAAATAACCTAGCTTACAGCAAATTCATAGTCTTGAAGTTCCTCTAAAATGCGTTCATCTAGCTTTTCTTCAAAGATGCACATCAGATATCCTATTTTGAAACATTAATCGGAAGTAAGAGCATAAAAGACGTCTTCAATTTCAACATTTAAGAAACAATAGCTCAACTTGTTTGAAAAGCTAACAGTCCACTCAATTCCAGATTTTAATTGATCTTTACAACAATTTCTAAAAGATCAATTTAGCAGTTCACTCAACTACAAAACTAGATTAATAATTACTAAAATTTATATAAAAAACCAATAACTTAAGTAATTAAAGATTATCAGCGTTGCTGAATCGCATGTCATTTTTAAAATTTTAACTAGGGTTTGGAGGGGTGCGCCAGGCCAAGGCAGTAGTGCAACACCAAGGCGACGCGCAAAGACCCCAATAGCAAGCTATTGTGATGGGCCTTTCCCCATAAAAAATTAGATTAATATCGAGTGGGCCGATGGCCTACGTATCAGATATTAAACTGATAAGAACAGATACTACACTTGATCTTAGCCAAAAGGCCGAGAAAGGTATGCTTTCTCCATTACTGGGCCGCTCATTATATAGGCACAGCCTTCAGCTGCTATTGTTCATAGAGTCGATGTGGGACTGTGAGTTAATTTTTCCCTTTGGTTGTCATCTCTCAAAATTCATACCTTAAGTAATGCATATTATTATTTAGTATAACTAGCCTTTAAAGATCAAAAGGTAACACTGATTAATGTCTAATAAACTGTAAAAGATCAAACACGGTAAAAAAAATGTAGCATACCTATCTGATTTATATAAATAACTTGTGGAAGCAGTTTGTCTCTAGACATGTAAGGAAGACGTGCAAGTTCCAATGATGACACCTGTTGAGCAGTGGTATAATCAGATTAGCACAATGGATACCCAAAGTTACTTGATAATTTTGTTTAATGTTCCAATGCTGCCTCAATTATAACATTTGTATAACCAGAAAACAATTTGTAATGTGAATTAATAGCACCTCTTCCAAAAACTCTGGTAATTCTTCGTATATTTGCCTCAGTTCATCCAGCTGCATTTAAATACGAAAAGTTTTGTCAAGATAACGGAACATACACATAAAGAAGTAAACGTGTAGTTAAGAAAGCCACTGATAATGTCCTAAACCTCGTCACAAAAACCATCTTTCACAGTTGTCTCATAGCCTTTGTCTTTACTTCTGTTTACATCAACAACACCAATTACCTATAAATATAACAAGAAATCAGAAAATAACTGTTAAACTCAACCAGGAATCATTTATCCACATTACTTAACATTAAGCTAGAACTTAGAGGAGGAAGAAACAGATATCTTTCTAACCAGTTCATATACATAAGCTAAATCCATTGATATGCATGAAGCAGCCTGTCATAACCCAAAAACTGGTTAATAACCTGTCAATTAAAGCGACAGTATGGTTTAATGACAAAATACTGCAGGGATACCATGCTTGGAAAAATTAATTAATACCTTCTCAACAATATTTACACTGAAATAGTTAGCTTGCTCCTGAAGATTTTCAGAAATTCCTAGTTCAAATATTTTGTTGATATGCAGCAGTGCAGAAAGGCTCTACAAGATAAAAGCATACATGGTTATAGAAAAGTTGTTAATAAAGCCATATAATGTATAGGCATGCATCACAAGTTGTCATCTAATATTCATGTCAATAATCAACAACTACAACAGATGCATAAATGCAAACCAGTTGTTTATATCATTCATACACTGAAGATAGTTAACATGAGTTCCTGATTGCAGAAGCAGATTTTAACATAATAAGGTGTTTCGGCCCAAAAACATAGGATGTATTTGATCGCTATGCACTATTCAGTTAAATGAGTACTACTAAGTGGAACTTCAACAGAAGGATGGAACAAAGAGCAAAGATTACCTTTAGAAATGCAGTCCAATCACCACAGGTGCATACTGAACTTGGGGAATTGAATTTCTTCCATGACAAAGAAATGAAAACGATGAAGAGAAACTTATACATGATAAAGATACAGAAATAATAATTCTTATGCAGTTATAGTATATTAACAGACTTGACACTAGCTATAGTGATCAAACAGAAAAAGAAGTGTTGCACCTTCAGTATGTGGGGAACATCCTTGACAGATTTCAGTGTATCACGTAAAGAAGTTAAAAGTTCTTCAGATGAAACAAAGAATGATATCTGAATCTATTAAAGGAAACAAGTCACAACTGTTTTTGTGGATATGGAATAAAGCACAGAACAGTGAGTATTAGTCATCCTTAAACTTCAATATATTATACAAAAGATAGGATACAACATTAAGACGACTGTTCAAGTTGTCAAGGTCTAGTATGGGCCTAAGAAACCATGTCCTGGTACCGAAAACAACAATCATTCAACACCAACAGTACGGATTTGTAGGTAAAGTTTTATAATTACTGAAATTAACATGGAAATCAATGTTTACCTTAAAAGACGTTTACCCATGGGTGTGACACACTAAAATAGAAAAGATCAATCAGATAATAAATTTAAAGGAAAAACAGACTTAAAAGAAGAATGCATTCTCCACACCTTATTCATCATGCCAAAAACAGAAAACCTGCAAACAAACATATATTATTACTTACTTTTGAGACATAAAAAACAGAATTAGGAAAAAAAATTACCCTTCTTTTGCTCTACCAATTCCCATGTGGCTTGGATGTTTGTCGGTTTGGAATATCTGCAATGCCTCGTGAGCAGCAGAGTCAACTTTAAGGAATTTGTTTCTGCATTTAAGATGGGAAAACTATAGCAGGAACCAGTAGATTCTAGTATGAATAAAGAAAAGATTATGATAAGATACAATGAAATTTGCATGACAGAATTGATTGCAATTGATACACTCCCACACTCATTTTGTTCAATGGTGTCCACGATTCTTTCGGTCTCCAATATGGCAAGAAGACCCCCACTAGCACGAACTTGCACTTCACTCTCAATGTCCATCATAGAACTTAGCTACAGTTTAATAAAAGTAAAATGATGACTCAGATCATGATACAACCATGTGATTTCATCGGCCTATCATAGAAATCAAATACATAAAGAAGACATGGTATGGGCTGATATCATTTATGATTAAGAAATGCATCAAACCAACAATGAACCTATGGAGGAGGGGAACTTGGTAAAATGATGTGATAACTTACAAAGCAGATTCTTTCTTTGACGTTTAACCCATCATCCATTCCAGTTACCCGAAGATATACTAATCTGTGTTAATATAATAAGAGAGATAATATCAAAAAAGGTATTAAGAAGAAGCATTAGAGTATGTCTACATCATTAGGCAAAATGAAAAGATGCAGCTAAAAAGACTGTAATCAAATTAACTCCTTTGCCTTTATTATCTAAGAACAGTCAATTATCTTACTAAAATCTGTATAGTTCAACTTAAACAACAAAAGCTATATAGACAGATTATAAGGAAACGTTGGCTATGTGAATAATATAAGTGAAGAAAGTATTTACTAATACCCATGAAGTGTTATTATCGAATCCAGATGTTTATATTTGCTAAAAGGTAGACAGAATTATTAACCATTTACTTGACAAGTTTGTTTGTCCAACCCTCACAAGCAGTTATCATTAACTATAAATTTTGGCGGCTACTATATAGCAAGTGGAATTGTATAATTTAAGACCTTCTCAATGTATACTACACCTGTGCCATGCTTGTTCATAACTAAATACTGAACTCTTCATAAGCTTCACCGTATGCGCCTCACTTGCACCATCTGTATCACTAACAGGAGTAAATACAGACTTCACAAGCTCAATGTGCATAAAGACTACAAGGAAACTATGATATTACCATTCTGTTGTAAAGCAGCTAAGAGAGATTCTTCACTCTTGGTACTTGTGTATATGATCAACGGCTTAACCTGATACTTGACTGAGACATTATAAAAAACTATGATATTAACATTTAGTTGTTTAAACTGAAGTAAGTTACCTACAGTTAGATATTGATCCATTATGTGGAAAGAGGTAATAAAATTAACACTGAAAAGGGGAAGGGCGACCACATCCTCCCAATATCGGGAAATAAAAATTGAAATCTTATTGATTAGCTAACAAAATTGGCTCCAATTCGGATAAAATATCGTATCTAAGAGAACAAGCAAAAGTATCTTTTACCCATATCAATTAGAGGAAACTCTGCAGTACCGTCTTCCCAAAGTTCCAGCACATGGAGTTCACGTGTAAGACTATCATAATAGGAAATTCCAACTCTGAAAACATAATTTGCATAATAAGTTAACTGCAGGATATTGTAAAATTCAAGAATATTATGTAAACTTCAATTCAATGATAATGACAAACTGAAATTTCATCAAGATGGTAGTCTTAGCAATTGGAGCACATTATGCTAATGATTAACCTAGAATGGCTGCATTACATCACACTATACAGTGATCATGCATACCATTGCAATAGGATTACCGAATATTGAGGTGTGTTCGCCTAAATAGCTTACCTATGACCATGCATGAGGCATGCCATGTAGACCTGCATGGAAAAGCCATGTTAGTGTCAAACAAGCACAAGCATAATATTGAATTATCAATTGTTGGGACAAACAAAATAACACTCAGGAAGCACATTATATAGTTTTTTTGGCGGGAATTCATGAAATAAACAGCATTAATTTGGTCCTTATGATTTTCACTAATTTTTTTTTGAACGACAAATTTGGATCACCGACGAGTATAACTTTTCACTAATTAATATAACTTTTTTTTAATCATTTTAGGTTAGTTAAAAATATGTAGTACCTATCCACGTGGCAATGCCTAATTTGACCATTTTTAAAAGGCCTTATTGGCTTATTAATATCACTTTTTTATCATTCTATTACTCCTTGTTCTCTCATCTTCTTCTTTTACTGATCGCTCACTTAATAGTTTATTCTACTGAATTATGGCAGTTGACCAGAAATCGATTTGCAATAGTTCATCCAAATTTATATATACGTAGAATATGAAATCACAACGCACAATAAATCAAATATCAGCAGGAAGAACGCCTAATTGAGATATCACCAAACGATAACATGAAAAAAGGAACAGCGAAAAATTAGGTTACAGAAAATGCAAATGCATGTAAGAAACGAACTGATCGAGTGAATATTATACAGATTCCGAGTGATAACTACTCGAAAACATACCTGATGCACGGATTCTGTTTCGTCGACCTCCTCCTCCATGGCGCCAAACGATCACGGAACACGAAGAGTGTGAGAGTGTGTGTGTGTGAGAGAGAGAGAGAGAGAGAGAGTTGTGTGTGTGTTTGGGATGGAGTGGTAACCACTGTAGTGCCGTTGGGTTTAAACAAGAAGGAAATGTGAGTCTGTACTTTTTTTATGGAAAAATTACAAAACTAACCATTCATTCTTTTTTTAGTAAACTTCTATTTTGCTCCATGTGGTTTGGTCATTTTAACGGTTTTGCTCCAATAGTTTAAAAACAACCATTTTCCTCTCTGATCTTTCGAGTTTGTCGCCAGTTTGTTCCCTAATCTTTCGAGTTTGTCGTCAGTTTCCTCCCTGATGGAGTTAGAGGCTGGGAACAAAATGAAGATAAGTTAGAAAAATCAGGGAGGAAAATGACTATTTTTAAACTATTGGAGCAAAACCGTTAAAATGACCAAACCACAGGGAACAAAACGAAAGTTTACTCTTTTTTTTAAACTAGCCATTTTATGCGTTTTTCTAGCGACGTTTCAAGCATAGGGTGCACTTAGAAGTGAAGTCACTTAAACCAGTAAAAAATGAACATGTGGCGTGAAAGACGCATGGGAGAAGTCCCAGATGCATGGGAGAAGTATCAGACACATGAGAAAGACCTTCAAAGACGCATCCCTGAAACCCAAAAAAAAACATGTGGTATGAAAGATGCATGGGAGAAGTCCTAAACGCAGGGGCGGATCTATCATAGAGGTAGGGGTAACCGGGGTTACCCCTTGGTAGGAAAAAATTTGGAAAAATTAGTGTAAATTTTGGAAAAATTTGACGTTTTTTCGATTTCGTTATGGCTTATTTATATAAGGTTACCCCTTGGTCGGAATCCTAGATCCGCCACTGCCTAAACGCATGGGAAAGACCTTCAAAGATGCATCCCGTGCTTGAAATACGCATCCCAAATGTCGGACGCTTCAGCTCCCGAAAGACCTTCAACGGTGCATCCCATGCTTGAAATGTCGCTCCAAAAACGCATAAGATGACTAGTTTTGAAAGAAGGTGTGTTGAATAACTAGTTTTGTGATTTTCCCTTTTTTTTTTAAATTTGGTTTAACTTTGACTATCAGGTGCTGCAAAATTACGCCATTTGTATTGAGTTTGTTACGTATATTTAATTATTTGTAATTTTCTCTTTTTTTTTTTGTTTTAACTTTGACTATCAGGTGCTGAAAATTTACGCCATTTGTATTGAGTTTCATCGCCGGCCCTTATGGTGTGCGGGGAGAACCACTGGCCAGGGCCCGATACTTAGAAGGACACGTTATTTAAAAAAAATCAGATATGTAAATGTAAAAATAAATAAATTAATAGGGTATGCTCATACAAACACCAACATTGGCCCACTTACCCAAATTTCGTTTAGGTTAGTTATTAGCTCATTGCCATTAGGTTTAAACCTTTAATGAGCCCAATACCCAATTTCGTTAAGGCCTAAGGGCACGTTTTTTCGAGCTCGAACAGGGTACATGAATTCTTAGGGCCGACCCTGTTGAGTTTGTTATGTATATTTATTAGTGTTAATGTTAATAAAACTAGAAATTATAGATATGGTTCAGATTATGTAAGAAATTGTTGATTTTTTTATGTTAGATCATTCAAATAATATACTTTTTTAGAAAACAAGTATTTATAAATAGTTCTTTAATGCTGCTTTTGGAGTTGTTAAGTTTTCTATAAATCTTATGGTTTTAAAAAGTATTTGTTTTTGGAGTTGTTAAGTTTTCTATAAATCTTATGGTTTTAAAAAGTATTTGTTTGAAATTTGAGGGATAACATTTTAACCGTTGATTTTTAGCCAAAGTTATCGTTTTATAATCTAAATCATTAATTACACAATGTTTTTAGAGTAAACTTCCGTTTTGCTCCCTGTAGTTTGGTCATTTTAACGGTTTTGCCCCAAACCTTTTAAAATAGTCATTTTACTCTCTGATCTATGAAGGCCTTCATGATTTTGCTCCCCGCCCCTAAACGCCATCCATTTTAACTGTTAAACCCTGTCACGTGCAAAACACCTGAGGGCAGTTATGTCTTTTCCCAACCCTAATTAATGAATTACATTTAAAACCCTAACAACCCATTTCCCCATTCCATCTTCTTCTTCATTGCCTTCAAAACCCTAACTTCCATGGCATCTTCTATCGTCCTCTTCATGCCCTGCAATCTGAATTCTGAAACCAACATCTTCAAAAATAGTACAAGTCATCAATGCATAGATCTATGAAACAAACAATATCCAGTTCAATTTAAGTAGAAACTAAAACCATATTCTTAATCCAAACCACAACCAGTTCCAGTTCCAATCACTATATACAATTAAGTTTTCAATTCCAATTCAAACAGAAACCAAAACATAATTCATCAACAAAAAACATCAGCAATTACTCTAACACTAACTAACAATGAAGCCCTAACACAGATCCACTTTTCACCTCAATCACCACACCACAATTCACTCCACTCTCAACTCGATGAGTAAATATCTTCAAAACCCTAATCCTACCTACCAGCTTCATCCCCATCTCAATCTCCATCATCTTTCCACTCATCCCAAATTCCGGTCCACCACCATTCCCCACCGTCTCCGCCGCCGTGACCAGCCGATCAAGCCTGTCACTATCTCCACCGCATCCCGCCGGTGAACGTGTTCTCCGGCGTACGTCACAATCAGCATCTTCGAATCGTCCACCGCTAACTCCACACACTTCCTCGCCGGACATCCTTTTCCGGTACTACACTTGTAGTAAACTCTACACATTTCACACAAATTCAAATCAATATAGGCACATATTTTCGATTTATCGACGGTTATCGAGTATAAATCAGTAATATAATGTGTGTAATTCAAGTATTTTTTATGATTGAGTACCAAGGGTTTGGTGAATGGTAGCATGAGGCGGTTCTGGTTTGTGGCTGGTGGTGGTACACTGGTACCTAGGGTTGAGAAAAAGAGACAGGAAACAGGATGAAGAAAAGATGAATTGATGTAGAGAGAGAAGATAGTGTGTAGAGAGAAGATGAATATGATATAATATATAAATATCTTTATAACTGAATTACTAAAATGCCCTTACTTTTATTTTAAAATTATCAAAATGTCCTTCTAATTAACAGACATTATGGATGAAGTTAGAGGCGGGGAGCAAAATCATGAAGGCCTTCATAGATCAGGGAGTAAAATGGCTATTTTGAAATGTTTGGGGCAAAACCGTTAAAGTGATCAAACCACAGGGAGCAAAACGGAAGTTTACTCATGTTTTTAACCTAAGTTTTTAATCACACGATAAAATAACCTTTTTATCTATTATAGTAATGCCTTAAATCTTAACATAAATTCTTCATCTCTTCCTCTTCAAACACCTCACCCTTTATTGTAAGTCACCTCTTGTCCTGAGAGAGAAATAACGTAACTACATCAATTGTTACCGCTCCAACACGACAGAGGGATAATAGAATCATTGACAAACACCCTTATAAATTCTATATGTGATTAAATTATGCTGTTTAATTTAGGGTAATATAATGTATATATGTGTGGGCCCTCATGGGGCAAAAGTGAAAGTGCACTAATTTTAGCATTATTTTACTAGTTTCGTGAAAATAACGTTAAAAGGCGAGGGACGTTAATCATGCATCATGTGGTGGCGTTGATAGCCGAAAGACAAGGGGGTACATGCACTAATCGGCTTTTGTCCCAATTGTTGAGTGTTAAGTGCCTTATGTCCAAGGCTTGATACAAAACTACTATCGAGCCGGGGGTCTCACTGGAAGAGTCTCTCTATTCCTATGGGATAGAGGTAAGGTTGTCTATATTTTACCCTCCTCAAACCCAACCTTAGCTTTACTATTGGTGGAATTTACTGAGTATAATGATGATGATGATGCTGAATTTAGGGTCACATGTGACGTGTGTTTATGTTTAAGCTTTTTGCAAAGTTGTGTGTGTGTGCGCATTTAATTCAGCATTGGAACTCAATTTTGGAGTTGATTTTGTATGAAACCCATATTTCTACACGTGTATTTTTTTTTGAATGACTAACGTTGCACACCATGGGGATTGAACCACTAACCTCTCCTATCCTAAGCTCTATCTAAACCCACCAACACCACTGGACTATTCCCAAGTGGATTTCTACAGGTGTATTTGATTTACGGTTGAAACCTAATTCTCTATGTATGTGTGGCTGTGTGCACCAATTGACAATGTGTGTGCATTTTACGTATTCATGTTAAACCCCATATTTGTAGCTTCCGGGGGTTGTTTGTTATACTAATTTATGTATTTATTGATTCAAGAATGATAGCTTTTTGAGAGCTTAGGTTATGGCTTGAAGCTTGAAATCTTGATTGAAATAAAGGATTTTCACTAAAGAGATAGGTGTTCGGATTTTGTTGGATACTAAATATTTAGCCATGTCGTGCGTTGTAGCGGCAACGTTGTGTTTACGACTTCGTTACACACGTTTGATGATGTCATCAACATGTGGTGTCCACGTTTAAGTTGACATGTCTATGATTTTAGTACACATGTTACGCTTATGACATTAATGTGGTTAGTCAAAGATTAAGAAAAAAATTAGAATGTCTTGCATGTTATGGTGTAAATTCGTAAAATATATATATATATATATATATATATATATATATATATATATATCTCGTGGTTCTCATAACTCGTGGTGGTTCTCATTCTAGCGATCCCCTATATATATATATATATATATATATATATATATATATATATATATATATATATATAAACTAAAGAATTGAAATGTTGGAGAAGATGAATTGTGAAGTTTTTAAGTAGAAAAATATAGGGCTTAAAGTTGTCAATTACCAAAATTTAAGAGTCAATGTATCACTTACCAAAGGATAAATGTTTAATGTATTAAATCTCTAATGTTGGATGTGTTACACGTTGCGATGTA
The DNA here is from genome assembly GCA_030545235.1 of Helianthus tuberosus. Classification (NCBI taxonomy): domain Eukaryota; kingdom Viridiplantae; phylum Streptophyta; class Magnoliopsida; order Asterales; family Asteraceae; genus Helianthus; species Helianthus tuberosus. Next base: position 40,907,561 of record CM060365.1, on the reverse strand, counting down.
AATTTGTTTTTTGTTTTTTATTTCACTATTTCTAATTATATAACTAATGTTTTTTCTTTCATTTTTTTACATCGAAATGATTTAAGACATAGAATGGATCCTAGCTCATGTTATTATAATATAGTTGGATGTAAGAATGTTGAGCCAATGGTTTGTGTCCATGTGTTGATCACTACCAATTGTTGTTTGCCAGGTGTTCTAGTTAACCATCTTGAGGTGTAGAACTAATTCCAAAATCAGAGAAAGGCATAGTGGAAACTAACCGACCAATATTCTAAGACATAGTAAAGTAATATCAACATCATTTACGGACTGGTTGTTAGCATTTAATTAGCTTCTTAGTGGTTTAGATCTCTTACTGGTTCAACATTTAATGATTCATATTGTTTGTTTCGCGAGCAGATGTCTGAATGGTTCAGACATTTGCCTCTGAATGATTAAGCATTATACTGAGTCTAAATGATTATGACCTCTAATCTGAATTGATCAGACATTTGCCTCTGAACGATTAAGCATTACACTGGTTCTTAACGGGTCAGACTTTTTACCGGTTCAGCACTTAATGGTTCAAACATTTTATCAATTAAGCACTTAACTATTTAAAAGTTGTCAAAGACCTGCTTAATCTATTATATATTATTCTTTACACAACTAATAAGCTGGCCCATAGTTTCATTCAAATTGAAATCACCACCTATGAGCTGGTTCTATATGTGGCTGCCTATAATGAGTACAGCTACTTTTGAATTAAAACCCTAATAACTTAAACAAAGAAAAAAATCTCCTTGAGCCTCATTTTACAAAAAAATGATTTCAACTTGGAGAGAGTAAGAGAGAGTTGTGAGAGAGGGGGCATGTAGGGGCTTCTCCGTCAAGATCCATGTAGCCGATATCTGTTTCTCTGGCAAGATCCATGTAGCCGGTATTTGTTTCTCCGGCAAGACCCTTGCGTCCTTCTACCGCCACTGCCATTTCCAACACAACACAACCACCTAGGCCTCTCCCTCGCTCTCCATTGTTGCCGGTCAGCACTCCGGCTTCTTCCCACCCCTGTCACCTTTGCACTCTCTCTCTCCCTTGATCGGAATAGTTTTGTCGCAGCTGGTAAAAGTCCTAGATCGCCTATTTTGACCTGTCGCAGACTTGTCAACCCTCGACGCAATCTTGTGCGGTTGTCACCACCGTAGATGGACTGAAAAACCAACGATCAGCCATGAATGAACATTCGTGTCACTGATTGTACGACATGCTCGTGACAAAAAAACAACGGAAAATAAAAAGGACAATGCCTTAATTTAGAAGAAGGTCAAAATCGTAATTTCCCGTCGGTGCACCGACAGTGTGTTTTAAGATTATATAAATTTGATTGGTTGAAGTTGCAAGTGATAATGACGTTGCGTTTTACTAGGCAAATAAGTTTGGGTGAGTACGAGTCGCTTTATTTATTGCCTTAAATCAAACAATAATCAAACACTTCGCTTATAAAAGGCAATAGCTGATTGATCTCAGAAAAATTGATTGCCAGTCTTCAAATGGTGGTTCAATATTCTTTAGTCAACATTCGATTGTAGGTTTTACCTTGTTGAGAAAAATTGTTGTTTTTCTCTTGAGCGATGATTCTAACTCTCAGTATATATTTAGATTATTTTAACATAACATACCTTATTAAATTATATGTTAATATTGTTTGAATCATCTTGTGTGTGTGTCATTAAATGTACTTAAAAGGTAAAAACAAGATTTTGTTGATACAAGATCAAGTGTGATATGAACTATGAAGCGAGACTAGAATTGCTTAAAACTTTAAAGCAATAAAAAAAAACATGGTGAACTCGTATGGGACACACATTTACAAAATAAATTAACCACACCATGGTTATAACCATTTTCCTCGTGTCGGTTTAATACTATAAGCTACAATGATACTACTATCTACAAAAGAAAAGGAAGCATAAAGTGGTAATTGGTAAAACCATTACAGAAAATAGCTTGCGGGTTAAATCCTTGAATCAATGAGGAAGTCACCATGCACATAAAGTGATATCCTGAATATTGTTGGTGACAGGTTCGTCTTGGTATTAATTAAAGGTGGTAAAATGGGTGGATACCAACGCATATATTAACAACTAATAGATCCGTAAATGAATTAGATCATGTATATAAACGAGGACTTGCTATATTTATTTGTTTAGCTATAACTAAACAAAATAACAATTGTTTTACCTATAAGTTTTAATCAAACAAACAAGGTGTTGGACCTACAAAAAGAACATATGATATTTAAAGCCAAAACATGATCAAATATTCAAGAAATAAACAGAAGCTTGAACTAGATTCTCCCCAAAGATAGTGAATCTTGAACACATAAAACAGAACATTTGTTGAAGACAAGCAAACATCTCATTAAAGCCTTTGAACCGCTGTCCAAGAAGAAACAAGATCTGTTGAAGAGCAAATGTCTGTTGAAGCAAATGTCTAATAAAAGACCAAACATATGTCCGGCCAAACAGATGTTTGGAATCAAAACAACAGGGGATAACTTAAACAGAGGTTTCCCAATGTGACACTACTTGTTTTGTATCTGTGTTTAGCATAGTTAGAGCAAATGTTAGATTTGCACAGATGTTTGCAACATACGTGGAATCTTTTCTGTTAGTAATGTTAGATGTCACTTTCAGGGTGATGTCAGCCAATCACCAACAGAACTTTCGTACTTTGTATAAATATATCTCACCTGTTAGAGATCTATTTATCACTGCACATCACATTTTCTTTTGTACGAACAGTCTCTGTTATAGTGATTAGTCTGAGAGGGAGTATGTAGAATCAATCTTTTGTAAAACATTTGAATCAATGAAAAACAATTGTTGATGATGACTTTTCATTTGTGATTACATATCTTTATAGGAATACAAAATTGTTTTGAGCTTAATTGTTATTTTTTCACAAACCTTGTAAACTCAAACTTAACACAAGGTAACATTATTAAACTTAAACTAATAGATTTCGGCAATAGTCTTTTTTTTTTAATTTATTATTTTTCATAACTTCAAAACAAACATATAATAATTCACTACTTTTCTTATTTCCTACATATACATTTACATGGAGGGTAATAGTTTTCTTTTGTTATTGGCCAAAAATGGCGGCAGTAACATGGTCTATTTTTTTTTTTTTTAATTTAGCATATGATAGTTATCTATAATTAAAAAGGGACATCTACATTTACCATAATAGGGAATAGTGTTTCTCTGCCATTGGTTGAAATGGGCGTCCGGCAATACACCATTGGACAAACCAGTTTATTATTTTTTACCCGCTTTAAAATTACGTCTTTGTCCCTGAATAGTTTTTCTCTGCCATTGGTTCAAATGGACGGAGGGCAATACCCATTGGACCAACCAGTTTAATATTTTTTACCCACTTTAAAATTACGTTTTTGCCCTTAGTTAAAAAACACGGTTATGCCCCAACTTCAAAATACATTTACCCTTTTGCCCCGATCTAAAAAATACGAATTTGCCCTTGGTAAAAAAAAATAACGCTTTTCCCTCAGCAAAAATTACGTTTCCGCCCCAGTTCAAAATAAAATTTGCCCCCCCACCCCGCTCAAAATTACGATTTTACACCAGTTGATTATTTTATACCCACTTTAAAATTACGGTTTTGCCCCCAGTTTAAAATTACGTCTTTGCCTACAGTTCAAAATAAAATTATGCTTTTGCCCCCAGCTAAAATTTACGATTTTCCCCTCGATTCAAAATTACGATATCACCCTCAATTCAAAATTACGTTTTTGCCCCCAGTGCAAAATAAAAATATGGTTTTCCCTAGGTAAAATTAGGATTTTACCCTTGGGAAAAAAATTCGGTTTTTCCCTCAAGTAAAAATAAAAATATAACTTTGTCCCCAGCTAAAAATCGTGTCAAGAAGTTTCCTAACGCTCTTTTTACTTTTCATTTCTAGCAAAACTATAATACTGTTTTTTTAATTGGTTGACAATTATTCGGCCATCGCCCAGCAACGCGGGCGGGTCATCACCTAGTTTCAAAACAAATATATAACAAATCGAGATAAATACAAAGCAGATATACTTGACTTTTTTCTTCTTGCAAATTAGAAATTGTTTTTCAACTTTTAAAAGTTTAAAATCCGACACATCATCTCTACCAGCTTAGATGATTAGGATTTAGTCTACACTTTTTAGTAAAAGGTGTCGACTAAGCCGACGATTCTAATGAAAAACATCGGCTAACCCAAACCGCACCTTTTGAAGTCAATGTTTAGAGTTAACTTCGTTTTTACTCCTTATGGTTTAACCATTTTAACGTTTTTGCCTCAATAAATTTAAAAATGGCTATTTTACTCCTAGTTGTTTGTGCTTTTACTCTAATCTGCTCCCTGCCATTAAGTCCATCCAATATGTTCGTTAACTAGAAGGGTATTTTGGTTAATTTATATATCATAAGTTAATTATTTATTATTAACTAGTGCTATTAAATCCGCGTGTTGCGCCGAAAATCCTCGCGTTACGCCGTGGGTGGGTATTAGTTTGTTTAACTTCGGTACTGACACTTGTTATAGCAACCAATAGAGATGATATGAACAAAAATATACCAACACAACGGGAATTTGATCGGTATTGGTTTGTTTTGTTACGCCACCTACACTCGTTACAACAACTCATAGAGAAAAAATCTTGATATGAACAAAAAATACCGACTCGTGATTTACATGAATCAAAACCAAACGCAAATTATATAATATATATAAAAAAACCATACAATACATATAATAAACCACTAAACAACACATAAAAAAACCTTTAAAACAAATAATTACTATTCATTTAGTTTGTCTATTAATAGTATACAATAGTATACAATTCCTTTTTTACTAAACGAATATAAAGTATGGGTGAGTATCAAATAGGAAGTTTATTTTGGCTAGGAAGTATAGGAAGCAATAGGATTAGGACATGTGGCAAAATTTAAAATAAAGAGGAAGGGTATTTTAGTCAATCTTATCTTTTTCTTCTTCCTTCTTCTTCCTAGTAACATCAAAACCCACAATTTTCAAAACCCACCCTCTTCAACCATTTCTTCACTTTCTATCTCAATAAGCACTACATTATAGTGCGATTTTCGTCATCAATCAATGATTCAAACACCCGATCAACGTGTTCTTCAGCTTTTTTTTTTAAGAAAACCCAGTTTAATTTCATACAAAATCTCGTTTTTTCGGGTGATTTTGAAGATAATCACTCGATCCGTTCGATTCGATCTCTGATAAGTGTTTCAATCATTCAAATTTCGTCAATCGTTGAAGAAACCGACTTCGATCCATGTAAGAAATTTTTTAATTTCATTTTTATTATCTGGGTTTTTGATTTAGTCATTGCGTTTTACGATCTTGGCGGGGGTCTGGGGGCAGCGCCCCTGGTAGCAGGGTCCCAGGGGCGGCAGCCCCTGGCGGGGTCCAAGGGGCAGAGCCCCTGGCTGGGGTTGACAGTCTTTTGATTATATTGCTTTAATAAAAATGCATCAGAAAATTTAATTTTCTGTAAATATCTCTGGAAAACTGCATTCGTAGACAGTCTTTTGATCTCCTACTTTCTGGTTCAGACAATTCACAAACAAAACTATTGTCCTCGTTAAATGCGTTTTAGAGAGAAAACACTTTCTTTGGTGTTTTTAGGCCATTGCGTTTTAGAACTAAGACATTTTTATGTGTTTTCTGGCCATTGCGTTTTAGAAAAACACATTTTTGAAGTGTTTTTAGTCATTGCGTTTTAGTTAAAGCACATTTTTAGGTGTTTTCAGTCCATTGCGTTTTAGAGAGAACACTTTCTTTTGTTTTTTTAGGCCATTGCGTTTTAGAAAGGAGACATTTTTAAGTGTTTTCTGGCCATTGCGTTTTATAAATAAGACATTTCTTTGTGTTTTTTGTGCATTGCGTTTTAGGTAAAAACACATTTTTATGTGTTTTCAGTCCATTGCGTTTTAGAAAACAGACATTTTAAGTGTTTTCTAGCCATTGTGTTTTAGAAATAAGACATTTCTTTGTGTTTTTTGTGCATTGCGTTTTTGGTAAAACACATTTTTATGTGTTTTCAGTCCATTGCGTTTTAGAAAATACACTTTCTTTTGTATTTTTAGGCTATTGCGTTTTAGAAATAAGACATTTCTTTGTGTTTTCTGGCAATTGCGTTTTACAAATAAGTCATTTCTTTGTGTTTTTTGTGCATTGCGTTTTAGAAAAATGTCATTTTTTAGGTTTTTTTTCATTGCGTTTTACGCAACTGAGTTTTTTTTTTTTTTTTTCAAAAATATAGCAATAGTATACTCATTTTAAAGAGAAAAAAACGCTCGTTTTTTTGGTGCAATTTTTATAAAAAAATAATGTCGTATGAAAGAGTTATTAACGTTTAAAAAATGTGAGGGAATTGGAGGAGAGATAAACTATTGCCTTTGATATTGACTAGAATGCCCATAAACAAACTCATACGCCTCTTTTCTTCCCTTCAATTTCCCTCATTTAATCTTAGCCCTTAATTAACTAAATGAATTGTCAAGATTACTTCCTAGCCTTCTTAGCCAAATAAACTTTCTATTATATCCTAACCCTATAAAGTATTTCTTAAAACCATTTTTTTCTTTTTATTATTATTAATATATATTAATTTTTTCATAGTTCTTCGATAAACCCCAACAAAAAACAACCAGCATTGTTTTGAGTTTCTTGATTATGGTGTTTGCACCAATAATAAAATCAAACCAAAAAGGCCCTTGAAAGTGAATTTGTTTTAATCGCAAAATAGAACATAAATCAACAACATTTTGGAACGACCAAATCAACTTGCCCTGATTGTTGGTGAAGACTCAAAAACCAGTTGGTCCAAGCTGGTAAAGATTAGAGCCTCAGAAGACCTTAGCAAAACCTGTAAGATCACAAGGAAGAACACACACCGTTAGCCTCATCACAGGGAGGGGGGCCTCTCTGTGACCAAGCTCGGGTGTAAGAATAAGTATCTGTGAGGAGAAATAAGTCAGGGAGAGAGAAAAGAGGGTTTAGAGAGAGAAAGTAGTGATTACCCCTTGTGAGAAGTCTTGGCGGGGTATTTATACTTTTGGGGTATGCTGACATGATGAGTTAATTAGGGTCGGACCAGTCACTATCCGGCAGTTAAAGCCGTGGGTCCCAGTTAGTTAAGGAAGATCTTGTGGCTTTAATCGTTCCGACCGTGGACGCTAGGTCCGGTCAATCCTTTGGGCTATCGATCCGACCTTATATTCTATTAAGTGTTCGGTCCGGTCAGGACGTATCCTCATCAAGTCCCCCTAGTTCGTAGCTTTTGTTTAGTAAAAGCTTTGAACTAAACGGTGGGGCCTTTAGACTCGGTGCTTTTTCTATGGCGGTTTTATTTGTTTTTCGAATTTTGAATTTTGACGGTGACCTTCATTAGGTGACTGGCGGTTGTTTTATCTTTCCCTTAACTGACGTGACCCTTGACTTGCATCACTCACTGTGACGTGTCGCCTTCCCATAGGTGGCCTTATGGCGGTGGAGAAGATCCTTTATAAATGGAGGAAAAAAAATCCTTTTACTTTTCACTTTTTACCTCATTTTATCTTCTTCTTCTTTTCTGGATAAGAGGACTTTGTCATGTTAGTTTCTTCTTCATAGTAATGGCTAACAAGAGTAATCTGTCCGGCTGTTTCAATATTTTAAAGGAAAAATTACACTTTTCGTCCTTTATGTTTATAGCTAGTTGCAATGGATGCCCTTTACCTTTAATAATTACAGTCACAGTCCTTTATTTGGAAAACATGTTGCACGTTTCGTCCTTTAGTACTAACCAAGTTAAAATATCCAGTTAAGTCTATTTACTTAAGGGCAGTTTAGTCTTTTTACTTAATTATTTATAGTATAAATAAAAAAATAACATTTAAAATCTTATAAAAACAAATACAATTATCACTCTTCTCTCTCACACACACACCTTTCTCTCTCTAAACAACCCGTAGCCACCACCACTAAACCCACCACCACCCTCCAACAACCACCACCGCTAGGTCTGAAGCTTATCCCTATTTTCAACCACCGCCGCCGCCAAACCTCCAAACCTCCTGCAACTGCAAGCAAAACCACCATCAAACTCTCCGTCCCGATCCCACACTCCAACTTTCTTCTATCTCTAACCCTAATAAGTTCTTCTCTTCCATCAACAAAAATGGTGTTGCAGAATCCACTGACCCACAAAAACAACTCACAAACCTTCAAACACTACTGCAACAAGGCGACACCCAAACAGCCAAGAATCTAATCAAATCCCTTATAACTTCCAACACCATCACCACCCCGTCTCATATATACACTCACTACCCCAACAAATCCCATCTTTTTTCAAGCTTGATGTTATCAGTTTGTGCTGAAGCAAACTTCCCAAACGAAGGTATTGATCTCTACATGTTAATCAGAAAAAAATAGACAAACCTCCGGCAACCGCAACCACTAGCACCACCACCCCAAACCTCCGGCAACCGCAACCACGAGCACCACCATCAAGCCCTTCGATTCACAAATCGAAGCTTTCTTCTTCGGTCGTCGCCAAACAGATCTGATTTGATGAGATGGGTGATTTAGGGTTTTGATTTCGTCGCCAAACAGATCTGATTTGATGAGATGGGTGATTTAGGGTTTTGATTTCGTCGCCAAACAGATCTGATTTGATGAGATGGGTGATTTAGGGTTTTGATTTCTTCGATTACAAATCGAAGCTTTCTTCTTCGGTCGTCGCCAAACGAGGGTTTCAGGGGTCTGAAGAGGTGAGAGAGGTTTGTTGGTTCTGTGAAGATGATGGTGGTTTTCGGAGGTTGGGGAGGTGGTGGTGGTGGTGGTGGTTGCGAATATGGTGATGGCTCTCGGGTTACCAGAGGTTGGGGATGATGCCGGATGATGATGGTGCCGGCGATGATGCCGGATGATGATGGTGGTTCCCGGCGACGGCGATGATGCCGGATGATGATGGTGGTGGTGGTTGTGGGGAAACCTAGAGAGAGATAGAACTGAGAGAGATAGAACTGAGAGTTAAGAGAGAGAGAGATATATCACTTTTATATACATATATATTTTTTAATTTAATTTCAGATTTTTTATTTTATTTATTAAATATATTTCAAATAAATTGTGTAAAATGACCAAATAGCCCTCATGTGCAATGCACATGACATATTTGACTGAAAATTTTAACCAGGTTAGGGGCAAAGGATGAAATGTGCAACATGTTTTCCAAATAAAGGACTGTGACTGTAATTATTAAAGGTAAAGGGCATCCATTGCAACTAGCTATAAACATAAAGGACGAAAAGTGTAATTTTTCCTATTTTAAACCTAAATGGTCTGGAGTGGTATGTGAACCAGTATTCGATTCCATCTTCTTTACACCCTGTTCTTCCTGCGAAGGATACGGCGGGCAAAATAGGTGTTTACACCCGAATGTTCGATTATTGTAACTATCGTCTTCCCCTGATGAAGTTTTTAATTGACGTTCTGATGTTCCATGAGGTTCATCTTTCTCAGATGAACCCCTTTGGCCTTGCCAAGGTGTGCCAGTTTGAACTTGCTTGTCGTGGCTTGGAGTCCGACCTGGACTTAGATGTGTTCCGGGCTTTTTATAAACTGAACCGGTCCGGTGACTGGTATACTTTCGAGACAAGGAAGAAGAACGCTTGCTGTTATTCGTGGATTACCACAAGCTTGAAAGATTGGAAGGATCGGTTCTTTTTGGTGGACGATCGGTGTGTTCCATCCGACATGACTTGGAGGTTGAAGAGATCCCGACTTCCCGATCCAATTCTGTAACACCCATCCATTTAATTCATTAATTAATCGTATGAAATGTGAAATTTATAAACAAAATATTTAACTAACAAAAATTTAGTTGGTATACTAAGTTATACTTCATCATAGTGTTTAACATAGTCAAATAACTAGTTTCAAACATAAATCATTCAGTAGTGTTTACAAAACTACATAATTTAACTAGATTCATTTAGTGCGGAAGCGTCCAAAAGTTTTTGTGTTCGGTTCTTGGAGCATCAACTTGATCGTCGTCCACATACTTGCAATACCTGAAACTGGAGATTTTTAACAAAAAAATTGTGTTAGAGTTCTTAGAAATATTGCTATATCGAAACTACGCTTAAAACGGATTTGATTAGCTAGGATATGCAAGACTTAGCAAAAATGTCCAGACTCTACCGTAACTTACGGTATCTACCGTAAGTTACGGTAGTCATTGGAAAACTTTGGTATGCCGTAAGGCAGTAGAGATCTGCCGTAACCTTTTTATTTCTACCGTAAGTTACGGTAGATACCGTAACTTACGGTAGTCTCTGGAAGTTTATGTTTTGATTGATTTTGATTATTTCACTCAAAACCCCAAATCTTGGATTCCTCATTTTTTTTATCGCCCACGCTCCCATCACCGGTTTGCGTGTTTAATATTTCGCTACTCGTCGCTCGGGCTCAAAATCTACAAGTAAGTTACTACCATTATTCGATCCATACCTTCTCTTGGTGACCCGTTTAGTTCACCCTTATGGACTTCATTATTCTAACAAACCAACACTCTAAATCCTCATATTCTAATATGTCGTTTATTAACAATCACAAAAGACCAATTTACCATATTACGAAGCATTAGTCGCACATTACTTGATTATTCGACCCGTTGGGCTCATCTACGGAATCCTCCATTATGATGACTACCAACGAGACCTAACCAATTCTTGAACTATTATTCAGTATAACGAACATTATCACTTTAAATCAACCCAACTTTTATTCTACAATTCAACTACACATATGCTAATTATCAATATTCACCCAATGTAACGAATCAAGTTACATACCTTCAAAGCACACCCTTTAATCGTGCATCAACACCGGCTTGTCCGCTCGAAGCTCCGGCTTCCTTCCCTATAGAGTTCAATCACACTATATTTAGAACCCTTTGTTTCACATGTAACGCATAATTTATCATTTAGCACAATTTATGCGTTTTTGTTTATATCTCAAGAATTTGCCTTCTATTTGACATTTTCACAAACACTTTAAGGGCAGATTTTTATATCATTTATATTCAAGGTCATAACTTGCTATTTAGATAAAATTTACATCAATTAAGCTTTCATATAACATTAAACATCATTATTTCAGAATTCACTTTCTATGACCCATATTACACTAGAATAATCTTTCAAAACCCTAGTGTTTACTAGTTTCCCACAAAACCCATGAATCACCTTCAATGTGTTCATAAGATTTTCAGGAATTAGCCATGATTTCACATGTTATTGTCTAGGTTTTACTTCTAGACACTATATCATCCCTATTCTATCCAAATAACAAACATGCAACATCAAATTTCGAATTTCCCAAATTCATGAGAATTTCAAACAGAGAATTAACATCAAATTTTACATATCTTACAACCCCCTTGCAATGGGGATCAATAATCTATGCTCGATTTTCGATTTTAACTTGGTTTGAACCTTCAATTTGTGAGATTAGTGATTTGTTAGGGTTTTGACATGCTTGGTCGCCCCCCCCCCCCCCCCCGCGGCTTGATCGATCTCCTGCACCCTCAAAATAGGTGTTTGTGTTTTATTAAAATGTTTTTATTAAAACTATTTTCAAGTTTAACACTTTTGGTCCCTCTAGTTTCTTTTAGTTTATTATTTTTTTATGTCTTTAACTACACACGAGTCATCATCTAACTAGGTTAGTGTTATTCCTAGTTAGTTTATTTTACTAATTTATTTGCAATCAAATTGCAAAATTTAAGAGTTTATATTTTCGGGATGTTACAAGTCCACCCCCCTTAAAAAGGGTTTCGTCCCCGAAACCAAAGTACGTACCAAAAAGTGCAGGATAGAGACGTCGCATCTCCTCTTCGGACTCCCATGTAGTGTCCGAACCTTTCCTATGCTCTCACTTGATCTTGACTTGATCGATTTTTTTGTTTCGCAAGTGCTTATCCTTTCGATCTAAAATCTCTAGTGGCTTCACCGCGTAATTCAGGCTATTATCCACCTCGATATCGTCGTAATGGATATAAGCTGTTTCATCTGCTAAACATTTCCGCAATTGCGACACGTGAAACGTGCCATGTATTCCACTCAACTCTTCCGGTAGTTCGAGGCGATAAGCCACCTTGCCAACCCGTTCGATGATTTTAAATGGCCCGATAAACTTCGGGCTTAGTTTTCCCCTTTTTCTGAATCTGATAACACCCTTCCATGGGGAAACTTTTAGCATAACCATATCGCCTATCTGAAATTCAATCGGTCTTCGTCTTTTGTCGGCATAAGACTTCTGTCTATCTTGTGCTGCTTTCAAATGGGCTCGCACCACTTCAATTTTCTCATTAGTGGCTTGAATTACGTCTTTATGTGCCATTTCACGCGGACCCACTTCACCCCAACACACCGGGGTTCTGCATTTTCTACCATATAGCATCTCATAAGGTGCCATGCCGATACTCGAATGGTAACTATTGTTATACGAAAATTCGGCCAAAGGTAGATAAACATCCCAACTTCCACCGAAGTCGATGATACATGCCCGTAACATATCCTCTAGCGTCTGTATTGTTCTTTCACTCTGCCCATCCGTCTGGGGATGGTAGGCGGTGCTAATAAAAAGTTTCGTTCCCATTTGTTCTTGAAAATCTCGCCAAAAGTTTGAAGTAAACCGGGTATCTCTATCTGACACAATAGATACCGGTACTCCGTGACGTGCCACTATTTCGTTTGTATATACCTCTGACATCTTTTCCGAAGTATATGTCTCGCGTATAGGAATAAAATGAGCACTCTTCGTCAGTCTATCTACAATCACCCATATAGCATCAAATCCCCGAATCGTTTTAGGTAGTTTGGTCAATAGGTCCATAGTGATATGTTCCCATTTCCAAACCGGGATCTCCAAAGGTTGCAGTTTCCCATAAGGTTTCTGGTGTTCCGCCTTGACTTGTAAACAAGTCAAGCACTTCTCTACATATTTCACCACATCCCTCTTCATTCCGGGCCACCAATAATTTTGTTTCAGATCGTTATACATCTTGGTCGCACCCGGATGAATAGAATATCGGGATTTATGGGCTTCATCAAGTAGTAGCGCCTTCACTCCACAAGTATTTGGAACCCATATTCTTCCGGATCGAGTCTTCAACCCGTTCTTTCCATCTGACAAGTCTTTTAACTGGCCAATTATTCTTTCCTTCTTCCAGTTATCCTCTTTTACTGCTTCTACTTGCGCCTCTCGGATACGTTCAAGTATACCCGAGGTCACCACGAGCTGCATTGACCTTACTTGTATTGGGACATAGTCCGCTTTTCTGCTCAGAGCATCCGCTACCACATTTGCCTTTCTAGGATGGTAGTCTATTTCACAATCGAAGTCCTTCACCGTTTCTAACCACCGCCTCTGTCGCATATTTAACTCCTTCTAATCGAAGAAGTATTTTAACCTCTTGTGATCGGTGAATATGGTGCACTTTACCCCATACAAATAGTGCCTCCATATTTTTAACGCAAACACCACCGCTGCTAATTCGAGATCATGCGTGGGATATTTCTTTTCATGTATCTTCAATTGCCTCGAGGCATAAGCTATAACCTTGCCCCGTTGCATCAGAACACATCCAAGACCCGATAATGAGGCATCTGAGTAAACCACCAAGTCCTCGACTCCGTCCGGCAGTGTTAATACCGGAGCTTGAGTTAGTTTCTCTTTTAGCGTTTGAAACGCCCTTTCTTGTTCAATACCCCAAATGAACTTATCCTCCTTCTGGGTTAACTTTGTTAGTGGTGACGCAATCTTGGAGAAATCTTGAATGAATCTCCTATAGTATCCCGCAGGCCCTAAGAAGCTTCTAATTTCCGAAGGGTTCTTCGGGGGATTCCACTTCGACACGGCCTCGATCTTTGATGGATCTACCAATACTCCATCGGCACTTATGATGTGGCCGAGAAATTGTACCTCCCATAACCAAAATGCACACTTAGAGAACTTCGCATACAACCTTTCTCATCTAAGTGTCTCTAACACCTCTTGTAAGTGGTGTGCATGCTCAGCTTCACTTTTCGAATACACCAAAATATCATCAATGAACACGATGACCGAGTTATCGAGCATTGGCTTGTAAACCCGGTTCATGAGGTCCATGAAAGCCGCGGATGCATTTGTTAGCCCAAATGACATCACGAGGAACTCGTAATGTCCGTATCGCATGCGGAAAGCCGTCTTCGGCACATCTTCTTTCTTGACCTTTAGTTGGTGATACCCCGATCTAAGGTCAATCTTTGAAAACCAGTTCGCACCTTGTAATTGGTCGAATAGATCATCTATCCTCGGAAGCGGGTATCGGTTCTTTACCGTGAGTTTGTTTAACTCCCGGTAATCGATACACATGCGCATGCTTCCGTCTTTCTTTTTCACGAACAGTACCGGTGCGCCCCAAGGAGACACACTCGGCCTTATGAATCCTTTGTCAAGCAGGTCTTGAATCTGGGACATCAACTCTTGTAATTCCGACGGCGCGAGTCGGTACGGTGCTCTAGCTACAGGTTTTACGCCCGGAATCAATTCGATTCCGAACTCTATTTCCCTTTCGGGCGGTATTCCCGGTAAATCTTCCGGGAACACATCTTCGTAGTTCCGTACTACTGGTACATCTTCGATCTTCAGTGATTCCTTCTCGGGCTCATTCGCGTATAGCATAAACGCCTTGCATCCTTGCTTCATAAGCTTGTGAGCTTTCAACATCGAGCATATTATGGGGTTACCTCCTTTTTCGCCATAGATAGTGACGTGTTTCCCGCTCGGAGATGTTAGCTTTATCTCCTTACGAAAACACACGACCTTTGCGTGGTGCTGAGATAGCCAATCCATCCCAACGACTACTTGAAATTCCCCTATTGACATCGGGATTAGGTCTATCAAGTATTCTTCATCGTCGATGCTTAATTTGCAGCCTCGACAAATATCACAAACTATAAAACTTTTGTTGTCCCCTATTTCAACTTCTAAGGGCACAGATAATTTCGTCAATACAAATGAAGGATGTCGAATAAATCCATGTGAAATAAAGGATTTATTCGCACCCGTATCAAATAATACACGTGTGGGGATCGAGTTTATTGCGAATATACCTGAGACCACATCGGGTTCTGTCTTTGCTTCAACTGCTGTAAGTTGGAAGGACCTAGCTTTCGCCTTGGGAGCTTCCGTTGGAGATTCTTTAGTGTCTCTCTTTCCAACCAATTCTGGGCATTCAGACTTTTTGTGGCTGGGCTGATAACATTTATAGCAAACGGAAACCTTTTTGGGACATAACGATGCAGTGTGTCCCGTCTTCCCACATACCGGACACGGCTTGTCTTTGAAGCGACACTCACCCTTGTGCCCCTTTCCATACACCTTGCAACTTGGCGACCCACCTTTAGCATCAACCTTCTTTCCCGATTCTCCAGTTCGAGCTTTCTTTGTAGGGCTTGGATTCACATCCTGTGCCCTTCGCTCACCCCTTTCAACTTGTTTCTTCAGCTCGATTTCCCGTTTCCGAGCAACGTTTATGATCTCGGTAAGGGTCTCGTATTTTGAAGGAGTCATAAACTCCCTATACTCAGCGCTCAACATGTTATAGTAGTAGTATATCTTCTGTTCTTCATTCGTCACCAATTCATTGCAAAATTTCATCTTATCCATAAACGTCGCCGTAATCTTGTCTATGGTCTCTCCCTTGTGCCTAAGTTGCATGAACTCTTCCTTGATTTTATTAATGATCGCCTTGGGACTATGATGTTTAAGAAATGGCGTCTTAAACTCCTCCCATGTCATGGCCCTCGCCGCTTCGGCTCCTATTTCCTTCTTTTTATTGTCCCACCAATCTTTGGCTTGACCCCTCAACTGACTCGTTCCGTAAGCAACAAAGTCACTTTCGTCACAATGGGTCCTTTCAAACACTCCTTCAACATCGCTTAACCATCTCTGGCATATTATCGGGTCAACCTCCCCGTTGTAGATTGGCGGTTTACACGCCATAAATTCTTTGTATGAACACCCTTTATGTTCTCCCGATTTCTCCTTCATAAGGTTGACACTATCCTCCAACCTTTTGACTCGTTCTTCGACAAGTGACAACACCGTGTTTTGAATTTTGTCTATAAACCCGGATAGACTACTTTCAATTGCCTTCCCTACTTCTTCGGCAATTATCTCTTTCATTTGTTCGGTGCTTGTCTGCACCGGATCATCATTGTTTCTTTTCGACATTTTGAAACTGAAATGTTTACATTAAACGTTAAACATTTCATTTATAACATTGCTTCATTTGTTTCGGTTTAGCCAAGTTCCTAACTTGCTTTAACCGTTTACACTTGGTGCACTTTCCGGGTTTGAGTGAATTAACACACTCTTCCCATGCACATCAATCCACTTCTCATTTCTTACATAAGATAAAATCTACTAAAGTAATAAATTAATTCTTACCGGGTGATCGATCAAGCTTGAACCGAACACTTTGTTGAAAACCTTAAGCTCTGATTACCAACTTGTAACACCCATCCATTTAATTCATTAATTAATCGTATGAAATGTGAAATTTATAAACAAAATATTTAACTAACAAAAACCTAGTTGGTAAACTAAGTTATACTTCATCATAGTGTTTAACATAGTCAAATAACTAGTTTCAAACATAAATCATTCAGTAGTGTTTACAAAACTACATAATTTAACTAGATTCATTTAGTGCGGAAGCGTCCAAAAGTTTTTGTGTTCGGTTCTTGGAGCATCAACTTGATCGTCGTTCACATACTTGCAATACCTAAAACTGGAGATTTTTAACAAAAAAATTGTGTTAGAGTTCTTAGAAATATTGCTAAATTGAAACTACGCTTAAAACGGATTCGATTAGCTAGGATATGCAAGACTTAGCAAAAATGTCCAGACTCTACCGTAACTTACGGCATCTACCGTAAGTTACGGTAGTCATTGGAAAACTTTGGTCTGCCGTAAGGCAGTAGAGATCTGCCGTAACCTTTTTATTTCTACCATAAGTTACGGTAGATACCGTAACTTACGGTAGATACCGTAACTTACGGTAGTCTCTGGAAGTTTATGTTTTGATTGATTTTGATTATTTCACTCAAAACCCCAAATCTTGGATTCCTCATTTTTTTATCGCCCACGCTCCCATCACTGGTTTGCGTGTTTAATATTTCGCTACCCGTCGCTCGGGCTCAAAATCTACAAGTAAGTTACTACCATTATTCGATCCATACCTTCTCTTGGTGACCCGTTTAATTCACCCTTATGGACTTCATTATTCTAATATGTCGTTTATTAACAATCACAAAAGACCAATTTACCATATTACGAAGCATTAGTCACACATTACTTGATTATTCGACCCGTTTGGCTCATCTACGGAATCCTCCATTATGATGACTACCAACGAGACTTAACCAATTCTTGAACTATTATTCAGTATAACGAACATTATCACTTTAAATCAACCCAACTTTTATTCTACAATTCAACTACACATATGCTAATTATCAATATTCACCCAATGTAACGAATCAAGTTACATACCTTCAAAGCACACCCTTTAATCCTGCATCAACACCGGCTTGTCCGCTCGAAGCTCCGGCTTCCTTCCCTATAGAGTTCAATAACACTGTATTTAGAACCCTTTGTTTCACATGTAACGCATAATTTATCATTTAGCACAATTTATGCGTTTTTGTTTATATCTCAAGAATTTGCCTTCTATTTGACATGTTCACAAACACTTTAAGTGCAGATTTTTATATCATTGATATTCAAGTTCATAGCTTGCTATTTAGGTAAAATTTACATCAATTAAGCTTTCATATAACATTAAACATCATTATTTCAGAATTCACTTTCTATGACCCATATTACACTAGAATAATCTTTCAAAACCCTAGTGTTTACTAGTTTCCCACAAAACCCATGAATCACCTTCAATGTGTTCATAAGATTTTCAGGAATTAGCCATGATTTCACATGTTATTGTCTAGGTTTTACTTCTAGACACTATATCATCCCTATTCTATCCAAATAACAAACATGCAACATCAAGTTTCGAATTTCCCAAATTCATGAGAATTTCAAACAGAGAATTAACATCAAATTTTACATACCTTACAACCCCCTTGCAATGGGGATCAGTAATCTATGCTCGATTTTCGATTTTAACTTGGTTTGAACCTTCAATTTGTGAGATTAGTGATTTGTTAGGGTTTTGACATGCTTGGTCCCCCCCCCTGCTTGATCGATCTCCTGCACCCTCAAAATGGGTGTTTGTGTTTTATTAAAATGTTTTTATTAAAACTATTTTCAAGTTTAACAGTTTTGGTCCCTCTAGTTTCTTTTAGTTTATTATTATTTTTATGTCTTTAACTACACACGAGTCATCATCTAACTAGGTTAGTGTCATTCCTAGTTAGTTTATTTTACTAATTTATTTGCAATCAAATTGCAAAATTTAAGAGTTTATATTTTCAGGATGTTACAACTTCCGGAAGATTTTGAGTTTGATAGAGATTTGTATGCAGCCCTGATCAAGGAAGCTGGCCGTGTTCAAAAATTTCCGGAACACATCCTAGTTATGGGGAGGATAAGCACGATTTGGTCCGAACTAGAATATTACCCTACCATAAAGTGGAATGGAAAGGGTTAGTTATGTTCTTGGTTCGAGCACCGTATACCTTTGTATTTTTTTTATTCTTATGTTTTCTTTGTACGAGCATATGTATATTACGTATTGC
Source organism: Helianthus tuberosus (assembly GCA_030545235.1). Taxonomy (NCBI): domain Eukaryota; kingdom Viridiplantae; phylum Streptophyta; class Magnoliopsida; order Asterales; family Asteraceae; genus Helianthus; species Helianthus tuberosus. The sequence goes on along the minus strand of CM060365.1, from coordinate 40,888,692 downwards.
CCCCTTTTCTTTTTGTGCATGCAGTCATGGGATTGAAAGAAGCTTTGAGATTGAAATCATTCGATTCTACCGAACTTGACGTCTGAGCTACTAAGACGCCGAAGGGGGATCCTCCATATCTTTCGGTAGTCAAGGAAAATCTTTATCCGATCAGGGAACCTGTTGCCACAACTGGTCAAGGAGGCTCAGGCTCAGCTCCCTCAGCGCGAGCGGCGAATGTGGCTTCGGTTCAAGCGACTGCCGCGGCAGGTGGTGATAAGGGAAAAAAGACAGGTTCGAGCAGGGCGAAGGAATCTGGTTCTAAAGTTATTCTGTATGGTTCAGAGCATCTGTCTGTGGAGGACGGAGGAGTGAATACCGAAGGTGGTGATGAGGATGCTGAGGTTCGTCCTCAGGTTAGCTTTAAGAGGGGACGAAGTACCTCTTCCAAACCAGACCTGAACCCGAAGAAGCCGAAGGAAACGAAGTTGGATTTTAAAACAGTTATGTTAGAAGACGAAGTCGACCAAGTCACCGGGTTTTCTGCTGCTGGTGGTTTGTTGGAGAATTTGGACGCTCATCTCCATGGTGGCAAAACCCCCAGGGACCGTCCGGTTAATCTGCCACCGAGTCCTTTATCCTTTAGAGGAACAACTACAAAGGTGATCGATGTCTCCAACATGCCTGATCCTCAAGCTTTTAAGAAGATAGAACTTTCTCCTTCGGGTAAGCCTACGACCGGGGTTGCCTCTAATGTCTCAAGGCCAAGTCCTCAGCATATTGATGGTGGGGATAATGCCTCTTCGTTCCCCTTGTGGTATGAAACTGAAGCTGTTTTTATATGTCGGGAGTTAGGTTCGGGCGAGGCTGTGGACGCGGATTCTGCTCATGCCTTGGAGAAGTATATCCCTGATTGGTATTTGGCTAATAAAGATAGGATCGTGGACGCTCTCTCTGCGAAAATGGTGTTGTTTCACCTTGGCACCCCTGATGAACACGCGTATTATAGGAAAATGAGTGGTACTGAGCTCGGAAACGCTCTCATGTTAAACCAGGCTCAATCCAATTCCTTGGTGGTCGAAGCATACAAACGGTGGGTTGAGGCCGAATCTAACTGTCATCGGTTCGAGCGTGAGGTTGCCTTTTTGAAAAACGAAGAAAATGTTCGATCAAAAACGAAGCAGGAACTTTCATCGCTTCGAACTCAGGCGGATCGATTGAAGGAGCAGGTTTCTGAAGCTAAAGAAGTGAGCAAAGCTTCTCAGGCCTCGGCTGCGGCTGCTTACGAGGCTCGTGACAAAGCCGTTTGTGATTTAGAGAGTGTGAAACTGAAGTTTGAAGAGTTAGAGAAGAAATTATATGAGGTTGAGGAGAAAAATAAAGCGGAGCAGAGAGAAATGCAGTCCACTTATGATCAATTGTTGGCTGATCATATTCGTCTGGTGAATGGTACGTTCGTCGCATTCTTTGTTGTTTTTTTATTCAGCTTCTAACCTTTGTTTTTCTTTTAGATAAGCTTGAGCTTGAGAGGGCCCGTGATAGAGCCATCGAATCGCATCAGACTATGATCGCCGATGCTAAAGATATGTTGACTCGATATGACGGCAAGATGGTCGAGTTGTACGACCTTGTATCGGAGCTTATGCTTACCAAACAGTGGTTCTTAACTGATGGGGTAGCTTGGGTTGTTAGATTGGTTCATCAGAGCCCCGAGTTGGAGAAAGTGGTTGCTGATTTGGTGAACAGTGTTAATGCCGTTGGTGTGAATGACGGCATTAAGCAAGGCTTTCAAGCCGCCAAAGGTTCGGCTCGGTCAGTCGAAGAAGTTCTCGGATATGATGAAGGGGCCAAAGATACCTTAGATGCCACGATTAAAGCTTTCGATGATTTTCATATCTCAGTTCTTGACAAGGTTTCGAAGCTGGTGGACGAACCCCTGTCGGTTATAAAACGGAAGAGTGAGCTTCCCATTGTCAAGGAGGATTAAGAAACTTTGTGTGTGTTTCTGTAATTGTACAATATTTTTATTTTTACTATGGCATGTAACCGTACAATCTGGGCTTGTTATAATTTTGTTGGACATGTTTTCTTAGTTTTATGGAATCGTATCTTTGGTTATGATATTTATGCTTGGCTTTTTAGTTTTAGTTTGCGTCCAAACTTCCATTACTTAGCCAAATCTTTATTGGGCCATCTAGATGACCGGATCGTAGCCAAAACTTTTATAAGTTTGTTTTATTTTCTCCAATCCTTTATGCTTTTTATGGCAGGATCAAATCAGATCCTTTTGCTTAATAGATTTTGTTGTTTTTGAACTATTTAAGCCTTCTCGATCAGCGCGAGGCATGGGTCGAGGCCCATTTGTGCACATTTTGTGTTGTTCGAACTTTTGCATAAATATGCTATTGTTTATTTTATCAAAATGCAGATCGCTTTATTCGATAGATAGTTATATCTTTCGGGGTAGACCCTCCCGGATTTTACAAGGAAATGGAAATATACTCGGGGCATTACCCTCCCGATACTTACATGAAAAAAGAAATACTGAAATAAAATGTCACGGCCCCCGTCCCGGTGTTACCCGGTCCAGGAGTCGCGGGACAGAAACCCGTGGTATTTATTTATTTGAGTTGACAGCGGAAGTTTAACAGGATCTTTTGAAACTTGAAAATGCCCAATTATTTTATTTCATAAATTGGGACAACCCTGTAATTTACAATAGAGGAATTTCACGAGGAAATTCCCTGTTTTACAAAACATGTTTATTGATTTAACTTGAGCCACCACTTCAAGCTTTATTAGTGCTCCGTAGCACTTTTCCTTGATTCATAGTAGGTCACCTGAAACATGTTTAAAAATATTTTATCAGCGGGGAAATACTGGCGAGTCACTCAAATTCGATAAAACGACACATAGTTATAAATTACAGCATAAGAGCGATTACAATGACTACTATCTTATTTTTATCTGGCGCCGTGTCACCTCCTGGTGACGATGGTCATACCACTATTGGGTCCTTTCACCCAAGTAGTGATGATTATCATTGTTAGGTTGATGAACCTAACCGTGAGAAATTAGTAATGTGCACAATACCCCACTTGCCAGTGATTCAAGATAACCACGACTTAATCCCTGTAATTATAACTTTTTGAAAATGATTTGAGGTATTGTAAATCAACTTTGATAAAAAGATAATGACTCACATTGCAAGTTTAATCAGGCAGAGTTTAGCCTACTGATAAGCCTGTTAACCTAATTCAAATATCAATGCACACGAAAACTAGGTCAGTAACTTAATACAACTTTTACAACAACTCACGAGATCAAAACCTTCACGACGAATGACAAAGTGCAATACTTAAACATCCATCGAATTCACGACGAATGACAAAGTATAGCCCAAGTACGGGCAGCACTTAAACATCCATTGGATTGGTTTTTATCGATCGGACATTAAATCGTAGCAGTGATCGAGTTATTACCCTGTTATCGAGGCAGAATGTCGTGCCGTGTGTGTTTTTGGAGTAATCAGATGATATCTCAGTGTACGAATTGAATTTTAACGTCGAACCAACGCCAAACTTCAAGTGCCAAACTCCACTATTTATACTGGAAAAATGGCTCCCTCGCGTGGCGCGAGGGCCTGTCGCGTGGCGCGAGGGGACCTATTATAGCATAGGGTAGCCTCGTGTCTTACTAGCTTGGCTGAGTCGACGGTTTGATAAAATTCGATTCCTATCGCAAACTGTAAGGATAATACTAATTAGGGAATACCCCCCTGATTTTTAGGGGCCCTGATCCTGATTTCCGATTGTTCTGAAAATTTTAGGGATCATGCAATATTATTTGGGGGTCTCAATTAGGGTTTCCTATTAGACATAATAACATAAGAAATAGTAGTTTTAATGAGAGTTATTACATCCTCCCTACCTTAGAAAAATCTCGTCCTCGAGATTTACTGGAATAAGTAGGGATACTTTCGCTTCATCTCTGATTCCAGCTCCCAAGTGTACGCCTGTCCTCTCCTTGAATCCCACTTGACTTTGACCAGCACTAGTCTTTTGTGTTTGAGAAACTTGACCTTTCTGTCTTCTATCCGTAGTGGCTTCTCAACAAATTTTAACTTTTCATTTACTTCTACATCTTAAAGAGGTACTACCAGGGACTCGTCAGATAGACATTTCTTGAGATTGGATACATGAAATGCATCATGTACCCCAGCTAATTCTTCTGGTAGTTGTAAGCGATAGGCAACTGGTCCTATTCGCTAGATTATTGGGAATGGTCCTACGTACCTTGGACTTAGTTTTCCCTTTTTACCGAACCGAACTACTCCTTTCCAAGGAGAAACTTTTAAGAGTACCTTGTCTCCCACTTGAAATTCTAGTGGCTTGCGTCGATTATCTGCATAACTTTTTTGGCGATCTCGAGCCGTTTTCAGTCTTTCCTTGATTTGAGTGATCTTGTCGGTGGTCTCTTGCACGATTTCATGACCTGATAATTGACTTTCTCCTATTTCTGCCCAACAAACTGGAGTTCTACACTTTCGTCCATACAGTGCTTCAAATGGGGCAGCTTCAATGCTTGAATGGTAACTATTGTTATAGGAGAATTCAATTAAGGGTAGGTGGTCATCCCAGTTTCCACCAAAATCTATCACGCATGCCCTGAGCATGTCTTCCAGGGTTTGGATCGTCCTTTCACTTTGTCCATCTGTCTGAGGATGGTATGCAGTACTTAAATTTAATCGGGTTCCCATTTCTTCCTGGAAACTAGTCCAGAAATGGGAAGTGAAACGACTGTCCCTATCTGATACAATGGAGAGTGGAACTCCATGTAAGGATACTACTTCGTCTACGTATAATTTTGCTAACCTTTCCATGCTAAAGGTTTCTTTCATGGGTAGAAAATGAGCTGATTTGGTTAATCGATCCACAATTACCCAAATTGCATCATTACCTTTTCTGGTTTTGGGCAACTTAGTAACAAAATCCATTGTTATGAGCTCCCATTTCCATACATGCATTTCTAATTGTTGGAGTAATCCTGAAGGTTTCTGGTGTTCTGGCTTAACTTGTGAACAAGTTAGACACTTAGATATATATCTAGCTATGTCCTTTTTCATTCCTATCCACCAGAAATTATTTCTTAAATCTTGGTACATCTTATTATTTCCCGGGTGCATGGTATACCTAGATTTATGGGCTTCCTCTAAAATCTTATTTCTTAATTCTCCTTGCTTCGGTACCCAAATCATTTTCTTGTGGAATCTCCAAATTCCATCAGCTCCTTGCTCTAATTCCTTGTTTCTTGAATGTTTTTCAGTTGTTCCATTAAGTCTAATTGTAAACTTAATCTAAGAGCACGAGCTCGCCTTTTCTTTTCATGATACTTACGACTTAAGGCATCTGCAACTACGTTTGCTTTTCCTTCGTGATATTGAATATCACAGTCGTAGTCACTTAGAATTTACATCCATCTCCTTTGTCTCATGTTCAACTCTTTTTGCCCAAATATGTATCTTAAGCTTTTATGATCTGTATAGACTGTAAACTTACTTCCATACAGATAATGTCTCCAAATCTTGAGGGAAACAAATATCGACCCTAATTCTAAGTCATGCGTCGTATAGTTTTCCTGGTGCTTTTTCAATTTCCTTGAAGCGTACGCAATTACTTTCTTGCGTTGCGTTAACACACATCCTAATCCTAGCTTAGAAGCATCACAGGAAACTTCAAAATCTTCTGTCCCTTATGGTAAGGCAAGGATTGGGGTGTTTGTTAACCTTTGTTTTAAAATTTTAAAAGCCTCTTCTTGCTTAGGTCCCCATTCAAACTTAACTGTTTTACAGGTTAACTTAGTTAATGACACAGCTATCTTAGAAAAATCCTTAATGAAGCGCCTATAGTATCCAGGTAAACCTAGAAAACTTCTAACTTCTGTAGCTGATTGCGGGACCTTCCATTTGGTGATCGCTTCTATTTTAGAGGGATCTACGTGAATACCTTTGTGATTCACCATGTGTCCTAAAAATTGCACCTCATGTAGCCAAAATTCACACTTCGAGAATTTGGCGTAAAGTTTCTCTTTTCTTAACAAAGTTAAGAGTGCATACAGGTGCTGACAATGCTCATCCTGACTTTTGGAATAAATAAGTATATCGTCAATGAAGACAATTACAAATTTGTCCAAATACGGTTTACAGATTCTATTCATCATGTCCATAAATGCTGCAGGAGCATTTGTTAGTCCAAAGGGCATAACTGTAAACTCGTAATGACCATACCTAGTTCTGAAAGCAGTTTTAGGTATGTCTTCTTCTTGTACCTTTAATTGATGATATCCGGAGCGTAAATCTATCTTAGAAAAGTATCTAGCTCCCTGAAGTTGATCGAAAAGATCATCAATCCTAGGTAATGGGTATCGATTCTTAATTATAACCTTATTCAGTTCCCTATAATCGATACACATTCGCATCGAACCATCCTTTTTCTTTACGAACAACACTGGTGCTCCCCAAGGGGATGAACTAGGTTGTATAAATCCTTTACTGAGCAATTCATCTAATTGCTTTTTCAGTTCTAACATTTCAGTGGGTGCTAACCGATAAGGTGCCTTGGCTATCGGTGTAGTTCCAGGAATTAGATGAATTCTAAATTCTACTTCCCTATTGGGTGGTAATCCAGGTAGTTCTTCTGGGTATACATCTGGGTATTCTGATACTACTGGAATTTCTCTAAGTTCCTTTCCTTTAGTGTTAATGATTACTAACATCATATACACTACTTCTTGTTTTCTTGAATAACTGGCCAATTTCATTATTGAAATGAATTTCAGTGGCTTACGTGGCTTATCCCCTGTAATCACCACTAATTCTCCTGTGGGTGTATGAATTTCTATGGAATTTTTATCACAGAGAATTCGAGCATGGTTGGCTACTAACCAATCCATTCCTAACACAACATCAAATCCAGCTAAATCCATAGGTAACAGGTTTGCAGAAAATTTATGGCCTAAGAGTTCTATCTTTCCTTCTCGCAACACCTTATCTATTTTAACAGAATTACCATATGTCATTTCTACCATAAAAACTTGTCTAAGGTTGGTTAAGGGTAGGTTAAGAGCTTGGCAGAATGAAGTATTTATAAAACTTTGGTTTGCACCAGAGTCAAATAATACTTTCGCATAAACGTTGTGAACTAGGAACGTACCAGCTATTACATCAAGGATTAGCTCTGCTTCCTGAGTAGTCAGTTGGAAGGCTCTTGCGTTCTTTTTGGTAGTTCCTTCTGCAGGTTTGGCTTTGTTATCAGCTGGTTTGACCAATTTGGGGCAGTCTGGCCTAAAATGTCCAGCTTCTCCACAGTTGTAGCAGATTGTTGATTTCTTCCTCCTGCAATCTTCTTTTTGATGCCCTGGAATTTTGCAGAAATTGCAATACCCTTTGCATCTTCCAAAATGCTTTCTTTTACAGGTACCGTTGAATGGACCAGTGGAAGATTGTCCAGTTTCCTTTTTCTTGAAATTACTATTGTTACCCACACGGAATCCTTGGGTAATCTTTTGGGCCACTTCCTTTTTCCGGTTTTCTTCTCTTGTGCGTATCAGCCCGTTAGTTAGGGTGTTAGCTAATTCCACAGCATCGTCAATAGTGCGAGGTCTCGCAGCTTTAACGATATCACGGATTTCGCCAATCAATCCCCAAATATAGCGGGAAATAAGTACCGGTTCTGGCGAAGCCAGGGTTGCTACAACTCTAGCATACTCGAAGAATGTCGAAGTATACCCTCGACAGTCGACATCCACCATCCGGTGGTTCAGGAATTTATTTGCCATTTGTTCCTTTTCATATTCGGGACAAAATTTTCTTTCCACCAGATTTTTAAATTCTTCCCAATTCATGGCATAGGCCATATCGCTTCCCTTGGCTTGTAATACCGTATTCCACCATTCTAGCGCCCCTTCTTTAAAAAGATGCGACGCACACATGACCTTGTCTTCCTCGACACATTTACTTATTTTAATTACCGCCTCGGTTTTCTCCAACCAACGCAGTGCAGCAGTCGCCCCTTCGTTGCCTGAAAATTCAACAGGTTTACAGGCAAGAAATTCCTTGTAAGTGCAACCAGGCGTTGCAGCTTTCATTCTTTTAAGGAATGGGGCTTGCATCCCATTATTATCGTTGTTACTACCTCCATTTACACTATTACTGAAATTATCGCCATGAGTACGTTTGCTAGGAATAATCGGTTGAGGTTCAACTGGATTCCGAACAGCAGCAAGGATTGCTGGAATAGCATTGGCTATTCCCTGGGCAACGATATTCTCTATATCTTGCCTATTCAGAAATTGATCCCCATTGTTTTGCTCGGATTGATTAACCTCGTTAACTGGTTCATTACTAGCGTGTTCCATCTGGTAATATATATATATAAGTTATTAGCACCAAATTAATTAATAACCAAGCATAATAAAACAATCGCACATAATCACATCAACACATTTAACCAAAATTGTCGATTTTTCGACTTCCATATTTTTATATATTCTAATATGCATCCGTACACACCAGTTATGTTACACAAGTTTTATTTTTAGTTATTTTACACAATTATATTTTTATTATTATATTATTATTATTAAACACACATTCCCACAATCACATACGATCCCGTCGGCTGGCATTTCAGAAACGACGTTCCCTCTCGTCGTATTTCCAGGATATCCTCTCCCCTACTTCCCGGATTCTATTTCCTGCGTCCACTAGCTCCTCGCCATAGTGGCGGAGCTCTGCCAAGTTTTCGGAGCTCATAGGTGGGTGTAGTGGAGGCTCCGGGTCAAACTAGGGGAAAAAGGTATTAGGGTTATTTAGGAGATTCTGAAATTGCCAGTCAGTGGTCCACCATTCTTCCAGTTCTTCTAGTAGAGGTCGGGGGTGGACGATAGGATCTGGGATATCAGGTTCTAGATTGACTGGAAGTTCTGCTTCCGCAGGGTAATTGAAGAGGTTTCATCGGCAGGTCCGATGAGGTCACTAAGTGCCAGTTTACGATCCAGCTCTTCCCATGATGACATCTCCTGGGCTTGCCCTGAACTTTCTCCAATCTCCTTTCCTTTGCCTTTATCATTTGGATCCTCCGTCTTTATAACTTTCCGTGTCGCTAGTTTCTTCCTGCGCACACGCCTCCAGCCCACAAATCTTCTTCTCTTCTTTGGCTTGGGTTTCTCCGGAGGTTGGGCTTGAAATTCCATAGGTTCATCAACGTCGGTCAAATAACCGGAAAAGTCTCTAGAAACTTCCACATTCACAGAATGGAGATTGAGATTCTGAAGAGCTTCAGACAACTCATTCATGTTGTTTAGCAGATATAGAGAAAACACACAAAATTCTGGGTTAAAATTTTGTAATCCCATTTTCACATAATCACAGAATGGCAATCAGAAAAATTAAGTATTTCTAAATACTTAATTGGCTTAAATCAGTGGCTCTGATACCACCTTTTTCTGTCACGGCCCCCGTCCCGGTGTTACCCGGTCCAGGAGTCACGGGACAGAAACCCGTGGTATTTATTTATTTGGGTTGACAGCGGAAGTTAACAGGATCTTTTGAAACTTGAAAATGCCTAATTATTTTATTTCATAAATTGGGACAACCCCGTAATTTACAATAGTGGAATTTCACGAGGAAATTCCCTGCTTCACAAAACATGTTTATTGATTTAACTTGAGCCACCACTTCAAGCTTTATTAGTGCTCCGTAGCACTTTTCCTTGATTCACAGTAGGTCACCTGAAACATGTTTAAAAATATTTTATCAGCGGGGAAATACTGGCGAGTCACTCAAATTCGATAAAACGACACATAGTTATAAATTACAGCATAAGAGCGATTACAATGGCTACTATCTTATTTTTATCTGGCGCCGTGTCACCTCCTGGTGACGATGGTCATACCACTATTGGGTCCTTTCACCCAAGTAGTGATGATTATCACTGTTAGGTTGATGAACCTAACCATGAGAAATTAGTAATGTGCACAATACCCAACTTGCCAGTGATTCAAGATAACCACGACTTAATCCCGGTAATTATAACTTTTTGAAAATGATTTGAGGTATTGTAAATCAACTTTGATAAAAAGAGAATGACTCATATTGCAAGTTTAATCAGGTAGAGTTTAGCCTACTGATAAGCCTGTTAACCTAATTCAAATATCAATGCACACGAAAACTAGGTCAGTAACTTAATACAACTTTTACGATAACTCACGAGATCAAAACCTTCACGACGAATGACAAAGTGCAATACTTAAACATCCATCGAATTCACGACGAATGACAAAGGATAGCCCAAGTACGGGCAGCACTTAAACATCCATTGGATTGGTTTTTATCGATCGGACATTAAATCGTAGCAGTGATCGAGTTATTACCCTGTTATCGAGGCAGAATGTCGTGCTGTGTGTGTTTTTGGAGTAATCAGACGATATCTCAGTGTACGAATTGAATTTTAACGTCGAACCAATGCCAAACTTCACGTGCCAAACTCCACTATTTATACTGGAAAAATGGCTCCCTCGCGTGGCGCAAGGGTGTACACCCCAAAAATTTCAAGTTAAATTGTTTAAAAATAAGGAAAGATCTAAAAAGGAACAAATAAAAAGTAAAATGACAATAAAAGAATTAGAGGGGTTGAATTGTAATAAAACATAATTGAAATCATGGGAAAATGCCTAAATTATATACCTTTCAATTTAGGAGGGGTTAATATGATAAATTGTAACTAAAAAGGGGTAATAAGGTTTAAACCCAAAACACACCCCCTGGTGCGTTTCTGGGATCGAACAAGAGCAGGAGAAACAAGGGTTTACCCTTATTCTTGCAAAACTCATCAATTGGCAAGGGAATTCAATGTTAATCGGCTGCATGTCTTAATTTCTCGATCATCTAAGCATACCTAGTGAAGTGGTAAGTCGAATTTCTTGATTTGGTGAATTGGAGAAAAAGGGTTTCAACCCAATCATGAGTTTATGGTATGATTTGTGTTAATTAGATGTTAGGGTTACTCCCTAGAGTAGAAATCATGCTTGATTTTAGTTAATTGAAAGATTTTTAGCAAAACCCACTTTATGAATTTGTGATATGAATAGGATGATTTAAGTGAATTTAGTCATGCGAAATCTTGGAAATTATGGTGATGTTGTAATGCCTGAATCTTAGAAAATTATGTGGGATAAAAGAAAGGTATGAACTTGGATTGATTTTGATGAATTATAGGATGAACTAGTAGAAATTCATGATTTGTATGCTTGTAATTGATGTGTGTAAATTTGATGACCACCAAGTGTTTGATGAAATGCCTAGGAGAAAAATGTATATAATTTGGATGATGAATGAATGAAAGTTTAGTTGTACTAAATGAATGAATGAATGTGTTATGATAGGCGTGAAAGAAGAAGGTTCTAATACTAGGAAATCGGAAGGCTTGCGGGATCGAGGTACGTTACTGTACACCTTATGTTTTTATTATGTTGTCATATGTATAATAATCTCTAGTGTATTGAATTGTTATGTTGGAACCGTGAATGTTGAAGATATCCGATTGTTGAAAGTAAAGTTAGATCCGTCATAAATGGATGTTGAGGAATGATTAAAATACGAAAGTTAACACATCATATCCGGTACTTTTAGTCGAACCGGGTATGGGAAGTTATGTATGTAATGGACGAAAGCCTACTCGATCCGTTTTTCCTCGGATCGAGGTATGATGTAAGAATGTAATGACTATGATTGTTCATTATGAACAAATCGAATGAAAGCGATGTAATGATGCTAGTATCCGTTCCTAACGGGTATGTTAAGTAAAGTATGCTTAGCCTCTATTTGAGGTAAGCATGTAATGAACCGTTTAACGGTTAGCAAAGTGATTAAATGATGATAATCCGAGAATGAAACGAATGGGTTTATTATCTAGAATTGTTTGTGGCGAATTACTAATCTATTTATTATGTTGAATGTAGGTAAATCTTCAATTTAGGCGACTTGGCAATTTAGAGCGAGCATATGCACACTTTATGGTTATCAAGCGCTTCCGCTATTACGTATTAATGTTTTGGGTCAAATGCTCGTTTTTGTATAACGTTGTTAGTGGTTACACTTTTTGACACTTGATGTATGGTTCTTAGTCGTGTCTAGTTGAACGGGTTGTAGACTTGTTTGCTTTGTTGATGGTTAAAACAGGGATATACTCGTCTTATGGACGGGTCATGCCCAAATTTTGTTAAAAATCATGAATTAATGACACAGGGTTTTTACCTTTTAAATTGCGAAAGATTTGTCCATGTTAAAAGTTGGGTTCTTGCGTCTTTTGGATGGCATTTCTACTAGACGTAATTACGGGCGTTACAAGTTGGTATCAGAGCCTAGGTTTGAGGGATTCGAGCAAGAGTAATAGTGCTTGAACTCAAACCGACGGCTCGTGCAAAAGTGTGCTCGCTCCGAGATCGCCAATGAGGTAAAAATTTAAGTTTTTGCTTAATACAAGTATGTATAGTGTGTTTATGATAAATATTTAAGTTAAGTATGTGGAGTAGTAATAATGGGAGTTAAACATTAGGTTATATCAGATCTGGCGCAGCACACAGTTGTGTCGTTAAGTGACACAGCTGTGTGGACCATTGATGCTTGTTGCGGAGATCAGGGTGTGTGGCAAGGCTGACACAGCTGTGTGACATTGTACTCAGATAATCAACACAGCTGTGTCTGGGCAAAATTTCCACAAACTTCATATTTTTCTTGAGTTTTCCGCAACAAATCACCAACAAGCTTTCCAAAACAAGGTTTTTCAGCGTTTCAGCAAAGGAAGGGCCGTCGCCGACGGGCTGTGAGCCGTCGCCGACACCCTCATACTTGCCAACGGCCTAACTGTCTGCCTACGGACATTGTGGGCGACACCCATTTACGAAGCCCGTCGCCGACGGGGTGTAAGGCCGTCTCCGACGGCCAGCGGAATCTCAATCCGCTGAAAATTTTTATTTTTGTATTATTTTCGCGTTTTGAATTCCCGAGTTGTCTGAAAGCCTGTCTAATGATTATGTAGGGTTCACGTAAGGCCTAATAAGACATATGTAATCACAAATGATGGTTACGAAGGAAAGAAATTTGTAAAGGTCGAAGGTAATGTGTCGAATGACACGAATGAACGCGGAAAGTTTAAAAAGTAAGTAAAGTTTAAAATATAAGAATGCGAATGAAGTAATTACGGACTAATGAATTATGATGTATTGAAACTTGAAAATTATGATTTAAGTTCCCATACTTCTCAGAAATACCCGTTTTATGTTCCTGTCAAGGTATTAGAAGATATAATAAGTTATGTAAAGTTATGTAGCTCGTCGGCGATAAAGTAAAATTTATAAAAGTCGAATGTAACGTATGGAATGACGTGAAATGAATGAAGAATGTATAAAGTGGAGTTGGAAACGTATGATAATGAATAATGAAGGAAGTAAATATAGACTAAAGTACTTGGATATGTGAAGGAACCTGAATTGTTAATAAATAAATATAAAAATGATGAGATTAGTGGTGAAAATAATTTGAAGAATGTGAGTTAGATGGAATTCGTGTGAAAATTCGTATGAATGTATGCTTTGATAGAATTATGCATTAGAGGCTTGTACCTTGTACATGAATGGTGTGATGCTTATGTGTATTTAATGATTTGCTTTAGTATGATTATGAGGCGAATATGTGCTAAATGTGAATCATACAAGCTAATTAGTAAAGGATATGTTGAAATTATGCTATATAGTTGCTTCGAATGAAATTTGCTAATTGTAAAATCATGGAGCATTAGCATGTGAAAGTACGTGTATGTGAATGTATATGTGTATTGTTTAGAGGATCACGTAAATTGTACATCTTGCACAATACGAGTATGAAATACGTAGGATATTATTATTATGACCTACCATATTTAGATGAATACATGTTCAAAAGTTTGAAGTGTGTAAACGAGACAGTTGACTTTCTAAAAGTCAATAGTATAGGGATATCATGGGATGGCCATTAGACACAATTGTTTAAGTAAAGAGTTAATGTGTTACGTACTAGATGAATTACGTGTTATGATTGATGATAATTTAGTTGTGTGGAATTGAAATTAAGTGGAACGTATAAATAAATGAGAACATGGTAATGTTAATGAAAGGTATGGAAAGGATAATAGTTCAGATGTTAGCTAAAGGCGTTTTGTAAGTGTGTTCGAATTGAAAGTAAGAACAACCCGTACTACAATACTTATATACAAAGGTACTGTGGGTGGTGGTTGACCTTAAAAGGTTATATTGTAGAAGTCAGTGAATAATAATTACTTACAAATGCTGGAAGTATTACGTAAGAAATACAACGTGTAAAGTAGAATACTCATTAGTAAAAGACATGTTAGAGAACGTAGGTGAATTAACACCTAATACGGTGAACAAACAAATGGAAATGGTATATTAAGGGATGGTCATGTATTGACCAAAGCTCGAGAAAAACATGAGAATCATCTCACTTATGTCCGGTCAAGCTAGCAAAAAAGGGGCCTAACGATTCTTAAAGGAACGGATCAATATAAGAAAGAAAGAAAGATAAGAATGAAAAGTATAAGCCTACGATTGAATGTAAGACAAACTTAAGAAAGAAGGATGGGAACACCACTAGAAATAGGATGTAAAGTGTCGCGTCGAGACGCGCTACATGAAATAGGACATGGAATTAAGTGTTAGGACCCAACACTCGAAGTTGAATGTAGAAGATTAATATGAAAACGTTTCGTAAGAAATGACATGGTAAATGATACGGCAGAAGAAAGGAAGGTACAGAGGAAAATGTTTGAATCTGAGAAATGGATTCGACCATGTAAGGAATGAAAGGTTGGATCCATAAGCAAGCACAGGTCAAACCAGTAAGAATGAAAGGTAATGAATTAAAAGTTCGAATCCGTAAATGAAGACGGATTAAACAAATAAGAATAGAAACTAAAAAAACGAAACTCAAATGAGTCATACGGGTCAAATGGCGATCGCCATTTGAACCCGGTATTTAATGTTCAATTTGTCAAGTTTGTTACTCGTAGGTGAGCATAATGTATGGGCATGCATTGTCGCAATTTGGAAAGTATTAACTGTTAGGGGTCATTTTCTTAACATACATATCCTGACCAATATCCTGCCTTTGTTTGTTTATTTGTGACCAGGATGCTGGAAGAGGATATTGCTAACATCTTGGGCGATATCCTGAGGTTTATAGAATTAACCACGTGCAGGTTAAAGGCTGAGACTTGCTAATGGTCAAGAGGACTTCTTCTCCTCAAGACTCGGGCGAGTTTGTTGAAGGAGAGACGTTGAGCCCGAGAGACCAGGTCTACAACGTTCGATGAAGGAATATTCGGTGGATCCTGGAACTTTAGGATAGTTTGTTATTTTATCTTTACTATAAATAGATGAGGTCGGATCAGTTTAAGTCACACAATCTCCACTTACACTCTCGCACACTTTCACTTTCTAGCTCATTGCAAACACCACACTTGTATTCAAATTTCGTTGTAACACTTAGTCGATCCGTACCACATCCTGCACTGTATCCTGATATTTGAAGCAATAGAAGAACAAGGCAGCTGCGATTGTCAGCTCCCGAGGTTTTATGCCGGCGATCTAGATTGATCAAGGGCTTTCCTCGTACATCTCGTGTCGTTTACTTTACTTTTGCTCATTGTTTGATCATAGATACAGCTCAATATCCTGAGCCGTATCCTGAATTTTGATTTCCTAATTAACTCAACAAGCACATTTTCAAGTACACTTTCTAGCACACTACCTCACTTTACTAATTTGATCACTAAATTGCTTCGGTAATTTTTGACCAAAACAATTTGGCGCCCACCGTGGGGCAAGTGGTGCTCTCTTTACTAAATTTTTTTGTCAGATCGCTAATCGGTTTCCTATTTTCAAAACCTTTTGCCACATTGTCCGTAATGGCCTCAAGATCAAACATGAGTTCCTCTACTGTGTCTGCTATGACTTCTGCTACTACCGGTTCGGTGCTTCCACCACCTCCTCCAAGGATGCCAGCCTCTTCACGACCTCAGGATGTTATCCCTACCCGCAGTGTTCAGGAATCTGCTCCTGTTTTAGCTTCTAACGATGAAATTTTACCCTTATTTGGAAGTGTGCAGGAACAAATGAGGCAGCAACAGGAAACAAACCAAATGCTTTTAAGGGAAATACAACTCCTGAAGTCTGGCTCGAGCAGATCTGCTGAGGATAATGTCACTCCCTTACACCCCAGAGCGTTGAACTTCAGTTCAGCTGTGTATACTGAGGATAACAGGGGGAATATTGTGCCCAGTCTTCCTCAGAATCATACTCCTGAAATACCCTCCTCGGTCAGAATGTCAACCATGAGGAGCTCAGGATATGCTTCTGGATATGGGAAAAATCCTCTAACGGGTAATGTGTCAAATAATAATAATACTCATGCTACTAACAATAGTGGATCTTTGCAGGATACAGGTGTAACATCAACACTTACTAGGGAACTTCAGAAGTTGAAGGACATGATATCTAGTGTACCTGGGGTGGTCCAGCCGATCCCGGAAGTGTCCTAGGACAGCCACAAGATATCTCGTTTTGCATATCCTATCTGTGATGCTGAGATTCCAAAGAGATTCCAAACCCCCAACATGAAGCTTTATGATGGGACTACGGATCCTGAGGAGCTTATTGCTCAGTATAGGGAAAGAATGGAGATTAACCCTATCCCTCCGGAGCTCAAGGAAGCGTGCTTGTGCAAGGGATTTGGTTCTACTCTAACAGGATCAGCCTTAAAATGGCTGTTAAACGTTCCTCCACACTCAATTACTTCGTTTGCTCATTTGGTTAATTTATTTAACAGTCAATTTTCTTGTAGTCGGAGTTTTGAGAAACTAACTAGTGATCTTTACAGGATAACTCAAGGGCCTCAGGAATCCTTGAGGGATTACGTGAACAAATTCAGTCGAGAATCCTTGGATATCCCACATCTTGATGTTGCAACAGCTGTGCAAGCTTTTAAGATGGGATTACAAAAGGATTCTCAGTTTTATCAGGATCTTGTAATGAATCCCTGCAGGAATCTCGACGAAGCTCGTAACAGGGCTTTGAGATATATCCGTCTGGAGGATGACAGGAAGATGCAAGAAAGGATGAACTCATCTAACACTTATGAGTCAACTAACAGGAAGTCAGAATCCTCATTCAAGTCATATCGGCCTAAGCCATATGGCAGAAATGATAACAAGAGAGTGAATGCTGTCGAAGATGAGGATCCTGAAGAGTATCCTGAGTTGTCTGAATATTGCTTTTCTGTTAACATTCCCGAATTGATGTATGCCATGCAGGGTCTAGGAGACAAGGCTAGGTGGCCTCGGAAGAATCAACAAAAGGCTGACTGGAAAGATAAGTCAAAATGGTGTGCTTTCCACGAAGATTTCGGACATGTAACCGAGCATTGCATTGCTCTAAGGAAAGAAATAAGCTATCTTCTAAGCAAGGGATATCTGAAAGATCTCTTAGGAAGAAAGAAGAATAAGGGTCAGGATACTGAGAAGGATCCTGAGCGAGCAGCATCACCCCCAGCCGATGCCAAGATAATCAACTTCATTTCGGGAGGATCCGACATTTGTGGGACCTCGTATTCGGCAGCAAAGAGACATGCAAGGGAAGCCAAGGCCGAAAGGGGAGACAAACCTGTCAGGATGACTACCCTCATGTTATGGGTGAAATTCTGAGCCCATATCCTGGAAAATATCTTGATCTATATCTTGTTTATGTAGTATCTGTTTACATCCGGGATGCTGGTTCAGGATATTGGTAACATCCTTAATGGTATCCTCGGGATTACTAATGGATTATGTGCAGGTACGTGGGTTAGAAGCTAGCAACGTTAACAAGACTTATTCCGCGGAAGACTCGGTCCAAGTCGTTCAAATGAAGACGTTGAAGCCGTATTACTCGGTCCATAACGTTCATAATGGAATATTCGGAGTAGCCCATATTTGTAGGGATTATTGTTTGTAATTCATTACTATAAATAGGTGGGTATACCAGATCAGATAGGACATCACAATCACACTCGCTACACTCTAACACTTGTTCTCTAGCAATTTTCACTTTCATACAAAGGCATTGTAACACTTAGCGATCTGGTCTATATCCTGCACTGTATCCTGAAGTTTAAGCAATAAGAAGAACAAGGCAGCTGCGATTGTCAGCTCCCGAGGTTTTATGCCGGCGATCTAGATTGATCAAGGGCTTTCCTCGTATATCTCGTGTCATTTCCTTTACTTTTTGCTTATCGTTTGCTCATTGTTTGATCGCAGATACAGCTCGATATCCTGAGCCGTATCCTGAATACTGATTTTCTAAATAATTCAGCAACCATATTTTCTACACACTTTCCAGCACACTACCTCACTTTACTAATTTGATCACTAAATTGCTTCGGTAATTTTTGACCAAAACAATTTGGCGCCCACCGTGGGGCAAGTGGTGCTCTCTTTATTAAAATTTTTTGTTAAATCGCTAATCGGTTTTCTATTTTCAAAACTTTTTGCCACATTGTCCATAATGGCCTCAAGATCAAACATGAGTTCCTCTACTGTGTCTGCTGTGACTTCTGCCACTACCGGTTCGGTGCTTCCACCACTTCCTCCAAGGATGCCAGCCTCTACACAATCTCAAGATGTTATCCCTACTCGGAGTGTCCAGGGATCTGCTCCCGTTTTAGCTTCTAACGATGAAATTTTAACCTTATTTGGAAGTGTGCAGGAACAAATGAGGCAGCAACAGGAAATGAACCAAATGCTTTTAAGGGAAATACAACTCCTGAAGTCCGGCTCGAGCAGATCTGCTGAGGATATTGTCACTCCATTACACCCCAGAACTTTGAACTTCAGTTCGGCTGTGTATACTGAGGATAACAGGGGGAATATTGTGCCCAGCCTTCCTCATAATCATACTCCTGAAATACCCTCCTCGGTCAGGATGTCGACCATAAGGAGCTCAGGATATGCTTCAGGATATGGGCAGAATCCTCCCACGGGTAACGTGTCAAATAATAATAATACTCATGCTACTAACAATAGTGGATCTTTGCAGGATACAGGTGTGACATCAGCACTTACTAGGGAACTTCAGAAGTTGAAGGACATGATATCAAGTGTACCCGGGGTGGTCCAGCCAATCCCAGAAGTGTCTCAAGACAGCCACAAGATATCTCGTTTCGCATATCCTATCTGTGATGTTGAGATCCCAAAGAGGTTCCAAACCCCCAACATGAAGCTTTACGACGGAACAACGGATCCTGAAGAGCATATTGCTCAGTATAGGGAAAGGATGGAGATTAACCCTATCCCTCCGGATCTCAAGGAAGCATGCTTGTGCAAGGGTTTTGGTTCAACCCTGACAGGATCAACTTTGAAATGGCTCTTGAATGTTCCTCCACATTCGATTACATCTTTTGCTCACATAGTAAATTTATTTAATAGTCAGTTTTCTTGTAGTAGAAGCTTTGAAAAATTAACAAGTGATCTCTACAGGATAACACAAGGGCCTCAGGAATCCCTTAGGGATTATGTGAACAAGTTCAGCCGGGAATCACTAGACATTCCTCATCTTGATGTTGCAACAGTTGTGCAAGCTTTCAAGATGGGGCTGCAAAAGGATTCTCAATTTTATCAAGACCTTGTAATGAACCCATGCAGGAACTTGGACGAAGCTCGGAACAGGGCCCTAAGATACATTCGGTTGGAGGATGACAGAAAGATGCAAGAAAGGATGAACTCATCCAACACTTATGAGTCAACTAACCGGAAGTCAGAATCCTCATTCAAGTCATATCGGCCTAAGCCATATGGCAGAAATGAGAACAAGAGAGTGAATGCTGTCGAAGATGAGGATCCTGAAGAGTATCCTGAATTATCTGAATATTGCTTTTCTGTTAACATTCCTGAATTGATGTATGCCATGCAGGGTCTAGGGGACAAGGCAAGATGGCCTCGAAAGAATCAACAAAAAGCAGATTGGAAAGACAAATCAAAATGGTGTGCTTTCCACGAAGATTTCGGACATATGACTGAGGATTGCATCGCTCTAAGGAAAGAAATAAGCTATCTTCTAAGCAAGGGATATTTGAAGGATCTCTTAGGAAGAAAGAAGAATAAGGGTCAGGATACTGAGAAGGATTCTGAACGAGCAGCATCACCTCCCGCGGATGCCAAGATAATCAACTTCATTTCAGGAGGATCCGACATTTGTGGAACTTCGTATTCGGCAGCAAAGAGACATGCAAAAGAAGCTAAGGCCGAAAGGGGAGACAAACCTGTCAGGATGACTACACTTACAACTGACAAAGTGATCACATTTGATGCTGATGACAGGGATACTGTCCAGGATCCTCACCATGATGCTCTGGTAATAACGTTATATGTGGCTAACCATTTTGTACGCAGGATATTGGTTGATAATGGCAGCTCCGTCAACATAATCCAACTAGAGACGCTTAAAAGAATGAATGTATCTCCAATGGATATCACTTCAAAGTCTACCGTGCTTGTTGGGTTCAGTGGAGAGGCTAGAAACACAGTGGGAGAGATAAAGTTGCCGGTGTACGTTGAAGGAGTCAACTCGATACAACGTTTCTGTGTGATGGACTCTCTATCCTGCTATAACATTATACTGGGAAGACCATGGATTCACGATATGAAGGCCGTGCCATCAACATATCACCAATGCATCAAGATACCTACCCCTTGGGGAGTTGTTAAAGTTGATAGCGATCAGCAGGAGGCGAAAGAATGTTACTCATCCTCGATGAAATCCTCAACCAGACCTAGTGCAGCATAGCAATTAAAGACGCGGGCCCAGGATATCGTGGAGGATCCGGAGCAGGATGTGAAGAAAGTTATCCTAGACCAGGATAATCCCGATATTTCGGTGCTCGTGGGAACCAATATCCCTCAGGATATTGAAGAGCAATTAATTAACTTTTTAAAATGCAGGATGTCAACGTTTGCATGGAAGCATGAGGATATGACAGGCATATCCAAAGATATTATCACTCACAAGCTTGGAATTGATAAAGCATTCAAGCCTGTGCAACAAAAAAGAAGGAAGTTTGCTCCTGAGCGGAATACAATTATTCAAGAGGAAGTTGAAAGATTGTTGAAGTCCAAAATGATTAGAGAAGTCAAGTTCCCAAGGTGGCTAGCAAAGGTGGTTGTGGTACAGAAGAAAAATGGGAAATGGAGAGTCTGTGTAGATTACACAGACTTGAACAAAGCTTGTCCAAAAGACCCATTTCCTCTTCCCCACATTGATGCAATGGTAGATGCCACTGCTGGGCATGAAATGCTGACTTTCATGGATGCATCCTCAGGATTTCAACAGATCCAAATGGAGCCTTCTGACCAGGAGGATACTGCCTTCATGACACCAACAGGTATTTATTGTTATACAGCTATGCCTTTTGGTTTGAAAAATGCAGGTGCAACATACCAAAGATTGGTAAACATGATGTTCAAAGACAAACTGGGGGACACCATGGAGGTGTACATTGACGATATGGTCAGTAAAGTTAAGTGCCTATGATTTAGTATATGAACCTAGGAATGCCATAAAGTCTCAGGCTTTAGCTGACTTTGTGGCTGATTTCAGTAGTGACATTCAGGATGAGGTAGACCTAGAAGTTCAACAGCTAGGAGAATCCTCAGGATCCTGGACATTATATACTGATGGTGCATCTAGTATAAGAGGAGTAGGATTAGGAATACTACTAAAATCGCCACAGGGGGACATATTACCCCAGGCTATTAGGTGTGAATTTCCTGCTACCAATAATGAAGCAGAATATGAGGCTTTAATTGCAGGATTAGAATTGGCTAAGAGCATGAATATCAAAAATTTACAAGTATATGTTGATTCTTTGTTAATTACTAACCATTTTAATGGATCCTATGCAGTTAAGGGTGAGAAATTAATAGAATATCTTGATATTCTCAAAAAATTAGCAGGATATTTCGATGTTTTTACACTTGAACAGGTACCAAGGGAGGATAATGCTGAAGCGGATGCCTTAGCAAATTTGGGATCATCAATCAGGACACCTGAAGGGACCCAAATACCAATATTACATGTCTTATATCCTACAACGAATCCTCAGGATAAAGAAGTAGCGGGTATTCAGGATCCTGAAGTGGAATATCCTGAACAGGATCCTAAATCTTGGACGGCTCCAATTATGAGATATCTCAAAGAAGGACACATCCCCGGAAATGAAAATCCTAAGGCATTTAGGATGAAGGTATCACGATTCACTATTATAAATAATGTTTTATACAAGAAATCTCTTGCAGGACCGTATTTGAGGTGCTTGGAGGATCCTGAAGCCAAAGAAGTACTTCAGGATATACATGAAGGGGATTGTGGTAATCACACCGGGGGCAGATCATTATTCTCGAAAGTATTAAGGACAGGATATTATTGGCCAACGATGAGGAAAGATGCTGCAGAATATGCTCGAAGATGTGATGCATGTCAAAGACATAGTAACATATTACATCAACCAGCTGAACCATTATATCCTGTAGTTTCCCCTTGGCCATTCATGAAGTGGGGGATGGATATAGTAGGGAAGTTACCAAAAGCTCCGGGAGGAAAAGTTTTTATGTTAGCTATGACAGATTATTTCTCCAAGTGGGTTGAGGCTGAAGCATTTGTCCAAGTAAGAGACCAAGAAGTAGTATCCTTCATAAAAAGGAATATCATGACTAGGTTTGGAGTACCAACTGAGATCATTTGTGATAATGGGTCCCAGTTTATAAGCAAGAGGACTACTGACTTTTGCAAAAGTTGGGGAATCAAAATGATCACATCTACTCCAGTACATCCTCAAGCGAATGGACAAGCTGAATCTTCAAACAAGATAATAGTCAATAACTTAAAGAAGAGACTTGGGGCCAAAAAAGGAAGATGGGCGGAAGAGTTACCCTTTGTTTTGTGGGCTGATAGGACAACGGTAAAGAATGCAACCGGCCAAACCCCGTTTTCCTTGGTATTTGGAGCGGAGGCGATGATTCCAACAGAAATGACGATACCTACCGCAAGATCCATGCTGCAGGATCCTGAACAGAATCCTGAAATCTTGTGTCAGGATTTGGATACTATAGACGAAAAAAGAGATGCAGCAAGGATAAGGATAGCAGCATATCAACAAAGAATATCCAGAGCATATAATAAAAACATAAGGACTAGAAGATTTCGAGTTGGTGATTGGGTGCTAAGAAAGGCTTTTCAAAATACCACTAATCCTGCCGATGGCAAGCTAGCTCCGAAATGGGAAGGACCTTATGAAGTCGAGTCAGAAGCAGGGAAAGGAGCATATCGACTCAGGAATGTGGAAGGGGATATGCTACCAAGATCCTGGAATGCAATACATTTGAAGTTCTATTTCAAGTAAGAGTAGAATTTATTTTCTATCTCGGAATGGTATGTATTCTATTCTTAAATATATTTTGTTTATTGTCTTGAACCCAATACTGACTTAAGCATCGGAGGGGTGTTAGCCAAGCTAACACCCACCTTAGTTTACGATTGTTTTGCAGAATATCTTTCAGGATATAGCTCCAGGATATACACTCAGGATAAGTCGAAAGATTAGAGGATTGGCCCCCTCTCTCACGTTTAAGGGATCCTGGTCCCTTCAAAGGTTTAAAGGTATTCACCTTTCTTTCGAATTGGGTTTAAACACCTCGCCTGGAGCGCAAGTTATCTAGGTATAGTTCAAGGTAGCGGGACCAATTCATGTAAAAGTGGCTGACAATTTCGTTATTGTTGGCTATATCCTGGATCCTAAAGGTATATGAGGATTGATCACCCTCTCTCACGAAAGAGTATTTTCATACTCTCGAAGGTTTAAAGGTTTTCACCTTTCTAAGGATTGGAGTTTATACACTCTCGCCTGTAGCGCATGAAATTTAGGGTTTATCCCAAGTATGCTAAAGATTCATTTCAGGATATCAGGGGTTTTGCCCCAGGGTATGCGGAATTTACTTAAAGACAAGGTATGAATGCATTTGTGTTTCTGTGTCGAACACAGGGGACATACATTATACTGTTCAAGGAAGGGATCCAAGTTCACAAGTATGCGCTGGGGATAAAACTTATAATGAAGGATTAGAATTGGTTCTGTAAGAATCTCTGGTATGATCTCTCCTTTTTATTTGGACAATTTGTAGATTATATTTTTGTCAAGATATCTTTCAGGATACCTTTCAGGATACATCTATAATGTATATTCCTAAAAGTGTACAAACCAAACAATTTTTACAACTACGATTTTCATAGCAATAACAACAGTAATAGGGTTAAAAGAGAAGTTATATTATTAACATACCAAAAGATGTGCTCTTAGTTTCACCTCAAAACAAGGCCCATCCACTAAGAGCACTAATAGTTCATTACCATATTTACCCAACAGTTGAAGGCTTCATCTCAAACCGAGATCCATCCACCTTCAACTGTTGTATTGTTCAAAAAGCATGCAGGAAATATAAATTGTTCAGATGCGGAAAAGTAAAGTGCGGAAAAGTAAATTGTTTATGAGACTACAAACCAACATTCAAATTCAAAAAGGTGGGCTCTGGCCTTGGCACGTATATCCGTCATCGCCCACCTAAATGCCCTCACACAGCGGCATCTCCTCCAACCTTCTCAGGCTTCTCCGCTCCAGCATCCTGACCAGCATCCTGCGCAGCATCCTGACCTATGTCCATCCCATCATCAGCTCCAGCATCCTTCTTCTCTCCAGCTTGGACCACCACCTCTGCTGACTTAGAAGACTCACCGGCTTCAGCAGGAAATGGCACAGCTTTGCCTCCGAGCTCCTTCAACTTGGCCACCCAGGATTCAACTGGCCAAGATGGACAAACAAGGCCCGTCTCCTTGGCCTCGTAGGCCATCTTGATGCGTGCTTGTAGCAGGGAGACGATAGCAGAAGCCTTGATTCCCTCTCGGAAGTTGATCAAGGCCTGATCATGATCCATTTGAACAGTGGCAAGTTTGACCTCAGCGTCTTGGGTGACCTTCTTCAGCAAGCTTTCATAATGCCGGCTCTTCGCTTCAGCAATAGCACTTTGGTCAGCAACGGTGCTCTCGAGCTGTTTGATCCTGGCTTCATGAAGTGCCACAGTACCACAAGCGTCATTATACAAGTGGAGCAAATGCTGGAGGCCCTGCACATCAATTACAGGTATAAAGTTAGAATGTATGCTGACCAAGATATCCTACCAGGATATCCTGTTAGGATATACGTGCAGGATATATGTGCAGGATATACATGAAGGATAGGCGTCAGGATATTACCTTGTTAAGGAAGGATGTCATTGGCTCTAAGGAGTCAGAGAAGCTGAGTTCGTCATAGGAGAACCCTTCTGGGCCTGGAGCACTGACCTCAAGACCCATTCTCTTTTTCGCTGCGGAAGCACGGGTTCTTGGATTGGCCTTGGGAGCCGGGAGTGGCTTGGAGCTAGTAGCAGCAGGAGTCTCCTTCTTGACTATGGCTGGGGTTGGATAGCTGTCAAGTTCATCAAGGTCTAGATAGACTGGGACTTTGCTGGAATCTGCACACAGGGAGTAAATTCTAAATCCCTCCTATGAATAACAGATAAAAAACATATGTGTGCAGGATATCTTGCAGGATCCTTACCAGACATGTTGGCACTTGAAAGAGGGCTTGGAGTTGGTGGAGAAGGATTGAAACTTCTCTCTGCCTCTGGAAGAAGTCTGATGGCGTCTATTCTTTCTTGAGAATTAGCAAGAGGAGGTGCAATCTTCCTGAAATCAGCTGCACAAAAATGAAAATTTGTTAGTTCAGAATATGAGACAGGATAAGAGACAGGATCATTCTTAAACCCTAAGTCCTACCCTTTCTTAACCATCTCATCGGATAATCCGTTCCACCGGGGATTGAATCCCTTTTTACAAAGAAAAACATGGATTGCCAACCATCCTCGTTTTTGGTGGCACGAAGTATCAATGGATCACCGGAAGTAGAATAAAATAGGAATCTAGATGAGCCATGGCATCTAAGCTTGTAGGCTAAAGGGAGATCATGGACGGAAAGGTCAGGTATGTGGTTTCTCTTGATTTGGTCAAGAACAGACAAAACACGCCAAAGCATTGGCATGGTTTGACTGAAAGAAATTTTAGTGATGTTAAAGAACTCGGTAATGAAGTCCGGAAAGGGGAATCGTAGCCCTAAGGTAAAGGGGAAAGCATTGAAACAAATCCACTCGTTGGAAACCATATCTGACCGGATTTCTCTGTCAAAGGGTCGGAATATGGTTCCATCCGGAAAGATACCGGAGGATTTCAAAGCCGACAAATGAGCACTATCAAAGGTGCATGTTTCATTCTCCGGTTCTTGGAGAAGATTCTGTTGGATGAATGTGGGAGCCGAGTCGCCTGAACTGGACCGCGTTTGCCTAGGCATTTGGTCGCCTGAATTCTTGCCGGAGTAAAATAAAAGATGGTTATGAAGATGAGAGAGAGAATATTACCTTTTTCTTGTCGATTGTGGGTAAAAAAGGAGATGAGGATGAGAAGATATAGGGTATGATGAGTAAATATAGGCCGGGTGGTTGAAAGCTGTCACATCAATAGTCTTATCTCTTAATTGCCTCGGCCACTGTGAAAAAATGTAACCGTTAGGATATCAAACGGTAACATTTTTGGGGACAATTGTTATGGGTGAAATTCTGAGCCCATATCCTGGAAAATATCTTGATCTATATCTTGTTTATGTAGTATCTGTTTACATCCGGGATGCTGGTTCAGGATATTGGTAACATCCTGAATGGTATCCTCGGGATTACTAATGGATTATGTGCAGGTACGTGGGTTAGAAGCTAGCAACGTTAACAAGACTTATTCCGCGGAAGACTCGGTCCAAGTCGTTCAAATGAAGACGTTGAAGCCGTATTACTCGGTCCATAACGTTCATAATGGAATATTCGGAGTAGCCCATATTTGTAGGGATTATTGTTTGTAATTCATTACTATAAATAGGTGGGTATACCAGATCAGATAGGACATCACAATCACACTCGCTACACTCTAACACTTGTTCTCTAGCAATTTTCACTTTCATACAAAGGCATTGTAACACTTAGCGATCTGGTCTATATCCTGCACTGTATCCTGAAGTTTAAGCAATAAGAAGAACAAGGCAGCTGCGATTGTCAGCTCCCGAGGTTTTATGCCGGCGATCTAGATTGATCAAGGGCTTTCCTCGTACATCTCGTGTCATTTCCTTTACTTTTTGCTTATCGTTTGCTCATTGTTTGATCGCAGATACAGCTCGATATCCTGAGCCGTATCCTGAATACTGATTTTCTAAATAATTCAGCAAGCATATTTTCTACACACTTTCCAGCACACTACCTCACTTTACTAATTTGATCACTAAATTGCTTCGGTAATTTTTGACCAAAACACCTCACAACTGAAAAAGTGATCACTTCTGACGCAGATGACAGGGATACTGTCCAGGATCCTCACCATGATGCTCTGGTAATAACGTTATATGTGGCTAACCATTTTGTACGCAGGATACTGGTTGATAATGGCAGCTCCGTCAACATAATCCAACTAGAGACTCTGAAGAGAATGAATGTGGCTCCAATGGATATTACTTCGAAGTCTACCGTGCTTGTTGGGTTCAGTGGAGAGGCTAGAAATACGGTGGGAGAGATAAAGTTGCCAGTATACGTTGAAGGAGTCAACTCGATACAACGTTTCTGTGTGATGGATTCTCTATCCTGCTATAACATCATACTGGGAAGACCGTGGATTCACGATATGAAGGCCGTGCCATCAACATATCACCAATGCATCAAGATACCTACCCCTTGGGGAGTTGTCAAAGTTGATAGTGATCAGCAGGAGGAGAAAGAATGCTACTCATCCTCGATGAAATCCTCAACCAAACCTAGTGCAGCATAGCAATTAAAGACGCGGGCCCAGGATATCGTGGAGGATCCGGAGCAGGATGTGAAGAAAATTATCCTAGACCAGGATAATCCCGATATTTCGGTGCTCGTGGGAACCAATATCCCTCAGGATATTGAAGAGCAATTAATTAACTTTTTAAAATGCAGGATGTCAACGTTTGCATGGAAGCATGAGGATATGACAGGCATATCCAAAGATATTATCACTCGCAAGCTTGGAATTGATAAATCATTCAAGCCTGTGCAACAAAAAAGAAGGAAGTTTGCCCCTGAGCGGAACACGATTATCCAGGAGGAAGTTGAAAGATTATTAAAGTCCAGAATGATCAGAGAGGTTAAGTTCCCAAGGTGGCTAGCAAACGTGGTTGTAGTACAGAAGAAGAATGGGAAATGGAGAGTTTGTGTAGACTACACAGACTTGAACAAAGCTTGTCCTAAAGATCCATTTCCTCTTCCCCACATTGATGCAATGGTAGATGCCACTGCCGGGCATGAAATGCTGACCTTCATGGACGCATCCTCAGGATTTCAACAGATCCAAATGGAGCCTTCTGACCAGGAGGATACCGCCTTCATGACACCAACAGGTATTTATTGTTATACAGCTATGCCTTTTGGTTTGAAAAATGCAGGAGCAACATACCAAAGATTGGTAAACATGATGTTCAAAGACAAACTAGGGGACACCATGGAAGTATATATCGATGATATGGTGGTGAAATCTAAAAAGGCTGAGGATCACCTCCAGGATATCAAGGGAGCATTTGATATCCTGGATTAATACAACATGAAGCTGAATCCTGCTAAATGCCATTTCGGAGTGGGGGCAGGAAAGTTTCTTGGATATATGGTGACAAAAAGGGGGATAGAAGCAAGCCCAGAGCAGATCAAAGCTATCCTGGACATAAAATCACCCTCAAATATGAAGGACGTACAAAGATTGACAGGCCGAGTAGCAGCTTTAAACAGGTTTATCTCAAGATCCTCAGAGAAATGCAAAGACTTCTATGATATCCTGAAGAAGAACAAAAGATTCGAATGGGGGGAAAAGCATGAAGCAGCCCTGCAGGATTTGAAACGATATCTCTCAACCGCACCTCTATTGATGAAGCCTGAAAATGGTGAACCACTATCCCTGTACCTTGCTGTATCAGGGAATGCTGTAAGTGCCGTTCTTATAAAAGACCATGAAGGTCAACAATATCCTGTTTATTATGTTAGTAAAAGTTTATTAGATGCTGAAACTAGGTACTCTCACTTGGAAAAATTAATACTAGCATTAGTCATGGCATCAACGAAGCTTAGACATTATTTCGAGACACATAGGATACATGTTAAGACAAATTATCCTGTCAAAAATGTGCTTAGGAAACCAGAGATGTCAGGCAGGATGGCCAAGTGGTCGGTAAAGTTAAGTGCTTATGATATAGTATATGAACCTAGAAATGCCATAAAATCTCAGGCTTTTGCTGACTTTGTGGCTGACTTTAGTAGTGACATTCAGGACGAGGTAGACCTAGAAGTTCAACAGTTAGGAGAATCCTCAGGATCCTGGACATTATATACTGACGGTGCATCTAATGTAAGAGGAGTAGGATTAGGAATACTACTAAAATCGCCACAGGGGGACATATTACCCCAGGCTATTAGGTGTGAATTTCCTGCTACTAATAATGAAGCAGAGTATGAGGCTTTAATTGCAGGATTAGAATTGGCTAAGAGCATGAGTATCAAAAAATTGCAAGTATATGTTGACTCTTTGTTAATTACTAACCATTTTAATGGATCCTATGCAGTTAAGGGTGAGAAACTAATCGAATATCTCGATATTCTCAAAAAGTTAGCAGGATATTTCGATGTTTTTATACTTGAACAGGTACCAAGGGAGGATAATGCTGAAGCGGATGCCTTAGCAAATTTGGGATCATCGATCAGGATACCTGAAGGGACGCAAATACCAATATTACATGTCTTATATCCTGCAACGAATCCTCAGGATAAAGAAGTAGCTGGTATTCAGGATCCTGGAGCAAAACATCCTGAAGAGGATCCTAAATCCTGGACGGCTCCAATCATGAGATATCTCAAAGAAGGACACATCCCTGGAAATGAAAATCCTAAGGCATTTAGGATGAAGGTATCACGATTCACTATTATAAATAATATTTTATACAAGAAATCTCTTGCAGGACCGTATTTGAGATGCTTGGAGGATCCCGAAGCCAAAGAAGTACTTCAGGATATACATGAAGGGGATTGTGGTAACCATGCTGGGGGCAGGTCGCTATTCTCAAAAGTATTAAGGACAGGATATTATTGGCCAACGATGAGAAAAGATGCCGCAGAATATGTTCGAAGATGTGACGCATGTCAAAGACATAGTAACATACTGCATCAGCCGGCTGAACCGTTATATCCTATTGTATCCCCTTGGCCGTTTATGAAGTGGGGTATGGATATAGTGGGAAAGCTACCAAAAGCTCCGGGAGGAAAAGTCTTTATGCTAGCAATGACGGATTATTTCTCTAAGTGGGTTGAAGCAGAAGCATTTGTTCAAGTTAGAGACCAAGAAGTAGTATCCTTCATCAAAAGAAATATCCTGACCAGATTCGGAGTACCAGCCGAGATAATTTGTGACAATGGTTCTCAGTTCATAAGTAAGAGGACTACTGACTTTTGCAAGAGTTGGGGAATCAAAATGATTACGTCTACTCTGGTACATCCTCAAGCAAATGGACAAGCAGAATCCTCAAACAAGATAATTGTCAATAACTTAAAGAAAAGGCTTGGAGCCAAAAAAGGAAGATGGGCAGAAGAACTACCCTTTGTTTTATGGGCTGATAGGACAACGGTAAAAAATGCAACAGGCCAAACCCCGTTTTCCTTGGTGTTTGGAGCAGAAGCAATGATTCCAACGGAAATGACAATACCTACTGCAAGATCTACCTTAAGTGATCCTGAGCAGAATCCTGAAGCCTTGAGTCAGGATTTAGACACTATAGATGAAAAGAGAGATGCGGCAAAGCTAAGGATGGCAGCATATCAACAGAGAATATCCAGGGCATATAACAAGAATATTAGAACCAGAAGATTTAAGATTGGAGATTGGGTGTTAAGAAAGGCTTTTCAGAATACTACTAATCCTGCCGATGGCAAGTTAGCTCCAAAATGGGAAGGACCATATGAAGTTGAATCAGAAGCAGGGAAAGGAGCATACAGACTCAAGAATATGGAGGGGGATATGCTACCGAGATCTTGGAATGCTATACACCTTAAGCTCTATTTCAAGTGAGTTTAGAATTTAATTTCTAACTCAGGATGGTATGAATTCTACCTTTTTTAAATATGTTTGGTTTAATATGTTATTTGTAATCCAATACTGACTTAAGCATCGGAGGGGTGTTAGCCAAGCTAACACCCACCTTAGTTTACAATTGTTTTGCAAGATATGTTTCAGGATATAGCTCCAGGATATGTACTCAGCATAACTCGAAAGATTAGAGGATTGGCCCCCTCTCTTACGTTTAAGGGATATTGATTCCTTCACAGGTTTAAAGGTATTCACCTTTCTTCCGAATTGGGTTTAAACACCCCGCCTGGAGCGCAAGTTATTCATGGATAGTTCAAGGTGGCGGGACCAGTCCATGTAAAAGTGGCTGACAATTTCGTTACTGTTGGCTATATCCTGAATCCTAAAGGTATATGAGGATTGATCACCCTCTCTCACGAAAGGGTATTTTCATACTCTCTAAGGTTTAAAGGTTTTCACCTTTCTAAGTCTTGGAGTTTATACACTCCCGCCTGTAGCGCATGAAAATTTGGGATTTTCCCCAGGATACAAGGGATTTATCTCCAGTACATCCTTGGGTTTTACCCTTGGGACTTAAAAAATTTGCCTATGCAATGGAGACTGACATTCAGTAGATTTCTAAAGTGTTTGAGGACATTGTACACAGGGGACATCCCTGCCAAGATGGTGATGTAAAACTAAAAGGATGAGGCTCAGAACTAATGCACTAAGTACCTTGCACAGGGGACATCTTCATTGGAAGAGTTGCAAAGGGACTGGAGTTTGGTAATAGGTTTATACCCTATTTCTGGTATGATCTTTCCTTTGTAAACATCGTCTAAATTTTTAGTAACATTGTGTTTTATAAGAGGATAAGTATCCTGATATATTTTCAAAGTCTTTTTCAGGATATTTGATTAGGGTGTTTGAAACTAATACTAGTGTGATACTTTAATCATTTAAATATTATCAAAACTTGGTTTTGAAAAGATAGACTATTTTTCACTTTCTAAAGAAATTTTTACAAAGTTGAAGGAACGTTTGGAAGTTCTATCTAATAAAAGGCTTTAGCAGTATATCGCTGAGCATACTGATCAGGATATTTTATAAGATAACGATACAGAATCTTTACAAAGCTAAGACTCACACTAAGTAATGCAAGGTAACAGAAAATAAGTCAAAAGATAGTTATATTATTAACAAGTCAAAAGTTGTGCTTTTGGTTTCGCCTCAAACCAAGGCCCATCCGCCAAAAGCACGATCAGTTTTTACCATACTTGTGTAACGGTTGCAGGATCTATCTCAAAACAGGACCTGTCCACCTACAACCGTTACTACGTTCAAAACAAGTTATACTAATCGATGACCAAGGGCTTCATCCTAAAACCTAGGACCCATCCACCTTTGGTCATCGTATTGTTCTAATGCAGGAAATATAAAATTGTTCAAAGACAGGAAAAGTAAATTGTTTACACAACCACAACCACGAAATTTAAAAATGGGCTCCGGCCTTGGCACGTATATCCATCATCGCCCATTTCGCCGCCTAAGAAGCGGCACCTTCTTGATCAGCAACCTCCTTGCCAGCATTCGCCCCAGCATCAGCCTCAGGATTCTTCTCGGCATCATCATCAGCATTGGCCACCTCCTCTGCTGCCTTCGAAGGCTCTTCACCTGCATGCTTTGCAGGATGAGCAACGGGATGACCTCCAAGATCCTTTAGTTTCGCCTCCCAAGTCTTTACATTCCAGGAGGGGCATTCAAAACCCAAATCCATGGCCTCATAAGCCATCCTTATCCTGGCTTGGAGAAGGGAGACGACCACGGATGCTTTGAGGCTATCCCGGTATGAACTCATATTCTGCTGATATTGAAGAAGGGCGGCATCTAGCTTGGCTTGAGCGTTCTCATTAGCTTTGTGGAGGGCAGCTTGATGTTCCTGAGTCATTGCCTTGTATTTGTCTTCATAATGCTGGGATTTGGCAGCCGCAATGGTTCCTTGGTCAGCTATGGTGGCTTGAGCTTTCTCCAGCTGGATCTGCAACATCTTGTTAAGCTCGCAAGCGTCTTCGTATAAGTGCATAAGACGATCCAGACCCTATCGATAAAGACACATGTATTAATGTAAAAAATAAGCAGGATAAGGACTAACATACTTGTGCAGGATATCGAAAAGAAAATTCTACCTGTTTGAGGAATGAGGTGGCTTCGTTGAACCCATGATTTTCAAGAGAGAATGTTTCAGAAACAGCTGGGGAGTCCATCTCCTTTCTCTTCCGAGAGCTGGATGCCCGGGTCCTGGATGCCGGAGGGCCTTTGGGAGCAGAAACAGTCTTCGAGGAGGTAGGCTTTGATGTAGCAGACAGCTTTGGCTTGGATTCTTGTTTGGTGGGTTCGAGGCTGGAGTAGCAATCCAACTCGTCAAGTTCGAAACCTTCAAGGTTGACGACTGGTACTACACAAGGGAAGATATTCTTGAACTCATCATACTTTTGAAAAGAAATCAATATATGAGAATGTGCTTACTAAACATTTCTGAGCTTGATTTTTGGCTTGAATCTGTAAGAGGCAGGGAAAAAGTTATTTCACTGGCAGGAAGACGGTAGATTTCCTTGATCTTGGATTCGGATTCTGCACTGGGAGGCACTAAATCTCTGAAATTCGCTGCATAAAAACATCAGGATATAAGTCCGGGATACAGTTTGAAGATACAGTTGGGGATATTCCTAAAACCCTAAATCCTACCCTTGGTTAACCATTTAACCGGTAGATCGAAACCCTTATCAATAGAGTCTCTTTTTACGAAAAAGAATTTTCGTCGCCATCGATCCTCGTTCTTGGTGGCTTTAAGAACCAGAGGGTTCTTGGTGGTAGAAAACAGAAGAAAACGGTGATTGCCGTGGGATCTCAACCGGTATGCTATAGGGAGATCTTCGATAAACAGGTTGGGAAAGTGACGAGACTTAATTTGATCCAGCACTATCAAGACTCGCCAGACCATTGGCATAACCTGGGCGTAACTAAGGCCGGTGAGGTCGAAAAAGCTAGAGATAAAGGGAGGAAACGGGTACCGGAGTCCAAGAGAGAAAGGATAAGCGAAAAAACAAACCCACTCGTCGGATGATGCGTCCGATCGGGCTTCCTGGTCGAAGGGGCGAAAGACCGTTCCGGTGGGAAAGGCACCGGAATCTTTAAGAGCAGCGATGTCGGCATTGTTGAAGCAGCAGATCTCCTTTGTTGGATCGGCGATGAAATTTTGACTTATGAGGGTTGAGGTTGGTCGGTCTGATCGGGATTTCGTTCGTGGTGCCATGAAGAGTATTAAGTAAATTAAGAGAGATTCAAGAAAGAAGGATAGAAAGGAAAATACCTGATGATTCGCTTGCAGATAAGGATAACCGTGATAAGGAGCCCCTCGGTTAATATAGGATGAATATAGGGGGTAAAGAGTAAATAATGCTTTGGAAGTTGCACCGCTGTCATTTCAAGAGTCTAGTCATATTAATTGCCTTAAGTTATGAGGTGAAACTTTTGAAATATATCCGTTGGATTGGTATACCAACCGATATATTTTGGGACAATTGTTAGGGGTCATTTTCTTAACATACATATCCTGACCAATATCCTGCCTTTGTTTGTTTATTTGTGACCAGGATGCTGGAAGAGGATATTGCTAACATCTTGGGCGATATCCTGAGGTTTATAGAATTAACCACGTGCAGGTTAAAGGCTGAGACTTGCTAACGGTCAAGAGGACTTCTTCTCCTCAAGACTCGGGCGAGTTTGTTGAAGGAGAGACGTTGAGCCCGAGAGACCAGGTCTACAACGTTCGATGAAGGAATATTCGGTGGATCCCGGAACTTTAGGATAGTTTTTTATTTTATCTTTACTATAAATAGATGAGGTCGGATCAGTTTAAGTCACCCAATCTCCATTTACACTCTCGCACACTTTCACTTTCTAGCTCATTGCAAACACCACACTTGTATTCAAATTTCGTTGTAACACTTAGTCGATCCGTACCACATCCTGCACTGTATCCTGATATTTGAAGCAATAGAAGAACAAGGCAGTTGCGATTGTCAGCTCCCGAGGTTTTATGCCGGCGATCTAGATTGATCAAGGGCTTTCCTCGTACATCTCGTGTCGTTTACTTTACTTTTGCTCATTGTTTGATCATAGATACAGCTCAATATCCTGAGCCGTATCCTGAATATTGATTTCCTAATTAACTCAACAAGCACATTTTCAAGTACACTTTCTAGCACACTACCTCACTTTACTAATTTGATCACTAAATTGCTTCGGTAATTTTTGACCAAAACATTAACCGTCGCAAAATATGAATAACGAGTCAAGGGATTTGACCCGCGACAGGTATGTATAAAAGATCATATTATTAATAGGAGCTTAGGGCTCAACTAGAGAATGACGTGTCGGAATAGGATAACTGATTCACATAAGTAAGAATGTATTTACAGTTAGACTTCTGAAAAGTCAAACGAAGTGAATGAAGTCCTTGCAAGTATGCAAGTATAAAGTACGAACGTGTACCTCGATACGACCACAATAAGTAAGGGGTGTTAGTCTGACCTTGAAAGGTCAAACTGCGAAAGTTGGCGAAATGACCAATAAAATGAAGGGATAGTATATAAGAAATGGAATGTATGATATATTTTAGCATGTACGTGAGAAAATTGTGAAAGAGACAATAGGCGAACAAACACCATGTAGGACGCAATTATGAAAGGTTATGGGCTAACTATTTATTTATAGATAAATATGAAGGAATTCTTAGTGAGGTAATAGTAATAGAGCTAATGGAAGGATGCTCACGAGTGAGAGCATATTTCATGAATGAATGAGACCAATTCTGGTATGGAAGGTACATATAAAGAAGTGGATCGATTCGGCTCACGGATAACTGATTTATGCAATGAAGTCGTGGTTATTATAATAAGTAGTTCATGCAAAGAGCTAATAGTAAAGTGTTGCGAAAGATTAAATTTGAGGCTAAACTCAAAAGTTTTAATTAGTTCAAGTAACAGTAGTAACCATAGAACGATACTTTATGCTCATAGTAAGCATGAAAAAGTAATTAGGAAGAGGGTAGTTTTGTTTTAATACTACTAAGTCATTAAATGTTTATAATATGCGTATAATGATATGCTAAGCCCTCATATGAATAAGAAAATAATTAGAAGAATATTAGTAATGGGATGATAGCGTTTTCTCATGGTTACAATAATGAATTATATCGTGTATGATACGTAAGTGGAATGAAATAAATCAATTTATTTTTGTTAGCAAATGTATGAATATGTTATGCTGAGTTAGAAAGATAGAAACAAGCCGTAAACATAGGCTTGTACGACCAATAGTATACACTTGAAATAAATTTCAATGAACGAACCGCTAGTGATGATGTATGCTAGGAACTAGCATTATAAGGTGAAAACGACACTAATAAGAGCTCTGGATCAGATTCTGACTTATATGCGATTATGAAAGTAATTTACTTAATTTAAGAACGGAGGGACAATGCGTACAAATATGTGTGCATAAAGGAAACTTTTTGCCAAGATCCCGAATGTATCTAGGTCGTAGTAAGCATCGTGAATGAATAGATGAAAAAGTAATGGTAGAATTGGTCTAGTTGGAATGAGAAAGGTTTCGGGGACGAAACCTCTTTTAAGGGGGGTAGACTTGTAACACCCCAAAAATTTCAAGATAAATTGTTTAAAAATAAGGAAAGATTTAAAAAGGAACAAATAAAATGTAAAATGACAATAAAAGAATTAGAGGGGTTGAATTGTAATAAAACATAATTGAAATCATGGAAAAATGCCTAAATTATATACCTTTCAATTTAGGAGGGGTTACTATGATAAATTGTAACTAAAAAGGGGTAATAAGGTTTAAACCCAAAACACACCCCCTGGTGCGTTTCTGGGATCGAACAAGAGCAGGAGAAACAAGGGTTTACCCTTGTTCTTGCAAAACTCATCAATTGGCAAGGAAATTCAATGTTAATCGGCTGCATTCTTGCAAAACTCATCAATTGGCAAGGAAATTCAATGTTAATCGGCTGCATGTCTTAAATTCTCGATCATCTAAGCATACCTAGTGAAGTGGTAAGTCGAATTTCTTGATTTGGTGAATTGGAGAAAAAGGGTTTCAACCCAATCATGAGTTTATGGTATGATTTGTGTTAATTAGATGTTAGGGTTACTCCCTAGAGTATAAATCATGCTTGATTTTAGTTAATTGAAAGATTTTTAGCAAAACCCACTTTATGAATTTATGATATGAATAGGATGATTTAAGTGAATTTAGTCATGCGAAATCTTGGAAATTATGGTGATGTTGTAATGCCTGAATCTTAGAAAATTATGTGGGATAAAAGAAAGGTATGAACTTGGATTGATTTTGATGAATTATAGGATGAACTAGTAGAAATTCATGATTTGTTTGCTGGTAATTGATGTGTGTAAATTTGATGACCACCAAGTGTTTGATGAAATGCCTAGGAGAAAAATGTGTATAATTTGGATGATGAATGAATGAAAGTTTAGTTGTACTAAATGAATGAATGAATGTGTTATGATAGGCGTGAAAGAAGAAGGTTCTAATACTAGGAAATCGGAAGGCTTGCGGGATCGAGGTACGTTAGTGTACACCTTATGTTTTTATTATGTTGTCATATGTATAATAATCTCTAGTGTATTGAATTGTTATGTTGGAACCGTGAATGTTGAAGATATCCGATTGTTGAAAGTAAAGTTAGATCCGTCATAAATGGATGTTGAGGAATGATTAAAATACGAAAGTTAACACATCATATCCGGTACTTTTAGTCGAACCGGGTATGGGAAGTTATGTATGTAATGGACGAAAGCCTACTCGATTCGTTTTTCCTCGGATCGAGGTATGATGTAAGAATGTAATGACTATGATTGTTCATTATGAACAAATCGAATGAAAGCGATGTAATGATGCTAGTATCCGTTCCTAACGGGTATGTTAAGTAAAGTATGCTTAGCCTCTATTTGAGGTAAGCATGTAATGAACCGTTTAACGGTTAGCAAAGTGATTAAATGATGATAATCCGAGAATGAAACGAATGGGTTTATTATCTAGAATTGTTTGTGGCGAATTACTAATCTATTTATTATGTTGAATGTAGGTAAATCTTCAATTTAGGCGACTTGGCAATTTGGAGCGAGCATATGCACACTTTATGGTTATCAAGCGCTTCCGTTATTACGTATTAATGTTTTGGGTCAAATGCTCGTTTTTGTATAACGTTGTTAGTGGTTACACTTTTTGACACTTGATGTATGGTTCTTAGTCGTGTCTAGTTGAACGGGTTGTAGACTTGTTTGTTTTGTTGATGGTTAAAACAGGGATATACTCGTCTTATGGACGGGTCATGCCCAAATTTTGTTAAAAATCATGAATTAATGACATAGGGTTTTTACCTTTTAAATTGCGAAAGATTTGTCCATGTTAAAAGTTGGGTTCTTGCGTCTTTTGGATGGCATTTCTACTAGACGTAATTACGGGCGTTACAAAGGGCATGTCGCGTGGCGCGAGGGGACCCCTTCTAGCATAGGGTAGCCTCGTGTCTTACTAGCTTGGCTGAGTCGACGGTTTGATAAAATTCGATTCCTATCATAAACTATAAGGATAATACTAATTAGGGAATACCCCCTCCTGAGTTTTAGGGGCCCTGATCCTGATTTCCGATTGTTCTGAAAATTTTAGGGGTCATGCAATATTATTTGGGGGTCTCAATTAGGGTTTCCTATTAGACATAATAACATAAGAAATAGTAGTTTTAATGAGAGTTATTACATAAAAGTAGCGATCTTTTTGGCCCGTGGTGGGCAAGCGTCTACATGAAGCATTTCTTCAGATGAATCCCATTCCATGTTCTTTGGACGGAGGTTCCATCGATCTTTTCGAGCACGTAGGACCATTTATCGCTAGCTTCTTTTATGCGATATGGTCATTCCCACTTTGGGGTCAACTTCCCGGGAGCCTCAACTCGACTCGCGTCGTTGCTTCTGAGCACATAGTCTCCAATTTTAAACTTATAGAGCTTGGTGCGGGCATTGTAGTATTTTTCAATTTTATTTTTGTATCGGGCCTCTTTGATCGCAGCGATGTTCCGACGTTCCTCCAATAAATCGAGATTGGATCGGAGCTCCTGTACGTTTTCCTCCCAATTTATGCACCTTTGATTTGGGAGCCCGATATCTGCGGGGATCACTGCTTCAGTGACGTATGCGAGGTTGAACGGTGTTTCTCAGTTGCTGGTCTTGTGTAGGGTTCGGTGGGCCCATAGTACATTCGGTAACTCGTCTGCCCATCTTTTGCCTTCGTATCTGAGCCTTCTTTTTATCCCATCAACGATTCGGCGATTTATCTGCTCGACCTGCCCGTTCCCTTGTGGGTGATCGACAGAGGAGAAGACTTGGTTAATTTTCAGATTCTTACACCACCGCTTGAATGGGTTCTCCGCAAATTGTTTTGCATTATCGCTCACTATGTATAGCGGAAGACCGAAGCGACACACGATCTGCTCCCAGAAGAACCTTGTCACATTATAGCCAGAGATAACCGTGAATGGTCTTGCTTCCACCCACTTGGTGAAATAATCTACTGCTACTAGCAAATACTGAGCACATCCGCTTGATCGTGGGAAAGGCCCAACTATGTCGACGCCCCACTTTTGAAAGGGCCATGCAGCAGTTACTGGGATCATCTCATTCTTCGCTCGGAGGCTTATTGGTGCGTGTTTCTGACATTCATCACATTGTTGGAGCTCTTTTACCGCACTTTCATGCATCCCAGGCCAATAATACCCTGCGTTCTTGACTTTGGTTACGATCATTTTTGGTCCGGCATGGATTCCGCAGATGCCATAATGTATTTCTCCGATGATGTAGCTAGCTTGCTCCGGATCGAGACATTTTAACAGGGGGCCAAGAAAAGTCTTTCGGTACAATCCCCCCTCCTGCATTTGGTATTGAAGCGAGTTGATCTGGACTTTTCTGGCTTCTGCCTTATCTACCGGCAAAACGTCATGTACCAAGTAGTTGATGATCGGAGTCATCCAAGTTTGTGACGGAGCTTCTACTTGCATGACCTGTGGAGTGGCAATCGAAGGTGCAGTCAATACTTCTACCCGCACCTCTTTAGCGAGATGGCTGAATGACACTGATGCTAACTTGCTTAAAGCATCGGCATTTTTGTTCTTGCTGCGAGGGATGTGTTCGACCTTGCACGAGTCGAACAATGCCATTGCTTGCTTCACTTGTTCTAAATACTCGAATATGTTGGTTTCCCTCGCTTTATATTCTCCGTTTACCTTATTTGCTACGAGTAGCGAATCAACATGGGCTACGACGTTTTTTGCTCCAACTTTGGCCGCTAGACGCAAGCCGGCCAATAATGCCTCATATTCAGCTTTGTTATTGGAACTCTTGAATTCTAGACGGAGTGCATATGTCATATCCATGCCATCAGGATCGGTGAGTATTAATCCAGCCCCTGCTCCTTCGGAGCTCGAAGCTCCATCCGTATATAAGAACCAAGGTTTGCTTGGAGCTTGTTCTGTTTTTTTTTTAATTCTTTGTCCTCCGGCATTTCGACTAAGAAATCAGCTATCACCTGCCCTTTTAATGGGCCCTTGGTCTTGAAGGTGATGTTGAAGGCGCCCAACTCGATCGCCCATTTTGCCATGCGGCCCGATACTTCGGGTCGCCGGAGAACGTGCTGGATTCTTTGATCTGTTCGGACCTCAATTGGGTGAGCTTGAAAATATCGGAAAAGCCTTCTTGAAGCATGGACCAATTCCAGA
Organism: Helianthus tuberosus; assembly: GCA_030545235.1. Taxonomy (NCBI): domain Eukaryota; kingdom Viridiplantae; phylum Streptophyta; class Magnoliopsida; order Asterales; family Asteraceae; genus Helianthus; species Helianthus tuberosus. The sequence goes on along the minus strand of CM060365.1, from coordinate 40,847,465 downwards.
GCTAATTTTTCCAAGTTTGGATACCTTGTTTCGTAATCCTTCAACATTCGGCTTACATAATAAATAGGGATCTGAGCTCCGGTTCGATGGGCGACTAGAACCGCACTGATGGCGCCGCGTGATGCGGCCAAGTATACTGTTAACACCTCGTCTTCTTCCGGTACAGTGAGAGTTAGTAATGTGCCCAAATAAACTTTGAGTTCTTCAAAAGCACGTGCAGCTTCACTGGTCCATTTAAATTCCGATCTAAAACTTTTTCTAAGTACATCCATAAATGGGAGTGATCTGTCTGCTGCTTTTAACAAGAAACGGTGGAGAGCGGCCAATTGTCCGTTTAAGGACTGGATATCTTTAACCGAAGTTGGAGGCTTCATGGTAAGGACAACATCTATTTTGTCGGGATTGGCTCGTAAGCCTCGCGATCCGACCATGACGCCTAAGAATTTCCCTTCCTCTACCCCGAACGTACATTTTTTGGGGTTTAATTTCATATTGATGCTTCGGAGCCGGGTGAATGTTTCAAGTATATTTTTCAACATGGCTTCTTCGTCGTGACTTTTGATCACGATATCATCAATGTACACTTCCAGATTTCGCTCGATCTGGTCCTTGAAAGCTTTTTTCATCGATCGTTGGTACGTAGCACCGGCGTTTTTCAGGCCGAAAGGCATCTTTGTAAAACAGTAAATTCCTTCATTGGTAACAAAGGCTGTCTTGTCCTCATCTTCGACTGCCACTTGTATCTGATGGTACCCTTTGTAAGCGTCTAAAAAGCATTTCAGCCTGAATGTGACGACGGAGTCAATCTTCTCGTCGATTTCTGGTAATGGAAAACAATCTTTCGGGCACGCGTCGTTCAAATCGGTGAAATCGATACACATTCTCCAGTAGTTGTCTTTCTTTCGTAACATAACTGGGTTTGACACCCAAGTTTGGTACCGGACCACTCGGATGATCCCAGCATCTAGGAGACTCTTTACGTCTTTAGCAATTGCCTTGGCTCGATCTGGCGCCATATGTCTCTTTCTTTATGCTATCGGCTTGATTGATTCTTTCACGTTCAGACGGTGATGTGCCATGGATCTGGGAACTCCTTGCATATCGGAATGCTTCCAGGCGAAAACGTCGATTGAGTTACTCAACAATTCCCATAGGAGTTTTTTAGTTCGTTTTGGGAGCTGAGCCCCGATTGCCACCTGTTGTTCTGGGAACTCCGGATTAATCGCCCAGAGTTCCGTGGGTACTTCAGATTTTTTGGAACTCGTTTCTGCTGCATGCCTTACTTCTGCAACGAATGAATTCGACTCCGAAAGGATAGTGGCGACACCAGCCTCGGTGGGGAATTTTATGGCACCGTGTATTGTAGAGCTAATCGCTCCAAGAGCTCTTAGTCCGGGACGTCCGAGTATTACGTTGTGTGATGAATGAGTTCCAACAACCAAAAAGGTTAGTTGAACGGTTCTGCTTCTGTCATTATATTTAAACGTGGTTGGGAGGGTGATTTGCCCTATCGGGCGTACTACCTCTCCCGAAAAGCTTATCAATGGAGTAGACACCTCAATTAGTCTTTTCTTCGTCTGGGGGGCTAGCTGTTGAAAACACTACAAGTACATTATCTCGAAGGCAATTCCTCCGTCTAGGCGTCTACATATATTCGTCGGACCAAATGGCCTGCGATCACAGCCGATATTGTGATTGGTCCGTCCCGAGCATCTTCTGGGTCGATTGGAGGGAAATAAGTAGGTTGGTGCATCCAAGCTGCCATGTGTTGGTTCGATCGTTTTACCCCCTTGGTTCGATAAATTGGATCATATTGATTCCGGACTCGGTGTTCGGATTGTCGGTCGCGGTTGTTGATTTTTTGCCATCCTTTACTTCCTTTACGAGGTGGGAGAGTTTTACGAAGCGTACGACTTTCTCGATTTCCTGCTTTAGTGCCCAACATTCATCGGTCGTGTACCCTTTGTCTCGGTGGTATTCACAATATTTTTTGTAATGTTTGTCTGATGTAGGGCGCTGCTTTGATGGTGTAGGAAACCGAGTGGTTTCCGTAGTAAGGATCTCGCTCGGCGACTTAGTTAATTCGGAGAAAGTGTTGAAACGTACGTTACCGGTTCAGAAGCTGCTTCGATCAGCCTTTTGGTACGGCCCACGACTTCGATTCCAATTGCTGTTTCTATCCTTTGGCGGTGACGCGTTCCGTCTCCATGACGCGGTTCGAACCTTTGCATTCTTTGTTGCTATTTCATTCGGTTGTCCGCAGGTGCTTTTTCCCCGAACAAAGGCTCGGGCTCGTTCCATAAGTATCTCCATGGTTTTTGGGAGATCTTCGTGGAGTTTTTCTACAAGCTGATTGTTTCGAACTCCGTGACAGAACCCGGAAACGCGAAGTTGATCAACTGCTCCACTTATCTGGATGCTTTCTTGATTAAAACGGTCAATGAAATCTTCTACGGATTCTTCGTCGCGGCGTTTTATGTGATGAACTTCAGTAATGTCTTTCTTGCAGCGTCGCTGCTGACAAAAATTTTGCAAAACATACGCCGAAAATCCTCAAAATGATCGATTGATCCTTCCGGTAACCCATCGAACCATACCCGTGCTGACCCGGTGAGAGTCTGAGCGAACATGTGGCACCACGCTGGCATGGGCCATTGTTCGACCTTGGCTGCTCTAGCAAAAGAGAACATATGATCATCCGGGTCGGACGTACCATTGTAAAATTTTAACGTTGGAGGCATCTTCAGTTTTACCGGGAGTGATGCATTAGCGATCCTTAACGTGAACTTTGAATAAGAAGTCATGGACGTAGGATGATATGGCATGATTAACTCTTGATCCTGAGGGTTTAGACCCATAGATCCCTGGCGAAACAGGTCGTAAGGACCGTTATTTATTGGGGAGTTCGTAAGGGTGGAAACTTGTGAAACACATGTTATGGGAGTGGAGATTATAGGACTTACCATAGATCCAGAGGCGAAAGTTCCAACGGAGATGGGATTAGCCCCTGGATAGGCACTGCTGAATAAGTTCGTGCGGAGACTCTGTAACATTTCCTCCCGCTGCTGCTGCTGCTGGAGCTGTCGTAGTAAATCAGCGTTCCTTAACAGGAAAGCGTTATCGAAATTAGGCAGCAACGTGGAGACTGGGGCAGTAACCGAGACCGTGGTGACAGAGCTCGCGATTACAGAATTTGCAGGTGGAGGTATTGTTGCCGATCCTAATGAAACCGCCGAGGTGGCAACTGTTGTGGAGACAGCTGTTACAGGTGCAATTATTCCTTCCTAAATATCGTTATAAGACGGGAAAGTACTTGCGGAGACAACTGTTGTGGATTCCATAATTTCGAATGAAAAGAATCAACGAAGTGGATTGTGTGAATTCGAGAGGATGGCGCCTCTGAAGACTAAAAAACCAGTTGGTCCAAGCTGGTAAAGATTAGAGCCTCAGAAGACCTTAGCAAAACCTGTAAGATCACAAGGAAGAACACACACCGTTAGCCTCGTCACAGGGAGGGGGGCCTCTCTGTGACCAAGCTCGGGCATGAGAATAAGTATTTGTGAGGAGAAATAAGTCAGGGATAGAGAAAAGAGGGTTTAGAGAGAGAAAGTAGCGATTACCCCTTGTGAGAAGTCTTGGCGGGGTATTTATACTTTCGGGGTATGCTGACGTGGCGAGTTAATTAGGGTCGGACCAGTCACTATCAGGCAGTTAAAGCCGTGGGTCCCAGTTATTTAGGGAAGATCCTGTGGCTTTAATCGTTCCGACTGTGGACGCTAGGTCCGGTCAATCCTTTGGGCTATCGATCCGACCTTATATTTTATTAAGTGTTCGGTCCGGTCAGGACGTATCCTCATCAGTTGGCGTATAATAGTTACCGGTCAGACCACAACCATCAACAAACTATCTCAAATCAGATGTAGACGAAAGCAGCTGACGAAACCCGATGTAGACGACGGTAAAGGAACGTCGACTAGGGATGGTCCCGATATGGCGAGAGAGGGAACAGCCCTAGAGCGACGATGGTGGAGGTGAGTCAGAGGTCATGGAGGCTCCGATTTTCTGGTCGCCGAATGGTAGTTTGGTCGGTGAGAAGGTTCAGATATGCGATGAAGATGATGGTCAATTTGGGGGTTTTGAGGTCCAAGGTTGCAGATGAAGATGACGGTGGGTGGCCGGGGTGATGGTTGTTTAGGGCTGAAGATGAAGATGGTAGTGGTGGCCGACTCCGATTTCAGGTGGTTTTAAGCTCCAAATCAACGGCTGGAGGTGATCTCTGAAGTGGTGGCTTGGGTTAGTAAGAGAGTGTTATATATATATTCAGATATTGTATGGAAAAAGACTTGAATGTCTCTACTTTTGTCAGTAAAATTACCAAAATACCCTTCTAGTTAACGCACATATTAAATGGAGTTAAGGGCGGGGAACAAATTAGAATAAAAGTACAAACAACAAGGAGCAAAATGACTATTTTTAAACTATTGGGACAAAAACGTTAAAATGGTTAAACCATATATTTTCGATTTTTTTTCGTTCAAGTTTGATTATTAGATTACCCCTCTTCTTATCCTATTTGACAAATCCACCCCTGCCTTCTCATTCTACTCGCTTTCACCACTTTCAGGCAACAGTTGACACACACAAAAGGTGAGGAAACCCTAATCAAAATTCCGTTTCGTGATCATCTTCGATTCAGTATGATTTCTTTAGTTTAAATTTGATAACACAACGACCTCATTTATTAATGCTGATCTTGATAGGGCTTCCAATCGATATCAAATTGAGATGGCAACTGCGGTAGATGCCGTCGGAGAACCGATTCCGACATCGGCGGTGCTGATGTCAGCGTCGAAGCATATCTCCGGTAAATGCAGAGGCCAAAATATCGCCTTTTTGAAGTGCAAAAAAGACGATCCTAACCCTGAGAAATGCCTTGATAAAGGCAATCAAGTCACCCGTTGCGTTCTTTCACTGTGAGTCTTCAGTTTTTTGCATATTTGCATCTCGTATTTTCATCTACATAGACACATATTAGTTATATTATGTTTAGGGCTGCAAATGAACCAAATGTTAGCCGAAGCGTTCGTGAACCGTTCGGCAGGAAGTTCATTCATTAAATAAACGAAGTTCGTTCGTTTATTAAACAAACGAACACGAACAAGAAATTTCGTTCGTTTAGTTAAATGAACAAACATGAACAAAGTACGCGTTTGTTCATTTATGTTCCTTCGTGAACGTTCGGTAACGTGTTCGATAGTTCATTAGTGTTTTTAGTTTTTATATTTTATTTAAATACTTCAAAACTCCGACAAATAAAATGTTTAATAAGTGTCGGTGTATTAAATATTTTGTGCTCATTTGCGTTCATCGGCGTTCATTTCGTCCGTTGCCTAAAGTTAACAAACAAACATGAACAAGTACATTTCCTTAACAAACGAACACACACAAAAAATCTCGTTTGGTAAGTGTTCATGAACAGTTCGTGAACACATATATTTCTTAACGAGCGAACACGGACAAGGTCTTGTTCGTGTTTGTTCGGTTCGTCTGCAGCCCTAGTTATGTTCACTAGTTGATGAACTTGTATGATATAGTTTAAGACTTTAAGTTATGCTCAAAGTTTAGCTGCAGAAGTAACAGTAGAATGTACCATTCTTATTGAATAAGTGTCTAACCTCGGGCTAAAAATGCCGCCTTCGGCCCGCTTCATGTAAGGCGTTTTACAAACCGCTTTGATCGCCTCATGCCTGAGGCGCGCTTTTTTAAAAACAAGATCCACACTATTGTCTATGTAAAGACCTCTTAGGTAAGAGTCCATCTTTTAGCCTTAGTCACATACATGATATGCTGAATTTGTTCTTTGCATTGATAATTGATTACCATCTTGATTGTTAGAGCTCAATCATTTTCTAGTTTTTTGTTAAGACTCAGATTTGGTTTGGTTATTGTGAAGAACAGTCTAGGAGATCAGTCTTCTTAAATGGTTAAAAAATGTGTATGAATTTGGAAAAAAAAAAAAGACTTTTCAATGATAGGAAAGCATCTTAATAATACTAAAATAACTAAAAAACTAAAAGCAAAAGATCAAAAGATGTTTAAATTTGCTGAAGTTATATTACAATTTATTCCATTCATTGAATGTAACCAAGGTTTCAACAAGCTAAAGAAACATGGAGAACCTTGTCTTAAACGCTACTTGGATGCGACTTCTATTAGCACATCTTTAGCTACTTTTGCCAAAGTTAGACACGTTTGATTTTCATCATTATCACCAACAAAGTTCTTCTCCCGAGTAAACAGCGGATATCCGGATATTTTGAATATGTATCTACCCTGAATTTTTTGGAGGTCAACAAGAGGATATTTTTTTCTCAAACAGCTATACCAAAAATCTCATCTTTCATTTTTTAATCATGCTATCGACATTTTGTTCATTTCACTTACGAGAATTGAGATTAAAATAACAAGATTCTTGCGTAATGTATAGGTGTATTAACTACCCGCATATTGACCACAACTTATTCAATTTTATTCGTGATCAATAATATTTTGCACCACTTAAAAGAATATTATTATCTTTGAACTACTATGGTAGCTGATAACGCTTCTTTAAAATATGTTATGCTTTAGACTTTGAGAGCTTAGCTTTGAGAAAAGAATACTGTTATGTTTAGATGAAAAGTTATCTCAGTTCTCAAGTATCGCTTAGTGCACATATACCCAATTTGGTTGTGCATGATGGATAAAAAGTAGTCAAGGACCTCTGCAGATATCAATTTAACCATGACATATTTAAGGGATTCTACATATGAAAACAAAAGTTTGATCGCAATCAATCATGTTATGTTGAACTGTTGAAGATTAGGAAGAATTTACATATTGATGTTCCAAATAGACAGAACGTACTTGCACCATGTTCAAAGTTGCAATGCATGTGTGGCAACTATTGGATTGTTTGTTTGATCCTCATAGACATTGTAAACATAATCCTACTGATGAAGTTTGGGATGCTGCTACTACAATAAAAGATTGCTTGGAAGGTTTTAATAGTGTGACAAAACATGTTATTTGCAACTACATGAGTGGTGATGCTACATTCTTGATATAAATTTATTAAAAGCACGAGGGACCCTTGCAGTATAATAAAAGCATGACTTCTTTAGGAACATACGTTGCTGCTGTAATAAAATCACGCTATAATTCTTCTAATAGAAATGGCCTCTACTTTAAGGATCACACTAAATTATCCAGTGACTACTACAGGGTTTGGATACCCAACCCATATACCGTTTTATTTAGAATTTTCAATCTAACTCATTTGACTCGTTAGAGAGAGCACAGAAATCTAATATAAGTGGGGTAGAAATTTCCACTTGTACTTGCACTTGTAGCAACTTGTTCAAAAATACCACCTGGTTAGTAGTACCAGGTGGTATTTCAAGAAATGCATATTGCTATCTTTATATGGAAATCTGTAGGTTTTCAGTGATTTAATTTGGAAACTTGATTATGCAGGCTAAAAGATCTTCATCAGAAATGCACAAAAGAGATGGACGCTTATGCTGGCTGTATGTACCAAAACACCGATGAATTTGAATTATGTCGCAAAGAGCAGAAAGATTTTGAGAAAGCTTGTCCATTAAATTAACCAGGTTGGAATAACTATGTCACAGCCTCCTTGATAAATTTCCACACTTTCTATGCAACTCTTTTCGAGCATTGTTCTAATGATCAATCACTTTGCGACTTTGCGTCATTCCGGTTACAATAAGACTTCAAATTTTCTTGAATTTTTTGTGGATCATTGTTGTATGGAGTGAAAACTGCCATTGCCTTGAATGTTCTTTTCATTGGCCAACATATTCCTCTTTTTTAATATTCCTCTTGGCAAGATCATTGGAGTTTGTATACTTTTTTTTGGGCTCGGTTCAGTTAAGAAAACTGAAGATGTGTTAGTAGAACGTTGTGTGCGCTATGAAAGTTATAACGTACAAATCACATTCTTTTATCTGTTTTAACACGAGTAGTTTCATTGCTATTCATAAGTTAAGGCAGGTGTTTCCTATGCTATCGATTTCCATAAATGATAAGCTTACATATACAACTATGGTTTATAACTACGAATATAAAAATACACACTTCTATAGCAAAAATGTTTTCAAGCATACACAATATTATGATCAAAACGTAAATGAACTATCTATTTAGATCAGTTCTATGGGAATAGGCTATTATATCACATAAACTTAAGCTATTTTTTCTTAAAAATGTAAAAATATGATGCTAGTTTGTAAAACTATCCCTAAAAAGGTAAAAATAAAAAAATGGATTAAGACTATCAAAATATCCATTTATATCAATGGTCCAATTAATATATGGATCAAAATCGAAGTTATTAATTGATGTTAATGGATCAAAAAACGTTTTGACAATACTTATATAATTGTTGGGCCCAATATGCAGTATGCTTATAGAAGGCCAAGTTTTTGCGGTTTCAATAGGAAAGGAAAAAAATGCACGTAAGGAACTTATACATAGTGTCTTTTGGATCAAATAAACCATATTTGTGTATAACTTTTCCAACAATATTGAAAAGATGAATGAAACGTACAAGATGCAATTGTAGGGTATTAGTAAACCCATCCTTGTTCTTTAGCACTTTGAGCAGGCAATTTCGACCCATTTACGTGTTAGATTAGATGAGGTTGTGTTTGTTCTATAACGATTATAAATGTGTAAAATGAAACTAAGAATAAAACATGTTAAAAGCCAGGCCGGCCAAAGTGTATTTTGTAACTTGTAAGGGTGAATCATTAGACATGACAACCAGTGGCAGATATAGGAATTTTTTTTCTAGTGGGTTCCCATATGTATGTTTTCACTCAAAATTTTATAAATTCTATATGGGTTCTTACTAAGAATTCCAAACCGAATGGGTTCCTGGGACCCGGTAATTAGGGCTAGATCTGCCCCTGACGACAACCCATACCATCTACTGATATATGCGTCATTTAATGCAACGAACATTATATCTATATCTAGAGAACATGGAATTGACACCAAGGAAAATACCTGTTCCGCCACATAACCTAATATCTTTAACCCGTTACCCTACCCATCCTCACAACGGCTATACTCCCAGATACGATAAAAAATACGTGCAAATGTGCATCTTCTTTCCTTGAATTAGTACTCCAAGTTTGGAAGTAGTAACCAAAGACATGGTTGAATGTATTTTTGCACCACTTCCTACTACCAAGCCTCAACTAAACCTACCTACGCCTAATAGGGTAACTTGCAGCCATCAATAAATGATTATGATTGAATGACATAATTCTCACGACCAACAATCTCGAAATTGTAACAACGAATAACGATTTACCTATTTGACCATAACACTATTTAGGCACAATGAAAGTTGTACACATAGATATAGATAGCACTGTATCAAGAATTTGAGCATATCACCCAAGCGGTCATTTCATGAATAAGCCTACCTTTAAAAATCAAACTTCAATTTGGCAATTGGACGTCACGATAAAGAATGCAAATGGATGAACACCACACATATATTGGAATTTTCATTATGCATACCCAACATATTATACACTATGAAGGTTTAAATAAGTTTTTATTCAAATCTGCAAATTACAAGAAAGGAAGATTACAACTATACTTGTTGCCAGGGTAGCATAACTTCAAAGGACGATATAACAAGATTATGAAAGTGAGTTGTTGGGGCCCACTCACTGCATTTCTTATATGAACTTATTCCTGCAAAAATCATATTTATTAGAATCAACCGTATAACATTGAATGATAGTGTATTATAAAATGCCTGAATCTGTGCGTTTACACTAGTGGCAGCAGAGTTCGACTGCATGGGGTCTGATATGGGATTTTGTGATCTAGTCTCCATAGTCAGCATCTTCAACGATATCTTCTGTAAATAATCAGACTGCAAACCCAAAAATTGACATGGTTTTAAGGCCGACAACACAAAATTGTATATGATACAGAAAACACAACAAACCTGGCTTGTAGCAGCAGTATAGATCTTCTCTTCAAACCTCACAGCTATTTTCTTAAGCTCCTCTAGTCCCTCGTCTCCAGAGTATGGAATATGCCTCTTCAAAGTATCCAATCTACACAAGATCAACACACGCCACTCAATATCTAGCAGAGAGCAAAACATCATTTTCCAAATTCAAAGCCAAGCACACACCAAACAATCGACACTCGAGTAGGTTGTTTCAACTTTCAATTTTTTATCACACAAAAATGAAACAAGAAATTTTAACAATATAAGTACATACATATTGTATGTTATTCTTTCCCGTGAATCTGCTGCCAGTTGAGCCCTCCAATCACCTGATTCCGTGGTGGGGTCACCAACAGCGCCACCTGCAACCTGAGTAGGACTCCCATTACTAGTATCCATATCTTCTCTTTGATGATCGATTTTCAATCCTATTGCGACAATCGACAAATGAAAATATTTTAAAACAAAAAGCAATAAAGATGGATTCTACTTGTTTCTGGCACAAGTAAAAATTAACAATAAACGATCTTAGAGCATCTCCTTCGCTATCCAGGTAGAAAAGTCTGAAAATATTTTCAGACCTCTCCCACGGACACCAATTGTGTGGGGACCACACAGACAAACCATTTTTTTTAAAATATATATTCTAAGATAAAAGTGAAGTTGAAGTGTGAGGTGGAGGTTTGTGTAGGCTAGGGGTTGGAGGAAAATTGAACAATTTTAAGGTAAAGGTCTGGAATGATGTGGCGTGTTGAGGTGGAGGGTCTGAAAACAAACCCAACTTTAGCGTTGGAGATGCTCTTAGAGCATGTACAGCGGGACGTCCGCTTGTGTGGTCCGCTCATTGGACGAGGCTTGTTGGAGGCGTGTGACTAGGACCGGTTTGGAGGAGCTGGGCCGCTCAAGCGGACGAGTGTGGTTTGGATTGAGTGGGGACCACCCACTCACATGCTATGGACCGTGTTGTTGTTGTGGGTGCTTTAACACATACAATTAGGCTAGTTAGCTACAACATAGCCAGAAAACGACAAATTTTACGTACAAGTTAGACCACCCATCGTGTGTGTGTGTGTGGGGGGGGGGGGGGGGGGGGGGGGGTTGGCGTTTTTCCCCAAAAAAAACGCCCAACCACGCCCTTCCACCGCCCCCAGGGGCGTTTTTGTTGCGAATTTGGGTTGGGGTGTTCCAAATTAAACGCCAGGTGGAGAAATCTTGGGCCAATCAGACCCTTCCACGGTTGGATGTATAAAGATTGTATAAATATGGGTAATGATTGAATGGGGGTTATGGGGCATTATACCACTACACCCGTTTTAAGATAATGCCTCATAATGCCCACATGCTCACTGGACCGCCACATTGCGCAAAACGCCCAAGGGTGGGTGGGGGCATTATCTTCCCCTTCCACAGTCCCACTACACATGGTCTTAGACCATGTGTCTTAGACCATGTGTAGTGGTACACATGAATAATGCCCCTACCTATGGGCGTTGTGCGACACGTGTCATCTAAGTCAGCAAAGGGGCATTATGGGCGTTTTTCATATACGGGTGTAGTGGGATAATGCCCCATCAATAATTACCCAATTATTTTCTTAAAAAAAAAAAAAAAACAAACTAATAATATTTGGAAGCTTCTTACTGGACAAGCAAACAATGCCCCACATACACCAGCGTTCTTAAAACAACGCTTCCGCCCCATTTTCTGAAAACAACGCCCAAGGGACGGTCGAGCAGCGTGGTTCAAGGAAAAAAAACGCCGGAAACCGCCCCATTACGCATGGTCTTACTGTAATTCATTAAATTGAAGATATCCAAAATGTTACTGTAACACAAAAATGAAGTATGGTAATTAATGCTCTCCCCATAGTAGCCCTAAAGATTGAAATCAAAATCAAAATCACATCAATTATGCCACTGAAGAGTACACAATTGCCTAAAGAGTTTGCATACATACCAGATGAGATGAGAAGTCCAATTGTGGGAGTTAGGGTTTTGGTACAGGAAGCCAATTGGGCGTTGTAGTAGTCTCCGTCCCTAAGAAAACCCAAAAGTAGAAGTATTTTAAAGTAAACGAACGATCGACTGTAAAGTAAAGATATGCAGGGTAAACTTCTTGTACAAATAATCTTAACATACTAAACATACAATTTGAAGGAAAACTCAAAAAGACAATGTGGCATTTTTGTAATTATCAATAACTATCAAAGTTACTCTACAAATATACCTAAAAAACCTAACCCCCCCCCCCCCCCCAAAAAAAAAAAACCTAAACCCCCCCCCCCCCCCCACCAGCTAAAAACTAAACCCCAAAAAAACCTAAAAAAATCTAAAAAAAAAAAAAAAAAAAAACACACAAATTATTTTATTTTATTTTTTTAACATTTTTTATTAAAAAATCGCTACTTTTAGTAGCAGTAAATTTTTTTTTTTTTTTTGCTAACAAAATGTAGCGATTTTTTAATAAAAAATGTTAAAAAAAATTATGTTTTTTAGGTATTTTTGGTTGAGTTCACATTTGTATAGTAACTTTGATAGTTGGTGGTAATTACAAAAATGCCACCTTGTCTTTTTGAGTTTTCTTTCAATTTGTATGTTTAGTATGTTAAGATTATTTGTATTTGATCTTTTGCCTAAAGATATATTGGATAAATTTGAAGACTTCGGTCAAGCCTTTTTTATTTACATTTCACCAAATTGAATTATGACCTCAAGATTTTAAAATAGTGCTTGAAATGTATCCTTTTTTTTAACCACTACTTTCTTTTAATTTCCGTTATATGTGAGACTTGAACCCAAAAAGTGTTTAAAGGCTTTGTCTTTGCCAATGGACCACCACCTCATTTTTCACGCGAGAAAATATAGAGATAATGTGACTCATTTAGTAAGGGGATGCACTACTATCAGTAAAAACCATAAGAGAGAAATGCATAGACGTTTACCATAAGGTACGACTCAACTCAACTCATTTACACCCTAATTAAGCTATATTTCAATATATGAATGTCCAAGAGTTAGTGGACTCTTATTTGGATCAAGTGGATAAGGGGAAACGGGTAGTGGCGAAGCTTGAGATTTCTGACCCGGGGGGGGGGGGGGGGGGGCGGAAATCACTGAACCTAAAAATTTCTATAAAACTGGAGGTCGAAAACGTATATATCCAAAAATTTCTATACGAAAACTACATACTCTCCACTACTGAGTAGGGGTGTTCATGAGCCGATCCGATCGAGGGTCTGCTCATGCTCGGATTGAATTACGACCGATCCGATCCGAGCGGATCAAATTTGTAAAACCGAGCGCAAAAGTGATGCTCATGCTCGGATTGAATTTGAATCGATCGGCTCGATTTCGCTCGGTTTTTATCAAATCCTAAAAAAAAAATCGAGCGGATCGTTTTCGCTCGATCGGATAAGGCTTCGTTTAACAAAAACAAATTCTAACTTAATTAAAACATGTCCAACACTTTACTAACAAAAGCAATACATAACTCAAATCATGATAAACACAAGAAACACAAAATACAGTGCGAATACAAATTGTCATTTAGTTCAAAAGCCATAAACTTCTTTAAGCTTGTTCATCTTCATCCACAAAATTCAACTTCAAATCAACATATAACCTATAAACACAAGCATTAAACAAAATCATTAAGTTCTACACATTACAAAACAACTTTTAGGTTTTGTTAATTATAAAAATACCTTTCATTTATTATCAGATCTGGAGTCAACACATTAATTTCCAATTTTTCTTCATCTCCTGCAGCTTGCTACACATTAAAAAAACAAAATACAAATGTTAATGCATAAACTACAAAAGTATAAGTAGATTATAAATGTAATAAAAGCTTACTTTCAATGTTTTTAAGGTTGTTTTTGAGCTCGCCTTTAACCTATCACTTCCACAAACATTAGTGAATACTCTTTTAGGAATAGGATTTAGGGTTAGATTTTCATATTAAATATTAAGTTGGGTTGAATGTCATTTGGGCTATTAATTTTTTTTTGGGGCTATTATATTTTTTTGGGTTTTTAATCTATAAAATCTATAATATAAATATATATATTAATTATTAATAAAAATAATTCGAGCGAAACCGAGCGATCGACGAGCGAGCGGAGCTTTGATCATGCTCGGATTGAATTTGAATCGAACCGATCCGATCAGCTCATTTACAAACTGAGCGGGAATCGAACGAGCATTTTTCGAACATTTTTCGAGCGATCGTCGAGCAGTTTGGACAGCCCTACTACTGAGCGAAAAGTTAGGGGGGTCGGCCGCCCCCTCCCGCCCCTTAAAATGGGAAAGAAAAATCCTAAACTTTAAACGGGCATAACTTTGGCTACGGTTAGAGTTACGGAGCTCACGAGTAATGGACTGAAAGGTCTTGACAGGGGCGGATCTTGTGGCAAACGACGGTAGGTGGTTTGACCCAGATGTCAAACCTAATTCACTGATTTAGGGTTCCGATTTCACTAGTCAACATTTTCCCCTATTTTCATTGAATTTCAGCACTTTTCATTTTCAGTCTAAAACACGTGATATTTATCAGCAACAATATTTTTTTTTTAAATTTTAAGATATCTTATATTTTGATGATTTTGTTCAACTCAAAAGCAAATTGTGATGTCAACTGCTTTCGCTGTTTAAAAGAAATGTAAGATAATATATACAGCACCTTTTGATACACTTCCTCTTGCCAATCTCTGCCATTTGGATTGTCAGTTTGAGCTGCCGAATATAATGATGTTACAGAAGGGTAGAAGTTTCATGTGTTAGCTTACTGAAAATATAGTTAAATATTTTAAAAAATAAACAGATAAAACTAAAAAAACCTACTTGATGAAGCCTCTGGCGTAGCTCTCTTTTGCGGACATAGCCGTTTCTGCATATCTATCACATTTTGCTTCTGTAAACCACCTGCTGTTGCAAGCCTTTGTTGCATATCCACCTGCTGCTGTAGCTGCGGGTGTGATTGTTGAACTTGTGTCAATTGAGAATGTGTTTGTTGTGATTGCTGCAAATATCGCATATGTTGTGGAGGAAGTGCATGTGATTGTGCTTGCTGCTGAGGGGCCGCTGGTTTCCTCCTATTTGAATTGATGACATTAATAATCTGCTTCTCATAGATACCCAACTTCTCTTTATATTTAGGTAATATTCCATGCTTAGGGATTTGTAAGAATTGCATGAAACGCTCCAACATGTTTTTGAATATTTTCAGCTTCTCGAGTTCTTTGTTTTTTGGTTGCTGAGGGAGATAATTGTGCTGGACAACAAAAGGTTCTCATTGAATTAAGAAATAAAATATCGCCTTTGGTTGTATGCATTTTCTTCACACGATTTGACATGCTTTAAAAATGAAAAAAATTCCAATTTTGATACGAGACACTAACGCACCTGCTGCAATTTGGAAACAATTTTCTGGTGCATCTCATTCAAATCTAACAGATAAAGGTCCTTCATAGCTTTTATCTGTAATCAGATTAAAAAAATAATAAAAAAAAAAACAGGTCATAATGGTGACAATGCTATTCGAATGCAACAGTATTAATTCAAAGAGCTGGTATGAGCAAGATAATGGCAACATAGGGATAATTACAAACAAAGAACTTATATACATTATTGACATTTGATTGATATATATCAGCAACGATCATTTTTTTTACTTTAAGATATCTTATATTTTGAAATCCGTGAGAAGAAAAGTATAAATAAACTTTGGTTTCAATAATGGTGATGATTTTGTTCAACTCAAAAGCAAATTGTGAATGTGATGTCACCTTTTGATAAACTTCTTCTTGCCAATCTCCGCCATTTGGATTGTCAGTCTGAGCTGCCGAATCTAATGATGTTACAGAAGGGTAGAAGCTTCTTGAGTTAGCTCACTGAAAATACAGTTAAATATTTAAAAATAAACAGACAAACTAAAAAACTACTTGATGAAGCCTCTGCCGTGGCTCTCTTTTGTGGACATAGCCGTTTCTGTATATCCATCACATTTTGCTTCCGTAAACCACCTGCTGCTGCAAGCCTTTGGTGCATATCTACCTGCTGCTGTAACTGTGGGTGTGATTGTAGAACTTGTGTTGGCAATAAATTTGCTGAACTCTCCTGATTCTCTTGCTTAATTCGTATCTTATTAGATTGCAGCATTTGTGTAATGGAACCCTGTAAATTCATCTGATTTATATGTGATTGAACTTGTGCCAATTGAGAATGTGTTTGTTGTGATTGCTGCAAAGATTGCATATGTTGTGGAGGAAGTGCTTGTGATTGCTGCTGAGCGGCCCGCTTATTTGAATTGACGACACTAATACTCTGCCTCTCGTAAGTACCCAGCTTGTCTTTATAGTTAGCTAGTATTTCATGCTTAGGGATTTGTAAGAACTGCATGAAACGCTCCAACATATTTTTAAACACTTTCAGATTTTTAAGTAGCTCGTTTTCTGGTTGCTGAAGAAGAGACTCGTTCTGGACAACAAAACTTTATTATAAACTTCTTTGTTGTATGCTTTTGCAAGTTAACATATTATCTTTAAATGATTCTACATGCTTTTACACTTGATAGATTTCCAATTTTGATAAGAGACACTAACTTACCTGCTGCAATTTCGAAAGAAGTTTCTGGTGCATATCATTCAAATCTAGTAGATACAGGTCCATAGCTTTCATCTGTAACCAGAAGAAAAGAAAAAAAAGGTTATAATTGCAAGAGATCAATATTCCCACTCACAGTTCATCAACGAAACCATTAGTAAAAAATAAACGATCCCACTTAGTTGCTTATCATTTTAAGTCAGAACATCAATGCTATTCAAATGGAGCAGTTTAATTGAAAATCAACACAAGCCTGATTACACACAAAAAACTTGAACATGCTGTTGACTTTGATTGGTATTACATTGGCAGCTACTTTTTACAAAGATATTCTATATTATGAAATCAGTGCAACAAAAAGTAAAAATAAACATTCATGTAGAATAATGGTGATGATTATGTTCAACTCAAAAGCATAGTGTGATCTCAGGTGCTTTAAACAGAAATGCAAGATAATATATACTTATATAGCACCTTTTGATACACTTCGTCTTGCCAATCTCCGTCACTTGCTGTCGAATCTAATGGTACAGAGGGGTTTACACTTTTATATAAAGCAGCAGAGTTGGAGTGCACGGGGTCTAACATGAGATTTTGTAATTTAGTCTCCATAGTCAGCATCATGAAGCATATCTTCTGTAAATATTTAGACTGCAAACCATATAATTACATGAATTATTAACCAACAATACAGAAGAATATAGTTCGCATAATTACAAAGAAAACCAAATCATGGGTTTTAAAAAGCGCATCTAGGCGTGAGGCACGTCAAGGTGCAAGCCTGGGCGCCTTAGGTAGCCTGAGGCACGCTTTTTACAAGAAGCCCTAAAAAGCACATTTGGGGTGTTTTTAAGCATCAAACTGTTGTAGAATAGGTTTTTGGGCTTGTACTTATATGTAAAATCATATATAAACCTTATTTATAGCTATATTTTGGATAAGAGATGCTAAAAACCTAAGATATATAGTGTGAGGTTCATTGGGGAACACTAAAAAAGTGGGGAACAGTGGGGAGCCAACTCAAACGAACTCCGATTGGACTCATTCCAACGGCGTTGAAACCGTCTCGTCAAACCCTAACTAGGATCTTTTAACCCTAAATCATAACCCCTAAACCCTAAATATATTAGGGTTTGGCTTTTAGGGTTTAGCTTTAGGGTTTAGATTTAGGGTTTAGCTTTAGGGTTTAGCTATAGGGTTTAGCTTTAGGTTTAGCCTTTATGGTTTAGCTTTTAGGGTTTATAGTTCAGATTTTACGGTTTAGCTTAGGTTTTAGCCTTATTTTTTAGCTTTAGGGTTTAGAGTTTTGGAGTTAGGATTTAGGGTTTAAGGTTAAGAGATCTTAGTTAGGGTTCGACGAGCCGGTTCCAACGCCACTGGAATGAGTCCAATCGAAGTTCGTTTGAGCCGGTTCCCCGCTGTTCCCCACTTTTTTAGTGTTCCCCAATGAACCTTCCCCTATATATATATATATATATATATATATATATATATATATATATATATATATATAGGGGCTGGTTAACGTACAAATGCGCTTATCGTACATTACGTACGCTACAATCTCAGCCGTCAGATCATCTTCCCGCATTGAAAATCGCATGTTTTTTTTGTAACAATTTCGCATGTTGGTTTTTTAACATGCGATTTCATCAAAATTACCACATGCGAAATTGTTACAAAAACCAACATGCTATTTCATCAAAATTATCACATGCGAAATTGTTACAAAAAAACAACCTGCTATTTCATCAAAATTATCACATGCGAAATTGAATTACCACATGCGAAATTGTTACAAAAAAAACAACCTTCTATTTCATCAAAATTATCACATGCGAAATTATTACAAAAAAAAACATGCGATTTTCATTGCGGGAAGATGATCTGACGGCTGAGATTGTAGCGTACGTAATGTACGATAAGGGAATTTGTACAGTACCCTTTACCTATATATATATATAATTATATAGTCACTTTGCGCCTCGGGTACGAAAAGCCCTCTGCTTTTGCGCTTTGCACCTTGGTTTTAGACCTCGTCACATTTGTGCGCCTCTCACTTCTTAAAACCAAGACCAAATCAAGTCACATCTCCTAATTATGGTAAAGGTATTGCACCAAACACTAACTAATATTTTATATCTAATAGATTTTAGATCCCCACGTGTGTGACAAACATGATATCATTTTGTTGTCCTAAACAGTTTCAAAATCTTCATTCCACAACAGCAAAAGGGCTACAAAACGATTGATGTAATATAAAAAAACACAACAAACCTGGCTTGTGGTAGCAGTATAGATCTCATCTTCTATGCTCTCAGCTATATTCTTAAGTTCCTGTAGTTCCTCATGTCTATAGACTGGAAGATTCCCCTTCCCCTTCAAGGTATCCAATCTACACAAGTTCAACACGTCACTCAAAATTATGCAAATACTTAGCAGTTAGGATAACATCATTTTCCAAAAAAGTGTAATCACGCACCAAGCAATTGACCCTCAACCAGGTCCCAATTTTAATCACACAATAAAACAAGAAATTTAAAAGCAATACAAGTACATACATCTTGTTCACCCTCCCTTCCCGTGAATCGGCTGGCAGTTGAGCCCTCAAATCACCGGATTCCATGGCAGAGTCACCAACAGCGTCACTCGGAACTAGAGTATCCACCTTCAAGTTGATTTAATGATCAACTTTCAATCCTAATTTGACAGTTAAAATTGAATGTAATTTTAACACAAAAGTAATTAAAAAATGGATTCTACATATTGGCAATCTTGGTTTCAAAAAGGCGTGATTGTGAAGCACACAAAAGTGACAAGGTCTAAAATCAAAGCGCGAAGAGCAAATCGCAAAAGCGGCGGGCTTTTCGTACGTGAGGCGCAAGGTGCTTATACATTTTTTTATATGTATCCTATAGGCTTTTAGCATCCCTTACCCAAGATATAGCGACAAAATAAGGTTTATATATGAATTAATGTATAAATCACTTAATGTACAACCATTTTAGCTACATGAATAACACTTAAAGCACAAAAACACCTTCGGTACAAAAAGGGCGCACCTCAGTGGGATTTTTTTTCCAATAAAGCTCGCTTTTTGTGCGCTTTTTGTACAGAGTTCGCCTTATGTCACACAAGGCGCAGCTCTTTGCGCTTAAGGCGCACTTTTTTAAACCAAGTTGGCAATAGACATCTTAACACATATAGCTAGAAAACGATAAACTTTACGTACACAGTACTATTATTAAGTTCAAGTCTTCAAGATCCAAAATGTTAATATGAAGCACTCATTTTACCAGTTTCAAGGATTCCAACACCAGAAATAGATACAAAATGTTTATGATTTTAACACAAAAATGATAACCTCTTAAAGTAATTAGGGTACCTATCTCATCTCCTACCATCTAATTCATCACCACATAACCCTAAATGTGAATTATAATAGTACACGATTGAACAATTAAAACAACTGCAACTGTTCATAACACTAATATAGTTGTTTTATAGCTGTGTACCTGTAAAATTCCAATATACATACCAGCTGAGCTGAGATGAGATGAGATGAGATGAGATCCCAATTGTGGGAGTTAGGGTTTTGGTACACCAAGCAATGAATCGAACGTAGTCGTCTCCCTGAACCCAAAATAAATGATCGAGTGTAACATATTGGAATTTGGAAGCATTTACGTTTGTGTTTGTGCTCGTTTGTTAAGAAATACAAGTGTTCACGAATTGTTCATGAATACTTACCGAACCAGATTGTATGTTTGTGTTCGTTTGTTAAGAAAATCAACTTGTTCGTGTTCGTTTGTTAATTTTAGGTAATGAACGAAAACGACCGTTGATAAACACAAATGGGCATAAACTAATGTTGATGAACACAAACGGAAAAAAACGAACACAAACAAGCGTTCGAAGTATTTAAACAAAATATTAAAACTAAAAACACTATTGAAATATCGAACACAAACAAACACGTTACCGAACGTTCACGAACATAAATGAACGAACGTAGCTTCTGTTCATGTTTGTTCGTTTAACTAAACAAACGAATACAAACGAACTTTCTGCCGAACGAGTCACGAAATGTTTGCCGAACGTTTGGTTCATTTGCAGCCCTAGTTTGAACTTATCAAATTATTATTGTTTTTATAATGGCAAATTTGGATCATTTACGGGTCACTAAAGTATCATTGTTTCACTAGCGGAACCAGTCAATGAGAAAGGATCCTATACAAGACACTTTTTCCATACGAAGCCTACGAGACAAGGATTTGAGGACAAGTGGCATTTGGCTTGAATGTAATTTAGTCCTTTCTAACTTGAAACAACTTCCCAATTGATTTTCAAACGGCTATAACTTTTTCATACATTAATATTCTTTTTAAAAAATTACATCTTATTAATGAGCATTTTATTCTCTTTAATTCGAGCAGCATATTGCTATAGTTTTCTTAAAAAAATTATAGGATTTGAATACACATTAGTCCATTACGTGATTACGTGGTTTTGAATACCCAACACATGACTACGTGATTTTGAATACCCATTACGTGATTGCACATTCAACATAAACCATTATGTGATTACACTTTGAATATAAAAATTCATTACTTGATTACACATTCAATATGATTTGTTAGAACTAATGTTATTACAATTATGCTTATAACGTAATCACTCAGTTTGTTTCACATAAAATACTATAATGAAATCACGTAATCACGAAATGGGTATTCAAAATCATGTAGTCATTTAGTAATACATAGTCAACTATTGTTACATAATTATGTATCACTTAGTGTGGTTTCACATTCTATAATGAAATCACGTAATCAGTATTCGAAATCACGTAGTCATGTGGTTGGTATTCCATATCACGTAATCACGTAATGAGTATTCAAAATCATGTATTTTTTAAGAAAACTATAGCAATAGACTGCTCGAATTAAAAAAAAATGAAATGCTCATTAATACGGTGTAATTTTTTAAAAAGATATTAACGTATGAAAAAGTTATAGTCATTTGAAAATCAAGGGGGGAAAAGTTCAAGTGAGAAAGGACCATAATACAATTTCTCTATTATTTTTTCTTCAATTGCTTTAACCTTATATTTACGAAAATGTCACTGGCTAGTTTTGAGCCATTGATCTTGGGAGGTACGCGATCTCTTAGGGGGGTAGGGGCGCTCCACTAGTGATGGAATTCCATCACTCACAACATGCAATCAAGTTCCATCACGTCATCGAGCTTCATTCCATCACTAGTGGTGAATTTTAGTGGAAATGTCCATCACTAGTGATGGTTTTTTTTTAAATTATAAATTAACAATAACAATTTCATTTTAATAAAAATTACATTAAATAAATCCTAAATTACAAACTTAAAAAAAAACTAAACATTGCAAATTAAAAAAACTAAACATCACTAGTTTGCTTTGAATTATGTATTTTTATTTGATGAAGTTTACTTTTTTATCTTACATTTTTATTAGCCTAAACCAACCCGTTGATACTTGTTTTAAATGGATTTTAAGGTTCCATTGATACTTGTTTCTTTCTCTGGATAAAGAACGAACGAAAGAGGCAGGCTCCATCTCAGGTCACTTCTTCCTTCATTTTTGTGTGAAAAAATGTATCTCATGTAGGGATGGCAAAAAAAGCTCAAGCCCGACGGGTATACACGAAACTCGAAACATACGGGCCGGGTATGCCCAAAGCCCGCCGGGTATGGGATTAAAAATAAAAAAATATTCGGGTATGGGTACGGGTATGAGATTTAGCGATACTCGCCTGATACCCGGCCCGTTTACCCGAATAATACCCGAAAGCATATTATTTTAAATTTAATTTTCCATTTATATAAACTTTAATACATACACTTATTCATATTATTTTGCTTTGTTGTTTGTCTTCAAGACTTTAACATACAAACACAAGATTTTATGTTTAGTTATGTTGTTTCTATGTAGATTAAAAATGTGTGTTAGTTTTGGAATTTTCTAAACACATTTCAAGTTGTTAGGGAGATTACATGGGTTCTGATTAATGCTACTATTTTTCATGTTTGGTGTTCAATTAAATGCAAATTATATAAACTAACATTATGTGCTCCAAAGTAGTAGTACATTAATTAGTTAATTATGTAGATATATGTTTCAAATATGCATTTGAATATGATATATTTGTATGTTATTGGTCATATTTTCCTTTGTTGTAGTTAT
Organism: Helianthus tuberosus; assembly: GCA_030545235.1. Classification (NCBI taxonomy): domain Eukaryota; kingdom Viridiplantae; phylum Streptophyta; class Magnoliopsida; order Asterales; family Asteraceae; genus Helianthus; species Helianthus tuberosus. The sequence goes on along the minus strand of CM060365.1, from coordinate 40,824,598 downwards.
TAAAGTAGTAAATTATATAAACATTAGAGTAAAAAAAGCACATGAGAGTTTCAATGATATTTTTAACAAATTAATGGGTATACCCGTTACCCGCGGGTATACTCGATACCCGATGGGTAAATACCCGACGGGTAACGGGCCGGGTACGGGCCAAAGAATTACAACCGGGTACGGGCTTGGGATTACTAATACCCGGCCCAAACCCGGCCCATTGCCATTCCTAATCTCAGGTCACTTCTTCCTTGCTCTCATCCCACAACGGTAACAAAATAACGCGTGTTCAAGGCCACGCGTTGTCTTTTCCACGAGTGAAGATCTCCGACGGCGGCGGTGTTCCACGGTCCACAACGCGTGGATGTTGCTTCATTACGTAGCGCCCCGGGTGCTCTTATCACCAATTAATTTATATAATTTGGGCCTGTTTTGTTAATTGATGTTGGGCCTCAAAATCAAATGGATTTCTTTAATTAAATGAGAATAAATGGGCCCATGGATCTGATTGGCTAATGGATTTATTAAATAAAATGGTTATGCATTTAATGGGCCCATGGATCAAATTGCGTAATGGATTTATTAAATAAAAGAGTAAATTACAAAACTCGTCCTTTATGTTAACTAGGGTTATTCATTCGCGCGCGTTGCGCGGGTAACCCGGGTAAAAAGATAAAAACGAATATAGAAATAGTATCAATATTGTTTAGACTGTATAAGCATGGATCGTCACGGTACCAGTACAACAAAAAGAACCTCAATGCAACACCATTTTAAATGAAACTTAATTCAGAGTCTTTTGGGTTCAATAACAAAGATAAGTATAAGTAGATGAAAAAAGCTTGGCCAAGAGTTGCTACATGTTGTCACAATCAAGTACTTAAAAAAATCACCGGCTTAGGCTAAAAATCAAAACTAAACAAATAGCAGCTTAAATAATCAAAACTAAACAAATAGCAGCTTACATATTCAAGCACCTGACTTAAGGTCATACATTAGCTAATATTGGTTTAAGCATTGCATATGGAATATTAATTTGAAAGAAAAATATAGAAAAACAACAATTTCTCAATTACATATGGGTCAAGTTTGATATAGTTATAAAGCTTTGGGTTTTGAGATCAATACATCGTAAATAAAGAAAGGTCAAAAAGAAATTTAAAATTAATAATATATATATAGGGGATGGATCATGAGAAAACTAGTTTAAACGAGAAAACCAAAAAACTAACTAAAAAAGCCTAAAAAACATACAATTTTTTTTTTATTTTTTTTTTTACAAATTTTTATAAAAAATCGCTAGTTTTTATGCATGGAAAAAAAATTTCAAAAAAAAAATTTGTTGTATTGCACATGTGCACTATTACGGATATAGTGTACATGTGTAGTATACATATAATGCACATGTGCAGTACAACAAATTTTTTTTTTGAAAATTTTTTTTATATATAAAAAATAGCGATTTTTTTATAAGAAATTGTAAAAAAAAATTGTATGTTTTTTAGCTTTTTTAGTTAGTTTTCTCATTTAGATTAGTTTTCTCATGATCTTCTCCCTATATATATATATATATATACACACACGTATACATGGAATTTGGCTGACCAAAGCTCCAAAGGCTCCATAAGACCATCCATAGGAGCACCAATGATTCTTAGTCCATTTTATACACTCATATAAACCAGAAGATAAAGAATCAAACTCTACAAAAACCTCTTTATCATGGATCCCATGTCATGCTATGTGGGGACATAACACATGCCACTAAGCACTTGTATGTTAGTAAAAAGCCTTCAGACGAAAGCCTCAATTTTATTGAAAAAGATTCACCATCCGCGTCAGCAAAAGTATACCAAAATAAGATTTTAACCACTGATTAAGGTTATGTATATGTTCAGACACTTAACTCTACCAAGCAATTAGTTGACATGTGTCGATATACATACCCCTAGCTACCAGCGCGGGTAGTAACCCTAAATCCTATACTGCTGGATATGTATTATATTGGTTTCAAAACATCCCATAATGTAACCAGTTACATTCAAGCATAAATTCAACAGTGAAATTGCAATAAAACAATTAAAACCAATCAAGCTAAGACCAAAAATGTTAAGCACGTTAACCTGTTTCCGAGTGCGTGATTTAGCCGCTAAGCCGACAACTTCATTCCTGATCACAGACTGATTACCATCAGTATAGCCATAGGTGGACCTCCATAAGCCAAGAAGTATAATCAAAGACTAATTACCATCTGGCGACCACCTCCTTTTGTTCATTCCCGTCTTGAATTAGAGTATTCCGTTTCTGTCGGCTCTCAAATCCTTCAAAAAAGTTCAGAAATATGTTCATAAACAGAAAGTCCAATTACCTATTGAAGATTAGGAAACCCAAAGGGCGATTATATTACAAAATTACCAAATCCCAAACCTATACCATAGAGCGTAAAGGCTGAATTCTGAGTTCATGGGTTGCATTCAATTCCACCAAACGCAAATAAAAAATTAATACCTGCATAGACGTTGAAAAAAGTGTGAACGTAAATAAATCTCAATTATAGATAACACAGGTGCTCAAATCGTACTCAATAGCAAAATTAAGCATACGCATATGTAATATGTACCTGTTCAATAGATCAGTTTAGCGGCTATTTTGCAATCCGATTCTGGACTTGAAAACACACATCAGTGGTTAAATTAAAGAAAAACATGCGAGTCCCATAACTTTTTACTGCTTAGTGCTTACCATGAATTTAAGGTAAACTTTTTACTGTTATATGTTTCGTATTCTACTGTTTCATCAATTTACCCCATTGCAAGACATGTTTATATAAGTAAACAACATCCTACCATAAAAACGAATACACATAAAAATGCACAAAAGAAATTTCATCACCAGTAGTGTCTCTAGTCAGTCGTCTTCAATCATCATCCTCACGGCGTTGGTTAGTAGCTAACAAACTCATCAAGCTTGTAAACAATGAGTGATCAAATTTTTTTAACCACAACTGAAATATGAATACGAATACATAAAACATCAAAAATTAGTAAAGAAATTGAGAGAAAAAATATATGAGGCTCAAATCTGTAAACAATTGAACAAAGAGAATACATCTGTCATGGTTGCATACTTATCGGTTGCCATGTGAAAGCAGAGTCAAATCAAATTTTCAGTTTTTCACATGACTGGCCCGGTTGCCCCGGAAAGATGGCGCAAAATCTCATCTTTCCTTATATTGACTCAAGAGCATTGAAACTCATCATCATAGCCCCTTTCAAAATGGGTCATATTTTCATCTTCAAGAGAAATCATATGATAATCTGGAACTTAATCCATAATTTTTATCTGCCACAGTAGGCACAACAACAGCAACCACTTATTTAACCGAAAGATTCCAAAAAACAACCGTACGCGTTCCAGAGATGGGACCAATGAGTAATTAAAATTTGGGAAAAACGATTATGAGACTCAGATGTGTAAGCAATCAAGCAAAGAGGATAAATCTGCCATGGCTGCATACTTACCGGTTGCCATGTCAAAACAGAGATGAATCACATAACCATCTGGTTGCCCCGCCAAGATGCGGAAAATCTCACATTTGCTAGAATTAACTTAGACGCTGTAGCATTCCCAAAATACTTTTATTTATAAAAAATTATATAAAAATTTATATTATTAAGCGGGTAGATTATAGGTAAGTTGATTGTTTGAATTAAGAGATATTTAGACAAACTTATGAATCGTTTAATAACTATAATAATAAAACTACGTTATAATTAAACCTACTCCGTTTTTATGAAACTTGGTTCAAAATGTAGATAAGATTATTCTCGTTTAATGAAATATTCATTATTTTATAAAACGTCATATTTTAGAAGTTATAAGCACTAAATAAGGAAAGCCGTTAAAATTAATTATAATATATAATAATACTAATAATAATTAACTAAACATTTGAAATATGAAAATAGTATGCATGATACAACAAATTAATTCATTACATGTGCATGCCTGAGAATTTAAAGTTTAATAGGCTTATTCGAATTGCATGGATAAGAAGGAATTCAATGATTGAGGTGTACGTGTCTTCACAAAAACGTAACCTCTAAGTTTAATGTGAAGTATAAATAGAAGCACAACTACTCATCTTTTGTCTGTCCATTTTCTTTCTCACGCCAAATATACATACCCCATTTTCTTTAATTATTCACCCCTAAATCCTACAAAGCCCTGCCTCGTTTTAAGTGTTTTAAACCCTGGTCACTGATACCCTGTCCGATTGACGTAGGGCCCCGTAACGCATGTCAAGGCTCTGCCTGACTATGTTCGTTGGGTTCTGTCTCGTGACGTATGGATAAAGTTGAATTGGGTTACTATACTTAATGTGAGTGCATTATATATTTTATTAAATAGTTCAGGAGTTATACCCAAAATATAACAAACCTCGAAAACAACCTTAAACGCTCCCAAATACATCCCGTATATAAGAAACGCACGCAAAATACCTTCATGCTAGTAGAAATCAAAGAAAACAAGATTTGCCAGTCGCTCGCGGGCCGCGTAGAAGTAAGCTTAAGCTTACTCGGGCCGCGACAACTCCAATCTCAGGCGAGCCCCAGGCCGCCACGTGTCGGACTTGTGTTGAGGCTATGTGTCGACTCAGCAAGGCTACGGCCTAGTCTACAAGCCCTCACGGGCCGCGTAGACCTTGGCCTCATCTTACGCGGGCCGCGTAAAACTCGAAATGAAGCCCTATAAATAACAGGCATCGGCAGTTCAGTCGAATCGTTCAAAATCTCTTTCTCTCTCGAAATTACTATATAGTAGGCACTATACTCGGGTATAATATCCCCCTAAATAACGAAGTTCAGCTCCGTTGTAAGTATCATAACCCCTGGATACGTATTAAATACTCTGCCCGATTGATCTAGGGTTCCGTAACGGCTGTCATGGTTTGCCAGACGTAATCGTTGGAATACCGTCTCGGGGAGGGTATTACTAATGTTAAAATGAGTTATTATACTAATGCGTGTGCATTTGTGTAATTTATAGATTGTCACCAGGAAACCCTTACAGAAAACCTAAGACAACAATGTGAGTAATCTCCTTTTTGCAAACTGTTTTTAGAAAACCTCACTTAATTAATTATATATTAAGCAGTTATTGAGTATTTGTAAGGATACAATTATCGTCGGTATGTTGGGGTTTTGTATACAAAATTTGTTACTGCCTTGCGAGGGGTAACATTTTCACAAGTCGGGTCTGACAGTACCATGGGTGGTAATTGATATGACTTGGAAACAAATATAATTGCGAGACCGCCCTCAATACTGTACAATGGTTTTTATTAAACTTGATTAAACTGAGATTCACTCACCAGTATTTCCCACTGACAAAAAATGTTTTAAACGCGTTTCAGGTAACAAAATGTGAAAACCAAATAGAAGCCAGCTGGAGAGCACTGAAGGCTTAGAAAAGTGGCTATAAAAGTTACCCAATTAAAAAGGAGAATTGTTTTCAATAATTAGGGTTATCCCTAAAAACCTGTTTATAATGGAAACTTGGGTTTTTCCCATGTAATTATTATTATTGAAAATGTGATGTTTTACTCTGATAAAATATTTTCTAACTACGGTCCTGATGAAAATTTCCGCTGCCAAATTAATAAACACCGATACCATCTGACTGGCTCACGGCTCCCGTTCCCAGGGTGGGGTTGGGGGTTGTGACAGAAGGTGGTATCAGAGCCACTGGTTTAAGCCATCTAGGTGTTCTTTTAATACATAAACTTAAACCTTATTTTAGGAAATTAATATGACAATTTATGTGTTATTCTGTGTAGATAAATTTTAATATTTATATTATGATTTTTATGTTTTAAGTTCAAAATATGAGTAACCAATATGATTAGACGTACCCATAGGCTATCTAGGCTGATGTATACTACACTCTTATACAATTAGTAACTTAGGGTACCACCTTGAATTACATCCCTTCATAAATAAACAAATAAATGTACCATTTACAAAAGATAGTTATGAATTGAGATAAATTAATTATATATAATAATAGTTTACAAACAATAAATAAACATATATATTCTTACGTATGTACGTAATTATGATATGTATAGTTATGAGCCTAATGCTATGTTTATATGTATATAGCTCTAATTATGTATATATGTTTATATTTATATTTAATCATTTATTAAGTTAGACGACTAAAGTGAAATGGGCAAATTATCAATACATTGAGTATATAAAATTGATGTATTATATATGTAAGTTGAAGTTAGCTACCACTAAGGTGAAATAGTATATATACTACATATATACATTAATTTAGGGAATACATACATGTATATTTAGCACAATATATATGAAGTGCAAAATGGTTTTTTTTAAAAAAACTTTTAAGTAAACATTCGAAAAAGGATGTTGCTAAAGGTACCTGCATTGTTTCTATTTTTACTATTTGTACCCCCCCCCCCTCAAGGAAAAAAAAAATAATAATAAATAAAAATCCCTATAGATCACAATATTATACAAGTCTACGTGGTTATTAATGAAAATGCTACTTTACTATATTTGTTGATACAATTATGTATGGTCATTTTAACCATAAAGTCACCCTATCGTTTTTAATGGCTTTATGTACTTATTATATATAGTACTACACTATATATATACAAATATAGTTTATATATATACAAGTACGTCCCGTAAATAAATACGTTTCAAAACTTAACTTTCATTACATAACTGCTATATATTTTTGGAACTGACTAAACTTTTGGGGTTATATTGAATGATTATAAGAAAAAAATATAAATAAATAAATAAATATAAATAATAATAATAAAATCAATAGTGGTATTTTAATGTAAGTTAAATATTTCTACCGGAGCCCAATTAGTATATTCCTATATACTAGAGAAAGTAGTGTGATTTTATTTATATTCGTATATTTATAAGTACTTTATTATATTAAAGTACTAGGGGTGAATTTTACCTATAACTTATCTATGGTTAATAGAAAAAATGTTTTTATGTTTAAGTCACCCATGAGGAAAAAAAATATTTAAAAGAAGTAATAATTTCTGTTTTATGATATATTATAAAAGAACAGAAAAGATGGGTCTGATGATCCATACAATTGATATATATATATATATATATATATATATATATATATATATATAAGAGAGTAAATAATTGATTTTTACAAGTAAAAGATATTACAAAATGAAAACTTCTTTTCTTACCCAACTTAAATCAATAATTTAGTATTTATTTATTTTTCTTGGCACGTTAAAATTTCCCAGAACGTTCTTGTTATTGTTTTATTTTCAAACGAAAAATTAGAATGGATGCCCCACATAAAAATAATTAACTCAAATGTGTGTTTAATACGCTTGTCCTTTATATAGCATTATTTAAAAAAAAATCAAATTACAATTTTAATATCTTTAAACAAATTACTATTACTATCGTTTAAGATATACATATATATTCTAATATTTGTATATTACTTAATTACCTAATATATTTAGAATCAATTCTAGAAAACGTCAAACTTTGTACTACTTGCCATAATACTTCTTTGAATAAATAAAGTGATATACAATAAGTTAAGAGTTAAGTTTTAATATTTTAAATCAATATGGTTCAACCCATTATGAAATTGTTTCCCTAAATCCAGAAAGTTTCTATTTTGATTAATTTATTTCTTTAAATTTTTATTTATCCATCCGTTAATTTCAAAATGTTAGATTCAATAAATTAAACAGAAATTTATTTCAATATATTACTTTTATAAAAGGGTAAATAAAGTTGTGGAAATAAGCTTGGCGATTGGTACTATCGGATATATATATATAGTGTATTTTTATAAATTACAATATAATTTAGTGTATATACATATATATATATTATGTAAGTTTTAATATTAACTAGAGATTTGAAATTTTATGTTTCAAAAATATACACATACATAATAGAATTTCTTGATGACATATATACAATATAATAATCAAATATCCTCTGTAGATAAACATAAGAGAAAAGATCACAGATGATTTATATGAAAACATGAAGTCATTGTAAGAATAAATCATGAAACGTATTATGTTTTAAAATGTCACCTGTCTCAAAGAAATATTCCTTGCGACGGAATCTAATAATATATAAACTTGAATAGAGTTAGTTGAAAGCATACCCATCACATCGAACCTAGCCATAGTGTCAATGGAGACAATAATAATTTTGTCAGAACTCCATTTTTAAAGAAAACCATAACTATAATAACATCCATGCTTAAACAAAAGGGTTCGAATATTAATTTTACTAGTAACACCCAGGATAGTATTTAGACTAGAACCTAAGAAAAATGTCTTAGTATAAGCTTCATGATAAGCTAATTACTTGCGTAGATAAAGTGTGATGGATGTTAGTATGCTGTGAGGATAATAACTAGAACAATGCAAGTATGATAAATAAGCGATAACACCTGGCCACTGTTATTTCTTGTTTATTAGTACTACTCGGTTCTAGAATATAATCCATCATGAGAATACTAAATTCCTTGTTTCTTGATGCAAGCCATAATAAATGATGCACTTTTAAAATCATGATTTGAGAAAATCCTATTTAAGGGAATTACAATGATAATTACCTCTCCGGCAAGACTAGGTATGGTGTAGTAGACTCTCCAGCTTGTCCGGGTGAGATGGGTGTAACATCTGTGCTTGTAATCATTGTGAACAGTTCTATTATCAATAAAACAATGTTATTTGATCCCAATGTTTGTTTGGTTGTGTTTTACATTTTTCATGTTTTGACTTTTATGTAATTTCAAACTCTACATCACTTTCTGGAGAGTTATACGCAAACTGATGCGTAAACGTACTCAGTTTAACGCGAAAAATACTCCGGAACATCAACATATACTCAACATACCTTAAATAACCTTTACATAACTTAGAAATAAGTTTTAAAGGCTTTGGTATGGCAAAAACAAGTTAATTCGTTTACAGGGACTAAACTTGACAAACTGTGAAAGTATGCCAATTTGAACTGTAACGAACATTCCGGAACATGACCATAAGTTAAACATACCATAAATATCCTTTACATAGCTTAGAAATAGGCTTTGAGGGGTTCGGTATGCTAAAATAAACTTTTGGGTCATTCAGGGACTAAAAGTGTCAAAAAGTGCACAAGTTTGCATTTTCGCGCATAACTCACGTTCTGAATACATCCGGACATCCAAAAAATTTATGTAAGCATGACTATATTATGCTTTAGTGTTTGGCTTTCCAAAAATCCATTCGTCGCGTCATTTGGATCGTTTTTCGCGCTTATGCGCATTCCGTCGTAATTTAGCGAACATCGCGTTCGTACGACCAAACGAACCATCATCCGGCATATTTTTGAACATGTTTCATGTCCACAATGTTTAGGCAACATTTTAGGGCCTTAAAGTTGGCTTTACGGGCCTTAGAAGTGTCGGGAATGGCCTTAAACACATGCAGGGACTGAAACTGTAATTTCTGAAACTTGTTGTCTGATCAGGACTCTCAGGCGGCCTGCCTGAGTTTTAACATATCCTGAAGCGGGCCGCGTCCGACCTTCTGACCAGGTTAAATGTTTCTAACAGCAGATTGCAGCTGTTTGATCCACCACCACATGTTCTAAATTGTCTAGTCAGCTGATAAGGATCATCTTTTAGTCACCATAAGGTTCCAACACTTGTACGGTTACGATTAAAGCACGGTTTCCATGAAACGATCTTAACGGTGGACCGAATACTATAAATACCCCACCCCCATGCTTCCAAATTACAAGAATTTTGATTTGAGAAACTCTAAGTTGAAACTATTGTTTCATACCTGAGATTTTTGAATTGAAATTAGCATTCGGGGACCCTTCGTAAGTATTCTTTCGTTCTTTTCCTTATTTTATTGCTTTTCGAGTCAGAAAGTCAAACTTTGTTTGACTTTCAGCGTTGACCAGCTTATGGTCAATGCGAAGTTCGTTTGAACTTCGCAACGTGAGTGTAATCACGTTGGTTATAGTCTCTTGGGACTATGCCTACTGATTACCACGTTGTCTAGGGTCGTAGGGTAAGCGATCTAATAAATCGCTTATACCTCGAACCCAACCCATTTGGTCGATCATTAGGATCCGACCAAACACATTAGGTGGCCATAGTAGGTAGGGAATAACCTTCCGAGGTTATACCCTATGGTCACATCGTTTGAGTAGTTGTATGATAGGTAGTTTATATGCCTTAGGTAAATTACCAGAATACCCTTTTCATGTATAATTGGTAATTAAGCATATGTAACCTAAACTTTTGTCACATAACTGATTATGTAACATGTTTAGGCATATAACACTTGTCATAGGGCTAGTTAGGCGTTCCGAACGCGTTTCACGCGCACGACGCGTTAAAGTAGCATAAGCTACCTAAACAGGTCGTAATGGGTCGTAAACAATTATGTTAGGTTTCAATTAGTATGTAGGCTTTGTTAAACCATATTACACGAGTCTCCATACTCGTTTGGTTTACGAACCCTCATGCTACCCGATCTTCCGATTTAGGTCCGGTTTATTAACATAGTTACCTATATTAGGTGCCGTTTGATTCCGTGATCACTATCATTGTTTGATTATCACTCCAGGACTACTGAGTAATCACAAGTGAGTACATAGACCCCTCTTTTACTGTTTTCCAAACTGTTTTGGGGTGGAACACATGTGCCTACTTGTTACTTTCATGCTTTCCTGTTTTCACATCATATACCGACTATGTTCGTTAGTACATTATAGTACAAGATTTCATTACATTTCATACTAGGTGTGCCCATTGTGTGCATTACTTAGTACATCGTTTTACATTACATTTCATGCTAGGTGTGCCCATTGTGTGCATTACTTAGTACATCGTTTTACATTGCATTTCATGCTAGGTGTGCTGTAACGACTCACACAAAAAAACGTCCTAAAAACGTTCCATAAGTATAAACCCGGACCCCTAATATAACAACTCTCATTAAAATACTATTTCTTATTTTAATTTGACCAATAGTAAACCCTAATTAAGACACCCAAGTGATTCTACACAAACCCTAAAATTTTCAGAACAATTAGAATCAGGATCAGGGCCCCTAAAACTCAGGGGGGGTATTTCCTAGTTAACGATTATCTACATAACGTGCTCTCCAAGTTGAATTTTCAGAAACCGTCGACTCAGCTAGCCTAGTCCCACACGTGGCAACCCTATACATAAAATAAGTTCTCTCGCGGGCCGCCTCAAGTTAGCTTAATTCTCACGCGGGCCGCCTAAGGGACAAAATTCGGCTATAAATAGATGAGTTTGGGACTTGATTCTGGGAGTTGAAACGACGCTCAAATTCATTTTCTACGCAGAGTTATGCTCTGTTTACTCTCAAAAACACTAATTAGTAGGGGGTGCTGCTACGATACAGGGTATTAACTTAATCGCTATTACGATTCATTTTCCGACCGATCAATATATCCAATGGATGTTTAAGTGCCGCCCACACTAGGGTTATACTTTATCGTTCGTCATTAATTTGACGGATCATCGTTAATTCGATGGATGAAGTATTATACTTTGTCGTTCGTCATTAATTTGACGGATCATCGTTAATTCGATGGATGAAGTATTGCACTTTGTCGTTCATTGTGAGAATTTGATCTCGTGAGTTATCGTAATTGCTGTATTAAGTTACCTACCTAGTTCGTATGCACCAGGTTACAAGGCAAAATCAATAGGCTAAGCTCTGCCTGTATAAATCTGCAATATATTAAGGCTTATCTGTAAACTGAACTTTGCCCGTATGAATCTGCATGATTATAATGTGAGTCATTCTCTCAATTATTTTACAATACTCTAAATTATTTTCAAAGTTATAATTACAGTGATTAAGTTTATGTAATCACCAAATTACAGCCGGTATGTGGGGTATTGTGCACAGTATTACAGTTTTATCACTTTAGGTGGGCGAACCTAAATTTAGTGATATTCGTCATTCATTGGGGCAGCCAATGGTGATATGACCACAGTCACCGTAAAGATTCGAGTGACAAATACTGTGGGTAGTTGGTTTGATATCAGAAACATTGTAATCTCTCTTAATGCTGTGAATTATAACAAATGAGTCGTTTTAGTAAAACTGAATGATTCACTCAGTATTTCCCGCTGACAAAACCTTTTTCAAACATGTTTCAGGTAATTACAGTAGAGATGGATACGGCACTGAAAGACTTCAAGAAGTGGCTTATTTTATTAATTAAATCAAATTAAGAAATATGGTTTTATGTAATCAAATTTATCTTAATTAAAGCTACCATTGTAAACTATGGGTTTATCCCATTTATTTAATAAATAAAATCCGGTGTTTCTAAACTCTGATATTTTTCCTAACTCACGGTCCTGATGAAATTTCCGCTGCAACGTTTTCAAAATAATCACCGGTACCACGGGCTGTTCGCGACTCCCGATTCCGTCCAGGGTGGGTTGGGGGACGTGACAGAAGGTGGTATCAGAGCCAACTCAAAGAGCCACTGCTTTAAGCCAATAGGTGTTGTAACAATAATACCTAAATTTATATAAAAGAGTTAGGAGATTGCCATTAACTGGTAGCACACACGATAGTATTTAGACTTGAACTTAAGAAAAGATGCCTTAGTATTAGCTTCACGATAAGCTAAGTATTTTTGTAAATAAATATGATAGATTTTGGTGTGCCATAAGTAATATATTTGATAAAGTAATATCACAGGACAACTAAGTCCAGAATCACTAGTTGAAAGAATGATCAAATTGACACTGTCACAGGAATTGTTTAGTGATAAATATAATAATAAGATATGTTATGGAAATACAAATTTCCTTAATTCTGAATAAAAGCCCTAATAAGATAGGCACTTTTTGAAAAAAAATACTAATTATGGGAAACGGAAAATTTTCTCTGGCAAGACTGGGTATGGTGTAGTAAACTCTCCAGTTTGTCCAGATATATTGAGGTTACCGCTCCGGCGCGAATCGGATAAGACGGGATAGATAATATGTCAAACAAGTGACAAGATTTCCCTAAATAGTATCATGACCAGATATCTGACTGGTTCTTGGAAATATGAATCTGTTAAATACATTGACCTGATAGATGGTATGTATATTACAGCATGTGAAATATGTGATTATATAGATAGGTATATCTATAAGTAATTCCAAAAGTCAATTTGGAATAAAGCACAAGCATCTGTCTCTAGATTTCTTTATTAAGAATCTCTTTTCCGATATTAAACATTATTCCGTTTGATTATCTACCTCGTAACTCGAGCGACAGTAATAACTATAGAAACCCATTAAGTTGGGACACCATCAAAAGTATAAAGAATTTCCAATGCAAGTAAGAAACATGTAAAGTTGTGCTAGAACACAAGAAAACACATAAAGCTTAAATTATAAATCCACAGAAGTTGAAGAATATTACACACAACTTTCGAGGCAAGACATTTTGAAAATATAAATTGGGCACGATGACACCAATGTTAAAATTCCGTCAGTAAGAAGAACTACTAATCAAAAAGAGGCACTTTGCCACATGATCCTACAAAATGAATATCTCTAAGGTACGCTAGAACGAGATTTCACAACCATCAGTGTACAGTCTAATCGGAGTCATAGGTATTAGCACTGAAAAATGAGTCATATACTTTTGCAAATTCCCTATTTCATTTTATTCGACATTTCCTGGTAATGTCACTTAAGAACGATTATCACTCGAAATTCCAGATAGAAGTTCTTATAATTCTTTTGTTGAAAATTCTGACTTCTGCATATAATAAGTTGATTTTCGCATTTCTACTTTTCCTAAACGGTCATCATACTAGGAGGATTTATTTCATAGTAACGAATATTGATTCATTTCATTTCTTGGTAAATCCACACGTTACACATGCACCGTTTGTTGCGCATATGGTTCATTTAATTTATGAAGACCACTGAAGGGTTTCATTCTAAATTGTTGTTTTATCCAAACTCAAAGATCATTTCGCTATACTTGATTTTTGGCACTATATACCGCAGTAAGGCAAAACGATGACCCTTTTATATCAAGTCAATAAATTTCTTGAGAAACTCAATTTTCTTTAGCATACATGATTTTGCTGTAACCATGTCCGAACTTTCTTATTAATACATGAACTCGTTGTGATTAAACCAAGTTCAATTGCTTGAACTTGCTCATATTCATTTCAAATTCCCATATGATGGATTTAAAGCTATCATATTCTCCAACAAACACTTCAATTCTCTTGAACTATAAAATGCTTATTTGGTCTTCGACTTCACTAAATCATTTCTTTGATCACGATCACCTTATACTAACGTTTTCATAAATCTAAAAGCTCGCACTAATATAATTCGCACACACCATATACAGAATTTAATTTTAAAATCCATTTTGTTGATTATTCGTATAAACTTAATCTTAACACAATCTTGTGCTAAGATAATGATATACAAATTCATGTCATATTTCAATATATCTTTTAACAATTATTACAGCATCAATTGAGCCTTTTGTGATAAATTATTGCTTTAACATCTTCAATCGAAAAACATTATATAAAATTTATTTTATATATGGAAACTTACAAAAGTGATTACCTAATAGTATTATTATATTCTTATTAGTCACCATAAGGAGGATAAGTAAATACTTAGTCAATATAAGTAGGTGACTTATAATAAGAAATACAGAATTTATTGTACATGTGTTTATATTTAACCAAAATGGAAATTTCACAAACTAGGCACCTAGCTCGGTTGGTTAGGCGCGCGAAAGGGTGTGGCCTAGACCCGGGTTCGATCCTGGGGACGGCCAGTTTCACCATTTTATTAGAAATTTTTCCATTTAAGTGTATGTTTAGTTATGTATTACTAATATCAGTTTTATTATTAAGAAAATATTAATAATAATAGTGTTGGTATTATTTTTACTAGGATTATTATCAAGGGTAGGTATTGGATAGCCTAGCCTTAATTAGGCATGGACTGATCACCTATGCTTAAATAAGGGAGCACTAACCAATATCCACCATGATAATGACTAGTAATATATATAAATTAAGTCATCATACTTATTTAATAAATTTTAATTATATATGAAAATACATATAACTTGGAAAAGACATATTTTCATAAAACAAAGGACAAATAAAATTATGTAAATAAATTATCTATCACATATTTTGTGATAACTATGTACTGTAACCCTATGGTAAGAAAGTAACCATATAAGAATAATATGGTACTCATTAACCACGTTGGGTTAGGAGAACATTATAATATATAAGAATAATTTCCATTTTCACTTATTTACAACATTTACATTCACAACGTTATATGGTTTCAAAATGGAAATAAGTAATCAAATAGAATCGACCCATTAAATGTTATATATTTACCAAATATTTTACACAATAAATATTTTTACACCTTTATTTACAATTTTCATTTTTAAATAGTGATTTCTTTTACAAAATGATATTTTGTAACATAAATTACGGTATTTTGTAATATATATTACATAGTTATTTTACAAAGTATGGTAAAATACTAAAATAGTATTTATTTAAAAGAAGTAACCATTTACATATAATAAAAATATGTAACCAATAATATATTACATAGTATTTATATTTGATATATAAGATACGGTTCAGACAGGGATACAAATAATATATATTATATTGGTAAGGTCAATACAACTTGTTCTTATTATATTTCAATCTCTAGTATATAGTATAGAAAATATGGTTACTAAAAGTATACTATCACATTGTTTCACAATTAAAACAACTTGGAACTTTAAAGATACACTAACTCTATTGTCTTTTGGTATATCATTACAATTCACTCATCTCAACACTTTGATTTTCTCATATCATAAATATTTGACAAATCATTTTTCATGCTTTTATTTCATTTGAAATCTGTCAATTCTAAATCTTCTTCAGTTGCTAATCAAAGTAAGCTTCCTTTTGACAAAGAATTTCATTGATTTTAAAAGTCCTTTCCATTCATTTGATCATATATCCTTTGGCTTGAACCTAGTTATCTTGGAAATTATATCATTTCATCTCATTCGTTGGTCATCGATTTCTTGAACTAATTCAGTTGAACCATTGAATCCTACTTATGGTACAACACGTATTCACAAAATTTGATATTTTAAATTCTGTGTCATCTACCCTAATATTATTTTTATTAACTAAAATGTGACATAATTCCAAAAGAAATATAATAATCCAAATACACTTGGGAGCTGGAATCTAAGATGAAGAAAAAGTATTCCTATTTATTCCAGTAAATCTCAAGGACGAGATTTTTATTAAGGTGGGGAGAATGTAACGACTCACACAAAAAACGTCCTAAAAACGTTCCATAAGTATAAACCCGGACCCCTAATATAACAACTCTCATTAAAATACTATTTCTTATTTTAATTTGACCAATAGTAAACCCTAATTAAGACACCCAAGTGATTCTACACAAACCCTAAAATTTTCAGAACAATTAGAATCAGGATCAGGGCCCCTAAAACTCAGGGGGGGTATTTCCTAGTTAACGATTATCTACATAACGTGCTCTCCAAGTTGAATTTTCAGAAACCGTCGACTCAGCTAGCCTAGTCCCACACGTGGCAACCCTATACATAAAATAAGTTCTCTCGCGGGCCGCCTCAAGTTAGCTTAATTCTCACGCGGGCCGCCTAAGGGACAAAATTCGGCTATAAATAGATGAGTTTGGGACTTGATTCTGGGAGTTGAAACGACGCTCAAATTCATTTTCTACGCAGAGTTATGCTCTGTTTACTCTCAAAAACACTAATTAGTAGGGGGTGCTGCTACGATACAGGGTATTAACTTAATCGCTATTACGATTCATTTTCCGACCGATCAATATATCCAATGGATGTTTAAGTGCCGCCCACACTAGGGTTATACTTTATCGTTCGTCATTAATTTGACGGATCATCGTTAATTCGATGGATGAAGTATTATACTTTGTCGTTCGTCATTAATTTGACGGATCATCGTTAATTCGATGGATGAAGTATTGCACTTTGTCGTTCATTGTGAGAATTTGATCTCGTGAGTTATCGTAATTGCTGTATTAAGTTACCTACCTAGTTCGTATGCACCAGGTTACAAGGCAAAATCAATAGGCTAAGCTCTGCCTGTATAAATCTGCAATATATTAAGGCTTATCTGTAAACTGAACTTTGCCCGTATGAATCTGCATGATTATAATGTGAGTCATTCTCTCAATTATTTTACAATACTCTAAATTATTTTCAAAGTTATAATTACAGTGATTAAGTTTATGTAATCACCAAATTACAGCCGGTATGTGGGGTATTGTGCACAGTATTACAGTTTTATCACTTTAGGTGGGCGAACCTAAATTTAGTGATATTCGTCATTCATTGGGGCAGCCAATGGTGATATGACCACAGTCACCGTAAAGATTCGAGTGACAAATACTGTGGGTAGTTGGTTTGATATCAGAAACATTGTAATCTCTCTTAATGCTGTGAATTATAACAAATGAGTCGTTTTAGTAAAACTGAATGATTCACTCAGTATTTCCCGCTGACAAAACCTTTTTCAAACATGTTTCAGGTAATTACAGTAGAGATGGATACGGCACTGAAAGACTTCAAGAAGTGGCTTATTTTATTAATTAAATCAAATTAAGAAATATGGTTTTATGTAATCAAATTTATCTTAATTAAAGCTACCATTGTAAACTATGGGTTTATCCCATTTATTTAATAAATAAAATCCGGTGTTTCTAAACTCTGATATTTTTCCTAACTCACGGTCCTGATGAAATTTCCGCTGCAACGTTTTCAAAATAATCACCGGTACCACGGGCTGTTCGCGACTCCCGATTCCGTCCAGGGTGGGTTGGGGGACGTGACATGTGCCCATTGTGTGCATTACTTAGTACATCGTTTTACATTACATTGCACGCTACGTATGTTCATTTGATTACATACTTAGTGCATCGTTTTCACATGCTTACAATTTGGTATAACATTTGGTTTGTTTAACATGGAACAATATATTCATTAACATTGATCATGCCATTCGTTAGTAGGTAGTGGTACCATAGGAATTGACATCTCCCGTTCCTGAAATCCTGGGTTTGTTTGGATTGGAAGGAATGACCGAATTCGATATACATAATTTAGATAAGCCTTTAATTTGTTTAAGGGTTTATCGCCACAGTCTCAAGGCTTGGATGTATGCATTATAACAATACCGCATAGATGTTTGTATCAGTATAGCATGCATTTGTTACACAAAACATAACTTTGATTTAAACTATGCTTTACTTCAATACCTTGTTTTTGTGCATTTTACATATGGTATTAGTTGATACATTTCACTTACCATACATGACATTTTGGTTACACATCACATGATTTACATTGAACATAAACATTTTGACATTAATATACACATTTGGTGGTTTACATTGAACATAAACATTTTGACATTGATATACACATTTGGTGGTTTACATTGGACATAGACATTTTGATATGGTTTACACAATAACACTTGACAATTGATTTGTACATGAACAAGTTACATTGGTGGTTGTTTGGGTAAGTGATCTGAGTAACGATGCGTGTGTAATATGATACAAACATGGTGGATACGCCGCTGGTACTTCCTATATATAAGTGTTTATATAATATTACATAGCGTAACGTTATTTAAATCATTTCAGTATAGACATATTACATTTTATACAAATAACATACTTTTCTCAAGACATTGTTTTACAAAACAGTTTATTTTATACAACTCATTTTAAATGGTTATTCATTTAACCTTACATTTACTTATACATATCAACTGATTTTATCATTTTTCAAATGATTTACAAGATAAAGCAAATTACAAGGTTCATGACTAAACATTTTCTTAAACACAAGTCATGAATCCTATTTTCACAAAACATATGTATCTCACAGGCATTTTTATGCTGACGTACCTATTTTCACATGTGTTTTCAGGAGCTTTTCCGTAGGATGTTGATCATGATTCTAGGGCGGACCTGTGCCTTAGAGACTAAAAATGGAGATAGACTTGTTTAATTATGTTATAAACTCTTTTGTTTACTGTTCAAGACAATGTAACACTCTTGTTTAATAAATAAAATACAACTTTGAATGCCATGGTTATGAAACAATTAATTCTGTTACAACACTCCCCGATGTTTCCGCCACGTTTTGTATGTTACACGTGGTCGGGGTGTGACAATGGGGGTACCTCTCCGGCGAGACCGGGTGAGATGGGGTATATGTTATGATAATAAAATTCCCTAAATAGTACTATGACTTGATGTCTGACCTGTTTTTGGAAATATGAATCTGTTAAATACATTGACCTTATGAATGGTGTGTATATTATAGTATGTGAAATATATGATTATATAAATATGTATATCTATGAGGAAATCCAAAGACCATAATGATTGACAATTAGGGATAAATCACGAACAGGTGTGTCAACGATAATTTTAGATTTATTCATCAGGAATCTCTCGTATACTTCTATAATTTCGATATCAAACATTATTTCGTTTGATCATCCGTCTCGTAACTCGTGTGACAAGATGAACGATAGGAACCTTATAAGTTGGAACGCCATCAAAAGTACAAGAATTCCCCTTAAGATTATTAATGCATTAAGAAACCTGTAACTAAAAGTTGTGCGAAAGCTTACTTTAATAGTAATCTTACTTTCATTAAGAACTCTTGAGAAGATAAGAGTCTCAAAACATAGAGACTAGTTCTGGTCAAAGTAAAGTGGAATTCAGGACAAGGATCAGAATATACTTAGAAACTAGGATCAGTATCAAACTAAAACTATTCATATATATTTCAGTGAATCTCGAGGACGAGATTTAAAACAAGGTGGGGAGGATGTAGCATTCCCAAAATACTTTTATTTATAAAAATTTATAATAAATTATATAAAAATTTATATTATTAAGCGGGTAGATTATGGGTAAGTTGACTGTTTGAATTAAGAGATATTTAGACAAACTTATGAATCGTTTAATAACTATAATAATAAAACTACGTTATAATTAAACCTACTCCGTTTTTTATGAAACTTGGTTCAAAATGTAGATAAGATTATTCTCGTTTTAATGACATATTCATTATTTTATAAAACGTCATATTTTAGAAGTTATAAGCACTAAATAAGGGAAGCAGTTAAAATTAATTATAATATATAATAATACTAATAATAATTAACTAAACATTTGAAATATGAAAATAGTATGCATGATACAACAAATTAATTCATTACATGTATGAGAATTTAAAGTTTAATAGGCTTATTCGAATTGCATGGATAAGAAGGAATTCAATGATTGAGGTGTACGGGTCTTGACAAAAACGTAACCTCTAAGTTTAATGTGAAGTATAAATAGAAGCACAACTACTCATCTTTTGTCTGTCCATTTTCTTTCTCACGCCAAATATACATACCCCATTTTCTTTAATTATTCACCCCTAAATCCTACAAAGCCCTGCCCCGTTTTAAGTGTTTTAAACCCTGATCACTGATACCCTGTCCGATTGACGTAGGGCCCCGTAACGCATGTCAAGGCTTTGCCTGACTATGTTCCGTGACGTAGGGATAAGGTTTAATTGGGTTACTATACTTAATGTGAGTGCATTATATATTTTATTAAATAGTTCAGGAGTTATACCCAAAATATAACAAACCTCGAAAACAACCTTAAACGCTCCCAAATACATCCCGTATATAAGAAACGCATGCAAAATACCTTCATGCTAGTAGAAATCAAAGAAAACAAGATTTGCCAGTCGCTCGCGGGCCGCGTAGAAGTAAGCTTAAGCTTACGCGGGCCGCGACAGCTCCAATCTCAGGCGAGCCCCAGGCCGCCACGTGTCGGACTTGTGTTGGGGCTATGTGTCGATGCAGCAAGGCTACGGCCTAGTCTACAAGCCCTCGCGGGCCGCGTAGACCTTGGCCTCATCTTACGCGAGTCGCATAAAACTCGAAATGAAGCCCTATAAATAGCAGGCATCGACAGTTCAGTCGAATCGTTCAAAATCTCTTTCTCTCTCGAAATTACTATATAGTAGGCACTATACTCGGGTATAATATCCCCCTAAATAACAAAGTTCTGCTCCGTTGTAAGTATCATAACCCCTGGATACGTATTAAATACTCTACCCGATTGATCTAGGGTTCCGTAACGGCTGTCGTGGTTTGCCCGACGTAGTCGTTGGAATACCGTCTCGGGGAGGGTATTACTAATGTTAAAATGGGTTATTATACTAACGCGTGTGCATTTGTGTAATTTATAGATTGTCACCAGTAAACCCTTACAGAAAACCTAAGACAGCGATGTGAGTAATCTACTTTTTGCAAACTGTTTTTACAAAACCTCACTTAATTAATTATATATTAAGCAGTTATTGAGTATTTGTAAGGATACAATTATCGTCGGTATGTTGGGGTTTTGTATACAAAATTTGTTACTGCCTTGCGAGGGGTAACATTTCCACAAGTCGGGTCTGACAGTACCGTGGGTGGTAATTGATATGACTTGGAAACAAATATAATTGCGAGACCGCCCTCAATACTGTACAATGGTTTTTATTAAACTTGATTAAACTGAGATTCACTCACCAGTATTTCCCACTGACAAAAATGTTTTAAACGCGTTTCAGGTAACAAAATGTGAAAACCAAATAGAAGCCAGCTGGAGAGCACTGAAGGCTTAGAAAAGTGGCTGGAAAAGTTACCCAATTAAAAAGGAGAATTGTTTTCAATAATTAGGGTTATCCCTAAAAACCTGTTTATAATGGAAACTTGGGTTTTTCACATGTAATTATTATTATTGAAAATGTGGTGTTTTATTCTGATAAAATATTTCCTAACTACGGTCCTGATGAAAATTTCCGCTGCCAAATTAATAAACACCGATACCATCTGACTGGCTCACGGCTCCCGTTCCCAGGGTTGGGTCGGGGGTTGTGACAAACGCATTGAAACTCATCATCATAGCCGCTTTCAAAAGGAATATTATTTCCATCTTCAACAGACAAAATATAATAATCTTGAACTTAACCCATGTATTTTATTCTAATAAACAACAATAATCATATCAACAACAACACTAAATCTGTGTGATTTTGTGTGTGTGTCAGATGAAGGGTTGTTGGTGATTTAAGAAAATTATTGGCATCAAAGAAGGATGGCTGACTTGAATTAAGTCAAAATCGGACTTGATTGAGAAGGGCAACCACCCTAAGAAACCATCCCCTCTGAAATTGCCTCATTTCTTTGTTCATCTGAGTGAAAGAAGTTGTTTAGATTACACAGTGGATCGATGGCTGCACCACAATCCGTGTTGCCTTGCCAATATACACAATAAAATTAAAGACTACCATGTTTTGGAGATTGATCAGAGTATGAATCAACAAATTTTAGCCGGAAACACATAGGTTGAAAATAGGTTCAAGAACATCATTCGGAACCCATTAGTTTCTATTCTCTCTCTTGCAGGAAGAAAGTGGATAGAAGAGGACCAAACATCACCAGAATGAGACGCGTGTTGTTTGGCGGAGTTGGTGGCCATGAAGCCACCGTCCACCTTAACCAATCCCAGTTCAATCACATCTACACCACAGGATTAAAATGAATGGTTGTGATCTGCAAAATCACTATTCATTGTCACCATGACTTCAAACCGTCGCCGGCGGTTGCCGTATCCAAGCGTGTCCGGCAGAGCCTCAACTACCGTGTCTTTCTCTCTCTTTATCGCGGACCAGTCGCCGGAGACTCGTTGGCTGGGGTTCTCTCTAGCCGCCTGTTTTGTTTGCATATAGAGGCCAGTAGGGTAAAATAGACACGTATGTATGACCGCCCAAATCAATCAATAGGAGCAAACCACATCTCAAAACCACTGTTCATTTCCATTGTGATATTAATAGATATTAATAATAATGTGATATTAATAGATATTAATATCAGATTGCAAAGTGTGTCCTTTGTCTTAAAAAAGTATAAAAAATGTACTCGATATTTCTAAACCATTGCATGTTAGGCTAGAGGGTATGGTGCCCATCCTCCCTTGGAGGATGATCCGCCACGTAGGCGCCACATCATAGTCCTCCCAAGGATGGTCCATCCCACAAAACTAGTGGGAATGAGAGGATGGTCCTAGATGATCTTACCCCACCACTTTTATGTTTTTTTATTTTTTTAATCTTCTACTTTTTTTAACATTTAACAAATAAATTAACAAAATATTTTCATTAATATTAAAAAACATAGACTTAAAAAAACATAGACTAAAAAACATAAACTTAAAAAAAACATAAACTTAAAAAAATCCTAAAAATATATTACACATATAGGATTAATTAAACCAATACATAATATTATAATACATATATTACACAAAACTAAAACTAATATAAAAGACCCAACCCAGCCTAATATTCAACCCAGTAAAACAAAAGGTATAGCCCCAAAGGTGTCACGACCCCCGACCCCTATCCCGGGAGCGGGCGGCCGCGACCAGTTTCAGTGGTATCGGTGTTTATCATTTTGGCAGCGGAAAGTTTCATCAGGGCCGTAGTTAGGAAATATTTTATCAGAGTTAAACATCAAACATATTTAAAATAAAGAAATGGGATAAAACCCCAGTTTTTCTTCTGATAATACATTTATAAGTGGGACAAAACCCGATTTTTCATTTTGATATATTTATAGGGAATAACCCCAATTATTGAAAACAATTCTCCTTTTTAATTAGGTAACTTTTTATTGCCACTTTTCTAAGCCTTCAGTGCTCTCCAGCTGGCTTTTATTGGCTTCACACTAAGTTACCTGAAACACGTGTTTAAAACATGTTATCAGCAAGAAATACTGGTGAGTGAATCTCAGTTTAATCAAAAAAAGGTTTTATCAGTCTACAGCATTGAGGGCGGTCGCGCAATTACATTTGTTTCCATCTACTTTAATTACCACCCACGGTACTGTCAACCCGACTTGTGGTCATGTTACGCATCGCAAGGTAGTAACAAATTTTGTATACAAAACCCCAAATATACCGACGATAATTGTATCCTTACAAATACTCAATAATTGTTTAATATATAATTAATTAAGTGAGGTTTTGTAAAAACAATTTGTAAAAAGGAGATTACTCACATTGCTATCTTAGGAAATTTCCTTTGGCTTTTTGGCTAAAATCTATTAATTAATCAATGCACACGTGTTAGTATAATAACCCCAATTTACATTAGTTATACCCTCCCCGAGACAGAACTCCAACGACTACGTCGAGCAGAACCTCGACAACCGTTACGGAGCGCTAGATCAATCGGGCAGCGTATCTAATACGTAACCGGGGGTTAAAATACTTACAACAAGGCAGAGCTTCGCTATTTAGGGGGGTATAATGCCCGGGTATAGTGTCTACACTATAGAAATTAGAGATAGAATTGAAAGGTTTGAACGAATTGAAACTGAATCCGATCCCCTCTATTTATAGTGCCTGATCGACACTTCGTCGCGCCCCGTGAAAGAGGAGAAGATGGTTTACGCGGCCCGCGAGGGCCCTAAAGGCGGCGACGTGCTTGCTGAGTCATCCCGGGTTCTGACACGTGTCCTGCCACGTGGCGGCTCCGGGCTACGCCACTTATCCTCTCGCTCGCGGCCCGCGTAAGATGAAGACCAAGTCTTCGCGGCCCGCCAGAGACTATAAAAACTGATTTTTATTTAATTTTTATAAAAATAAAGGTATTTAGGGCCATTTCTCGTATACGAGGTGTATTTTATGACGTATAGGGACTTTCTAAATATTTTAGGAGTGTTGAAAATATTTTAGGAGGGTTGTTATATCTTGGGTATAACTCCTAAACTATTTAAAATATATAATGCACTCACATTAAGTATAGTAACCCAATTCAACTTTATCCCTACGTCACGAGACAGAACCCCAACGAATTTAGTCAGGAAGAGCCTTGACATGCGTTACGGGGCTCCAGATCAATCAGACAGGGTATCAGTGAATGTCGCAACCCCCGTCCCCCTATAAAAATACAGGAACAGACGGACGCGGCTAGTTTCGGTGGTATCTGGTATTGTCTAATTTTGGCAGCGGAAATTACATCAGGACCATAGTTAGGAAATATTTTATCAGAGTAAAATACCACATTTTCATAATATTAAACACATGGGAAAAACCCAAGTTTTCAGTACACACAATTTCATAGGAATAAATCCTATTTTATTTAATAAAAAACATCTATTTCTTTTTAGGTAACTTTATTGCCACTTTTCCAAGCCTTTAGTTCTGTCCAGCTAGCTTCTATTTGGCTTTCATATTTTGTTACCTGAAACGCGTTTAAAAACATTTTGTCAGTGGGAAATACTGGTGAGTGAATCCATATTTAATCAAGTTTAAATAAAAACCATTGTACAGTATTGAGGGCGATCTCGCAATTATATTTGTTT
Organism: Helianthus tuberosus; assembly: GCA_030545235.1. Taxonomy (NCBI): domain Eukaryota; kingdom Viridiplantae; phylum Streptophyta; class Magnoliopsida; order Asterales; family Asteraceae; genus Helianthus; species Helianthus tuberosus. The sequence goes on along the minus strand of CM060365.1, from coordinate 40,798,973 downwards.
CCAAGTCATACTAATTACCACCCACGGTACTGTCAAACCCGACTTGTGGAAAAGTTACTCCTCGCAAGGCAGTAACTAATTTTGTATACAAAACCCCAACATACCGGCGATAATTGTATCCTTACAAATACTCAATAACTGCTTAATATATAATTAATTTAGGTGAGGTTTTGTAAAAACAATTTGCAAAAAGGAGATTACTCACATCGCTGTCTTAGATTATCCTTTAGGGTTTCCTGGTGACAATCTATAATTTACACAAATGCACACGTGTTAGTATAATAACCCATTTTAACATTAGTAATACCCTCCCCGAGACGACATTCCAACGACTACGTCGGGCAGAACCACGACAGCCGTTACGGAACCCTAGATCAATCGGATAGAGTATCTAATACGTATCCAAGGGTTATGATACTTACAACGGAGCAGAACTTCATTATTTAGGGGGTATTATACCCGAGTATAATGCCTATTCTTTAAGAAATTCGAGAGAGAAAGTGTTCGTGAGCCAAGGGGCTACGCGGCCCGCCTAGTAGCCCGGGTAGGGTTTAGCTTGTCTGGGTCAGCATATAGGGTCGACGGGTGTTGGGCCACGTGGCAGCACCGGGCTGCGCCACATTTTTGACCTCTCGTGGCCCGTGTAAGGTCCCTAAGAAGTCTACGCGCCCCACGACAAACCCAAAAATTAAATTTTTAATTATTTATAATAATATTAAAGGTATTCGGGGTCCGTTTTCGCGTATGGGGTGTATTTTAGGACATATTGGGATATTTTAAAATATATTTGGGCGTCGGAAAAATTCAGGAGGGTTGTTATATCCTCCCCGCCTTATTTTAGAGCTCGTCCTCGAGATCTACTGGAACAAGTGTGGATATTTCCTTTGCATTTCTGATTCAAGCTCCCATGTGTATTCTGGTCCTCTTTTGGAGTCCCACTTCACTTTGACCAGAACTAATCTCTTGTGCTTAAGATTCTTAATCTTTCTGTCTTCAATCTGTAGAGGCCTTTCTACAAATTTGTGTTGTTCATTTACCTCTATATCCTTAAGAGGTACCATTAGTGATTCATCGGCTAAGCATTTCTTGAGATTGGAAACATGAAACACATCATGTATTCCTGTCATTTCCTCTGGCAGTTGTAGCTGATAGGCTACAGGTCCTATTTTTCTAATAATCTCAAAATGTCCAACATACCTGGGACTTAGCTTTCACCGTTTGATGAATCTTACTACTTGTAACGACTCTCATCAAAAGTCATAATTATTAAATTAATTTGACCAATAGGAAACCCTAATTGAGACACCCAAGTGATTCTGCGCAAACCCTAAGATTTTCAGAAAAATCAGAATCAGGATCAGGATCAGGGCCCCTAAAACTCAGGGGGGGTATTTCCTAGTTACGATTATCCACTTAAAACGTAGGCAGAAAGGAATTTTCAGAAACCGTCGACTCAGCTGAGCTAGTCCCACACGTGGCAACCCTATGCATGAAAATAGTTCTCACGCGGGCCGCCTCAAGTTAGTTTAATTCTCACGCGGGCCGCCTAAGGGACAAAATTCACCTATAAATACAGGAGTTTGGGACTTGATTCTGGGAGTTGAAACGACGAAGAAATTCCAATTCTACACGGAGTTATGCTCTGTTTATCACAATTAACACACACAGGCACTAAATCGATGCCACAATAAGGGTATTAGCACAATCGCTATTACGATTCATTGTCCGATCGATCAATGTACTCAATGGATGTTTAAGTGCCGCCCACATTAGGGTTATACTTTATCGTTCGTCATTAATTTGACGGATCATCGTTAATTCGATGGATGAAGTATTATACTTTGTCGTTCGTCATTAATTTGACGGATCATCGTTAAATCGATGGATGAAGTATTGCACTTTGTCGTTCGTTGTGAAAATTTGATCTCGTGAGTTATCGTAAATTGCTGGATTGATTACTAACCCAGTTTTGTGTGCATTGTTATTAAATTTAGGATAAAAGGCTAAATCAGTAGGCCAAACTCTGCCCGTATAAATCTGCAAAGTGAGTCATTCTCCTTTTCTCACAGATTGTGAGTTATTCTCTTTTTATCAAATATTTTACAATACCTCAAAATTATTTTCAAAGTTATAATTACAGGGACTAAGTCGTGGATATCTTGAATTACTGGTTAGTGGGGTATTGTGCACATTACTAATTGTCTCCCAGTTAGGTTCATTGACCTACTCGGGATAATCACTGTTAGGTTCATTGACCTACAGGGATAATCATCACTATTTAGGTTCATTGATCTAAATAGTGGTATGACCATCGTCACCATTGTGACAGAATACCAGATAAAAATAAGATAGAAGCCATTGTAATCGCTCTTATGCTGTAATTTATAACTATGCATCATTATGCAAAATAGAATGATTCACTCAGTATTTCCCGCTGACAAAACCTTTTTCAAACATGTTTCAGGTAACCTGTTATGAATCAGGAAAAGTGCCATATAGCACTACAAGCTCAAGGAAGTGGCTCAGTATAAAATAAAGAAACATGTTTTGTAAAATAAAAGATTTCTTCGTGAAATCAATTGATTGTAAATTACCGGGTTTTATCCCGCGTTGTGAAATAAAATAATCGGGAAATATTTACATTTTAAAAGATCCTGATGAAAACTTCCGCTGTCAAACTCAATTAATTAAATACCGCAGTATTTCTGTCCCGCGGCTCCTGAAACGAGTCAAACCGGGTCGGGGTCCGTGACAGAAAAAGGTGGTATCAGAGCCACTTATCGAGCCACTGATTTAAGCCAATTAAGTATTTAGAAAATACTTAATTTTTTTTATTGCTATTTTGTGATTATATGTTTTATTATCTGATTAATTTTGAACAGTATGGGCAGATTTTTATATGTTAGCTACTGTAGTAATAAATATAAATCTTTAAATAATTTGACTCAAAGTTTTAGCACTTTTATTATCTACAGTCTATAAACCTTATTCAGTAAATAAATTTACAAATAAAACCTAGTATGTTTTCATATTCGGTTGTTTCATAGTTACCCAATATGAAATAATATTTAAAAGTTTTTCTATAAAGTTTTGCTATGATTTTTAACTTAGTAATTGTGTGTATCTTGCATAAACAGAATGAGTGATCTGTCGGAAGCCCTTCAGAATTTAAATCTCTATCCAGTAAAAATCGAAGTTTCCAGAGATTTCAATAGGTATATTCCAGACATAGAAGAACCTATAGAATTCAACGCTTTACCTCTTGAGAAACCTAAGCTTAAGAAAATGGAAATTGGGGAAAGTTCTAGGCAAATTGAGGGGTTACCATCTCAAGAAGAACTAGATTTTATAATGGCAAACGATGATACTATTGAGCCTATTAATGAAAATGATTTTATTCATTCTCTTGAAACACAACTACCAATGAACTTAGAACCAGCTATTCCAAAACCTTCAATCCACTCGCAAATAGACGAATGGTTGAATAATGAAATACTATTACAAAACCATCCCTATAAGCTTTTTCCTAAGTTCAATCCAGAACCTTTACCAAAGTCACCAATGAGTAACGAGAATATGGCCGAATTCCGTCATTTTGACAAAATGGATGCTGGGAATAGGATCCAAGAAATTTTGGGACAGATCTCTTGGAAATACGATGAGAAGGAACGCCGTTACTAGAATACCACCTGACAAAAGGATAGGAGATTCTGAAACTGTGGTTGTGTAATAGTAATAGTAAAAAAATCAGTATGTGTAAAATAAATAATAAAACGGTTGTATATAAAAGCATGATATAAGGAAATTTTAGAAAGTTACAATTTTGTTTGTATATTCGTTTATGTGATTATATGCAATTAATTGTAACATTGGGTTATTTCCTTTATACTAATTATTTATCTATAAATTAGATATCAGATGGAAAACGCTAATAATGAACCAGTTAATGAGGATAATCAATCTGAGCAACAACCGGGGGACCAACATATGACTAGGCAAGATATAGAAAATATCGTTGCTCAAGGGATAACCAACGCTATTCCAGGAATAGTTGCTCAAGGGATAGCCAATGCTATTCCATCAATCGTTGCTGCTATTAAAAATCCAATCGAACCGCAACAAATTGTTCCTAGTAAACGTATTTCTGAAGATAATTTCAGTAATAGCGTAAACGGAGGCAATAATAATGTTAATCATGATAATGAACCACGACAAGCTTCGCTCCCTAAGAAAATGAAAGCTGCAGCGCCTGGTTGCACTTACAAAGAATTTCTTGCTTGTAAACCCACTGAGTTTGCAGGCAATGAAGGAGCGACTGCGACACTGCGTTGGTTAGAGAAAACCGAGGCAGTAATTGCCATAAGTAAATGTGCTCAGGATGATCAGGTTATGTATGCGTCAAACCTTTTCAAAGAAGTGGCGCTAGAATGGTGGAACACGGTGTTACAAGCTAAAGGAAGAAATAGGGCTTATGCCATGAAATGGGAAGAATTTAAGAGTCTTGTAGAAAGAAAATTCTGTCCTGAATATGAAAAAGATCAAATGGCAAATAAATTTCTAACCCATCGGATGGTGGATGTAGATTGTCGAGGGTATACTACGACATTCTTCGAATATGCTCGAGTGGTACCAACCCTGGCTTCGCCAGAACCGGTACTTATTTCTCGTTATATTTGGGGATTGATTTCCGAAATCCGTAATATCGTCAAGGCTGCGAAACCTCGTACGATTGATGATGCAGTAGAATTAGCCAATACTCTGACTGACGAGCTAGTACGGACAAGAGAAGAAAATAGAAGGAAGGAAGTAGCCCAAAAGATTACCCAAGAATTCCGTTCGGGTAACCATAACAATTTCAAGAAAGGAGGGAATGGGCAATCTTCTACTAGTCCATTTTGCAATTTTTGCAAAAGGAAGCATTTTGGAAGATGCAAAGGATATTGCAATTTTTGCAAAATTCTGGGGCATCAAGAAGAAGACTGCAGGAGAAAGAAATCTTCGGTAAGCTACAACTGTGGAGAAGTTGGACATCTTAGGCCAGATTGTCCAAAACTGAATAAACCATTTGACAATCAAGCCAAACCGGCAGAAGGAGCAAAAAGGAATGCGAGAGCCTTTCAGCTGACTACTCAAGAAACCGAGATGATTCCAGATGTGATAGCCGGTATGTTCTTAGCTTACAACGTTTACACAATAGTATTATTTGACTCTGGTGCAAACCAAAGTTTTATAAATACTTTACTCTGCCAAACTCTTAACTTACCGTTAACCAGCATTAGATAAATTTCTACAGTAGAAATGGCAGATGGGAATTTAGTTAAAGTAAATAAGGTTCTGCAAAACGTAGAAATAGAACTTTTAAGTCATAAATTTTCTGCAACCCTATTATCTATGAAATTAGTTGAAATCAAGATTGTGCTAAGAATGGATTGATTAGTAAACAACTATGCTCGAATTATCTGTGATAAAGAATTCTATAGAAATTGTGCACCCACTGGAAAAGTAATAATGATTAAAGGAGATAAATCATGTAAAACCATAAAGTTCATAATCAATAATGGAAGTTGCTAATTATGAACGAAAGCAAGGAATAGTATACATGATTTCAATAATCATTAATACTAAATAAAGAAATTAAGGAAATTTCTGTAATTTCAGAATACCCAGATGTATTTCCAGAAGATTTACCTGGATTACCCCCAGATAGGGAGATAGAATTTAGGATTCATCCAATTCCAGGAATTTTATCGATAAGCCAGGGAACCTTATCGGTTAGCACAATATTGGTTGTTAAGAAAAAGGATGGTTCAATAAGAATGCGTATTGCTTATAGAGAATTGAATAAAGTTACAATTAAGAATCAATACCCATTACTTAGAATTAATGATCTATTCGATCAATTTTAGGAAGATAGATAGTTTTCTAAGATCAACTTATGTTCCGGATATTATCAATTAAAAGTATCAGAGGAAGATGTACCTAAGACTGTTTTCAGGACTAGGTATGATCATTACAAGTTTATAGTCATGCCATTCGAATTAAAGAATGCACCTGCAGCATTCATGGACATGATGAATATGATCTGTAAACCGTACTTGGATAAATTTGTAATTGTTTTCATAGATGATATACTTATTTATTCCAAAAGTCAGGAAGAACATTATCAGTACTTGCATGCACTCTTAACTTTGTTAAGAAAAGAGAAGTTTTATGCCAAATTTTCGAAGAATGAATTTTGGCTGCTAAAAGTGAAATTTTAGGTCATATAGTGAATCCCGAAGGTATTCACGTAAATCCTGATAAGATATTACCAAATGAAAGGTTTCCCTAATCCGCAATGGAAATTAGAAGTTTAGTCGGATACTACAGACCATTTATTAAGGATTTTTCCAAAATAGCTGTATTATTAACTAAGTTAACCTGTAAAATAGCTAAGTTTGAATGAGGATCTTAAAGCAGAAATTAACCAAATACTCAGATATTAGCCTTATGAACTAAAGATTTTGAAGTATAAGGTAATGCTTCAAAGTTAGGATTTGAATGCATGTTAATGCAACACAAAAAGGTAATTGCGTATGCATCAAGGTAATTGAAAAAGAACGAAGGAACTATACCACTCATGAGTTAGAATTAGGAACCATAATTTTTGCCTTAAGATTTGGAGACATTATCTGTATGGAAGTAAGGGTACTATCTATACGGATTATAAGAATTTAAGATATATATTTTTGGGCAAAAAGAATCAAATATGAGACAAAGGAGATGGATGAAAATCCTAAGCGACTACAACTGTGATATTCAGTATCACAAAGGAAAGGATGAAGACGACAAGAGATCGTCAGAAAAGTAATACAGATAATAGATGAAAGCTGTTGGAGTTCGAGTTGGAGACAAAATGTAATTGAAAGTATCTCCTTGGAAAGGAGTAAGAAAGGAAAGCTAAGTCCAAGATACATAGGACCATTTCAGTAATCCAACGTATAGGACCAGTTGCTTATAGTTTACAACTACCAAGAAAGTTAGTTGGAGTACATGATGTATTTCATATATCCAATCTCAAGAAATGTTTATCAAACGAATCATTGGTAATATCTCTTCGAGATATAGAGGTAAATGAAAAGCTGAAATTTGTTGAGAAACCACTTCAATTTTAAGGATCGAAAGATCAAGTTTCTCAAACATAAACGACTAGTTTAGTCAAAATTAGATGAGATCCAAAGAGAGAAGCTGAATACACTTGGGAGCTGGAATCAGAAATGAAGCAAAAGTATCCTCAATTATTCCAGTAAATCTCGAGGACGAGATTTTTATTAAGGTGGGGAGAATGTAACGACTCTCATCAAAAGTCATAATTATTAAATTAATTTGACCAATAGGAAACCCTAATTGAGACACCCAAGTGATTCTGCGCAAACCCTAAGATTTTCAGAAAAATCAGAATCAGGATCAGGATCAGGGCCCCTAAAACTCAGGGGGGGTATTTCCTAGTTACGATTATCCACTTAAAACGTAGGCAGAAAGGAATTTTCAGAAACCGTCGACTCAGCTGAGCTAGTCCCACACGTGGCAACCCTATGCATGAAAATAGTTCTCACGCGGGCCGCCTCAAGTTAGCTTAATTCTCACGCGGGCCGCCCAAGGGACAAAATTCACCTATAAATACAGGAGTTTGGGACTTGATTCTGGGAGTTGAAACGACGAAGAAATTCCAATTCTACACGGAGTTATGCTCTGTTTATCACAATTAACACACACAGGCACTAAATCGATGCCACAATCAGGGTATTAGCACAATCGCTATTACGATTCATTGTCCGATCGATCAATGTACTCAATGGATGTTTAAGTGCCGCCCACATTAGGGTTATACTTTATCGTTCGTCATTAATTTGACGGATCATCGTTAATTCGATGGATGAAGTATTATACTTTGTCGTTCGTCATTAATTTGACGGATCATCGTTAAATCGATGGATGAAGTATTGCACTTTGTCGTTCGTTGTGAAAATTTGATCTCGTGAGTTATCGTAAATTGCTGGATTGATTACTAACCCAGTTTTGTGTGCATTGTTATTAAATTTAGGATAAAAGGCTAAATCAGTAGGCCAAACTCTGCCCGTATAAATCTGCAAAGTGAGTCATTCTCCTTTTCTCACAGATTGTGAGTTATTCTCTTTTTATCAAATATTTTACAATACCTCAAAATTATTTTCAAAGTTATAATTACAGGGACTAAGTCGTGGATATCTTGAATTACTGGTTAGTGGGGTATTGTGCACATTACTAATTGTCTCCCAGTTAGGTTCATTGACCTACTCGGGATAATCACTGTTAGGTTCATTGACCTACAGGGATAATCATCACTATTTAGGTTCATTGATCTAAATAGTGGTATGACCATCGTCACCATTGTGACATGTCACCATTGTGACAGAATGCCAGATAAAAATAAGATAGAAGCCATTGTAATCGCTCTTATGTTGTAATTTATAACTATGCATCATTATGCAAAATAGAATGATTCACTCAGTATTTCCCGCTGACAAAACCTTTTTCAAACATGTTTCAGGTAACCTGTTATGAATCAGGAAAAGTGCCATATAGCACTACAAGCTTAAGGAAGTGGCTCAGTATAAAATAAAGAAACATGTTTTGTAAAATAAAAGATTTCTTCGTGAAATCAATTGATTGTAAATTACCGGGTTTTATCCCGCGTTGTGAAATAAAATAATCGGGAAATATTTACATTTTAAAAGATCCTGATGAAAACTTCCGCTGTCAAACTCAATTAATTAAATACCGCAGTATTTCTGTCCCGCGGCTCCTGAAACGAGTCAAACCGGGTCGGGGGCCGTGACACTACTCCTTTCCAAGGAGAAACTTTTAACAATACTTTATCTCCTACTTGAAATTCCAACGGTTTGCGTCGGTTATCAGCATAGTTCTTCTGTCGATCACGTGCTGCTTTCAGTCGTTCCTTGACTTGAATGATCTTGGAAGTTGTTTCTTGCACTATCTCAGGTCTAGATAATTGCTTTTCCCCAATTTCTACCCAACAGACTGGGGTTCGGCACTTTTGTCCATAAAGTGCTTCGAATGGTGCAGCATTGATACTTGTGTGATAACTATTATTGTAAGAAAATTCTATTAAAGGTAAGTGATCGTCCCAATTACCTCCAAAATCAATTACACAAGCTCTAAGCATGTCTTCCATTGTCTGAATTGTCCTTTCGCTTTGTCCGTCTGTTTGAGGATGATAAGCGGTGATTAGATTTAACTTGGTTCCCATGGCTTTTTGGAAACTTGTCCAAAAATGAGAGGTAAAACGACTGTCCCTATCAGAAATAATTGATAAAGGTATTCCATGTAATGAAACTATTTCATTTACATACAATTTGGCTAATTGTTCCATACTGAAAGTTTCTTTCATTGGTAGGAAATGAGCTGACTTGGTTAGCCTATCTACAATCACCCAGATTGTATCATTACCTTTTCTTGTTTTGGGTAATTTGGTAACAAAATCCATTGTTATCAATTCCCATTTCCACACTGGCATTTCTAACTGTTGCAGCAATCCTGAGGGTTTCTGACGTTCAGCTTTAACTTGTGAACAGGTTAAACATTTAGAAACATAGGCTGCTATATCCTTTTTCATTCCTATCCACCAAAAATTCCTTCTTAAATCCTGATACATTTTATCATTTTCAGAATGCATCGTATATTTGGACTTATGGGCTTCTTCTAATATACGATGACGTAGGTTTCCTAATTTAGGTATCCACATTCTCTTTTCATGGAATCTCCAAATTCCATCTGTCCCTTGTTCTAATTCCTTAATCATTCCTTTTAATTTTTCAGTATCATCCCTGGTTACTGATTCTTGTGCTTTTCTAATTTGTTCATTTATATCTACTTGTAGAGTTAACTTAAGAGAACGTACCCTTTTTGGCTTTTCGTGATACTTTCGGCTTAAAGCATCTGCCACTACATTTGCCTTTTCTGCATGATACTGGATATTACAATCATAATCACTAAGAATTTCCATCCAGCGTCTTTGCCTCATATTTAACTCTTTTTGCCCTAAAACATACCTTAAACTCTTATGATCATTGAATATGATAAACTTACTACCATAAAGGTAATGTCTCCAAATCTTAAGGGCAAAAATTATCGCTCCTAATTCCAAATCATGGGTTGAATAATTCTCTTAATGATTCTTAAGCTGTCTAGATGCGTAAGCTATAATCTTTTTCTGTCACGGCCCCCGACCCGGTTTGACCCGTTTCAGGAGTCGCGGGACAGAAATACTGCGGTATTTAATTAATTGAGTTTGACAGCGGAAGTTTTCATCAGGATCTTTTAAAATGTAAATATTTCCCGATTATTTTATTTCACAATTCGGGATAAAACCCGGTAATTTACAATAGTTTGATTTCACGAAGAAATCTTCTATTTTACAAAACATGTTTCTTTATTTTATACTGAGCCACTTCTTTGAGCTTGTAGTGCTATATGGCACTTTTCCTGATTCATAACAGATCACCTGAAACATGTTTGAAAAAGGTTTTGTCAGCGGGAAATACTGAGTGAATCATTCTATTTTGCATAATGATGCATAGTTATTAATTACAGCATAAGAGCGATTACAATGGCTTCTATCTTATTTTTATCTGGCATTCTGTCACAATGGTGACATGTCACAATGGTGACGATGGTCATACCACTATTTAGATCAATGAACCTAAATAGTGATGATTATCCCTGTAGGTCAATGAACCTAACAGTGATTATCCCGAGTAGGTCAATGAACCTAACTGGGAGAAAGTTAGTAATGTGCACAATACCCCACTAACCAGTAATTCAAGATATCCACGACTTAGTCCCTGTAATTATAACCTTGAAAATAATTTGTGGTATTGTAAAATATTTGATAAAAAGAAAATGACTCACAAACTGTGAGAAAAGGAGAATGACTCACAAACTGTGAGAAAAGGAGAATGACTCATAAACTGTGAGAAAAGGAGAATGACTCACAAACTGTGAGAAAAGAAGAATGACTCACATTGCAGATTTAATTTGAGCAGAGTTTAGCCTACTGATTTAGCCTTTCAACCTAAATTTACACAATTCGAGGTTAGTAATCAATCCAGCATTTACGATAACTCACGAGATCAAATTCTCACAATGAACGACAAAGTGCAATACTTCATCCATCGAATTAACGATGATCCGTAAAATTAATGACGAACGATAAAGTATAACCCTAATGTGGGCGGCACTTAAACATTCATTGGATATATTGATCGTCGGAAAATGAATCGTAGCAGCGATTGTGCTAATACCCTGATTGCGGCGTCGATTAGTGAATCGTGTGTGTTAATTGGAGTATACAGAGCATAACTCCGTGTAGAATTGGAATTTCTTCGTCGTTTCAACTCCCAGAATCAAGTCCCAAGCTCCTGTATTTATAGGTGAATTTTGTCCCTTAGGCGGCCCGCGTGAGTTTTAAGCTAACTTGAGGCGGCCCGCGTAAGAACTATTTTTATGCATAGGGTTGCCACATGTGGGACTAGCTCAGCTGAGTCGACGGTTTCTGAAAATTCCTTTCTGCCTACGTTTTAAGTGGATAATCGTCAATAGGGTTTAACCCCCCCTGAGTTTTAGGGGCCCTAATCCTGATTCTGAAAATTATGAAAATTTTAGGGTTTGTTCAGAATCACTTGGGTGTCTCAATTAGGGTTTCCTTTTTGACTAATTAATTTAACAATTATGACTTTTGATGAGAGTTGTTACATTCTCCCCACCTTAATAAAAATCTCGTCCTCGAGATTTACTGGAATAATTGAGTATACTTTTGCTTCTTTTCTGATTCCAGTTTCCAAATGTATTAGGATCATACCTTTGAATCCCACTTTACTTGAACTATCATTATTCGCTTACCTTTATATCAAAAATTCGTCTGCTAGACATTTCTTAAGATTGGATACATGAAATATATCATGTATTCCAACTAATTTTCTTGATAGTTGATAAGCAACTGGTCTTATACGTTGGATTACTGAAATGGTCCTACGTATCTTGGACTTAGCTTTCCTTTCTTACTCCTTTCCAAGGAGATACTTTCAATTACATTTTGTCTCCAACTCAAACTCCAACAGCTTTCATCTATTATCTGTATAACTTTTCTGACGATCTCTTGTCGTCTTCATCCTTTCCTTTGTGATACTGAATATCACAGTTGTAGTCACTTAGGATTTTCATCCATCTCCTTGGTCTCATGTTTAATTCTTTTTGCCCAAAAATATATATCTTAAATTCTTATAATCCGTATAGATAGTATCCTTACTTCCATACAGATAATGTCTCCAAATCTTAAGGCAAAAATTATGGTTCCTAATTCTAACTCATGAGTGGTATAGTTCCTTTGTTCTTTTTCAATTACCTTGATGCATACGCAATTACCTTTTTGCGTTGCATTAACACTCATTCAAATCCCAACTTTGAAGCATTACCTTATACTTCAAAATATTTAGTTCATAAGGCTAATATCTGAGTATTTGGTTAATTTCTGTTTTAAGATCCTCATTCAAACTTAGATATTTTACAGGTTAACTTAGTTAATGGTATAACTATCTTAGAAAAATCCTTAATAAATCGTCTGTAGTATCCGACTAAACTTCTAATTTCCATTACGGATTAGGGAACCTTTCATTTTGGTAATATCTTATCAGGATTTACGTGAATACCTTTGGGGTTCACCATATGACCTAAAATTGCACTTCTAGCAGCCAAAATTCATTCTTCAAAAATTTGGTGTAACGCTTTTCTTTTCTTAACAAAGTTAAGAGTACATGCAAGTGTTGAAAATGTTCTTCTTGATTTTTGGAATAAATAAGTATATCGTCTATGAAGACATTTACAAATTCATCCAAATACAGTTTACAAATCCTATTCATTATGTCCATGAATGCTGCAGGTGCATTCTTTAATTCGAAGGGCAGGACTTGTAAACTAATAATGACCATACCTAGTTCTGAAAGCAGTTTTAGATATATCTTCCTCTTGTACTTTCAATTGATAATATCCGAAACATAAATTGATCTTAGAAAACTATCTATCTTCCTGGAATTGATCGAATAGATCACTAATTCTAAGTAATGGGTATCGATTCTTAATTGTAACTTTATTCAATTCTCTATAATCAATACACATTCTTATTGAATCATCCTTTTTCTTAACAACCAATACTGTGCTAACCGATAAGGTTCCTTGGCTTATCGGTAAAATTCCTGGAATTAGATGAATCCTAAATTTTATCTCCCTATCTGGTGGTAATCCAGGTAAATCTTCTGGGAATACATCTGGGTATTCTGAATGCTACAGAAATCCCTTAAGTTCTTTATCTTTAGTATTAATGATTACTGAAATCATATATACTATTCCTTGCTTTTGTTTATAATTAGCAACTTTCATTACTGATATGAACTTTATGACTTATTTCCTGTAATCATTATTACTTCTCCAGTGATTGCTCAAACTTCTATAGAATTCTTATCATAGATAATTCAAGCATACTTGTTTTACTAATCAATCCATTCTTAGCACAACCTTGATTTCAACTAATTTCATAGGTAATAGGGTTGCAGAAAATTTAGAACTTAAAAGTTCTATTTCTACGTTTTGCAGAACCTTATTTATCTTAACTAAATTCCCATCTGCCAATTCTACTGTAGAAATTTATCTAATGCTGGTTAACGGTAAGTTAAGAGTTTGGCAGAGTAAAGTATTTATAAAACTTTGGTTTACACCAGAGTCAAATAATACTATTGTGTAAACGTTGTAAGCTAAGAACATACCGGCTATCACATCTGGAATCATCTCGGCTTCTTTAGTAGTCAGCTGGAAGGCTCTTACATTCCTTTTTGCTCCTTCTGCTGGTTTGGCTTGATTATCAAATGGTTTATTCAGTTTTGGACAATTTGGCCTAAGATGTCCAGTTTCTCCATAGTTGTAGCAGACTGAAAATTTCTTCCTCCTACAGTCTTCTTCTTGATGCCCCGGAATTTTGCAAAAATTGCAATATCCTTTGCATCTTCCAAAATGCTTTCTTTTGCAAAAATTGCAAAATGGGCTAGTAGAAGATTGCCCATTCCCTCCTTTCTTAAAATTGTTATGGTTATCCGAACGGAATTCTTGGGTAATCTTTTGGGCTACTTCCTTTCTTCTATTTTCTTCTCTTGTCTGTACTAGTTCGTCAGTCAGAGTATTGGCTAAATCCACCGCATCATCAATTGTGCGAGGTTTCGCAGCCTTGACGATATTACGGATTTCGGAAATTAATCCCCAAATATAACGAGAAATAAGTACCGGCTCTGGCGAAGCCAGCGTTGGTACCACTCGAGCATATTCGAAGAATGTCGTAGTATACCCTCGACAATCTACATCCACCATCCGATGGGTTAGAAACTTATTTGCCATTTGATCTTTTTCATATTCAGGACAAAATTTTCTTTCTACAAGACTCTTAAATTCTTCCCATTTCATGGCATACGCCATCCTTCTTCCTTTTGCCTGTAACACTGTGTTCCACCATTCTAACGCCACTTCTTTGAAAAGGTTTGATACATACATAACCTGATCATCCTGAGCACATTTACTTATGGCAATTACTGCCTCGGTTTTCTCTAACCAACGCAGTGTCGCAGTCGCTCCTTCATTGCCTGCAAACTCAGTGGGTTTACAAGCAAGAAATTCTTTGTAAGTGCAACCAGGCGCTGCAGCTTTCATTTTCTTAGGGAGCGAAGCTTGTCGTGGTTCATTATCATGATTAACATTATTATTGCCTCCGTTTACGCTATTACTGAAATTATCTTCAGAAATACGTTTACTAGGAACAATTTGTTGCGGTTCGATTGGATTTTTAATAGCAGCAACGATTGATGGAATAGCATTGGCTATCCCTTGAGCAACTATTCCTGGAATAGCGTTGGTTATCCCTTGAGCAACGATATTTTCTATATCTTGCCTAGTCATATGTTGGTCCCCCGGTTGTTGCTCAGATTGATTATCCTCATTAACTGGTTCATTATTAGCGTTTTCCATCTGATATCTAATTTATAGATAAATAATTAGTATAAAGGAAATAACCCAATGTTACAATTAATTGCATATAATCACATAAACGAATATACAAACAAAATTGTAACTTTCTAAAATTTCCTTATATCATGCTTTTATATACAACCGTTTTATTATTTATTTTACACATACTGATTTTTTTACTATTACTATTACACAACCACAGTTTCAGAATCTCCTATCCTTTTGTCAGGTGGTATTCTAGTAACGGCGTTCCTTCTCATCGTATTTCCAAGAGATCTGTCCCAAAATTTCTTGGATCCTATTCCCAGCATCCATTTTGTCAAAATGACGGAATTCGGCCATATTCTCGTTACTCATTGGTGACTTTGGTAAAGGTTCTGGATTGAACTTAGGAAAAAGCTTATAGGGATGGTTTTGTAATAGTATTTCATTATTCAACCATTCGTCTATTTGCGAGTGGATTGAAGGTTTTGGAATAGCTGGTTCTAAGTTCATTGGTAGTTGTGTTTCAAGAGAATGAATAAAATCATTTTCATTAATAGGCTCAATAGTATCATCGTTTGCCATTATAAAATCTAGTTCTTCTTGAGATGGTAACCCCTCAATTTGCCTAGAACTTTCCCCAATTTCCATTTTCTTAAGCTTAGGTTTCTCAAGAGGTAAAGCGTTGAATTCTATAGGTTCTTCTATGTCTGGAATATACCTATTGAAATCTCTGGAAACTTCGATTTTTACTGGATAGAGATTTAAATTCTGAAGGGCTTCCGACAGATCACTCATTCTGTTTATGCAAGATACACACAATTACTAAGTTAAAAATCATAGCAAAACTTTATAGAAAAACTTTTAAATATTATTTCATATTGGGTAACTATGAAACAACCGAATATGAAAACATACTAGGTTTTATTTGTAAATTTATTTACTGAATAAGGTTTATAGACTGTAGATAATAAAAGTGCTAAAACTTTGAGTCAAATTATTTAAAGATTTATATTTATTACTACAGTAGCTAACATATAAAAATCTGCCCATACTGTTCAAAATTAATCAGATAATAAAACATATAATCACAAAATAGCAATAAAAAAAATTAAGTATTTTCTAAATACTTAATTGGCTTAAATCAGTGGCTCGATAAGTGGCTCTGATACCACCTTTTTCTGTCACGGCCCCCGACCCGGTTTGACCCGTTTCAGGAGTCGCGGGACAGAAATACTGCGGTATTTAATTAATTGAGTTTGACAGCGGAAGTTTTCATCAGGATCTTTTAAAATGTAAATATTTCCCGATTATTTTATTTCACAATTCGGGATAAAACCCGGTAATTTACAATAGTTTGATTTCACGAAGAAATCTTCTATTTTACAAAACATGTTTCTTTATTTTATACTGAGCCACTTCTTTGAGCTTGTAGTGCTATATGGCACTTTTCCTGATTCATAACAGATCACCTGAAACATGTTTGAAAAAGGTTTTGTCAGCGTGAAATACTGAGTGAATCATTCTATTTTGCATAATGATGCATAGTTATTAATTACAGCATAAGAGCGATTACAATGGCTTCTATCTTATTTTTATCTGGCATTCTGTCACAATGGTGACGATGGTCATACCACTATTTAGATCAATGAACCTAAATAGTGATGATTATCCCTGTAGGTCAATGAACCTAACAGTGATTATCCCGAGTAGGTCAATGAACCTAACTGGGAGAAAGTTAGTAATGTGCACAATACCCCACTAACCAGTAATTCAAGATATCCACGACTTAGTCCCTGTAATTATAACCTTGAAAATAATTTGAGGTATTGTAAAATATTTGATAAAAAGAAAATGACTCACAAACTGTGAGAAAAGGAGAATGAATCACAAACTGTGAGAAAAGGAGAATGACTCATAAACTGTGAGAAAAGGAGAATGACTCACAAACTGTGAGAAAAGAAGAATGACTCACATTGCAGATTTAATTTGAGCAGAGTTTAGCCTACTGATTTAGCCTTTTCAACCTAAATTTACACAATTCGAGGTTAGTAATCAATCCAGCATTTACGATAACTCACGAGATCAAATTCTCACAATGAACGACAAAGTGCAATACTTCATCCATCGAATTAACGATGATCCGTCAAATTAATGACGAACGACAAAGTATAATACTTCATCCATCGAATTAACGATGATCCGTCAAATTAATGACGAACGATAAAGTATAACCCTAATGTGGGCGGCACTTAAACATTCATTGGATATATTGATCGTCGGAAAATGAATCGTAGCAGCGATTGTGCTAATACCCTGATTGCGGCGTCGATTAGTGAATCGTGTGTGTTAATTGGAGTATACAGAGCATAACTCCGTGTAGAATTGGAATTTCTTCGTCGTTTCAACTCCCAGAATCAAGTCCCAAGCTCCTGTATTTATAGGTGAATTTTGTCCCTTAGGCGGCCCGCGTGAGTTTTAAGCTAACTTGAGGCGGCCCGCGTAAGAACTATTTTTATGCATAGGGTTGCCACGTGTGGGACTAGCTCAGCTGAGTCGACGGTTTCTGAAAATTCCTTTCTGCCTACGTTTTAAGTGGATAATCGTCAATAGGGTTTAACCCCCCCTGAGTTTTAGGGGCCCTAATCCTGATTCTGAAAATTATGAAAATTTTAGGGTTTGTTCAGAATCACTTGGGTGTCTCAATTAGGGTTTCCTTTTTGACTAATTAATTTAACAATTATGACTTTTGATGAGAGTTGTTACACTTTTGACGTTGCATCAACACACATCCATAACCTAACTTAGAAGCGTCACAATATACTACAAAATCTTCAGTTCCTTCTGGTAACGCTAGTATGGGTTCATGGGTTAGTCTTTGCTTAAGAATTCTAAATGCTTCTTCTTGTTTTGGTCCCCATTCAAACTTAATGGATTTTCAGGTTAACTTAGTTAAGGGAATGGCTATTCTAGAAAAATCTTGAATAAATCTTCTGTAATAACCAGCCAATCCTAAGAAACTTCTAACCTCGGTTGGCGACTTAGGGGTTTTCCATTTGGTAATCGCCTCGATCTTGGTTGGGTCTACATGAATTCCTTCATGGTTAACTAAGTGTCCAAGAAACTGTACCTGTTCTAACCAAAATTCGCATTTCGAGAACTTAGCATAAAGCTTTTCCATTCTTAGTAAACTTAAAAGTACGTGCAAATGCTTTACATGTTCTTCTTTACTCTTAGAGTAAATAAGAATATCATCTATAAAGACAATTATGAATTTATCCAAATATGGCTTACATATTCGGTTCATCATGTCCATGAATGAAGCTGGGGCATTGGTTAAACCAAATGGCATGACAATAAATTCATAATGGCCATACCTCGTTCTGAAGGCGGTCTTAGGAATATCTTCTTCCTGTACCTTTAATTGATGATATCATGACCTTAAATCGATTTTAGAGAAAAATCGAGCTCCTTGCAATTGATCGAACAGATCATCGATTCTTGGTAATGGATACCGGTTCTTAATTGTGACCTTGTTCAATTCACGGTAGTCAATGCACATACGCATTGAT
The DNA here is from genome assembly GCA_030545235.1 of Helianthus tuberosus. Lineage (NCBI taxonomy): Eukaryota > Viridiplantae > Streptophyta > Magnoliopsida > Asterales > Asteraceae > Helianthus > Helianthus tuberosus. The sequence continues at coordinate 40,780,317 of CM060365.1, read as the reverse complement.
CCGTCTTTCTTTTTGACGAATAAAATCGGTGCTCCCCATGGCGATGAGCTTGGCTGTATGAATCCCTTCTCTAATAATTCATCTAACTGTTTCTTCAGTTCCTGCATTTCGGCGGGTGCCAAACGGTAAGGTGCTTTGGCAATTGGTGCTGTTCCTGGAAGCAAGTAAATTCTGAATTCAACTTCTCTATCCGGCGGTAGTCCTGGTAATTCTTCTGGAAACACATCTGAAAACTGAGACACTACTGGAATATCTTTTAGTTCTTTTCCTTTAGTGTTAGTGATTATAGAAATCAAATACACTATAGATCCTTTTCTTATACAACTTGCAGTTTTCATCACAGAGATGAATTTCATAGATCTAGATGGGTTATCACCTTTAATTGTGATCTTTTCACCCCTTGGTGAATTTACTTGAATTAAAATTTTGATCACATAAAATACTAGCTTTATTGGCTATTAACCAATCCATTCCTAATACGATATCAAATCCTGCCAGATTCATTGGGTAAAGATTTGCAATAAACTTTTGATTTAATAATTCTATTCTTGCTCCCTACAAGATTTCAGAAATCCTAACCGTTTCTCCATTGGCTGTTTCTACTAAACATTCTCAGGAGAGTTTAGTTAATGGTTGATTGAGAAGTTTGCAAAATGAAGTATTAATAAAACTTTGGTTTGCACCAGAGTCAAATAATACTTTAGCAAAAACATCATTAACTAAAAACGTACCGACTATGACATCCGGAATCATTTTGGCTTCATCTGCTGTCAGAACGAATGCTCTAGCATTTTTAGTGTTCTTGTTGTTTGGAGCTGGAGCCAATTTTGGACAATTGGGCTTGATGTGACCTTTTTCTCCACAGTTGAAGCACAGTCCATTACTGGATTTCCTCTTGCAATCTTCTTCCTTGTGTCCTGGCATTTTGCAGAAGTTGCAGTGAGTGGAGCATTTTCCTGAATACTTTTTCTTGCAAGCCTTGCAGCATGGTGTAGAGGTAGAACCTATATTCCTACGGTTGGAATTCCCAGAATGGAATTCTTGGGTAAGCCTGTGAGCTAGATTCCTTCTTTGGTCTTCTTCTCTAGTACGGATTAATTCATCTGTCAAGGTATTTGCTAGTTCTACAACTTCTTCTATGGTTTGGGGTCTAGCTGCCTTGACTACATGTCTAATCTCTCCAATTAATCCCTAGATGTAACGGGAGATTAATACTGGTTCAGGGGATGCAAGGGTTGGTACTATTCTAGCATATTCAAAGAATGTGGTAGTATACCCCTTACTATCTACCCCGGTCATCCTAAGGTTTAGGAACTTATTCGCTATCTGTTTCTTTTCATTGGGAGGGCTGTAACAACCCTCAGTAAAACCGACACCCTCATAATATTTCCGACACCCTAATATATTTTAGAATGTCCCAATATGTCTTTAAATACAACCTGTATGTGATAACCGAGCCCGAAATACGTTATAGTATTTAAAATAAATAAAAAACAAGAAATATTAAGTTGAGGCGGCCGCGTAGGACCTCACCCCAACCTCACGCGGGCGGTTTCAAGGCTGAAACTTGATTCCAGTGAAATTATAAGTTAAGGCGGGCCGCGTAAGCCCACCTTAACTCTTACGCGGGCCGTATAAGATCATCAAACACGGAGACACCCTGAGCCGACACGTGTCGAAATCGTGGCGGACCTACATGCTGACCCAGCTAAGATATACGGTTGACCAGGGTTGACGCGGGCCGTGTAACCCTTGTCTGTTCTTTACGCAGGCCACGTGGAAACCAGATGTTAACACTATATAAGCAGGCAACGGGTTTTCGTTTTCAGTCGCTCACAATTTCATTCTCAATCATAATTTCTGTAGTAGAGTTATAATACACGGGTATTATACCACCCTAATTAGCGAGGTTCTGCTCCATTGTAAGTATTATAACCCCAGTTTCGTAATAGTTACGCTGCCCGATTGATTTAGGGTTCCATAACAACTGTCCTGGTTCTGCCCGACGTAGTTGTTGGAATGCCGTCTCGGGGAGGGTATCATTAATATTTTCAAAGGGTTATGATACTAACCTATGTACATTTGTATAAATTATAGATTATATCCAGGAAACCCTCACAAGAAGTTTAAGATAGCAATGTGAGTTTATCCTCTTTTTGTTAACTTTTTTGTAATATTTTACAAAACCTTAATTATTTTACAATGTGATTAAGCGGTGATTGAGTCTTTGTAGTTCTTCAATTACTGCCGGTATGTTGGGGTTTTGTATACAAAATTTGATACTACACTGTGTGTAGTAAGTCAGGACGACATTAACACGTTACAATTGGACAACGAGTGGGCCAATGTGTAATATGACCCACAAGTCAGGATTGACAATACTGAATGAGTAATTGTGTAGAAATAAACAATGTGATCGCTCTCAATACTGTTTTAATTGATAAAATGTTTCTTGATTAAACTGGGATTCACTCACCAGTATTTCCGACTGACAAATGTTTTTAAAACGCGTTTCAAGTAACCAAATGTGACAGCCAATTAGTAAAAAGCCAGCTGGAGAGCACTGAAGGCTTGGGAAAAATGTGGCTATAAAAGTTACCTAATAAACGATGTTTTAAATTCAATAAAATAGGGTTTGTCCCTATAAATGTATTATAATAAGAAACTTGGGTTTTGCCCATGTGATTATTAATATCAAATGAGGTGGTTTTACTCTGATAAACATTTCCTAACTACGGTCCTGATGAAATTTCCGCTGCCAAATTAACGAAACCTGATACCACCAAAACTCTGAGCTCGCGTCCGCCCGTTCCCGGGACAGATAAGGGATCGGGGGTTGCGACAGAAGGTGGTATCAGAGCCTAGCCACTGGTCTGAGCCAAAGAAGTGTTCTGCTGACACTTAAATTCTAAATTTTGTGTTAGGAAATAAATTATGGAAATACGTGCATAACTATATTTATTTGTTATGTGTTATTTGACTATTTGTTAGTTTACAGTATGAGTGATCAAGGACCCTCAGACATGACTCGTCAGTTGTCTGATTCACCTAAGAGTGAAGGTACTTCTTCACAGCCTGCCCTTTTCTGGGTATTCTGCTGATTAGGAAGAAGGAGTGTTTGCTTTTAAAGCTCAATCAGAAGAGCCATTCCCTCATAAGAAACGAGGATGGTTTAGTAAGGAAGCTTTTGCGCATAGGAAGAGAATGCGAAAGTTGCAACAGCAAAGAGTTCTAGCAGCTGCTAAGTGAAAAACAGATACCCATAAACAGGATATGCTTAATAGAAGCCTAGCTAATTTCCATATCCTAGCTACAACTGCTGCTGACCCAAGTCTGGAACAATTGGTAGCACCCCAACCACAACCACCAATCCCAGATCAACCCATGGAGATAGAAAATCTTGAAAACCAAGTGGAGATGCATGACTTTAACCCAGAAGAAATCCCTAGGGTACCTGCACCAAACCCCCTAGACCCAAATTACGACCCCTGGTGGGACGATAATAGGGACTTTGTGCAATGTTACCGGGTTTTATCCCGAATTGTGAAATAAAATAAACGGGAAATATTTCAGTTTTAAAAAGATCCTGATGAAACTTCCGCTGTTAATTAAATACAACGGGATTTCTGTTCCGCGGCTCCTGAAACGGGTCAAACCGGGTCGGGGGCCGTGACAGAAATAAGGTGGTATCAGAGCCACTGATTTAAGCCTATTAAGTATTTAGAAATACTTAATTTTACTGATTGCCAAGTATGTGATTATGTGTTTTATTAACTGATTATTTGTTAATTACAGTATGGGTAAACAAAAGCTGTCAAACATCTATCTTAAACTAGATAGGTCATCCAACGAGAAGGGAAGTTCATCCCAAACAAAACCTTATAGAAGGAATATTTGTCCGTAAGGCACATTACGAGGAACCACTTTCTCCTAATAAAAGAAGTTTGATTATTAGGAAAAGTCAGGAGGAAATAAGGAAAAACCGAGAGAAGAAAGTTAAACAAGAAACCCAGGACTTAATCAATAAATCACCTTGGGAGGACAAATTAGATGAGAAATGGGTAAATCTTTATATGCTAGCCACAGTAGCAGAAACTGCAAATCTTTAAATACTCAAAAGTTTTAGCACTTTTATTTTCCAAGAAACCTTATTTAGTAAATAAATAAGTTACAGTAAATCGTAGTGTAATTTACTTGTCAGTTGTTTTATGTATGCAATAATATTTACGGGTTATCTATAAAATTTTGTTATTTTATTTTAACATTTGGTATGTATTTTGCATATATGCTAAACAGCATGAATGAGATATCAGAAGGTTTAGAAAATCTTAACCTCTATCCCGTTAAGATAGAAGTTTCCAAGGAATTCACCGGTTACTTCGCTGATAAAGAAGAACCCATGGAATTTCAATCCAAACCACTGGCAAAACCTAAAACCAAGAAAAGAAGCAGATTTGTGGGCTGGAGGCGTGTACGAAGGAAAAAGCCAGCAACAAGAAAGGTTACCAAAACTGAAGAACCAAAAGACAAAGGGAAAGGGGTAGAAATTGAGGAAAATATTAATCAAGTAGAGATAGAAGCTGAGAAAAGTTTTAAGCAAACAGAAAGAGAAGTCGGAGAAAGTTCTAGACAGAAACAAAAAAATGACTCCCTGGGAAGTTTTAGATCATAAACTAGTAATGAGTGACCTCATCGGACCTGCCGATGGAAACCTTGAACCAGCCAATCCAAACCTTATCTTTACTGAAGAAGATCTTTTCCACTATCCACTAGAAGTTCCAATACCAATCAATCTAGAACCTGCTATTCCAGATCCTATTGTCCAACCTCAACCACTACCAGTAGAATTAGATGAATGGTGGACAACTGATTGGCAATACCAAAATCTTTTAAACAACCCTGATACATTTTTCCCACAAGTTGACCCAGAACCTCCACTATATCCAGCTATGAGCCCGGAGAATCTGGCTGAACTTCGTCTTTGGGGCGAAGAGTTAATTGATGCAATAAATAGGATTAGGGATATTGGAGAAAGAGTTACTTGGAAGTATGACGAAAGGGAGCGTCGTTTTTAAGAAATTAGCTGACCAGATAATGGGAGTTTGCAGGAATATTTGTTAATAAATAATCATAATAACCAGTATGTGTAATAACTTAACAATAAAACGTTGTATGATAATCGTGTGTACGAGGCATAATATAATATATAGAAATGAAACTTGTGAAATCAATAATTTTGGTTATAAATATTAATGTGATTATGTGCAAACTGTTTTATTATATTTGTATTTATACTAATTATTTATATAAAATTAATTATCAGATGGCAAACATTGGTAACGAACCAGTAAATGAGGTTAATCAGTCTGAGCAACATCCAGGAGATCAATATATGACTAGGCAAGATATCGAAAATATTGTTACTCAAGGGATAGCCAATGCTATTCCAGCCATTGTTGCTGCTGTAAAGAATCCAATCGAACCGCAACAAATCGTTCCTAGTAAACGTATTTCTGAAGATAACTTCAGTAATAGTGTAAATGGAGGCAATGATCATATTAATCATAATGGGGAACCACATCAAGCTCCATTACCTAAGAAAATGAAAACTGCAACGCCTGGTTGCACTTTCAAAGAATTTCTTGCTTGTAAACCCACTGAATTTGCAGGCAATGAAGGAGCAACTGCATCACTGCGTTGGTTAGAGAAAACCGAAGCAGTCATTGCAATAAGTAAATGTGCTAAAGATGATCAGGTTATGTACGCATCAAATCTCTTCAAGGAAGGAGCACTTGAATGGTGGAACACTGTGTTACAATCAAAAGGAAGAATGATAGCTTATGCCATGACTTGGGAAGAATTTAAGGGTTTTGTAGAAAGAAAATTCTGTCCCGAGTATGAAAAGGAACAAATGACAAATAAGTTCCTAAATCATCGGATGATGGGTGTAGATTGTCGCGGTTATACTTCGACATTCTTTGAATATGCTAGAGTGGTACCAACACTGGCTTCGCCAGAACCGGTACTCATTTCTCGCTACATTTGGGGACTGATTAGTGAAATTCGCAATATCGTTAAAGCTGCGAGACCTCGCACTATTGACGATGCTGTGGAATTAGCTAATACCCTAACCGATGAATTGGTACGCACACAAGATGAAAACAGAAAGAAGGAACTGACTCACAAAATTACCCAAGGATTTCGTACGGGTAATAATAACAGCTTCAAGAGAAAAGGAACAGGGCAATTGCAAAGTATATTGCAATTTTTGCAAAACTGTAGGGCATCGTGAAGAAAATTGCAGGAAGAAATCCATAATTTGTTACAATTGTGGAGAGGCAGGACATTTCAAAACAGAATGTCCTAAATTAATCAAACCAGCAGACAACAAAACTAAGGCGACCGACGGAACCATTAAGAAGAATGCTAGGGCATTTCAGCTAACCACTCAAGAAGCAGAACTCATCCCAGATGTGATAGCGGGTACGTTCCTAGTTCACAACATTTACGCCAAAGTATTATTTAACTCTGGTGCGAACCAAAGTTTTATAAATACTTCATTCTGCCAAGCTCTTAATTTACCTTTAACCAATATTAGGCAGATTTTTACAGTTGAAACGGCAGACGGAAATTTAGTTAAAATAGATAAAGTTTTGCAAGAAGAAAACATAGAATTTTTAGGACATAAATTCTCTGCAAAACTATTGCCGATGAAATTAGCTGAATTTGATGTTGTATTAGGAATGGATTGGTTAGTAGCCAACCATGCTCGAATATTGTGTGATCAGAATTCCATAGAAATTCAATCATCCACCGGAGAAGTAATTAGGATTACAGGAGATAAACCACGTAAGCCCATGAAGTTCATATCAGTAATGAAAGTTGCTAATTATGAACGAAAACAAGGAATAGTGTATATGATTTCGGTAATCATTAGTACTAAGGGAAAAGATCTTAAGGAAATATCAATAGTCTCAGAATATCCGGATGTATTTCCAGAAGAGTTACCAGGATTACCTCCAGATAGGGAAGTAGAATTTAGGATTCATCTAATTCCAGGAACTACACCGATAGCCAAGGCACCTTATCGGTTAGCACCCACAGAAATGTTAGAACTAAAAACGCAATTAGATGAATTACTAAGTAAAGGATTCATACAACCTAGCTCATCCCCTTGGGGAGCGCCAGTGTTGTTTGTAAAGAAAAAGGATGGTTCAATGAGAATGTGTATCGATTATAGAGAACTAATAAGGTTACAATTAAGAATCGATATCCATTACCTAGGATTGATGATCTGTTTGATCAACTTCAGGGGGCTAGATATTTTTCTAGGATAGATTTATGCTCCGGATATCATCAATTGAAGGTACAAGAAGAAGACATACCTAAAACTGCTTTCAAAACTAGGTATGGTCATTATGAGTTTACAGTCATGCCCTTTGGGTTAACAAATGCACCTGCTGCATTCATGGACATGATGAACAGGATCTGTAAACCATATTTGGATAAATTTGTAATTGTCTTCATAGACGATATACTTATTTATTCCAAAAGCCAGACAGAGCATTGTGAACACCTTCATGCACTCTTAACTTTGTTAAGAAAAGAAAAGCTTTATGCCAAATTCTCGAAGTGTGAATTTTGGTTGCAAGAAGTGCAATTCTTAGGACACATGGTGAATCACGAAGGTATTCATGTAGATCCTGCTAAGATAGAGGCAATTACCAAATGGAAGGTTCCACAAACAGCAATGGAAATTAGAAGTTTTATAGGTTTAGCTGGGCATTATAGACGGTTTATTAAGGATTTTTCCAAAATAGCCGTACCATTAACTAAGCTAACCTGTAAAGCGGTTAAGTTTGAATGGGGACCAAAACAAGAAGAAGCCTTTAGAATATTAAAGTAGAAATTAACAAATGCACCAATCTTAGCCTTACCAGAAGGAACTGAAGATTTTGAGGTATATTGTGATGCTTCAAAATTAGGATATGGATGTGTGCTTATGCAACGCAAAAAGGTGATTGCATATGCTTCAAGGCAATTGAAAAAGCACGAAGAAAACTATACGACTCATGATTTAGAATTAGGAGCCGTAATTTTTGCCCTTAAAATTTGGAGACATTATCTTTACGGAAGTAAATTTACTGTCTACACAGACCACAAAAGTTTAAGATACATATTTGGGCAAAAAGAGTTAAACATGAGACAAAGAAGATGGATGGAAATCCTAAGTGACTACGACTGTGATATTCAGTATCACGAAGGAAAGGCAAATGTAGTTGCAGATGCCTTAAGTCGTAAGTATTATGAGAAACAACGACGGGTTCGTGCTCTCAGATTAAATCTACAAATAGATTTAATGGAACAATTGAAAAATGTTCAAGCTATAGCAATCAAGGATGATGCTGAAGGAATGAAAGGACGAATCAAGGAATTAGAACAAGGAGTAGATGGAGTTTGGAGATTCCACAAAAGTAGAATTTGGGTACCTAAGCATGGAGACTTAAGACCTAAGATTTTAGAGGAAGCTCATAAATCTAGGTATACTATGCACCCAGGAAACAATAAGATGTACCAAGATTTAAGAAAGAACTTTTGGTGGATAGGAATGAAAAAGGATATAGCACGATATGTTTCTAAATGTCTCACTTGTTCACAAGTTAAGGCAGAACATCAGAAACCCTCAGGTTTACTACAACAATTAGAAATGCTTGTATGGAAATGGGAACTTATAACAATGGATTTTGTTACTAAGTTACCCAAAACCAGAAAAGGTAATGATGCAATTTGGGTAATTGTGGATCGATTAACCAAATCAGCTCACTTTCTACCAATGAAAGAAACCTTTAGTATGGAAAGATTGGCAAAATTGTATGTAGATGAAGTTGTATCCTTACATGGAGTTCCACTCTCCATTGTTTCGGATAGGGATAGTCGTTTTACTTCTCATTTCTGGAAAAGTTTCCAGCAAGCTATGGGAACTCGATTAAATCTGAGCACTGCATATCATCCCCAAACAGACGGACAAAGTGAAAGGACGATCCAAACTCTAGAAGACATGCTCAGAGCATGTGTAATAGATTTTGGTGGAAATTGGGATGATCATTTACCATTAATTGAATTCTCCTATAACAATAACTATCATTCAAGTATTGAAACCGCCCCATTTGAAGCACTATATGGAAGAAAGTGCAGAACTCCAGTTTGTTGGGCAGAAATAGGAGAAAGTCAATTATCAGGTCCTGAAATAGTGCAAGAGATGACTGATAAGATTACTCAAATCAAGGAAAGACTGAAGACGGCTCGAGATCGCCAGAAAAGTTATGCAGACAATAGATGCAAGCCGTTAGAATTCCAAGTTGGAGACAAAGTATTATTGAAAGTTTCTCCTTGGAAAGGAGTAGTTAGATTCGGAAAGAAAGGAAAGCTAAGTCCAAGGTACGTAGGACCATTTTCAGTGATTCAACGTATAGGACCAGTTGCTTATCGTTTACAACTACCAGAAGAATTAGCAGGAGTACATGATGTATTTCATGTATCTAATCTCAAGAAATGCTTATCAGATGAATCACTGGTAGTACCTCTTCGAGATATAGAGGTAAACGAAAAGCTGAAATTTGTTGAGAAACCGCTTCAAATTGAGGATCGAAAGATCAAGTTTCTCAAACACAAACGACTAGTTTTAGTCAAAGTCAGATGGGATTCAAAGAGAGGAGCTGAATATACTTGGGAGCTGGAATCGGAAATGAAGCGAAAGTATCCTCACTTATTCCAATAAATCTCGAGGACGAGATTTTTATTAAGGTGGGTAGAATGTAACAACTCTCATCAAAAGTTATATTTATTTAATTAATTTGACCAATAGGAAACCCTAATTGAGAAACCCAAGTGATTCTGCATAATCCCTAAAATTTTCAAAACATTTGGAATTAGAATTAGGGCCCCTAAAAATCAAGGGGGGGTAAACCCTAATTGACGATTATCTCTAAAATGCGTTGTCTAAATTGAGAATTCTCGAACTATCAACTCAGCAGGCCTATACTAGTGACAAGCCTACCCTACTCTACGTTGACACCACAGGCGAGTCGCGACAGGGACCATGTATTCTGTCGCGACACGCAGGGGAAACCAAATTCACGTATAAATAGAACAGTCTGTTTCATGCAATTGAGTGTTCGTTCGACGTTCAAATTCGAATTGTACGTTGAGTTATAATCAAAACAGTCCCAAAACACACACTGATCACGAAGTGCTGCCACAATTCAGGGTAATAACTCGATCGCTGCTACGATTCAATGTCCGATTGATTAAACTATCCAATGGATGTTTAAGTGCTGCCCACATTAGGGTTTATGCTTTGTCATTCGTCGTTAAATCGATGGATGTTTAAGTATCGCACTTTGTCATTCGTTGTGAAGGTTTTAATCTCGTGAGTTATCGTAAATGCTGTATTAAGTTACTAACCTAGTTTGTGTGCCTGATTATTTAAACTAGGTTATCAAGGCTAATCAGTAGGATAAGCTCTGTTAAATCTGCAATGTGAGTCATTCTCTTTTTATCAAATTACTTTACAAAAGTATGTTTATTTTCAAAGGTTATAATTACAGGGATTAAGTCTATGTAATCTGAAATTACTGCCAGTATGTGGGGGGATGTGCACATAGCTACTAATTATTTATCATTTGTGGGTGAACGGACCCAACAAGTGATATGTCCACAGTCACAAGTCCGGTCAAGTGACAACTGGATCAGTTAATTTAAAAGATAGAGACATTGTAATCGCTCTTAATACTGTAAATTATAACAAACGAGTCGTTTTATGTAAATAGAATGATTCACTCAGTATTTCCCGCTGACAAAACCTTTTTCAAACATGTTTCAGGTGATCTGTTGTGATCCAGGAAAAAGTGCTGTGAAGCACTATCAGCTTAAGGAAGTGGCTCAGTATAAAATAAAGAAACATGTTTTGTAAAATAAAAGATTTCTTCGTGAAATCTCAATATTGTAAATTACCGGGTTTTATCCCGAATTGTGAAATAAAATAAACGGGAAATATTTCAGTTTTAAAAAGATCCTGATGAAACTTCCGCTGTTAATTAAATACCATGGGATTTCTGTTCCGCGGCTCCTGAAACGGGTCAAACCGGGTCGGGGGCCGTGACAGAAATATTAGAAGATCCTTACCGATTTCAGGCACTTTCACCCCCGTATCAGGAACCCGCACCCCAAATTCCCAACCCAGTCCTAGAACCTGCACCCCCAATGAGTGCATAAAACGTCCAAGAACTTAGGACTTTCGGTGAGGAAATTTTAGAAAGCAGTGAGAGAATGCGACAGGTGGGAGAGCGTCTCGTATGGAAATACGATGAACGCAATATGGATTTTTGGATAAATCCATATCCGTGATGTGATGGAAGAGATGGTAAAAGTTGGTAATAATAATATAATATAAAAAAATAAAATAAAATATGTGTGTACGGATGCATATTACTATTAGTATGATTCTATTTCTGTTGGTATTGTAATTTTATTTCAGTACTAGTATGTAACAGATGCATAATAGTATATGAATAGAGTAAAATTCGCAATGATCGACGCTTTTGGCTAGATTGCGTGTCATGTGACTAACTATATTAAATATTATCTCGTGATATTAATATGGGGTAAATGTTTAAAATTCAGATGGCCGACGAAGGAAATCAAGGAAATCTGAATAACGATAACCAGAGTATCATTAACGTGGTTAATTAGAATCCGAGCATCAATAACAATGGAAACCAAGTGGATAATAGTGCTATCCAACACATAGTGGCACAGGGAAGTATAGATGCAATGCCATTTATTCTTCAAACGGTTCAAGAAGCGAATAATAAGAGTAAACATAGCAGTAAACGACCAATTGAACCGGAACACAGCGTGAACAATGGACCTTTACTTCAATTGCCTATTCCCAAAAGAAGAAGAACTGTGTCTTACAGTTGTTCTTATAAAGAATTCTGGTCTTGTAAACCAATGGAATTCTCGGGCAACGAAGGGGCCATTGCAACCTTACGCTGGATAGAGAAAGCTGAGGCAGTCTTAAGGATAAGTAAGTGTGCTGAAGAAGATAAGATACTATTTGCTTCTAATCTATTTAAGAATTCAGCACTAGAATGGTGGAACACTATCCTCCAATCAAGAGGAAGTGATAGAACCTACAATATGGAATGGGAAGAATTTAAGAACAAGGTAGAAAGGAAATTTTGCCCACACAATGAAAAGGAACAGATAGCAAACAAATTCCTAAACCTTAGGATGACTGGTGTGGATAGTAAGGGATATACTAAAATATTCTTCGAATATGCTAGAATAGTGCCAACCCTTGCTTCACCAGAACCAGTGTTAATCTCCCGTTATATCTGGGGATTAATTGGAGAGATTAGACACGTAGTCAAGGCAGCTAGACCTCAAACCATAGAAGAAGCTGTAGAACTAGCAAATACCTTGACAGATGAATTAGTCCGTACCCGAGAAGAGGATCAAAGAAGGAACCTAACCCAGAAGCTCACCCAAGAATTTCGTTCTGGAAATTCTAATCGTGGGAAAAATATAGGTTCTACCTCTACACCCTACTGTAGGTATTGCAAAAGGAAGCATTCAGGAAGATGTTCCATATACTATAACTTTTGCAAAATATCGGGACACAAGGAAGAAAATTGCAGGAAGAAGGCTAACATCCGGATATGTTACAACTGCGGAGAACAAGGCCATATCAAGCTTAATTCTCCAAAATTAGCTCCAGCTCCAGACAACAAGAATACTAAAAATGCTAGAGCATTTGTTCTAACTGCAGATGAAGCCAAGATGATTCCAGATGTCATAGCTAGTACGTTTTTAGTTAATGATGTTTTTGCTAAAGTATTATTTGACTCTGGTGCAAACCAAAGTTTTATTAATACATCATTTTGCAAATTTCTAAATCAGTTATTAACTAAACTACCACAAGAATGCTTAGTAGAGACAGCTAATGGAGAAACCGTTAGGATTTCTGAATTCTTGCAGGGAGCAAGCATAGAAATTTTAAATCAGAAGTTTATTGCAAATCTATATCCCATGAATCTGGCAGGATTCGATGTTGTTTTAGGAATGGATTGGTTAATAGCCAATAAAGCCAGTATTTTATATGATCAAAAGTTAATCCAAGTAAATTCACCAAAAGGTAAAACGATCACAATTAAAGGAGATAAACCTTCTAGGTCCACTAAATTTATCTCTGTGATGAAAACTGCAAGTTATATAAGAAAAGGTTCTATAGTGTATTTGATTTCCATAATCACTAACACTAAAGGAAAGGATTTAAAAGATATTCCAGTAGTATCTCAGTTTTCAGATGTATTTCCAGAAGAATTGCCAGGGCAACCACCGGATAGGGAAGTTGAATTCAGAATTCATCTAATACCAGGAACAACACCGATTGCCAAAGCACCTTACCGTCTGGCACCTGCAGAAATGCAAGAATTAAAGAAACAATTAGATGAATTGTTGGAGAAAGGATTCATACAACCAAGTTCGTCGCCATGGGGAGCGCCGATATTGTTTGTTAAAAAGAAGGACGGATTAATGCGTATGTGCATTGATTACCGTGAATTAAACAAGGTCACGATTAAGAATCGGTATCCATTACCAAGAATCGATGATCTGTTTGATCAACTACAAGGAGCTCGATTTTTCTCTAAAATCGATTTAAGGTCAGGATATCATCAATTAAAGGTACAGGAAGAGGACATTCCTAAGACCGCATTCAGAACAAGGTATGGCCATTATGAATTTACTGTCATGCCATTTGGTTTAACCAATGCCCCAACTGCATTTATGGACATGATGAACCGAATATGTAAGCCATATTTGGATAAATTTATAATTGTTTTCATAGATGATATTCTAATTTACTCCAAGAGTAAAGAGGAACATGCAAAGCATTTTCACGCACTTTTAAGTCTATTAAGAAAGGAAAAGCTTTATGCAAAATTTTCCAAGTGCGAGTTTTGGTTAGAACAGGTACAATTTCTCGGACACTTAGTAAACCATGAAGGAGTTCATGTAGATCCAACAAAAATCGAGGCGATTACTAAATGGAAAACCCTTGAGTCACCAACTGAGGTTGGAAGTTTCTTAGGATTGGCCGGTTATTATAGAAGATTTATTCAAGATTTTTCTAGAATAGTCATTCCCTTAACTAAGTTAACCTGTAAATCTGTTAAGTTTGAATGAGGATTAAGACAAGAAGAAGCCTTTAGAATTCTTAAGCAAAGATTAACCCATACACCCATACTAGCATTACCAGAAGGAGCTGAAGACTTTGTAGTCTATTGTGATGCTTCTAAATTAGGTTATGGATGTGTATTGATGCAACAACAAAAGGTTATAACATATGCATCTAGACAACTTAAGAACCATGAAGAGAATTATTCAACCCATGATCTAGAGTTAGGAGCTATAATTTTTGCTCTTAAGATTTGGAGACATTACCTTTATGGTAGTAAGTTTACCATATTCACAGATCATAATAGTTTAAGGTATATTTTCAAACAAAAGGAGTTGAATATGAGACAAAGACGCTGGATGGAATTACTTAGTGATTATGATTGTAATATCCAGTATCATGAAGGAAAAGCAAATGTAGTGGCAGATGCTTTAAGCCGAAAGTATCATGAAAAGCCAAAAAGGGTACTTTCTCTTAAATTAAATCTGCAAGTAGATTTAAATGATCAAATAAGAGAAGCACAAGAGTTGGTAATCAAGGAAGATACTGAAAAGCTAAAAGGTATGCTAAAAGAATTAGAACAAGGAACAGATGGAATTTGGAGATTTCATAAAAAGAGAATGTGGATACCTAAATTAGGAAACCTACGTCATCGTATATTAGAAGAAGCCCATAAGTCTAAGTATACGATGCATCCAGGAAATGATAAGATGTACCATGATTTAAGGAAAAATTTCTGGTGGATAGGAATGAAAAAGGACATAGCAGCCTATGTTTCTAAATGTTTAACTTGTTCACAAGTTAAAGCTGAACACCAGAAACCCTCAGGTTTGTTACAGCAATTAGAAATGCCGGTGTGGAAATGGGAATTAATAACAATGGATTTTGTTACTAAATTACCCAAAACAAAGAAAGGAAATGATACAATCTGGGTAATTGTAGATAGGCTAACCAAGTCAGCTCATTTCCTACCAATGAAAGAAACTTTCAGTATGGAACAATTAGCTAAACTATATGTAAATGAAATTGTTTCTTTACATGGAATTCCTTTATCAATTGTTTCTGATAGAGATAGTCGATTTACCTCTCATTTTTTGTCAAGTTTCCAAAAGGCAATGGGAACCAAGTTAAAGTTAAGCACAGCTTATCATCCTCAAACGGATGGACAAAGCGAAAGGACAATTCAAACAATGGAAGACATGCTTAGAGCTTGTGTAATTGATTTTGGAGGTAATTGGGACGATCACTTACCTTTAATAGAATTTTCATATAATAATAGTTATCACACAAGTATCAATGCTGCATCATTCGAAGCACTTTATGGACGAAAGTGCCGAACCCCAGTATGTTGGGCAGAAATTGGGGAAAAGCAACTATCTGGACCTGAAATAGTACAAGAAACAACCGACAAAATTATTCAAGTTAAGGAACGACTGAAAGCAGCACGTGATCGACAGAAGAGTTATGCTGATAACCGACGCAAACCCTTGGAGTTTCAAGTAGGAGATAAAGTATTATTAAAAGTCTCTCCTTGGAAAGGAATAGTAAGATTCACCAAACGGGGAAAGCCAAGTCCCAGGTATGTTGGACCTTTTGAGATTATTAGAAGAATAGGGCCTGTAGCCTATCAGCTACAACTGCCAGAGGAAATGGCAGGAATACACGATGTGTTTCATGTATCTAATCTCAAAAAGTGTTTAGCTGACAAATCACTGATAATACCTCTTAAGGATATAGAGGTAAATGAACAACTCAAGTTTATAGAAAGACCTCTACAGATTGAAGACATGAAAGTCAAGAATCTCAAGCATAAGAGACTAGTTCTGGTCAAAGTGAAGTGGGACTCCAAAAGAGGACCTGAATACACATGGGAGCTTGAATCAGAGATGCAAAAGAAATATCCGCATTTGTTCCAGTAGATCTCGAGGACGAGCTCTAAAACAAGGTGGGGAGAATGTAACAACCCTCGGTAAAACCGACACCCTCATAATATTTCCGACACCCTAATATATTTTAGAATGTCCCATTATGTCTTTAAATACAACCCGTATGTGATAACCGAGCCCGAAATACGTTATAGTATTTACAATAAATTAAAAACAAGAAATATTAAGTTGAGGCGGGCCGCGTAGGACCTCACCCCAACCTCACGCGGGCGGTATCAAGGCTGAAACTTGATTCCAGTGAAATTATAAGTTAAGGCGGGTCGTGTAAGCTCACCTTAACTCTTACGCGGGCCGTATAAGATCATCAAACGCGGAGACACCCTGAGCCGACACGTGTCGACATCGTGGCAGACCTACATGCTGACCCAGCTAAGCTATACGGTTGACCAGGGTTGACGCGGGCCGCGTAACCCTTGTCTGTTCTTTACGCGGGTCGCGTGGAGACCAGATGTTAGCACTATATAAGCAGGCAACGGGTTTTCGTTTTCCGTCACTCACAATTTCATTCTCAATCACAATTTATGTAGTAGAGTTATAATACGCGGGTATTATACCACCCTAATTAGCGAGGTTCTGCTCCATTGTAAGTATTATAACCCCAGTTTCATAATAGTTACGCTGCCCGATTGATTTATGGTTCCGTAACAACTGTCGTGGTTCTGCCCGACGTAGTTGTTGGAATGCCGTCTCGGGGAGGGTATCATTAATATTTTCAAATGGTTATGATACTAACCTATGTACATTTGTATAAATTATAGATTATATCCAGGAAACCCTCACAAGAAGTTTAAGATAGCAATGTGAGTTTATCCTATTTTTGTTAACTTTTTTGTAATATTTTACAAAACCTTAATTATTTTACAATGTGATTAAGCGGTGATTGAGTCTTTTAGTTCTTCAATTACTGCCGGTATGTTGGGGTTTTGTATACAAAATTTGATACTACACTGTGTGTAGTAAGTCAGGACGACATTAACACGTTACAATTGGACAACGAGTGGGCCAATGTGTAATATGACCCACAAGTCAGGATTGACAATACTGAATGAGTAATTGTGTAGAAATAAACAATGTGATCGCTCTCAATACTGTTTTAATTGATAAAATGTTTCTTGATTAAACTGGGATTCACTCACCAGTATTTTCGACTGACAAATGTTTTTAAAACGCGTTTCATGTAACCAAATGTGACAGCCAATTAGTAAAAAGCCAGCTGGAGAGCACTGAAGGCTTGGGAAAAATGTGGCTATAAAAGTTACCTAATAAACGATGTTTTAAATTCAATAAAATAGGGTTTGTCCCTATAAATGTATTGTAATAAGAAACTTGGGTTTTGCCCATGTGATTATTAATATCAAATGAGGTGGTTTTACTCTGATAAACATTTCCTAACTACGGTCCTGATGAAATTTCCGCTGCCAAATTAACAAAACCTGATACCACCAAAACTCTGAGCTCACGTCCGCCTGTTCCCGAGACAGATAAGGGATCGGGGGTTGCGACAAGGGTAGAATTTCCTTTCTATCATATTCTTAAATTCCTCCCATTCCATATTATAAACCCTATCACTTCCTCTAGACTGGAGGATAGTGTTCCACCATTCTAAGGCTGAATTCTTAAATAGATTGGAAATAAACATTATCTTGTCCTCTTTCGCACATTTGCTTATCTTTAAAACAGCCTTAGTCTTTTCTATCCAGCGTAGAGCTGCAATGGGTCCTTCATTGCCAAAGAATTCTATTGGTTTACAGGACCATAATTCCTTGTAAGAACAACCGTAAGACACGGTTCTTCTTCTTTTGGGAATGGGCACTTGAAGTACGGGTCCATTGTTCACGCTGTTTGCTGGTTCAGAGGGTCGTTTGCTATCATGTCTACTTTTATTATCAGCATCCTTAACAGTTTGAAGAATATATGGCATTGCATCTATAATTCCTTGTGCCTCTATGTGTTGGATGGCACTATTATCCACTTGGTTTCCATTGTTATTGTTGTTCGGATTCTCATTAACCAAGTTAATGTTACTCTGGTTATCATTATTCAGATTTTCCTGATTCCCTTCGCCGGCCATCTGAATTTTAACAGTTACCACGTATTAATATCACAAAATAATATTTAATATAGTCAATCACATGTCACGCACTTTGGTCAAAAGCGTCGATCATTGCGACTTTACTCTATTCATGTAATATGCATCTATTACACACCAGTACTGAAATTAAAATTACAATACTGACTGAAATTTAAAGTTACATTACTAGTAATAGGCATCCGTAGTTTTTTTTCATACACATACACACATATTTTATTATTATATTATATTATTATTTTTATAACCTTCTCTACTATCACTTCTACAGATATGGATTCATCAAGAAATCCATATTGCGCTCGTCGTACTTCCAGACGAGTCGCTCTCCCACCTGTCTCATCCTTTCACTATTTTCTAAAATTTCCTCACCAATTGTCCTAAGTTCTTGTACGTTTTCTGCACTCATTGGGGGTGCAGGTTCTAGGACTGGGTTCGGAATTTGGGGTGCGGGTTCCTAGTATGGAGGTATAGGGGCCTGGTATGAGTAAGGACTTTCTAGAATCTCCCTAATGAACACATCATTATCGTAATTGGGATCTAGGGGATCTAACCCTGGGTAGGCTCCTAGGTTTTGCATGGGCGTGTGTTCGTGTATCGGGTAACGTTGCACATAGTCCCTATTGTCGTCCCACCATGGGTCGTAATTTGGGTCTAAGGGATTTGGTGCTGGTACCCTAGGTATTTCCTCCGGGTTAAAATCATGCATTTCTACTTGATTTTCAGGGTTTTCTATCTCCATTGGTTGGTCAGGAATTGGTGGTTGTGGTTGGGGTGCTAACATTTGCTCCAGGTTAGGGTCAGCTGCAGTGGTTGCTAAGATGTGAATGTTGGCTATACCCCTATTAAGCATGTCCTGGGCATAGGCATCGGTTTCTCTTTTGGCTGCGGCTAGTACTCTCTGGTCTTGTAACTTTTTCATACGTTTCCTACGCTCATGTGCTCCCCTACTGAACCATCATCTCTTTTCTGAGGGAATGGCTCTTCAAACTGAGCCTTAAACACGAATATTCCTTCTTCCGTATCAGCACAGTACCCCGAGAGGGCAGGCTAAGAAGAGGCACCTTCGCTTCTAGGCGAACCAGACAATTGACGGTACGCGTCAGATGGTCCTTGGTCGCTCATACTGTAAACTAACAAATAGTGAAATAACACACAATAATAAAATACAATTATACACATATTTATGTAATTTATTTCCTAACAGATTAAATTTTGGTGTCAGCAGAACACTTATGTGGCTGAATCAGTGGCTTAGCTCTGATACCACCTTCTGTCGCAACCCCCGTCCCCCTATACAAATACAGGAACGGACGGCCGCGGCTAGTTTAGGTGGTATATGGTATTGTCTAATTTTGGCAGCGGAAATTACATCAGGACCGTAGTTAGGAAATATTTTATCAGAGTAAAATACCACATTTTCATAATATTAAACACATGGGAAAAACCCAAGTTTTCAGTACACACAATTTCATAGGAATAAATCCTATTTTATTTAATAAAAACATCTATTTCTTTTTAGGTAACTTTATTGATACTTTTCCAAGCCTTCAGTGCT
The DNA here is from genome assembly GCA_030545235.1 of Helianthus tuberosus. NCBI lineage: Eukaryota > Viridiplantae > Streptophyta > Magnoliopsida > Asterales > Asteraceae > Helianthus > Helianthus tuberosus. Next base: position 40,760,482 of record CM060365.1, on the reverse strand, counting down.
GTCCAGCTGGCTTCTATTTGGCTTTCACATTTTGTTACCTGAAACGCGTTTAAAAACATTTTGTCAGTGAGAAATACTAGTGAGTGAATCCCAATTTAATCAAGTTTAAATAAAAACCATTGTACAGTATTGAGGGCGATCTCGCAATTATATTTGTTTCCAAGTCATACTAATTACCACCCACGGTACTGTCAAACCCGACTTGTGGAAAAGTTACTCCTCGTAAGGCAGTAACTAATTTTGTATACAAAACCCCAACATACCGACGATAATTGTATCCTTACAAATACTCAATAACTGCTTAATATATAATTAATTTAGGTGAGGTTTTGTAAAAACAATTTGCAAAAAGTAGATTATTCACATCGCTGTCTTAGATTATCCTTTAGGGTTTCCTGGTGACAATCTATAGTTTACACAAATGCACACGTGTTAGTATAATAACCCATTTTAACATTAGTAATACGCTCCCCGAGACGACATTCCAACGACTACGTCGGGCAGAACCACGACAGCCATTACGGAACCCTAGATCAATCGGACAGAGTATCTAATACGTATCCAGGGGTTATGATACTTACGACGGAGCAGAACTTCGTTATTTAGGGGGTATTATACCTGGTTTGGGCATGTAGAGTAACATCGTTTCAAGCATATACTGTTAACTACTAATAATTTTATTCATGTTGGATATGAGCATGTTAATCATTTTAAACATATTATGTTATGAATCAAACTTGTATACTCGCCAACTTTTTGTTGATTATATTTTAATGCATATTGCAGGTTGATAGTCAAGATGTTGAAGAATCAAGTTAGGATGGATTTAGAAACCCATTTAATAAACTATGTTTGAATTTTCTTTTGTTTTATTTGAACGATGTATTTGAATTTTTAGTATTTTATGAAATTTGACTTAAGTTATATTGTCACAACAGTGTTATGATGTTTTAAGCGATTTGTTCGTCTCATCACGATGTTTCCGCCATCGGTTTGGGGTGTGACAGATTGGTATCAGAGCCATAACTATAGGGAATTAGGAAAAGTAGGAATGCTTTTACCTAGTCTATAGTTTAGGAGCTTTATCCTTATGTGCTTTTTAAGACTACTTTCCTTCTATCTTATTTGTTTCTTTCTATTCTCTTTGGTCTTTTAACATACATACCTTTCCTAAGGCTAACACAATACACACTTGGAGGCTTTGAAGACACTCTTATAACACAATCGAAACGATTCACCAAAATAGGGGTGATTCCCACATTTGGTGATGACTTTCAGTCAGCTATACTTTGTATTTTGCACGAAATCTACCCTCATGTTAGGAGTGATATCCAAATCTTGAAGGGAATTTCCACTTCATATTCTAGTGGACCTTATCTTTTGATAAGTACCAACCACGTTAGGGTACGATGTTATCAAGTTAGAGGTGAAACTCGCATCTTGTTAACTAGTCCCACTCTTCGATTTTCAATCTCGCCAAAGTTTCGATTTTCCCAATCGATTAAGGACGTGTAGTAACTGGAAGGACAAATACCGTTAGTCACTTCTCGATGAGAGTATTTGTCTATTAGGCCAAAGCACGTTTCATTAATTCGAAAAGGACTTCAATTTACTTTGGAATAGTCATATGTTACGTTCCGTGACAATCCAATTTTTATGTTAAATCTCTTTTATGCGATCTCAATTTTAATGTGTTTTACATTTGTACGATATATCATTTCAAAATTTTCGTGTTTTACATGCATGCTAGTATGTTATACTGGATTCGTGTCACTGGGTGATTCTTATGTGATGAACTTGTCTTTTAACCCACGCCTTAACATGTATAGCACTATGCGTAGTGTTATAGGAGTAACGCACCACCCGTGAACGAGAGGTCATGTTAAGTCATTTAATTGCAGTACACGATGGGTTGACCTGTTTATTCACATGCCAGTGATACGTTAATCTTGTTAACTAAGAATTGTTAGTGCAGTATGTCTATCGCCTCCGTCATCTCAAATCGTAGCTGAAACTGATTAAGTCTAGCTTTATATTGTAATATTAGATAGAAAAGGCAAGGTGGCATTATTGTAAATAAGGGGAACTCTCCTTATAAGCCTTGGCCTATAAATAGAACCATTAGGGTTCTCATTTAGAACTTTTTGCCATTTTAGAATTTTGGAGCTTAGAGGCTAGAGAGGGTTCTCATTTCCCACCCGCACGGATTACTTTCAGCCATCCGTGTTGACTTGTTGACTTGCCACTCGCACGGACAACTTGTCCGCGCGGATAACATCACCACCCGTGCGGATAACATCATCCGGTTCCCCATCCGCACGGATAACAATCCGTGTTGACTATTATTTGACCATCCGGGCGGATAACTTGTCCGCACGGATAGCATTTTTAATCCGTGTCATTGCACCTCACTCGTCCAACCCACATTTAGTCAACATTTTCAGCTTGCCAATCAACATTATCAACAATACATGTGAATCATTAATGCATTCTGTGAACATGTGAATTTGTGAATTTCAAGAACATTGCATGTGATTGTGATAAAGATTGTCAGCCATTTTAATTGTAATCAGATTCTCACGTGAAGGTTATTCAAGGTTACAAGTGGTTTTGTCGTTCATTAATTGTGGTCAAAAGGTCAACTAGAAATCCGGACGAATCACCTTCATCCGCACGGATCCTCACCCGTACGGATTACCTTCAGCCAAACTTCATCCGCACGGATCCCCACTCGTGCGGATAACTCACTCTCACGAATCATCATCCGGATCTCCATCCGATCGAAGACACCCATCCGAGTGGGCTGATCTCATCCGATTGACTATTGATCCATCCGAACGGACCAAATTCTTTTACGATTCATTTGTTTGATATTGTTTAAACTCATTGTGTTTGTTTGTTCGTGTTTCCAGGTGATTATAAAAAGTGCAAATTCAAGACAAAATTTGAAGATGTCGAGCAGCGGTGAAGAATTTTACAACACGTTCTACAATGCCTTTACTTCAGAATCATCCGAAAGAAGATCTGAAATAAGAGAGTATTCGAAAGAGATTTCAGAAAATTTGAAATATGACAATATGTATGGAAGCCAACAGAAACCACCAAAGCTAATGAAGATTGAAGATTATAACTGGTGGAAAAATCGGTTTGAGGGTTGGGTAAAAGCTTTCGCTCCCGAAAGCTTGTTAAAATTGAAAAATGAATATATAAAACCAGTGAAAGAAGGAGGAGAGTTAGTAGAGGAAAAAGAGTTCTCAGACATAGATATAAAAAATGTTGTGGCTGAATCTAAAATGATCACATTAATCAAAAAGTCAGTGAGAGAGGATATTATTTCGTTACTTGAACAAGAGAAAACTTCAAAGAGTTTGTGGGAAGCATTAGGGAAAAAGTGTGTAGGAAGTAATGAAATTGTTAAAAACAAAAAGAAATTGTTGCGTAAAGAGTTTGATTTATTCAGTTGTATGAAAAATGAATCTGTTTGTAAAATGATCGAGAGATTTGGACATCTGAAAATGGAGCTGGCCAGGCATGAAATCACATATTCTGAAGAGGAGCTGGTGGATAAATTGTTTGATTAATTGCCAAATGATCAAGAATGGCAATACTTCGCTCTAATGTTGAAAAATACAATCAAGCCTGAAGATTTAAAAGTGGATTTGCTGATTGAAAGGCTTGAAAGCCATGAGTTGGAGATAAAGAGATCTAAAGTCAACAATCCGGCTTATCAGCAGAATGTAGAGCTTTACTACAGAGGAAATATACCACAGGCTGGGTCTCCAAGAACAGCGTTCTCTGCAGAAAGTTCAAATTCAGTGAATAATGAAAGTTTTCACAGTGGTTTTCACAGTGAATCTTCTTCAAACACTTCAAGTCAATCTGCTTCCAAGAATTTGTTTCAGTGTAATATCGCAGTGGATCTTAAGAATGGGCAGAATTTCAGCGAAGAATCGGCAAAACAACAGATGGTTTTCTTGGCATCTGTACTTGAATCATATGAAAGCCTCGTTGCAGGGAAGATTGGCAATACCAACTTGACGAAAGAAGATTATGACCAATTAGACCCCGAGGAGATGGAACTAATGGATATAAGATGGTGCATGGCCAGTGCGGTTCATCGAGCACAGCGGTTCATGGAGATCACGGGAAGGAAATCAATTGGTGGACCATCTACCAAATTGGGATTTGACAAATCTAAGGTGACATGCTTCAAATGCAAACAAAGATGTCACTTTAAGCGCGAATGCAGAAATGCATATGCTAATGATGATTCTGCAAACCCGTTCAATGAAGATTATTACAAAAAAGCGATTTACCATCAGAACAAGTCTGAGCCACCAAGATTGAAACATCCTGAAGAAAAATCAAGGGCTCTTGCAGTTATATATGACGATGAAGGTTACGACTGGAGTCAAGTTTTCCCTGAAGAAGATGCAGTTGGATATGCATTTGTGGCTAATGCTGATCCTGATAGATATTGGAAAGCAGATTATGCAAGATGGGAAATTGGAAAATTAAACGAACCATTCAAAGAAGCTCAGAGAGCCAAAAGATGGAATGATGAGTTGGACTGTTACATGGATCCACGGGGTAATCCAGTTGCTGACCCATCAAAAGTGGATTTCAAAGCTGTAACAAGTTTGCTTCCAAGGCAGGCTACTTTCAATACACGAAGGTTATCTGATAAAGCATATCTGCCTGATTTGGAGAAGAAGATAAGAGAGGTTTGTGAAGCAAGTCTACCGAAGGTGGTAGAAATGAAGAAGAGAAAAGAAGAAGAACTGAAGAAGATGATTGAAGAAGTAAAGAATGTTGTGAAGATTGCTGCTGAAGAAGAACAGAAGATAAAAGAAGCACAAAAAGAAGAAAAAGAGGAGAACAAAGAACAAGATCAGAAAGCTGAGACAGAAGAACCGGTACTGAAAGAGACTGAGGTAATAAAATCTTCTGACTTGTCGAATGTTGAATTGGTTGATGAAAAAGAAAACAAGTGCAGGAATTGCATAGAAATGTGCAAAGCCTGTACTGAAAAAGATGACATCATAAAAACAAAAGACAATGATATGGTTAAACTAGAAAATGTTTTCACAACAAAATGTAAAGAAATGATTGAAAAAGAAGAAATTTTGAAATTAAAAGTCGAAAAGCTAACACAGAAATGTCATGGTCTTGAAGAAGAAAATAAGATTTTGAAAGAAAAGTGTACTGCTAAATGTGTTGATTGTGTTGAAAAAGAATCGAAATTTCAAGATTTACAAAAACAGTATGATTCTTTAAAGTGGTCGAGTCAGAGAGTACAAGAAGCTTATGATACTTTGAAGAGCCAAGTCAAAAGTTTTGATCAAAGATTGTCAGAAACTTTAGTCACTAAAGAAATGTATGAAAGAAAGTTTAAAGAAAAGCAAATTGAATTGAACAAATGTGTTGATGAAATTGCTAGTCTTAAACAAGTCTTGGCTGAAAAAGAAAAGGTTGTTACAAAACTTCAAAGTTATCATAACTCTTCGTACATTCTCGAACGCATTTTTAACATAACACCAGATGACAAAGATACTGAAAATTGCAAAAAGGGTATTGGTTCAGAGTTTCATCAGGTACCACCACCATTGAGAAACAATTATACTTTTTATGATGAGGAAAAGGTGGCAAAGGGTTTGAACATAGCTGACCAGTTACCTGAAAGTATCGATGTGACTTACACCAAATCTGATGATGCTAATGATTCAGAGGTGATAAGTAAGGTTGTTGAAAGCGTTTTGAAAGATGAGTCTACAAAAGGTAAGTCTGAATCACAGGATGAAGATGAAGGGAATCTTTATGATGGTTATCTGAAAAACACAAAATCCGAGAAAAATTTGAATGATGATTCAAAAGGATTGGTTTATACCATGATTGGATCGGACAAATTATTCTTAGATGTTGTATTCCCGATTCAGAATGTGATTTCAGAGAAGGTTGATAAAGTTTTCAAAATGGTTGAGATTGAGAAGTCTGAGATTCCAAAGTTTGCTGGTAAAGGTCATAAATCTTTTTATAACAAACCTGGTTTTAAGAAGAAAAACATGAAGGCTGGTTTGGGTTATAAAAAGAAACGGAATTGGAATCAAAGTAAAAAACCAAATTTGCAACAAAAATTGAATTTTGTTCAAGGGAAAAGCTTGAAAGAAAAGGAAAAACTCAAATTTGGACTACAGTCTAATGAGGAGTTTGATGCTATGAAAAAGAAACAACAACAGGCCAAGGACGTTTCAAAGAAAGTGTGTTTTAAATGTGATCAAATTGGACATGTTGCACGAAAGTGTCCAAATCCAAAGCCTGTTGATGTTAAAAAACAGGAATCTGAGAATGTGAAACAGAGGTCAACCAGATTTGATTCGAAACAAACTTGGAGGTACAATACAAACAAGTTTGCTTCAAATCAAAATTGGAAATCAAACCCGAACAGGTTCGATTCAAGACAGACCTGGAATTCTCACACACCCAGATTCAGAACAACACAGAGTTGGAAAACATCTGTTGATATGACAAAACCTCAAGAATTTTGGAAACCTAAAAATGTTATTCAAAATCAAAAGGTTCAAAAAGAGATAAACTTTTACAAAAGAGGTACTCCGGAAGGTCAAATGTGGAGTGTTAAGAAACAAGTGACGTTGGAAAAAGATGAGAAACTTGAAGTCAAAGTTGAAAAAGTTTTAAATGACAAAGAGTTTCCGAAATTAAATGAACATTATTGTGTTGAAATGCCTAAGGTCCAACAGACCTGGGCTAAATTGTTCAAATGATTGATAAAGTTTGAATGTGCAGGTGCTCAACGAAGCTGAAGATTGTGAGAATGGTAGTTGGAGCAACCTGACACAGGAAGAGGTTGCAGGACCCTGGTTTGATTGAACATGGAGTTTAGTTAGATTGTTTTCTGTACATAAATAAACAATATTTTCAAAATCCTAAAAATTTGAAAAATTAAAAACCAAAAATATGTTTTTAGTTTGTTAAAATTTGAAAAACCAAAAATATGTTGTTTTTAATTTTGTTTTAATGTATGTTGATTGAATACGCCGAAACCCTCACGGCTGAACAAACATGATTAATTTCACAAGATTGAAAAACGGTTTTCAAACTGTAAATATCAATGTGTTGTAAATCATGGGGGTACGTTATATTTTTCTGCAAAACAGAGCATGAGATGCAGAAAATGGATGGCGAGAAAAAGCTATCAGTATCTGGTTGTCAAATTTTCTTTAAATGGTTTTGCATTTTAGGGGGAGTAATATTGTCAGAAAATCCAAAAACATTAGAAAATTTGAAAAAGTCAAAAACATGATAAAATCAAAATTGAGTTTTGTGTAAAAAGAGGAAATGATAGTACATCAGTAGACAGTTACAGTATGCTAAAGAAATGTAATGATTATATAGCGTTAAACAGTCTCACTGATGATATGCCGATAGGTTTTTATACATTTAGTAAACTTTTTCGGGATATAAACTTAAATTCAAACTTGCTTATTTCGTGGGGAACACTACTTGGATATATAGGTAACCCCTGAAATCTCGTTTGAAGGACCCCTATTTCTGAGATACTAGGTCTTTATGCTTAGTGATATCTGGGGTATTATCCCGGGACTTCTGATTTTGCGGAAGCAATGGCCTAGTCCCCGGAGAATACTTTTTCGCATTGCTTGAAACATAGCACAACCCTCAGCTAAAAATGATGAAACGTTGAAAAATGCTATTCATGGCTGTTGTAACAAAAAGATCCTCTAAAGGGGACACACCAAAAGTCGAGCCGTCATCTCTCTGCTGAACGGAAGTTCTGACCTGAGCTCTCACGGTTTTGTACTATAATATATTCCCCTTACAAATATCATCTAGGTATACTCACCTGTAAGACTGAATATTGGGATCTGGATACGGGAGTATATTCAAGAGGTGGGACACATGAATAAGTTTAAGTTCTTAATACATCTAATTCGTATCCTGAATCAGTTGAAATTTGTGTGAAAATTTAAGTGGATCAGTATATCGACAATCTAAGTGAATTGTTTAATTCTTAACGTGTAACTAAGCTCAACGGTACTTGTGACTTGTCAGAAACTGATATGATCCTCTGACGCAAACTCAAACAAAAATATTGTCTGTAAATATGTCTGTACATATTTCTTTACTGCTTTATATTTCAGAATAATACAAAAAGATTTTGATTCTACTTTATTTTCGACAACCGATGTCTGTATGCTGAGTTTCAAAATCTAAGTATGCTGATCGTGTTTCTGAAAATAAACAAGTTCATTAATTTGAAACTTGAAGTTTTTAAATTCAAAAATAAAAAATAGTTTGTGATATCTCCAAGGTCATTAATTTGGACTTGGATGATTAACTGTGAGGGATTTGGATGTTTTTATTGTTAAAATCTGTAAAAGAGCCAGTTTCCGATCCGGTTCGCTGAAACTGCCAAATCTTTGAAGCATGTTGATAGGGGGAGAGTATCAAGTAATTCGGATATATTCATATTATTATATCTTAGTCCTAGGATCTTGATTTAGAAAGTTTAGTAGAGCCAGGTTACGATACCTGGACAACTGAAAATGTTTTCACTGTAAAATGTTTTACTTTTGAATGTATGAGATTTGCAGATGGTATTCCAGATTACGATCCCGATAGCCGAGTCTAAGGGGGAGTCTGAAGACGAGCTCAACGAAAGGGGGAGCGTGCATTCAAGGAGACACGTAATTATCCCAGAGGAGCTTGTAACCGGAAAGCCAGGTGTCGATCCCAAAGCACGGAAGCTTGACGAAAGGGGGAGCCTGAAGAGTCTACCTAAAGGGGGAGCTGAAGCTGAAGACAGATCCACGGGGATTCTGTTCGAGCAAGAGGGAGTCTTCGTTGCTGAAAATGTGTTAAAGCTTCAATAAGACTCAGTGAGAGAGAGAAAGACCAGAAGCTACGAGCCTGACTAAATGTTTGAGATTGACTACGGCAATATCTAAGGGGGAGTTTGTTAGTGCAGTATGTCTATCGCCTCCGTCATCTCAAATCGTAGCTGAAATAGTTTATTTCTAGCTTTATATTGTAATATTAGATAGAAAAGGCAAGGTGGCATTATTGTAAATAATGGGAACTCTCCTTATAAGCCTTGGCCTATAAATAGAACCGTTAGGGTTCTTATTTGAGACTTTTGCCATTTGTGACTTGGAGAGCTAGAGTTCTAGAGAGAGAAAGTTCTAGAGAGAGAAAGCTTGTCCAAGGTGATTCAAGGTTCTTGTATCTTTTCAGATCTATCAAAGAATCACGTTTATTGTACTGTTCGTGTGTTTCGGTCTTGCTCGTGCACGGATTCCGCACGTCGCACGAGTCGGTTCGCAATCGAAACGGATTCAAACCGGTCCTAACAAGAATGTCATGTGGATTGTTCAAAAAAAATTTATGCTTATGCTCTTATTCCCAAAAATGGAAGCTTGACATTAAGATATGAGTGATTTCCTTACCTTGACAATTAGCTCCCCTCACTTTTCAACTTCACCAATGAGCTAGGGGTGATTTCCTTACCTCGGAGGTAGTAACCAACTCTGCTTTGTTCTCAATGAAACTTTATATTTGAACGTTACTTTCATTTCAGGCTTAGAGACACGAATCACACTATCTCTGCAATCTAAAACAAATAATAATAATCTCTCGTGAACAAACTAAATTTACGATGCTTTCTTATCTATGTTACACTACGTGAACTTCATGATTATGCTATGTGAAACTAGTTATATGCTATGTGAAACTAATTGAACCTTTTATATGCTATGTGAAACTAATTGAACCTTTTGTATGCTATGTGAAACTATATGCTATGTGATGCATTCATTAAAACAACTTTCCTTCAACAATTTCTTTATGATCAAATCTCATCTTTCTTTTGAGTCTTTAGAAGTCTTCCTCTTAGATTTCGAGGACGAAATCTCCTAAAGTAGGGGAGACTGTAACGCCTCGTATTTTCGTATCTTTATCCATATTTGCATTCTATTTTTCGAGGCGTTAATCATAATAAATTATTGTATACATACTTGTATTTGTACAATCAATCATTTAAATATATGATTTCTTTTAAGAAACCGAAAAGCTTTAAAGATTTTTAATAATTTTTAAGAATTTTTCTAGCTTAGCTCCCTTTTGTAAAAAAGTAAGTGTTTTAATCCATAGTATTTAAAAAAAATATGAATAGTGCCGTGAATAGTGCCATACGGAGATTTATACCCATTTTCCACCTCTTTTCTTCTCCAATCACCTTTTCCACCTCCTTCAATCACCTTTTCCACCTCCATTCTCCATTATACGTATTTTATCTTTTTATTTATCTTTTCCATTTATTTTTTTATTATCTCCACCAATCACCTACCACCTTCTTCACCTATAAATACCAACCTTCTCCTACCATTTTCTTCACACCATTCTTCTCTCAATCTTCTCTTAATCTCTCTAAATCAAGAATTCTAAGAATTCTAAAAGAACACTAAGTGTTCTAACCATTCTTCTCTCAACCCCTCTAATTCTCTTAAAATCTTCCAAGCAAGGAAGAGAACTCGAAGAGTTCTAAATAAAACATTAAGTGTTCTAAGGAAGCTTTGAACCTCCAATTCTTCACGGGATTACCAAAGGAACAACTTTGAGAAACTGTGAGTATACATGACCCTTTTTCCATTTTAAATCACTTTGGGTGCAATACGTATTCCTATGCAAAACACACTATCACGTTGAACGTTATTTTATGCACCCTCTATCCAAATTGCACGTGGAACATTTGATTCTTGTTAGACATGTTATGCTAATGTAAACATTCATGACTATATGCTCATTAACTTAGTACAGGCCTACCCTAACAATTATAGCGCTATAGGTTGTAACGCCCCGCCCGCTATCCTTGGGTATTGTTAGGTAAAACATGTTAACCTCCCGCTATCCTTGGGAAAGGCACTTTAATTGCGTAAACATTGGGTTGGGCATGTAGAGTAACATCGTTTCGAGCATATACTGTTAACTAGTAATCATTTTATTCATGTTGGATATGAGCATGTTAATCATTTTAAACATATTATGTTATGAATCAAACTTATATGCTCACCAACTTTTTGTTGATTGTATTTTAATGCATATTGCAGGTTGATAGTCAAGATGTTGAAGAATCAAGTTAGGATGGATTTAGAAACCCATTTAATAAACTATGTTTGAATTTTCTTTTGTTTTATTTGAACGATGTATTTGAATTTTTAGTATTTTATGAAATTTGACTTTAAGTTATATTGTCACAACAGTGTTATGATGTTTTGAGCGATTTGTTCGTCTCATCCCGATGTTTCCGCCATCGGTTGGGGTGTGATAGTCATGAGACAGAACCCCAACGAATTTAGTCAGGCAGAGCCTTGACATGCGTTACGGGGCACTAGATCAATCGGACAGGGTATCAGTGAACAGGGGTTACAACACTTAAAACGGGGCAAGCTTTATTATTATTATAAATAATAATTAGACAATATATAATTTCTAGAGAGAGAGAGATGGTGATAACGAGATAAAGGGAATGACCATAAAATTATGTTGGGATATGTAACGCCCCGCGTTTTCATACTTTCTATATTTAGAAACCATCGCTTGTAAAACTATTTTTGGAAACTTCGTAGTCTTGTAATCATTCTTTCATTAAAAGCGATGTAAAATCCGAGACTTGGATCATTAATGAAACTCGTATTTTGTTACAAACATGTTATACACACTTTATATATGCTCATACATTCAATTTCGTGGAACAATTGATACTTATTCGTAATTCTTGGGAACTATGTGCTAAATTTGCAATTATGTGAAACTTATGCATAAAACATGCTTTGAGCGTAAACGATACTTGTATACGACCTTTATACACTTAATTATACTTTGATTATGTTCCTCATACCTTATTTGGCCTTAAACTATGCTTAAATGGCAAGTCTAGTCCTTAAAACACATTAAAAACCCTAAAATATAAACTACAGGGGCCTAAATGTCAAAAATCAAACTTAATTTCAGAAGCCATGCAGTGGCGTAGCGCGAGCACTACGGCCTTAGTGCTAGCGCTACGCGAGCACCTTGTTTCGACAGATTGTGTGTTTCTTCAGCGAAAATGCACGAAATCCCAAGTTCCAACCTCACGCAATCACCATTTAGCCACCTCTAAACACCTCCAATCACCACCAACCTCTTCCACTATAAATACAACCCTTCTCCACACCATTTTACACTTTCACAACTCAAAACATCTCACAAATTCACTCTCAAAATCTCTTGCAAACTCAGAATTCGGGCAGATTCATACACTTGCACTAGAGTGAGTATAACTTGCTGATTTCTTAACGAAATCACCCGATTCTTCTTCCTACTTGCTTGGATAATCATAGGGTATGATTCCTTGACTTCTCCTTGGAGAAATCAGACCTGGAAATCCCCTGAAATGATCCAAAAAATTTCTGTTTTGATTTATGTTCTTTCAAACTTGTTTTAACTTCAACAAACTTGTGTCTAACACATCTCATACCTATGTCCCAATGCTTACAACCCCTCCTATGGTTGGTTAGGCTTAAAAACAAGGTTGAGACACTTGAAATCAGAGGATTAAACCTCAAATACTTTCTGTTTTGTTAGGGTATTTAACCCACAAATCATGTCAAGCTTAGGTCTTGATGAATGAGTGATTATGGAACAACTTGGGTTGTCCTACATACAATCCTCACATGATTTGATGATTTCTCATAGATTAGATTATTTATATTATTGTACTAATCCTAGTTCGTGACCCTCCTTGGTTGTTTTTACATCAAGTGAAGTGGTGAACATTCAAGGGGTTCCTAAACGGAAGCTAGTTCTTCCTACCCCATACTTGACATCCATGACTACTCGAGGTGCCTAAATGAAGATTTTAATCTTCTACCTCCTACATGAATTATGGGACTAAATAATATGTAATACTTAACCTAGATATATATACACTCATTCGAACATTTGATGTTGAACTTGTGTTTACATGTTAAAGTAGTAGAACATCATATAAGACCTAAACCTTGTTGTGATTCTTATGGGTGTTCAACTCATGAAAACATTATCATAACCCTTGTGGTTACCAAGTGTCATACAAGTGTTAAGTGTTGAAGATGATTATTTTCACATGTTATTCTCATATCTTATTTTTATGTTGTTTTAAATACCGAATCTCGACTCGAAGCACACTTGAACTTTAACCCTTACACATTCAATCTTTTAACCTCATCAACTCGTCAATAATTGGATAATTGGAAAGCATATGCAAACTTTGTGAGTATACTCGTATTTTCCCCCTTTTACTTTTACCACTTTTGGGGTGTAACATGTTTACTTATCAACAACTTACACATGAACATTTTGCTTAAACACATGAACATTCCTATTAACATGCTTGTATACGTGATGGCTTGATACTTTAAACTTGGGTGAAACTTTATGTGTTGAACTTATCATTAACTTCGTACGAGCCTAACCGTGACATATGTAGCGCTATAGGATTGACGACCCGCCACCCGTAACTTGTGGTTATGTCATGAGCATCTTGCGTCTCTTTTGGTTTGATATGTTAGACACATGCCATGTTTTTATGTTTATCTTGAATCACATGCTTGCTATGAGGAATTGTTCGAAACTTATCTTTTGTTATGTACGTACCAAACTTGTATACTCGCCTTTGCTTTTGCATTGAACTTTATTTTAAACATGTTACAGGTTGAGGATGATGATGCCATGAAATGAAGTAGCGTTGATACCTAGATACACATATAGACGTTTAGGTCAAATACATTGTATAAATGTCATATTTGTTGTCGTATTGTTTTTCTTGTACTTAACATGTTGTATTTCAAATTTCATGTATTGTAACATTTATTTATGAAAGAAGTCAATTTATCTTTAATTCTATTGTCACAATTAGCGTTATGTGTGATGAGCAATCTTTCTTCGTCTCACTCCGATATTTCCGCCATCGGTTGGGGTGTGACAGGATACTACCTTTATATCCTACACAAACTTGGAGTGAAAGTTATCAAAATGGACACGTAAGTTAATTTTATTAATTCATGCATATCTACATTAAATTCAACATGTCCAATTGTCCAACATTCATAATTTTAGAATTTTAAAATCTAAATAACATTTTATTATTATATATTATAATTAATTCAGCTGCTTCTCTTAATTGGCGTTTGTAATTTCTAAAATATGACGTTTTATAAAATAATGAATATGTCATTGGGACGAGAATAATCTTATCTACATTTTGAACCAAGTTTCATTAAAAACGGAGTAGGTTCAAATATAATGTATTTTTATTATTATAATTATGAAACGATTTCTGCATTTTCAAAAAATACCTTATATTTCTACCGGTCAACTTACCCATGACCTATTCGTGAAATAACTTTATTTTAAATTTAAAAATTTTGGGAATGTTACAAAAGGCCCAACCCAGCCTAAACCAATACATAATATCATCCCCTAGGGTTTACCTGCACCTACCGCCTGCAAGCAAAAGCTCCAATCTCCTCAACAATGGCAGGTCCTATAATTTTTTTTTGAATTTTTATTTTTTTTATTCAAATGGTCACAAAAGCCTCGAACCCCTCCATTTTTTGTCTTTTTCTGGACCGTCTCCAACGTCTTCTACTCGCCGGTCAAGACGGGGACAAGGGGGCGGCACGGTGTTGCCTACGGCGCCGGTCCTCGACAGCATGGGGACGTACACCATACCGCATAGCCTTATGTCGTTTGGCCCCAACTCTGTTAATTTTCATAGTTAAGTCTGACCAAGTGGACCCTACATGAGGGTATTTTAGTCATTTTACCATATTTACTCAAATTAATAAATTAAAAATCCAACCCACTGTTAACTCTCTCTCTCTCTCCCTACTAGATTTATCTCTCTCTCTCTCTTTACTCTTTACTCAGCATCTTCATCTTCTCTTATTCCTCTTAACACATCAACCCTAAATCAACATAGATTCAACCCAGCCAACCTCATGTTGATGTGTAAGGGACGATGACAGAAATATGACTAGGGTTCCTCCATAAACCCTAGAGGCAACGACTTCGGTTGCAAGCCGTTTTCGGCCAAGTTCGACGGCGGTTGTGAATACATGACGATGATAACAAGAATCCGGCTACCATCTTCAGCGACTAGGTTCAATAAATTTGGGGGTCCTTGTTTTGAGAAAGAAAGATGGGGATCTTTGATTTGGGGAAGAAAATGGTGGCCGTTCGATTAATGGTTCCCATTGACATGTATTTTTTCAATTTTAGATTTTGATCAACATATGAACAAAAAAATTCAAATTTTTAGATAAAATTTGTGAGATTTTGATTTCAAGATTAGAATAATGGAGCCATGGAGAGGTTAAGCAGGTGTGTTGCCTTGGGGATTGTTCCAATTAAGTCATCCTAACCTTTATTGTCTCTTTAGAGTAACTAAACTTTGATTTGGTGTTCTAATATTGTGTAATTACCAGGTCACTAGATAAACAATTTTTTTCTCTCTTTTTTTTTTTTTTTTTTTTTTTTTTTGAAAGGTCAACTAAATTTTCATTCACCAAATAATATGGGGAGGCTAACAGTATGTTAGCCACATCATACAACCAGAGAAATAACAATTTACCCTATCATACATACATCAGACCAAACAATACTAAACCCCCAGACATGATAAATCAAAGGAAACCCAGTCTTCCCACTTGAGATTCCGGGCCTTTGTTCTACTCCTCATCCACAAGAATCGAAAAAGCCTGCCACAGAATAGCGTTTTTGGTTAAAAACAACAGCGTTACGGGACCTCCACAAGCACCAGATGGCTGTTTGAACAACCAGTTGCAGCCCCTTCTTCCACAGTTTTGACCCGCGATTCTGCTTGTGGATGTTTCCTAAGTCCTTTAATTCTAAAATGAAGATCGGTTTTATCTTGCACCATTTAGACACGAAGTCCCAGATCTGGCTGGCCACACTACTACAAGCCCCAAAAAAATGTAAAGCCGTTTCATTAGGTGGATTTTATTAAATCAAATCATAATTAAAACCTCCCAGCCACCATTTACGTGGATTCTATCAAATCATAAATCATATTAACTCAGTTTTTCATATCTACCAAACCTTCATGCTTCGAATACCTCCCAACCCAAACCCTAGAAGGCAACGAGCAAACCATGGCTGGAGACGTACGACTCAAATCATGAGCGGACCCAACAATGACCCAAACCTTGGACAACCTTCGAACACGCTAGGCGACGACCAACCACGCTATTCAACCGTCGAAGGAGACTTCAACATGTTTTCAAACCACGATTATCAGATTCAATAATTTCTAATTACGTCCTAATAATCTAAGGGGGCGTTTGGTTCGCGGAATGTGTAGGAATTGGAATTGGAATCCCTAGGAGAATTGGAATTTGAATTGTAATTTGATGGATTCCTTTGAAATCCATAGATGTGTTTGGTTGATAAATGTATTAATGGAATTAGAATTTAAAAATACCTAAAAAGACAAAATTACCCCTAGTTATAAACAATTGGCAAAAGTTTTAAAAACAACTATCTTGGATAAAAATTATAAAAAATCCAAAAAATTATAAAAAATTATAAAAATTCAAAAAAATAATAAAAAATACAAAAAATCCTAAAAATTCAAAAAAATCTAAAAAATAATAAAAAATCCAAAAAATTCTAAAAAATCAAAAAAATTATAAAAATAATAAAAAAAATCCAAAAAATCCTAAAATTTCAAAAAAATATAAAAAATAATAAATATCCAAAAAAATTCAAAAGAATCATAAAAATTCTAAAAAAATCTAAAAAATCTAAAAAAATCAAAAAAATCAAAAAAATCATAAAAATTCTAAAAAAATCATAAAAAACCGTTTCGAACCGTACCGTTTCGACGCGTACCGTTTCGACCCGTACCGTTTCGACCCGTACCGTTTCGACGCGTACCGTTTCGACCCGAACCGTTTTCGACCCGTACCGTTTCGACCCGTACCGTTTCGACCCGTACCGTTTCGACCCGTACCGTTTCGACCCGAACCGTTTTCGACCCGGACCGTTTCGACGCGTACCGGTGGTGGTGGTGGCGGTGCTGTGGTGGTGGTGGCGGTGCGGTGGTGGTGGTGGTGGTGGCGGTGCTGTGGTGGTGGTGGTGGTGGCGGTGCTGTGGTGGTGGTGGTGGTGGTGGTGGTGGTGGTGGCGGTGCTGTGGTGGTGGTGGTGGCGGTGGCGGTGCTGTGGTGGTGGTGGTGGTGGCGGTGCGGTGGTGGTGGTGGTGGTGGCGGTGCTGTGGTGGTGGTGGTGGTGGGTCGAAACGGTCCGGGTCGAAAACGGTCTGGGTCGAAACGGTCCAGGTCGAAAACGGTTCGCGTCGAAACGGTACGGGTCGAAACGGTTTTTTATGATTTTTTTGATTTTTTTTATAATTTTTTTGATTTTTTTAGAATTTTTATGATTTTTTATGATTTTTATGATTTTTTTTATTTTTTTAGAATTTTTTTGATTTTTTGATTTTTTTTTTATTTTTATGATTTTTTTTTATAACTACAGGGACTTGTGTAATAAATAAAACTTAAAACTAGTAAATTATAACTACAGGGACTGTTTGTGTAATAAATAAAAGTTAAAAACTAACTTTAGTTAAAAAAAAAACTAACGGAGGTCCATTGAGTACCAACATATTGAAACGTAGGATTATTAATTACCAAATCTGTAGGTAGGATTATTATTTACCAATGGGGCAAATGTTAGTTTATTAAAAACCAATTTTCCATTCAAAAAAATCAAAAAAATTTAAAAAGTAATAAAAAAATCCAAAAAATTCTAAAAAATAATAAAAAAAATAAAAATATCCTAAAAATTCAAAAAAATCTAAAAAATTCTAAAAAATCAAAAAAATAATAAAAAAAATCCAAAAAATTCTAAAAAATCAAAAAAATTCTAAAAATTCTAAAAAATGCAAAAAAATATAAAAAATTTATAAAAATTCAAAAAAATAATAAAAAAATCCATAAAATCCTAAAAATTCAAAAAAAATCTAAAAAATAATACAAATATAAAAAAATCTAAATAATAAAAAAACCAAAAATTCTAAAAAATCCAAAAAATCAAAATAATAATTTTTGTTAATTTTTTTGATTTTTTGATTTTTTTAGAATTCTTTGGATTTTTTATTATTTTTTTGATTTTTTAGTTTCTTTATTTTTTAATTTTTTTTTTTGGTTTTTTAGAATTTTTTTGGGTTTTTAGATTTTTTATTATTTTTTGGATTTTTTAGAATTTTTTTCATTTTTTTTCATTTTTTTGATTTTTTAGAATTTTTTTGATTTTTTATAATTTTTTGGATTTTTTACAATTTTTTTTTATTTTTTATATTTTTTTTGGATTTTTTATTGTTTTTTTGAATATTTTTATTTTTTTAGATTATTTATTATTTTGTTGATTTTTTTAGAGTTTTTTTATTTTTTTGAATTTTTTATTATTTTTTTGATTTTTAGAGTTTTTTGGATTTTTTAGATTTTTTATTATTTTTTTGATTTTTTATAGTTTTTAGAATTTTTTGGATTTTTTTATTATTTTTTTGGATTTTTTAGAATTTTTTGGATTTATTTGATTTTTTTAGATTTTTTAGATTTTTTAGTGTTTTTTTTATTTTTTATAAAATTTTGGATTTTTTATAATTTTTTGATTTTTTAGAGTTTTTTTTTATTTTTTTAGAATTTTTTTATTTTTTATTATTTTTTTGATTTTTTATAATTTTTTGGATGTTTTGGAATTTTTTGGATTTTTTAGATTTTTTTAGATTTTTAGTATTTTTTAAAGTTTTTTTGATTTTTTACAGTTTTTTGGATTTTTTTATTATTTTTTTGATTTTTAGAGTTTTTTTGGATTTTTTAGATTTTTTTATTATTTTTTAGAGTTTTTTTTATTTTTTAGAATTTTTTCTATTTTTTAGAATTTTTTGGATTTTTTATTAATTTTTGCATTATTTAGAGTTTTTTAGATTTTTTAATTATTTTCTGATTTTTTAGAGTTTTTTTGATTTTTTAAAAATTTTTGAATTTTTTTGATTTTTTAGAGTTTTTTTTTATTTTTTAGAATTTTTTGGATTTTTTTATTATTTTTTGGATTTTTTAGAATTTTTTGGATTTTTTAGATTTTTTATTATTTTTTTTATTTTTTTTATTTTTTTGATTTTTTATAATATTTTTGATTTTTTATTATTTTTTTATTTTTTAGAATTTTTTTATTTTTTAGAATTTTTTGGATTTTTTATTATTTTTTTGATTTTTTTGGATTTTTTAGAATTTTTTTGATTTTTTTATTATTTTTTGGTTTTTAGACAAAAATGAAAGGGTAAGGGGTTATTTCCGTAACTTTGGAAACATTCCCGTGGTTTTTTAAACTTTCCTTTGAAATTGAGAAGGAATTTGAATTCCATTATATGAGGGATTTTGTTGGAATTGAAATCCAATTCCTTCAACTAATTTGTCCAACCAAACACACAAAGGAATGGAATTCAAATTCCAATTCCCTTGAAATCCTGTGAATTCCTGTCAACCAAACAGCCCCTAGGAGTATGGGAATATCAATCGCAGTTAGGATGTTTTGATTGTTGGATTAACAATTCCGGAACTGCAAGGCAATCCCGAGTATAGCGCTAAAGAGAAAGCTCGCCTGGTCGCTAACAAGGTACAGTACTCAATACCGGTGTTCTGTAATCTCCATTGTTATCTTTCATGACCTTAAGTTTTTCTAATTTGGAAATGCATTCATGTTGCAGGTGAAAAGGTCCAAAGGACAATGTTGGTTGAGGCTTCTGTATCTCTTAAATGTGATGTTCTATGTCTTCTTGTCGATTTATCTAATCATAAAATCATTGATTTCTTATTAAACATGTAAACTATTCGTAATTTTATTTGAAATTTTGAATCCAGTTTATAAAGATAGAATGTGGATTTTAATTATATTTTTAAATTAAAACAGCCACGTTATTGTTTATATAATCCACATAAACATTGGTAAAAAGTTACATGACACGTTATCAAGTGGTAACCTGCTGACCTGGTAATTACGTAAGATTAAAACAATAAGTGAAACTTCAGTGACTTTAAAGTGACAAAAAAGTTTGAGTGACTTTAGTGAAACACTTATGAAACTTTATTATTATTCTACAAAGTTACCCCTCAATGATATGTAAGAGTTATCTTTATTAAAAAAAGGTTTTTAATCAAAAGTTTAGTTACTTCAATAAAATAGTGATAGATATGTTAACAGTTATGTGCTAACCGGAAATCTAAACATTATTTTTACTAATAAACACGATTGTGGACGGTGGTGGTTGACGACGACGTTATCCAGTGGTGGTTGGTGACAGTGGTGGAGAACATCTAGAGAGAGAGAGGTAGTGAGAGGGGTGAGAGATAAGAGTATGTGTGTATATATTGTTTTATGTATTAATTTAAAAGGATGAGTAAAACAACTAATTTGCCCTTACATTGGGTTCACTTAGTTAGATTTAACTATGAAAAATAACTTAGTTAGGGCTAAAGGACATAACGTGCAATGGTTTGCAAAACATCTGTAACACCCCAAAATAGGATAACATGAAACTAAGTTTAAATAATTAAAAGAATTAACTTAGTTAGTAAAAAAAAAACATGTTACAAAAGCTAGTTAAAGGATGGGGAGTGTTTAATTGAAGAGATAAGTTTCTATGAGGGGTAAACTTGGATAATTGTGAATTATGAGTGTTAAAAGAAATAAAAGCCCCAAAAACACCCTTCTGGTGTTCGCTGGGATCGAACTACACAGGGGAAACAAGGAAGAACCCTAGTTCTTGCTAAATTCAGCAAATTGATTAAGGATTCCAAGGATAATTGATTGCATGATACAAAATTCGATCATCCAAACACACACTAGTAAAGTGGTAAGTTAAATTTTCTGATTTTATGAATTTTAGAAAAGTGGGTTTCAACTTAATCATGAGTTTATGAGAGGTTTTGTTTAAATTAGGGTTAAGATGGTGAAATAAGGCAGAAATCATGTTTAATTTTAATGGCTTGATGTGATTATGTAAAAACCCACTTGTTAAGAAGTATGTAAGAGTAGGATGGTTGAATGAAATCATATAACTAGAAAGTTTGGTGTGTAAGCTTGTTGTGACACATAAATGATGAATGAAATTGATGTAGGATGAATTAGTTATGTAAACTCGAATAAATGTGATTGTTGTGTGATCATGAACTAGTAGAGATATGCTTTGTAAACTTGTATCTTGTACATTAATTATGATGTCTACCAAGTATTTGATGAAATGCTTAAAAGATTGAATGTGTATGTAACATGGAAAAATGGTAGAATGAATTGAGAAAACTAAATGAATGAATAAATGTTGTAATGTAGGCGTAAAGGAAGAAGGTACAAGCACCAAGAAAACGGGAGGCGCGCAAGGTCGAGGTATGTTCCGTTGCATACAAAACCTTATTTAAATTTTGTTTATATTATGAAAAACAACTCTTGCTACAATGATTATGATGATTAGTAAGTAGATAACAAATCCCTTGCGGATTTGGTTATGCTAACGAAGGTTACATTAAGCTATGCAAGTCGACCGGTTCGAGTCGAACCATGTCGAGTAAGAATATGGTACCATCCGTTTATGACGGGTGGTCATGAATGCAATAAAGAATGTATGAAGTTCAATCCGTTATACGGATAGAACGAAAGAATTATGTTGTAAGCTATTAACCCGATGTTACCGAGTCGTAAGTGGTATGCTTGAATCTCATTATGAGAGTATATGCCATTACCCATTTAAATGGGGTAATCAAATGCGTAAAAGAAATGAAAATATGTAAGCGAATGGAACTAAAATGTTAGTATTGTAAACGAAATAGATATTATGACTAACTCTTAAAAGCTTTGTTGTTGAATGTAGGTAAATCCTCAATTTAGGCGACTTGGCAATTTGGAGCGAGCATATGCACACTTGATGGTTACCAAACGCTTCCGCTATTATGTATTAATGTTTTGGGTCAAGTGCTTGTTTTTGTATAAAATTTTTAGTAGTTACACTTGTTAATACTTGGTGTATGGTTTTTAGTAGTGTCTAGTCGAACGGGTCGTAAACTTGTTTGTTTATTGATGGTTAATACAGGGATAGACTCGTCCTACGGACGGGTCATGCCCAAATTTTGTTAAAATCATGTGTTAATGGTATTAGCGTTTTTACCCTTTAAATTGTGAAAGAGTTGTACGTTTTAAAAGTTTATGTTTTTAGCGTCTTTTGGATGTCATTTCTTCTAGACGCAAATACGGACGTTACAACATCAAGTACGTTTTTTGCACTTTTTGAAGACAAATAACACACTTTGCAATCTGGTATCAACATAAAGGGCGAGTTTTGTAATTTACTCTAAATAAAATAGTTATGCATTTGGGCCTACTTGCGATTAGGGATGAGCATTTGGTATCAAATACCGATCTCGTCCCGATACCATCCCGATCCCGAAAATACCGTACCGAATTTTTTCGGTACCGGAAACGGTATCCACTTTTTGGCATTTTCGGGATCGGTACCGGTTCGATACGGTACCAGTAAAATACCGAATTTTAACTTCAAATACCGCTACCGTACCGATACCATACCACTACCGTACCGTACCGACATATTTCGGTATCGGTATCGGTACCCAGTTTTGGCGAAACTCGGGATCGGGATTTTCGGGATCGGGACGGGATCGGGATTTGTTCATCCCTACTTGCGATGGATATACGCTAAAACACTAGCACGGTTACATTTATTCTCAACAAAACAAATTCGTTCTTGAAGATCTTGGTATCTAATCCGATTAATCATTAGTTAGTACCACCAAATAGGTTAATCTGATAGTGCTACACGATTTGTGAAGAATCCAAGTTAAGTTTTCGTATTCGATTTCTGCTATTTATTATGAACTTGGGTCGAGTTAATCATGGTTACAACATAAGTTAATTTACATATATGTAAATACGGGATATAGTTATACACATGTCCAACAATGAAAAAAATATATTATTGGTAGTAATGTAGTGTAATATATTTAAATTGTATAATTTGTGTAGTAGATTGGTGCAACAATGAAAAAATATATTAGGAATTTCCACAAATCAAGTACAAAACTACAATTGTCCCTCTCCCAAGATCATTGGACTTTTGTGGCTTTTTTATTTGGCGCGGTTCTAACTAAACCGTGTTGTGATTTATACACATTGATTACACAAATTCAATGACCTATTATCCTTGCACAACAACTAGCAAGGAAAAAAGGAGTCAAAATTGTGTATGGGTGAAATTTTCTAAACACATGTGGTATTGTGCGAAATAAAAGTTATTATTTACAAATCACGACCCTTTTTACAACTTTTATTTTTTTAACGGTTCATTTCTAGTAGGTGTGTTCTACATTATTGATTTCAATATGATTTGTTTTATATCTAACTTTCGTCTACATACTTACATACATACCCACTTTACACTTGAGAGACAAAACTTGAACTCGAGACGGGCATCACCCAAAATGCCTTTGGTTTATAAATCACACATTTTTATAAAAGAATATTAGATTTTAATAATCTCAACTATTTTTTGTTGGTTGTCAACAGTGTCCACTTAAAAAATAACAACTGGCAGTCCCAACTATTAACAAATTAGCCTCCAATGGACCCTGACTAATAGGGGACCCTAATAGCGTTAGTCTTCGGTCTCCAGAAAAACGTTTTTGGTCGGAAAACTTCTTTTTGGCCAGAAAACTCAACATTTTCATCCCAAACCGCTTTGTAACCTTATTACGGACATTTAAGAACCTTTTTATAGTAAAAACCCTAATTACTGAGGTCGTCGAAAAACTCTTTTTTTTTTTGCCGGAAAACTCAACATTTTCATCCCAAACCTCTTTGTAACCTTAGATCGGACCCTTTAGGAACAAAACGTTTTTTTTTCGGTGACCGGAAACTAACACCGTTAGAGTTCCGTTAGTAAGGGTCCATTGGAGGCCAATATGTTAACAGGTGGGACTGCCAATTGTTGATTTTTTTTGAAGTTAGAACTGTTGGCGGCCAACGATGAATAGTTGAGATTATTAAAATCCAAAATTCATTTTATAAACATACATGTTAAAGCATAAACACTATTATGATAAAAAGGATTCAAAACACAAAAGTCTGCTCTATCTATTACAGTAGAACCTCTATAATTTAATACTCGATAAATTAATAACATCGATAAAATTAATAATTTGTCCGGTCCCAACTTGGGACCAGTACAAAATTAGACCCAATCGATAAAATAATAAGATAATAATTTTTTTGAAATCCCAATGTAAATATATTGGTCCCAATGAAACTATAAATTAATAATTACTAAAATATTTCAAAATTCTAGAATTGTCTAGTAAAAATGAATCTCTAGTCACTTGTTTTTTTTTTTTTTTTTGTGAACTTCAAAAATATTTTGAGTTCATCTTTAAATATCCCCATTGCACTTAAGAGTTGAGGCACTGCATTCTCTTATACTCGCATAATAGTTTTCGTTGTTGATTGGTCATCGTTGATTTTTTAACACCTTTTACTTTAAAAGCCATAGTTGATGCGATTTTAAAATTTATCATTAGACATTTTATAGTGATCAATCTAGATCTATGTACATTGAACTTGACAAGTTCATTAATGTGTTAATGTACATGAGAATTTTTAAGGTCCTTGTTTTCATTTTATTCAAATAGGTAAAATGAACGGACATAGAAATTTTGAAGGTCGATGCATTAATTTGGAAGTTGCTCACGAATATAAGCCAACTTTTAAATTATTAATTTATTAATTTATCGAAATAACAATATCTCGTTAAATTAATAAAATATCCCGGTCCCAACATTATTAATTTATAGAGGTCTTACTATAGATTAGTATGGGGAAAATATGTTATCATTTCTGATAATGCTCTTCTGAAAAATGTAGTAGTTTGTAAACTAATCCTAAACGGAAACATGAAGAGGTATGGTCCCAAGTCCATGCACACATGGCAGGGACCACACCACTTTTTTTCCAGCATGGCGCCTACATCAGCAGAGCATATCCAGAAGCTTCTAGAAGTTTCTGGAAGAAATCGCAGGTGACACCAAAGATGCTCCTCCAGACAAAAAGGACAACACGTGTCACTATTAATCGGACGCCAGCTGGACCTGCAAGATAATCCTAGGACATGCCAACAACTGCTGCTACAATTCTCCTATCTGGACGAATAACGACGCGCCACGTCATCCATTACTCTGAGTACGACAGAGGAGATCAAGAGGATATTCCTCTTGGTCGGACAGCTGGCCTCTGGTAGCAGCTGGCAAGGCTTTCCCTCCCTCCTTCATCCTTCGGCTATAAATAGGACACTCCTCCTTCAGGTTTAACATTCTGCTCTCTCTCTATTTCACCTACAACACACACTATTCTCCTCAGAACAATACTTATTCTCACGCCGCAGGGTGGTCACAAGGAGATCCCCTTATTCCCCCTTGTGGCGAGTCACCGGTGTTCTGTTTTGCAGGATTCCAGTAGTCGGCGAGTGGAGAAAGAGATTGAACCCTTAATCACGAGACGACCCAGCTGGTTAACCTGAGCGTTAACCAGTGTTTCATCAAAACAAAAACAAAAAAATGGTATGAGATTATCATCTATTCCTTTAGATCATCTGCTAATTAGTAAATGTATCAAATTCCAGTTCTAATTAAAGTTGATGATCGAAACGGTTTTGACCAATACTTATATAATTGATGGATCAAGCATGCTTTGAACCCAAGACATCATACACATGTAAAAGCAAGGAATTTATACCTGTTGCCAGAGTGGCACAACTTAAAACAAAGATAGCAAGATTAAGCAGCATTTGAAACAACCATACAATATGAAAGTTCATTGTTGGGGCGAAGGTATAGAGACCTGCTGCTGCTATAAGAAGTTTATTATACAGCTCTTGTGACCCGGGTCAAGCTTGTGATTGCTGCTGAGCGGACCCTGGTTTCCGCTTATTTAAATTGATGATGGTACTAATCCACTTCTCATAAGTACCTAACTTCTCTTTAAAATTAGGTAATATTCCATGCTTAGGAGTTTGTAAGAATTGCATGTAATGCTCCAACATATTTTTAAACACTTTCAGCTTCTCAAGTTGCTCGTTTTCTAGTTGCTGAGAAAGAGAATCGCGCTGGACAACAAAAGGCTTTCATCAATGTCTTTGTTGTATGATTTGCAAGATATCATATTAAAGATAGAGTGAATTTCAAGGATTGTCCTTTATCTTTATACCCATTTTCAGGCGCTGTCCTTTATGTTCAAAATTGACGAGTTTTGTCCTTTATGTTTTCATATCATAGACGTTTTGTTCTTTAGGCCTAACCCAGTTAGTTTTTTCAGTTAAATTTGGTCATGTGCTTTGCTTTGCACATGAGGACATTTTTGTCAATTCAAAGGTTGCAGAAGCTTTGAGCTGCAAATCTGCCGTTGAACTTACCTTTGAATTGACAAAAATGTCCTCATGTGTAAAGCATATGACCAAATTTAACTGAAAAAACTAACTGGGTTAGGTCTACAGGACAAAACGTGTATGATATGAAAACATAAAGGACAAAACTCGTCAATTTTGAACATAAAGGATAACGCCTGAAAATTCACTATTATCTTTAAATGATTCTACATGCTTTTACACTTAAAAGATTTCCAATTTTGATACGAGACACTAACTTACGGGTTGCAATTTGGAAACAACTCTCTGGTGCAGGTCATTCAAATCTAGTAGATACAGTTCCTTCATAGCTTTTATCTGTAACCAGAAGAAAAAAAAATCCACGTCATATAGACTATAATTGGAAAAAAATTAATATTCCCGCTAACAGTTCCTCGAAAACATTGGTAAAAAACGTTATCCCACTTTAGTTGCTTATTATTTTACAAAGAGATTTGGAATAATGGTGATGATTTTGTTCAACTCAAAACCATAGTGTGATCTCATATATAGCACCTTTTGATACACTTCCTCTTGCCAATCTCCGCCACTTGCTGTCGAGTCTAATGGTAATGAGGGGTTTACTCTTTTATATAAAGCAGCATAGTCTGATTGTAATCTAGTCTCCATAGTCAGCGTCATGAGGCATATCTTCCGTGAATATTCAGACTGCAAACCAGATAAATTACGAGACATTATATAATAACGAAAACTTTGTAAGGTCTAATATATTCCAAAACAGCAAAAATGCAACAAGCAAAAACTACTGATATAATACAAAAAACACAACAAACTTGGCTTGTGGCCGCAACATAGCTCTCCTCTTCAATCCACTTAGCTATATTCTTAAGTTCTTGTAGGTCCTCATGCTTAGTGAACGGAAGATTTCTCTTCAAGGTATCCAATCTACACAAGATGTAACTCAAAATGATGCAAATATTTGGCAGTTAGGATAACAACATTTTCCAAATCACACACCAAGCAATTGACACTCAACCAGGTTCAGAGCCGTCCCCGAAAACTCTTGAAAAAATTTAGGCCTCGGGCGACGAAAAAATTGGGCCCAAAACTATGGTTAAGGGTAAATGAATTACAAAAAAAAAAGTTAGTGACGGAGCAAAGACACAAACTTGAGTCCTTTACATTATTTTGAGATGGTTTTTGTCACTACACCACCAATATTTTTTTACATAATAAACAGATGAATATACTAAATATATAATTTAATAAATATATACAAGCTTATAAAGATTTTTCGGCCCTTTGAAATTTTGGGCCTCGACAGCGTCGGCACGGGTTTGTCGGGCCCAGAGGTCCAGGTCCCAAATTTTTATCGCACAATAAAACAAGAAATTTAAGAACATAACAAGTACATACATCTTGTTCACCATCCCTTCCCGTGAATCTGCTTGCAGTTCCATGGCGGGGTCACCAGCAGCGCGACTCGAAACCTGAGTATCCATCTTCAAGTTGATTTGATCATCAGTTTTCAATCCTATTTCGACAGTCTAAAATGATGTATATTAACCTCAGTTTCTTATATATATTTGTAATCCAAAATTAGGAAATATGTATTTCTTATATTTGTGAAAAAATTGTTATTTTTACAAAATTTCCAACAGGATTTTGGTGTGGGTTAGGGTTTACGGAACGAGGGTGGTGGTTCTCCGGTGTGCAAATGGTTGTTGGAGAATGGGGGTGCGGTAGAAGTAGTGGTAAGGTGGACCTTGGGGGAGTGTTGCAGTGGCGGACCCAGGAATTTTTCCATGGGGGTGCGGAACATTTTTAAAAATTTTAGGCCCCAAGGTATATAAGTAAAAAATCGGTTAGTATCGGGTCGGGTCGGGTCGGTTCATGTAAAACAAAAGAACATCGAACTAAATTTATATAATCATCAAAAATATGTCAAACCTTGTTACAAACATAATTAAAACGACACCCTACGGATTTTCATTTTTTGAAATCTATCCAAAACATGGCTCCATAACATATTACATAATATATCAACTATTCAAGTCCTAGAAATAATAATGTAAATAACCCTAAAAATCATCTAAACAACATATACACCATAAAAAGAAAAAGCCAAACATTCTTCACTAACAAATATAACCCACCAGATCTACCGTGTGGTGTATGCGGCTATAAAAAAAGGCAAAATATCATCACTAACAAAATATAACCCACCATATAACATAATGAAAAAACAAAACGAAGCACATGTCTACTGTCATGGTTAGTATGCGGCTAATATCAACCAAAAATTCATAAAAAATAACAAAGAAATTTACCCGCGTTCGATCGGCGGTGGTATGGTGGCTGATTACGGTGGTATAAAGAGAGCGGGAGAGAATATGTAAGGGTCTTGGGCTTGTTTATTTTATTTTAGTTTGAAATATTGTTGATTTGTTGGGTTTGTTTATTGGGCTAAGACTTAGTAGTGGGCTAGTTAAAGATATTGGGTATTTGGGTTTAGTTATTTAGGTATTAAAAGTTATATAATTTAGGCAGTATTTAAAATAAAAATAAGAGTTTACTAAAAAAAATTAAAATATAAATTGATAACAATTTTTACCTAAGGGGTGCATACGAAAAATTTCAAGAGGTGCGGACGGAAATTCCATGGGGTGCGGACGAAAAATTCCAAGGGGTGCGGACGGGATTTTCGACGGAACTTAGCACTAAATTTTTTTTTCCCGGGGGTGCACCCGCCCACCCTGGCTTTGTCTTAGGTCCGCCCATGGTGTTGGTTCGGTGGTAACGGTGGTTGTAGGTTGGTGTTGTCATCGAGAGGGATAATATGGATTTAATTTATTAAATAACTAGGTTAGAACCCCGTGTATTACACGGGTTGAATAATATAGTTTTATATACTAAATAATAATAAAAAATTATATCTTTAAAAAATTGTGTATTACACTGCACGGGTTGAATAAACCTGTGTAATACACATGTTGAATTAATATAATGTAACAGTTAACACGTATAGTCATTAAGACGTTTAAAAAAATAAATTTTGATGTACCATTGGTTCATTAAAATATGAGAGGATTAAGATGTATTGGACTCCTATTTTAATCACAAAATTAATATGCAATCTTGATTAAAATATTAAAGGAATAAGATGTATTGGAATCCTGTTCTAGTTAGATACATATCGTAAAAATGTTATGTTCGAGACTCCAAATGTCTAATAATTACATTGTAAACATTTTTTAAACAATGAAGATAAACATCATTTGTGAAATATAAATAGATTTAGTTAAGTTATTGTTTAATATTATTATTTGATGATGATATCTTGTTAGAATTTGTTGTTTTAGGTATCATATTGGATCTATGATAATCAAACAGCTTTTTAAATTTACGCCTCTCGGCAATGTTGGCATAGGCATTGTCGTGGGTACAAAATGCAACCTAGAAATTAATACCGGAATGTCGAGAATGATTATAAACACAACCGCGTATTTTCAACAATAGACAAAATTTATACCGCATTCCGTCAATAGAATCGACTCGTTTTGAACCCAAAAAACCTATATAATCTTTAAATAAAGCTATAAAAAAAACTTTTATTAAACAAAAGCAAAATATATAAAAGTGATAAAAAGTGAATTATTTTCTAAAAAACTGTTAAAATAAATAAAGGTAAAATTGATTACTATTTTTTTAATAATTTTGAATAAATGGTTCGGTGGTAACGGTGGTTGTAGGTTGGTGTTGTCATCGAGAGGGATAATATGGATTTAATTTATTAAATAATTAAAACGTTATGGTTAATTATTTGCCAAAAAACGTATTATTTGCCACGCCACGTAGTGTTTGAAGTCACCACCGTACCTGTTATGGTACTCGACACAAGCGACTTGGATGATGTCGCCTTCGTTTAGCTCAACATCGTCGTTGTCCACACCGTTGACAATCGCCGCAAATCTTGCACTATCCATATGAATCATCCGAAAACGTGAACAAAGTGCGTCCATTCTTCGGATGGCCTCACCCCTACGTATACAAAATTCATGGTAAACTCGATCCCAAAACGAAGATGTGGGTAACGGAACCTCGTGGTTGGTCAGCGCCACGACGCACGATTCGCATAACGCAATGTTCTCTTCTATGCTCCATGGAATAACCGGCATTTCGAATTGTTTTATGAGAGGGTGTTTTGACATGTAATTGAAGAACTGATATGTGGGTTGAGAGATTATGGTTTAAAATAGTAGAAGTGGCGTATTATATTTATATATAAGAAGAGTAAATTTTTTTTATTTTGAGTAAACTGCCATTTTGGTCCCTGATGTTTGGTCACTTTTGCCACTTTAGTCTAAATTTGAAACCTTTTACATATGTGTCCATGCGGTTTCATTTTTGTTGCCATTTTGGTCGAAAAATCAAATCAGGTTAGATTTCTAAAAAAACTGCTATTTTGTCCTTTTCCTCAGAGGCAAAATAGTCATTTTAAAAAAAACAACCATGTCTCTCTCTCTTCTCTCTCTTTATCTGCAGATCATCCCTAATCACAATTCAGATCTTCTTCCCTTCTCTCTCTCTTTCTCAAATCCACCACCACCCAAATCTACAATTCAGATATGATAATCAAACCTGTGACGTAAATCTGGCTGAACATATCCCTAATCAAACCACACTCAAATCTACAATTCAACCCAATTCTTCACTCAACCACAAACCCCCCATGTACCCGATGCGTGCTGCAAAATCGAATGAACCACGACAATCGAGCCTCGTAAATACTCGAAATCGAGAGTTAACGCTACGTGTACCTGAGCCGGAACGCATACATCGCCGGAATGTTGAACCGTAACACATCCAGCGGCGTTACGGAACTCCGACGCGCGACGAAACGACGACGTTCGGTGACAAAACCGTCCGTCGATGTGCGAGTGCGAATGAGATCTAATCGCTTCAGCAGGATGAAATGATTGTAACGAAGGAGCGAGAACAATCATCACCAATGCCGCTGATACAAAGCCTGAAAATCTGATTATCCATTGCATCTTACAATCTACGGTTGAAAATTAGGTTTCCGGTGAGGTCCGGCACAACTGAAAACCAAAAAAATCAAAATCAATCAATCAGTGTGGTGTTATTGAGAGAGAGAGAGAGAGAGAGAGAGAGATAGAGAGAGAGAGGTGTGGTGGGTTGGTGGAGGGTGGTGGAACATGTGGTGACGGCGGCGTTTGGTGGAGGTGGAACCATGGTGCTGATGTTTGATCCAGAGCTAATGGGTTTTGTGTGTGTGCAGATGGGAAATATCTCAAAAGGATTAGGGTTTTTGTTGTTGAAGATGACATCTGTGCTTTAGGTCAAAGGTTAACAAAAACTTTAAATAAAATAAAAAAGAAATGACAATTTTGCCCCTGAGGAAAATGACAAAATAGCAGGGGTTTTTTTAGAAATCTGACCTGATTTGATTTTTGGACCAAAATGGCAACAAAAATGAAACCACAGGGACCCAGATGTAAAAGGTTTTAAATTTGGACTAAAGTGGCAAAAGTGACCAAACCTCAGGGACCAAAATGGCAGTTTACTCTTTTATTTTTTTTACTAGCCGTTGGGGCAACGGCAACTTACCACGTCCAATAAAAAGCCCTTCCACGCCGGTCGAAATCCTCCTGCCTACTAAACAACGCCGTGTGCGGTGTGGTGTGTGCAGCGTGGAGTGGCCTGAACGTCGCAAATCCATGCCCACAACGTGCGGTTTAAGTCAATTTAAATCTGTTTACTTAGACCATCCGTAGCACTCGACGCCCAAGGGTATGGAAAAATCCGAAGTAGCAGCCAGATGGCTCCACTTTTGTAGGAAATGAGACGATTTAACATTAAAAAAACTACAATTGTTATTAGTTTGCTCTGTAAAAATAAGAGGCATCATAACACTAAACTAGTTCTATTATTATGAGTGTGTGCTTGTAAAACTCCAGTATGATTGTATAAAAAGTGTGTCAACAACAAAATTCATAGAAAAATCCATAGTATGTTAATGATTTCAACAGCTGGGTATGATAGTGAGAAAAGTGAATCAGCAGCATACATACCGTTAGGATTTTAGTAGCCGGCGCACGCGAAGCTATAGTACGTAATCGTTGTTTCTCCCTCTCGTATGACTGTGATGGGGTGGTAGGAACTAGAGGAGTCAAGCAAAATGCCAATATTTGTAAAGACAAGCAAGAGTTATAAAATGATTACAATATTGTATTTTTCTTTTGAGTTCTTCCTCTTTCTCTCCGTCTCTTTTTGTTCCCTAGTTTACTAAAAAGAAAAAAAAAAGATAAAAGGAAATTAAGGAGACAAGGATAGAACAAGAAAAACATATGCCAGCACCTACGATAAATTCTTTATTCTTTATTCGTATTCCTATATTTACATTAAAAACTACTTTTTCTCTCACATTTTTAATTAAATAATATCTTTATACATTTATCATTATTTTTTCTCTTTTCTGCACTCACAACCATTTCTAAAAATATTAAAAAATTTATAAGGTTTTCTCCCTCTAGATATTTTTTCCCATATATTTACATAAATAAAGTATATCGTACATTACGGCTTAACGTACTTCACGTACAACAACGTGCGTGATTTGTTCTATAACATACGTGATTAATGTTTTCCATATGCGTAATTATTGTGTTTCAACATGCGTGATTTTGGATTTTTGAGTTATAACGTGCGTGATTTTAAAATGAACGTGCGTAATTATCTGTCGTACGTGAAGTACGTTAAGCCGTAATGTATGTTAACCTTCCTCTTTACATATAAACAGTAACATTCTCATATATTTTCTCTCTCCTCCACTTATAAACACTCAAAAACACTAACAACCATTCCTTAAAATATAACTAAACTCACTCACAGATTTTTAAGTTCTTTATTGTGAATGGTCATTTGTGTACCCAGGGAAAGAAAGAGAAACTCTGATCTCTCTATTTAGATTAGTTAATTGAAGTATGTTTTCATTATGATAATATGCTTCTTAAAAATGCAGTAGTTTGTAAATTATTCATATAAATAACAAAGGATTAGGATCAAATACAAAGACTCCTAAAAATAAGAAGTTATACAAAGGCTCTTAAAAATAAACTCACTACAAAAAAAAAACTAAACCCCCCAACCCCCACCCACAAAAAAACCTAAACACCCACCACCATCCAAAAACCTAAAACCTAATACATTGGATTAGGGCTCGTAGATTTAACCAATTGTCTACAACGAGGTGATGATTGTGGTGGCGACATAACGGAGGAGCAAACGATTCTGGCAGCCCATCGCTAGTGGCGATGCATACATTTAATCACATTTTGGCGTGACAAATTTTGTAAAGCCATCCTAGACGGGGAACCAATGCTTAGAGGTTTAATTTTAATTATGTAGTTTTCATTTTAATTAAGTACAAATAATTATTTAAGTTTTTATTTTAATTATTTACTTTTTATCTAATAATTTAAATACATTAATGTTTAATCTCTAAATTTAGTTTTGTATTATTATATAAAAAAGTAAAAAAGTGTTCCCCTTGCGGCAAAGGCACTTGCCGCACCCCTTGCCGCTTCCACCCCGTACACCTTTATGAAAAACTGCAAAAAGTTAGCTGTCACAGCCCCCGACCCCACCCTGGGAGCGGGAGCCGTGAACCAGTCTGATGGTATCGGTGTTTATTAATTACGCAGCGAAAAATTTTTCATCAGGATCGTAGTTAGGAAATAATTTCAGAGTTTATAAAACACCTAACTTTTTAATATTAAACAAATGGGCTAAAACCCGTATTTCATTCAAATGTTTTTATGGGGATAAACCCAATTAAATAAAACATAAGTTTCTTCTTTTATTCAGGTATTTATAGCCACTTTATTTAAGCCTTTAGTGCTCCATAGCTGGCTTCTAGCAAATTACCTGAAACACGTTTTGAAAATATTTTATCAGTAATAAATACTGGCGAGTTCATTCCATTTTTATAAAAATGTATTGTTATACTTTACAGCATTAAGGGTTTTTATATTTATTTATATTTACTCAACAACTCAATCAATATTTGTCACATGGTGACAGTTCCGATGGGACGGTGGTCATATCACTCATTGGCTCACTTTCGTTCAATAGTGTAGTTTATCAAGTAATAGATATATAATATATCTAATAATTATTTAAATGTATCTGTCACTAGGCGGTTCCCATGACGGTGGTCAAATCACTGTTGATCATTATTTCAACTAGTGACTTAGGTCATAACACTGTTGATCATTCTCTCAACTAGTGCCTTTGGTCGTATCACTGTTGATCGTTCTCTCAACTAGTGACTGGGGTCATAACACTGTTGATCATTCTTTCAACTAGTGCATTTGGTTATGTCACTGTTGATCATTCTCTCAACTAGTGACTCTGGTCATATTTCTGGTCATATCACTGTTGATCATTCTCTCAACTAGTGATTCCGAACTTAGTAGTGTCCCATGACATTACTTTATCAAATATATTTTCTATGGCACCAAACCAATTAGCCCAAAAATGAAATATATCATTTTCTGTCAAATTAATAGCTATAACTTTATCAAATATAATACCTTAATTAAGTGACTATGATATTATCCTTTAATATATTAACGAGACAAGATAATAAATGATTACAATTAATGTCACATGACATTTTCTCATTCAATTTATTAATATTATTAAGATTAATTATTATTATAATCCTTACTTCATATAGGTCTTAATTCAAATATTTCTTTAACTTAATTGTAAATTCAATTCTTTTTATTGTGTTTCTTAAATGACATAGTAAACGTCCCATGTTTACTTGATTTGAAACATGAATAACTTTACTTTTTACTTTTATATTTATTTATTTATTTTATTCTCTTCGATGCATATCTGCTACTTCCAATTCAATTGTTGTGTGCATGTAGGAAACTTTCAACTTGGCCCACCAATTATCTAGTGTGTAGTGTATATGAATGTTTGCAAGAGACCAAAGCTAATTCCATCTTATTTTAATGGGGAATTGGCCTGTAATAATCCCACATAGACCTTATTGGCCATTAATAATCCCACATCAGAATATTCCCCCCCACCAGTTCCACATTTCACCTATTTTTCCTACAATGGTCCCCCGTTAAAAAACTTAACGGAGTTAAGCTTTTTTCCAAATTACAAACAAATTTTTTAGGGCTTTTGATCAGAACGATGATACGAGTCCATTGATGTAAAATTTACTTCGAAATGGTGCTCCAAGGGACTTGATTTTGGTTAATTGGAAATTTAAACACCCGAATTGAAGCGCCGTTTTCATCGTTTGGAGCACCGTTTCCAGGCAAGTTTTACATCAATGGACTCGTATCGTCGTTCTAATCAAAAGCCCTAAAAAATCTGTTCGTAATTTAGAAAAAAGCTTAACTCCGTTAAGTTTTTTTAACGGGCGACCATTGTAGGAAAAATAAGTGAAAGGTGGGACTGGTGGGGGGAATATTCTGAGGTGGGATTATTAATGGCCAATAAGGTCCAGGTGAGATTATTACAGGCAAATTTCCCTATTTTAATAATATATATTTTAGTTATAAATATATTTTCTTTAATATATATTTTAATAATGATTAATAAAGCTCTATTTTATATAGAAACCATTTAGATTTATTCCAATCATACATTAAATTGATTAATTATTTAATGTAAAAATAATATTAGTTATAGGCTATGGTCAGTGGGGCACAATTTCCCCCGTGCTTGTGGTCATACTACTATTGGCTAACTTTTTGGCCAATAGTAATGAGGGTCAAGTAATGTATAAAAACCCCACATACAGGCAACTATTGCAGAATATAAAAACTTAATCACCGTAAGTATAACTGATAAATATTTAGGATTTTTGTAAAACATTTTTAAATATAATTGTATCACAAAAAGGAGATAAAACTGTGAGAAAAGAGAATGGATTCACTTTGTAACTTTAAATATATATATATTGGCACTCGTGTTAAGTATAATAACCCTAATTCAACCTTATCCCTATGTCACGAGACAGAACCCCAACGAACTTAGTCGGGCAGAGCCTTGACATGCGTTATGGGGCTCCAGATCAATCGGAAAGGGTATCAGTGATCGGGAGTTAAAACACTTAAAACGGGGCAGGACTTTATTATTATTATAGGGTAAATAATATATATATATATATTGAGAGAGTAGCGAGAGTGAGGGATGGAAAGTTGTGTGAATTATTGAAACATATAACTTCTATTTATATCAAACTAGTGGGTTTTCCCCCGCGCTATGCGGCGGTAACTCAGTTAGTATCAGTTCGGTTAGGTTCGTTTCGATACCGGTATTTGCTATAGTAACTAAAAATGAAAATTAAAGAAATACAGTCGCGATATGCTCAAAAGGATAACGATGCATCTTTTACATCAATCAAAAAACTTAAAAACAAATACCTGTTTCTGATATTACCGATATCGGTATCGATGTTATTTGGTCAAAATCGATTAGATTCGTCACATATTGACGTGACCGTGTCGTCCCGATCAGTCAAAAACCCAATTAAACCTAGGTAGCTAGGGTAAGTCGGGTATCGAATCCACGAAGAGCATGTGGTCAGTATTGCACGACCCGTTCGATTAGTTAGACTATTTACAAATAATGTACAAGATGATTATGAAGATTGCTATTTTTATTTATTTGTTTGGTTTTTAAAATAAATCGGAGTGAACCGACAATGGGTATTATCTAAAACACTTGTGATTAACTAAAATTGCAACTAAATTACTAAATGATTAAAACAAGAAATTAGGGACAAGTTCCGCACCCGGTTCGATTACTGCAAGACCTAGGGTTCCTACATGTTTTAACTTGATTCAATTGCATATAGTGATTAACGGATTACTATCACGAAGCTTAGGTGCCAATTGCTATCGACGTCATAGACAACGGACCGTAATGCACTTCGTTACCTCGGACATGTAAATCCTAACCTATGATAAGGCATAAGTGCACATAACCATTTCGCAAAGTCAAATTTTATCATCACTCGACAATTTACGAATTCGAAACAAATGCAAGACAATTATCGAAGGTTTCAAATACTAAACAATTTGTCACAAAATCAAATCAAAATACAAATGCATAAACCCTAGAATTCTTACAATAATCTACACCGGGGTGAAACCGAAGAGGCTAGCCGTTCATCGCGTTCAAAGTCGTCAACACAAAATACTCTCCTCCCTTTCTTGGTCTGCGTGCAAAACAGCCAAGGGCTGTTACTGTCCCTCACGTAACCGTCGTCTCCTGTAACCCCCTGGGCCCATCAACATGATAAATTATTACAGCCCATTGCTTCTCAATTTAGTTTCCCTTGGGCCACATAAATTAACCGAATAAATTGCTAAACTTATTTTCCTTCTTTTCCATTTTATGACCTAGCTCTATAGGGGTGTCCTCAATGTGTAAGAACTAGAGTTTTAAAACGCCCAAGAACTAAACTTTCATGACAGAAGAAACTGGAGGCCGTCGCCGACGGCCTTTGGGGCGTCCCCGACGGCCTCTGGTTTTGCCGGTTTCGTCCGAAACTGTTTTCTTCATAACTTCTTCGTTATAACTCCGTTTTACTCACCGTTTTCGCCCACGTACTCGTAATTCAGCCCTCTATCATGCCATATTCCAATATATTCATTTTAAATCCATTAACATTCCACAAAACACATCCAATCTTCATGATTAACCCGGTTTTGTTCATTTCACATCCCCAGTTGATCTGATCCACGTCCCGGTGCTCCATTTAGCTCCCGATTAGCTCCTTAAACTCTTTTAGACCTGTAAAACACAAATCCCATTAAAAGTAGGCTATTCAAGATTAAAAGCTATGTAAAAACATCAACTTAAGCACAAACGATCACCGGTTTTCGACCACGTATCACATCCCCACACTTGTCGTTTGCTTGCCCTCAAGTAAATATGTTTTTCACTTTCACGTGGGTCGAACGAGAAACGCACTTCCCATTCTTGAGACGTAAGTTAAGGTCTAAAGTCATACTCGGTTCATAATTTTTACAATTTTCAAAATATTTAGCAATAAATGACAATTCATATAAAGATGATTATCCAAGATTAACCCGCACTTGAAATTCACAGATCATGCACATCCCTCACAATGTTCTCTCCACTCGGTTTTAGAATTGGCTAATAGTTGATGCATTAGCGCTTTTGAAATAATCACTCAAACCGATTAGAACACGTACCCGCATAGGCTTGCAACTCAATCATTCTCCACCACCGAACACGAATACTAAGCACAAGTCAAAAGGTCTTTGTAAGGGTTGTAATGGGGCTAGGCTAAGGGTAGGGATTAAGATATTTAAAGTGGCTAAGGTGATGAAAATTTGATTTTTATTACAAAACAACTATTCTAAACATAACTAACTATAAACATCAAACTACAAGGCAACAACTTTAGCCTTTTATTCAACAACTACTAACTCATATTTTTGTACTTCTTTTTTTTTTCAATGATTTTCTATTCTTTTTCGCAACATTTTCTGAATTTTTGCTTTTTTATCACAAATATAAATCACAACTATACAAACACATAATCCTATAATCGAATTTTCATCACACGGGTTTAAAAGAAAAAAAGGTTTAACGGTTGTGGGTTAAATGGGTTGTCAAACGAAAGGTTTAGGCTCAAAGTGGGCGACTAGGGGATTTATTTGGGTAAGGATAGATAAATGGTTTTAAAAGAAAAGGTTCACCTAATGCCTTAATCATTCTCGTGCTTGTATTCGGTCTATGGTCTCAAACGTATCTAAAGTCGCAAGTTCTACAATACGTGACTAATGGTCCACTCAAACAAAGAAACATAAATATGTAATTCTATGATGTAAAAGTGGCTCAAAACCTCACATATATAAAGGGTATGGTATGTGACATGCATGATGTGCTAGTTCCTTAGACGGATTATTCCCAAATAACCACCCGCTAAATACCCGTCATGCTAATTAACTTGAACTTGACCATGACAAAAGACCAAATGGGTTGTGTCATCCCTCGTTAACTTAGTTACTTGTGCTTTTTAGATCGCTTCAAACAAAGACATTTTGAAATCCCCCCCCCCCCCCCATCCCCACACTTGAGGTAAACATTGTCCTCAATGTGTAGTGTTTAAATGAACGGGTCAAAAATCGAAAACTTTTACTCCCCCATCCCCACACTTGAGGTAAACATTGTCCTCAATGTGTAAGAATTAGAGTTTTTAAAACGCACAAGGGATGTGACACGGCTAACCTCCCCAAAATTTCACCCCGGAAAATAAAATACAATTTACAATCCACTTATTTTTTAACTAAAAATCAAAAGTAAAAAGAAACGTATGCACCTGGTTTTTGAGCTCATTCCTCGTGTGCTCTTCTTCTCTTCAAGAAAGCGGTCATCCCACGAACATAATGTACCTACAAATCTTAACCCTTGTGTAGAAGCATGCTTCTTACATCCATTAAAATTTATTAGCTACCTAGTTCTACCACTTTTATGAAAATATTACCAAGTCATACGTTAATTCACTTTGATTTATGTGGAAAAATAATTTACAACAACAACAAACCTAACTCACTTTCGTAGGAATCACGGTTGCATTTAGCTTATGCAACAAGCCCTTTTAAATCACTCGATAGCTCGGGAGGACGAGTAGGTCTCGTGAGGGTTATATAGGGAACACACCCACAACGTTCAGTTAACTAAGAAAATAAAATAAAACGAAAATAATACAAACTCTACAACAATCAGACCTGATTTGTCTCTCATGGTGGTCGAAGTGCACATTTGCCTACCGAGTTTCCAACATACGCTCGGTAGTTGGCATGCCGAATCCACTCTCTTTTTATTCTATCCGGCATGCGTACTTTACAACCTTGGGGTCGCTTCTTACTGAACTGACCAATGTCTTGCAACACCACCCTTCGAATCCTTATACCCGAACCTTCATCCCCAACTTTGTTGGTTGGAGTGATGATTACGGGAGAAGGATCGATGTGAATGTGGGATTCTTTCGGATCTGATTCGTATCGCGGTGTCATGTCTTCTGCTCGGTTCAAACATTCATTTTCTTGCTCCGGAAGATCTATAACCTCTTCCACCACATCACCATCCACCATCCACCATCCACCATTGTACCATCAACCAAAACCTCCCGCTCGCGTTTAATTTGGGCTATTTCCTCGGTTAGTTGACCAACCTGAATAACCAAGGCCTTAAATGATTTATCTCTCAGCTCGTCTTTCTTTTTCATTTCTAGAATCATATCCATGATCGTATCGAGCTTAGAGTGTAATGAATCTTGAGGCTCCTCGTATGTCGGTTGAGGGGGGTCATGATAATAGTCATCATACTCCTCCTGATAACTTGAGAAATATGGCAAGTCGGGTTCATAGTTGTTGTAACCCCGCCCTTGCTCATAATTGTAACCTATCTCTGCGTAGTAGTAGTCTTGATAATTTGGGGGTGGTAGTGGTCTACTGTATGGAGAATGCGAGGATGGACCATTGAAATCTCCATAATCCGCCCTCCCATATCCGTACAATCCGCTGAGGTAATCTTCCCGATCCTTGTAGGCCTGAACTTTTTCGTAGAAAACAGAGCAATCCTCTAAATAATGCTCCCCGCTTCCGCAACACTCACACGGATCATCATCTACCCATTTCATATTGAAAGATGGTACCTGCAAAACATGTACCTGCACAAACAAGCTCGACCACCCAAAGTAAAATCACAAAAACACAATAAAGAAAAACTAAACTAAAATCAAACAAGTAATGAAATACTAAGCGCAGTAGCTCCCCGGCAACGACGCCATTTTGACGTGACCGTGTCGTCCCGATCAGTCAAAAACCCAATTAAACCTAGGTAGCTAGGGTAAGTCGGGTATCGAATCCACGAAGAGCATGTGGTCAGTATTGCACGACCTGTTCGATTAGTTAGACTATTTACAAATAATGTACAAGATGATTATGAAGATTGCTATTTTTATTTATTTGTTTGGTTTTTAAAATAAATCGGAGTGAACCGACAATGGGTATTATCTAAAACACTTGTGATTAACTAAAATTGCAACTAAATTACTAAATGATTAAAACAAGAAATTAGAGACAAGTTCCGCACCCGGTTCGATTACTGCAAGACCTAGGGTTCCTACATGTTTTAACTTGATTCAATTGCATATAGTGATTAACGGATTACTATCACGAAGCTTAGGTGCCAATTGCTATCGACGTCATAGACAACGGACCGTAATGCACTTCGTTACCTCGGACATGTAAATCCTAACCTATGATAAGGCATAAGTGCACATAACCATTTCGCAAAGTCAAATTTTATCATCACTCGACAATATACGAATTCGAAACAAATGCAAGACAATTATCGAAGGTTTCAAATACTAAACAATTTGTCACAAAATCAAATCAAAATACAAATGCATAAACCCTAGAATTCTTACAATAATCTACACCGGGGTGAAACCGAAGAGGCTAGCCGTTCATCGCGTTCAAAGTCGTCAACACAAAATACTCTCCTCCCTTTCTTGGTCTGCGTGCAAAACAGCCAAGGGCTGTTACTGTCCCTCACGTAACCGTCGTCTCCTGTAACCCCCTGGGCCCATCAACATGATAAATTATTACAGCCCATTGCTTCTCAATTTAGATTCCCTTGGGCCACATAAATTAACCGAATAAATTGCTAAACTTCTTTTCCTTCTTTTCCATTTTATGACCAGCTCTATATAATAAATAAATTTAGCACTTTATCATTTTCCATAAGTCCACATGTTTGTATTTTGTAATACCCATTTAATTCCACCTTTGATTCGTGTTTCGTGATATACCTGCAGCATGTAAAAACAATATGAAGTTAATTGTTTCTTTTAATTCCAATATGAATCACCATATCATTTAGTTTACTTAATTCACATACTCTACGTAATTACAAAAATAAATTCATTTAATAGAATTCTATATAGTGGCAAGGCAATCTTGGTCGATGATTATTAACATGTATACTTCTATATCTAATTTGATCGTTTAAGTTGTTTTATTATTAAACTTACAAAATATAAAAACTCGATCAAATTAGTATCTATTCTAATAATATCTACACATTTTTATTATAATTAAAATAAACTAGAGTACCAATCACATATCGAGATTCGTCACATTTGAATAAAAAAAAAACATAAATACTATACATCGCCGGTTCCGGTTCTATTTGGTATGATAGCGGCATGATATTCATTTCATGAAAATTTATATCACAGTGTTTAAAAAGTATAGTTACAGAGTTAGATTGAAAAAACTAAGATGAGCAAGTTATTAAATAAATAAACTAAACGATAAATAATCTTTTATTAAAAAACTAAAAAAAATATTTAAAATACTCAAAACAGTATTAATCGACAATTCAAATTAATATGTATAACTAGTAGGATTCTCCCGCGTCATGCAGCGGGAATTCGATCGGTATCGGTTCCGTGCGTTACAGTATTGGCACTCGCTATAGCAATCGAAAAAGAAAAAATATAACAAAAGTTAAAGTCGTGACATGTCCAAAAAGATTTTGAAATATGTTTTACATCGATCGAAAACAGTACTGATGTTGTTCGGTCGGAATCAGTTTAGTTCGTTACGACATTGAAACGTCACCAGTTAAAAATAATAAACGTCGTCGTTTTTGGTTCGGTTTGGTATGACAGCAACACAATATCCATTTTCAATCAAATTTGTATGGTCATTTTGAAAAAAATAAGCAAAGTCGTGGATTTAGATTTTTTTTATTGTGTTAACGTACGCAAGTTAAAACAATTTATTACGGCATCAATATGTCACCAGTTAAAACTAATAAATTACCATTCATCATCGGTTTCGGTTTGTTATTATCATTCATTATCGGTTTCGGTTCGGTTTGATACGATACGAGATACGATAGAAACACGGCATCCATTTTCGTTCCGTACGCAAGTTAAAACAATTCAATATGACATCAACATGTCACCAGTTAAAAATTAATAAGTTATCATTCATCATCGGTATCGGTTCAATTTGATACGAAAGCGGCACAATATCTATTTTCATTAAACTTTATATCGTAATACTAAAAAAAATACACACAGTTGTGAAGTTAGAATTTTTTTTTTTTTTTTTTAAAAGTTGCCCTCGAAAGTTAAAACAAATACATATAAATTAGAATCACTACTAAAACCAAATAATAAATAATCTATTATAAAAAAACTAAAACAAATACCTAAAACGTTGTTATCCTAAAAAAAATTATAATCACTATTCAAATTAAATATTAAACAATGAATAATCTTTTATTAAAAAAATCTCAATCAAATACCTA
The DNA here is from genome assembly GCA_030545235.1 of Helianthus tuberosus. Lineage (NCBI taxonomy): Eukaryota > Viridiplantae > Streptophyta > Magnoliopsida > Asterales > Asteraceae > Helianthus > Helianthus tuberosus. Next base: position 40,716,508 of record CM060365.1, on the reverse strand, counting down.
AAAAATATGTTCATGAGGAGTTTAAAATCATATGTATAATTTGTACTTGGAGGCAACGTCTCCTGTGTACACTTGGCTTGAATTCAAATGTGAAGTTACGAGACATGCACACGTACAATATGATTCATTTCAAATGTTTTAAAGTTTAATATTATTTTATTATTATATATATTATAATTAATTTAACTGCTTTACTTATTTAGCGCTAATAACTTATAAAATATAACGTTTTATAAAATAATAAATATGTCATTAGAACGAGAATATAGGTATCTACATTTTGAACCAAGTTTTATTAAAAACGGAGTAGGTTCAAATATAATGTATTTTTATAATTTAATTATTAAACGGTTCCTAGGCTCGTCTAGGTACTTCATATTTCTAACAGTCAACTTACCCGTAATCTACCTGTCTAATTATATAAGTTTTTATACACTTTTATTTTAATAGAAAGGTCACCCATATACAGACCAATTAATTAGTATAACATTCCAATCAGCTATGGGGGTGTTTGGGATTCCTTCTCAAAATGACTTATTGATTTATTTTGGGGAAAAAGGACTTTTGAAAATGTTTGGCTTAGCTTCTATGTGAGTGAAGAAGTCAATAAGTTACAAATTCTTACTTATTTTTGGACAAAAGTCCTTTTCAAAAGTCAGAAATAAGCTAAGCCAAACATGCACTAGATATAAAATAGTTTTTAAAACTATTTTGGTCGAATAATTATATTAAAAATAAAACTAGTTACTAGTGGTTAATAAATTTAAACAATCTATAATTCTTATATGATAAAAAAATGGATATGTTAGCTATGATGAGTCGACCCATCAGTCAACTCGGACTCGGTCATCTCTTTAAAAATAACAGCAAAAGAGTCAGACTATGAGTAACTACATAATGTCATCTATGAAAAAGTCAATCAACTTCTTTGCTTTCGTGGCTCATCAGTATCCACTGAATGCACAAACAGTCATCCACACCTTAAGTTATATATATATTGTTTAACAATCTCAGTCTTTATATATCATATCTTTCCTCTATTAGATATTCCTTTTCAAAATTCTTGAGCAACAAAGGTATGCATGCATGCACATGTTAACTTACAGTTACTTTTAAATATTTTGTTTATCAATATCAAGTATCAACTGATCATGTTTCATGTTACAGATGGAGATATTTGCTGTTGCAACAGCGGCAGCAAAAGTGGTACCATTAGTGATGAAAGCAAGTCAACGTGTCCAACAAAGTGCTGACCTTTCGATCCGTATGAAAGCGAACCAATTACGTTTGAATGATAAAATGAGAGCGCTGTGTGCGCAAAGGGATGACATGAGAGATAAAATGACAAATCACAAGTCAACAGATGATCAAATCATGGCTGACTGGTTCAATAGGGTGAATGCTGTTGAAATGCTTGCACAAGATATAGAAACAAGGTGCACAAAGAAACATAAAACCCCTAAATTGATTAATGTTCGTTCTAGGTCAATGTTGAACGAGGAAATGGAACGTGCCTACTTATATGTAAATGAGCTTGTGGTTGAGGGCCTTCAATTGAGGAATGGGGTAATCCTCCAGGGCGCGCTGGAACGCGCCCTAGAGGGTGCACAGAATGAAATACAACACGCTCTGGAGGGTGCACATGAGCATCTGTTGGAAGTGTTGTCATGACGAGAATCAAAGTATCATATCTTCCCAAGGGAATCAGCATTTGTTTCATCACTTGTTTCAAGCAGAAACCGCTCTATGGTTTGCAGAACTAGTTGTCAATACAAGTGTCTTCCCATAGGTGCCTAGCTACATGTTTAAAAGAGTTTAGAATCTTGAGTTGTCGGGGTAATAGTTAATAGTTTCTACTAGTATAACATGTTCATTTTTCCATACAAATTGTAACTTACAAACAGATTCCCAGAGCTTTTTATTTTTAAAATATTAGAGTTCTTAGATTTTAGATTTGATTAGGTTATACACAAGTTAACACTGTATTATAAACCGATTGCTAATATGTGGATATATGTCTCCGCACAGGGGCAAACCGAGAGTGGTGGAAGGGGTATAAACTGACATCGTGATTTTATACAACATATACGACATTCAGTGTTGGTTTACACTGACGGGGTTGGTTCCGGTACAAACCATATTTATCCTACAAACCGTAAGAACAGATCCAAGCACTTAAAAAAAGTTAAATTAGCACATACCAAAACAATACATACATAAAAGTAGCACTTTTGAATTATATTAGCACATGAAAATTAATCAAGATAATTGATTTTAGCACATATTTGAATGATATCAGCATTTTTCTTAATTAGCGCATTGAAAATAAAAGAAAGATCCAAATAAAGAATTAATTGATTGTTAGCATATTTATAGGGAATTCAATATAATTGATATTATTTAGGATATTATTTTATCATTTCTCTATAATTGGTTGGATGACACGTGACATTTTTTAAATGGTTCTTACAATTTGTATGCAAAATGTGGTTTGTATTTGATCCTACTTCTTACACTGACACCTATAAAGTTGTTTTGTGACCAATGACACAAGAATAAAAGTTCATATTTTTAGTTTACAAACTTTGGCTTATTAAAAAAATTAACTAACTATAGGACCCATTTACATTAACAAATAAAATCTATTAAGTAAACTCTTAACCCCACTAGACCCTTACCCATTAAAAAATTTAACCCATATTGGTAATGATTAGTGGCGAAGTTTGAGATTTCCGACCGGGGGCGGAAGTCACCGGACCTAAAAATTTCTATAAAACCGGGGGTCGAAAATGTATATACCCACAAATTTCTATAGGAAAACTACATACTCTCCACTACTGAGCGGTTGAGATTTCAGATCGGGGGTGGAAGTCACCGGACCTAAAAATTTCTATAAAACCGGGGGGGGGGGGGGGGGGGTCAAAAATGTATATACCCACAAATTTCTATAGGAAAACTGCATACTCTCCACTACTGAGCGAGAGGGTCGGCCGCCCCCTAAAAGCTTCGCCCGTGGTAATGATGTGTTTTCCTTACTAGTTAATGATACAAGTGATATATGTAAACAAAATAGAACAAGTGATTGTGGTTATTTGGTATGTTTATAAATGTTTTTTGAACGGTGACTTTCTTTTTTAGTGACCCAATGTCACACCGCCTAATCGGCGGTCCTAGCCAAGTTTGCCCAGACCTACGTTGTCTTAACCGGGCCCGCGCTTGGTTGGCCAGACTTGGTTACGGCGTTCCCCCGGAAACCGTACTGCCTCCACACGAGAAGCCTCGCTGAAGTAACAGCCGGATAAAAACCGGGGTGCGGCTCAGGATCGAACCCCCCTCGGTGGGTTTGTCACCATCATTGCCCAATATCTACCCCAATATGACACAAGTGGGAATTGAACTTGAGTCTCCATTGGAAAACCCAACTCTCCTACCACTAGGCCACAAGTGGTGTTTGTAAAAGGGCGGTTGATTAAAAACAATACAAGTACATACATCTTGTTCACCATCACTTCCCGTGAATATGTTGGCTAAGCGTGTAGAGAAAGCAACATATAGCGCGAAAGAGTCCAAATACAAGAAAGGCAGAGCGCGAAGCTTGTGGTCCATTCCTTTCCCAACTATAGCCCGAAGGAAATCTTTTATTTTCTTACCGGGAAAAAGGCAGTTGAGCCCTCAAATCACCAGATTCCATGGCGGGATCACCAACACCGCCACTCGAAACTAGAGTATCCACCTTCAATTTTCAATTTTCAAGTTGATATATGTATTACGTGTGATCGGGTGCTATGATAGGAACTTTGAGTTTTGAACTTGTCATATTATTATCCGGCCAGAATTGATAAGAATTCAGTAAATGCATAAAATATAAAATAATTACTTAGACGCTGTTTGACAACTTTTGAATAAAGTGTTGAACCAATAAGAGGTCTGAACCATTAAGTGCTGAACCAGTAAGAGGTCTGAACCATTAAGAGCCAGTATAATGCTTAACCGTTAAGTGGCAAATGTCTGACCAATTCAGATTAGAGGTCTTAACCATTCAGACTCTGTATAATGCTTAACCATTCAGAGGCAAATGTCTGAACCATTCAGACATCTGCTTGCGAAACAAACAGTCTGAATCATTAAGTGTTGAACCAGTAAGAGGTCTGAACCTTTAAGAGCTAAACAAACAGCTCCTTATATTGGTAATATCAGACCTAATTATATAAAAAAGTCAATGTACATGATAAATAAAAAAAACAAATCTTATGAAAATACCAATGTTGTTCGGTTGGCATCAGTCCGATTTTGAATAAACGTGTGTGTTACACCAAAATGACTATCATCTAATTCGTATGTTTGTCTTTATATGATGGTGTGTTTCTTGTTATATTTGCATATATATTTGATGAATATCCTTTTTTACACATATGTAAAATACAGTTTACACGTATTAGCATGTTGGTAATTTTAGCGTTGTCTGCGATTTTGGTGGTACTAGATTAACTTGTCGAATACGTTGATTGTATTAAATATAAATAATAAACGAGTTAGGAGATGCGAGAGTGCATGCTCGTTTTAATCTAACACGATCTGATATATCGATCGGTTTTGTATTTAGTTGGGCTTTAAGGATTAATTAATTGATTTATTTAATTTGGGCCTGTTTTGTTCATTTATTTTGGGCCTCATAATCAAATGTTCTTAATTAAATGGAGAGTAAATGGGCCCATGGATCATAATCATCAGACTGGCTTATGGATTTATTAAATACAATGATTATACATTTGGGCCAACTTTCGATGGATATATTATACACTAATGCGGCTAAAACACTAGTCGAACAAAAAGGAACAGGGTGATACGGTTACAACTTATATCTATTTCTATTCTCAACAAAACAAATTCGTTCTTGAAGATCTTCATATCTAGTCCAATTAATCATTTGTTAGTACCACTAAAATCTAAATAGGTTAATATGATAGTGCCAGGGCCGGCCCAAGGGCCATTTAAGTGAATCAAGGGCTTTGGGCCTCCATTTAAAAAAAGTTATAATATAAATTTAATATGGATATTAATATTTAATTTGATGAGATATACGTAGTGCTGTGTTGTTGTGGTGAGGAATCTCAATAGTCTATGTTAATACACTGGTTCAATTCCATGGAGCTTAGTGTTTTAGTTGATGTTTTTTTAAGTGGACATGGCTCTCTAGGCCCACAAAAGTTTCTATGTTTACTACTGTTTGGTAAGTTGAAGATGAAATAGTTTTAAAGTCTGTTGGGGTAGTGTAGGAGGGTTATGTTTGAAACCTTTTTTTAAGTTTGGAGTTCATCTTTAGTATGTTTTGTTAATGTTAATGTTAATGTTAATGTTAATGTCTTTCTATATTTCTATGTCAAATCAGAACCAAAAGTATGAATTTAGTCGTTTAAAAATGTTAATTTTTTTGAAAAGGGCCCAAATTTTTATTTCGTTTTGAGCCTCCAAAAAGGTTGAGCCGGCCCTGGATAGTGCTACATGTTTTGTGAAGAAATCCAAGTTAAGTTTTCGTATTGGATTTCTGCAATTTATCATAAAATTTGGTCGACTTAATCATGGTTACAACATAAGTTAATTTTCATATATGTAAATAGGGAATATACACATGTGCAACAATTAAAAAAGAGTAAACTGCCATTTTGGTATCTGAGGTTTGGTTATTTTTCCCACTTTAGTCCAAAACTTAAACCTTTTGCATCTGGGCCCCTGTGGTTTCAATTTTATTGCCATTTTGGTCCAAAAGTGAAATCAGTTCATATTTGTCTTATAAAATCCTGCTATTATATCCTTTTTCTAGGGGCAAAATGGTCATTTTAAGCATTAATATATATAAATAAAATAAAAAAAACCTCAAAACTCTGCACTCTCTCTCTCTCTAAACACTCCTATGTCTCTCTCTCCTCTCTCTCTCTCTCTCTCTCTCTCTCTCTCTATCTCTAACACCACCGCCACCATGAACACCACCACCACTGTCGCAACCCCCGACCCCTAATCACCTGGGAACGGGCGGCCGCGAACCAGTATCAGTGGTATCGGTGTTTATCAATTTGGCAGCGGAATTTACATCAGGACCGTAGTTAGAAAATACTTTATCAGAGTAAAATACCACATTTTTATAATATTAAATACATGAGAAATTCCCATGTTTCTATTACAAAATTTTTATAGGGATAAACCCTAATTTATTGAAATAAAACATCTTCTTTATTTAGGTAACTTTTATAGCCACTTTTCCAAGCCTTCAGTGCTGTCCAGCTGGCTTCTTATTGGCTTTCATATTTTGTTACCTGAAACGCGTTTAAAAACATTTTATCAGCAAGAAATACTGGCGAGTGAATCCCAATTTAAACAAGAAGAGTTTTATCATTTTACAGCATTGAGGGCAAACCAATAATTACATTTGTTTACATCTACTTTAATTACCACCCACAGTACTGTCAATCCATGACTGGCGGTAATGTTACTACTCACAGTGTAGTAACAAATTTTGTATACAAAACCCCAACATACCGACGATAATTGTAGAATTACAAATACTCAATCACTGTATAATTAAACATTGAGGTTTTGTAAAAACAGTTTGCAAAAAAGAAGGATTACTCACATTGCTACTTTAGGTATTTTCTTTGGGATTTCCTTGTTATAATCTATTAATTAAACAATGCACACGCGTCAGTATAATAGCCCAATTTACATTAGTTATACCCTCCCCGAGACAGAACTTCGACGACTGAGTCAGGCAGAGCCTCGACATGCGTTATGGAACACTAGATCAATCGGACAGCGTATCTAATACGTAACTGGGGGTTATGATACTTACATCGAGGCAGAGCTTCGCTATTTTAGTGGGCATAATACCCGATACTACTTCAAATATTCAGAAATTTAGAGAGAATTCGAAGTTTTGAGCGAGTTGGGACTGAAGGCCGATCTCCCCTATATGTAGGGTTGTCCTGGGAGTCCCTAGCGCCCTGCGAAAGAGACCACAAGGGTTGTCGCGGCCCGCGAGCTAGGGGTGTAGGCCCTAGGGTTGAGTAGTCACCGGTATAGCTTCGACGGATGGCAGGACACATGGCAGCTCAGGGCTCCGCCACTTGACCCTTCGCTCGTGCCCCGCGACAGATCCTAAGGGGTCTGTCGCGCCCCGCCAGAGACCATTTAATTTTGTTTTTATTTAATTTTTATAAAATTAAAGTATTTAGGGCCTATTTCTCGTATACGGGGTGTAATTTAGGGCGTATAGGGATGTTATAAATATTTTAAGAAGGGTTGTTATATCATTCCCACCTTGTTTTAGAACTCGTCCTCGAGGTCTACTGGAACAGGTATGGGTATTTCCTTTGCATCTCTGACTCGAGCTCCCATGTGTATTCTGGTCTTCTTTTAGAATCCCATTTTACTTTAACTAGAACTAATCTCTTGTGTTTGAGATTCTTGACTTTCCTGTCTTCAATCTGCAGAGGCTTCTCTACAAACTTAAGTTTCTCATTTACCTCTATGTCTTTAAGAGGTACTACTAATGATTCATCGGCTAAGCACTTTTTGAGGTTACATACATGGAATACATCATGTATTCCTGCCATTTCCTCTGGCAGTTGTACCTGATACGCTACAAGTCCTATTCTTCTAATAATCTCAAAGGGTCCAATGTACCTAGGGCTTAGCTTTCCTCTCTTGATGAATCTTACCACTCCTTTCCATGGAGAAACTTTTAATAATATCTTATCTCCTACCTGGAATTCCAACGGTTTTCGCCTGTTATCAGCGTAGCTCTTTTGGCGATCGCGTGCTGCTTTTAGTCTATCCTTGACTTGAATAATCTTGTCCGTTGTTTCTTGTACTATTTCTGGTCCAGACAATTGCTTTTCTCCAATTTCTGCCCAACAGAATGGAGTTCGACACTTTCGTCCATAAAGTGCTTGAATGGTGCAGCATTGATACTGGTATGATAGCTGTTATTGTAGGAAAATTATATTAATGGTAAATGATCGTCCCAATTTCCTCCGAAATCAATTACACAAGCTCTAAGCATGTCTTCCATTGTCTGAATTGTCCTTTCGCTTTGTCCATCCGTTTGAGGATGATAGGCGGTGCTTAGATTCAGCTTGGTTCCCATTGCTTTTTGAAAACTTGTCCGAAAATGAGAAGTAAAACGGCTATCTCTATCAGAAACAATAGATAAAGGAATTCCATGTAATGAAACTATTTCATTTACATACAACTTGGCTAATTGTTCCATACTGAAAGTTTCTTTCATTGGTAAGAAATGAGCAGACTTGGTTAATCTATCTACAATCACCCAGATTGTATCATTACCTTTCCGTGTCTTGGGTTATTTGGTAACAAAGTCCATTGTTATCAATTCCCATTTCCATATTGGCATTTCTAATTGCTGTAACAAACCTTAGGGTTTCTGATGTTCAGCTTTGACCTGTGAACAGGTTAGACACTTGGCAACATAAGCTGCTATATCCTTTTTCATTCCTATCCACCAGAAATTCTTTCTTAAGTCTTGATACATTTTATCACTTCCAGGATGTATCGTATACTTAGACTTATGCGCTTCTTCTAATATTCGGTGGCGTAGGTTTCCTTATTTGGGTATCCAAATCCTTTTCTTATGGAATCTCCATATTCCATCTGTTCCTTGTTCTAATTCCTTAATCATTCCTTTCAATTTTTCAGTATCGTCCTTGATTATTGATTCATGTACTTCTCTAATCTGTTCATTTAAATCTATCTGCAGATTTAATTTAATAGAACGTACTCTTTTTGGCTTTTCGTGATACTTTCGACTTAAAGCGTCGGCTACTACATTAGCCTTTCCTGCATGGTACTGGATATTACAATCATAATCACTAAGAATTTCCATCCAGCGTCTCTGTCTCATATTTAGCTCTTTTTTCCCAAAAACATATCTTAAACTCTTATGATCGGTGAAAATGGTAAACTTACTACCGTAAAGATAGTGTCTCCAAATTGTAAGGGCAAAAATTATGGCTCCTAATTCTAAATCATGAGTTGAATAGTTCTCTTCATGATTCTTAAGTTGTCTAGAGGCATAGGCTATAACCTTTTGACGTTGCATCAACACACATCCATAACCTAACTTAGAAGCGTCACAATAGACTACAAAGTCTTCAGTTCCTTCTGGTAACGCTAGTATGGGTGCGTTGGTTAATCTTTGCTTAAGAATTCTAAAGGCTTCTTCCTGTTTTGGTCCCCATTCAAACTTAACAGATTTACAGGTCAGTTTTGTTAAGGGAATGGCTATTCTAGAAGAATCTCGGATAAACCTTCTATAATATCCGGCCAGTCCTAGAAAACTTCTAACCTCTGCTGGTGATTCAGGGACTTTCCATTTAGTAATCGCCTCGATCTTTGTGGGATCCACATGAATTCCTTCATGATTAACTAGATGCCCAAGGAATTGTACTTCTTCTAACCAAAATTCGCATTTTGAAAATTTAGCATAAAGCTTTTCTTTTCTCAGCAAATTTATGAGTGCATGCAGATGCGTTGCATGTTCCTCTTTACTCTTAGAGTAAATGAGAATATCATCTATAAAGACAATTATGAAATTATCCAAATATGGCTTACATATTTGGTTCATCATGTCCATAAATGCGATTGGGGCATTGGTTAGACCAAATGACATCACAGTAAATTCATAATGGTCGTACCTTGTCCTAAAAGCGGTCTTAGGAATGTCCTCTTCCTGTACCTTTAATTGATGATATCCTGAGGGTAGATCAATCTTAGAAAAGAATCGAGCTCCTTGCAATTGATCAAACAGATCATCGATTCTCGGTAATGGGTACCAATTTTTAATCGTGAGCTTGTTCAATTCTCGGTAATCAATGCACATACGCATTGACCCGTCTTTCTTCTTGACAAACAAGATCGGTGCTCCCCATGGCGATGAACTGGGCTGTATGAATCCTTTTTCCAGAAGTTCATCCAATTGTTTCTTTAACTCTGGGCATTTCTGCTGGTGCCAACCGGTAGGGTGCCTTGGCAATTGGTGTTGTCCCTGGTAATAGGTGAATTCTGAATTCGACTTCCCTGTCTGGAGGTAGTCCTGGAAGTTCTTCTAGAAATTGATGTGTGTAAAATGCAACATATAAATTACATCAAATGAGGCATAAAACTAACCCTTTTTAGTACTAATGTTGGAAAAAGTGTGCTTTTGTCTTCCTTTTGTATTTTCAGGACCAAATGAGCTTAATTGAACAAAAGGAACAAATATGCAGCCAAATCTAACATAAATACAAAGAAAAGGAATAAACGTGGCATGCCCGACCCCTCGACAACATCTTCCCAAGCAAAAACAAGAGAACAGAAGGTTGACCATGGCCCCGTGCCCAACGGACACGGGGGCGTGGCTAGTTGTCTGCGGAAAAGACAAAGCTATAGAAGCTTCTATTCCCAACACGGGGGCGTGCCCAGCTCAACACGGGCCGTGGTCAACGCTAAGATTCATAGAATCCAAGCAAATCTTGATAGTACAGATACGCTTCTGCACACGGGGCCGTGCCCAGCGAACACGGGGGGGGGGGGGGGTGTGGAGCTAATGCAGACAATTGCAATTAATGAAGAAAGAGAAAAGGGATGGACATGGGGCCGTGCCCAATGGACACGGGGCCGTGTCTAGGCGTCTGTGCATGCTATAAATAGAGGTGCTTGGTTCACTTCAAAGGCATCCCTTGGCAAACCACCTTTCTCCCACTTCACCCACACTCCACCACACTACAACCCACATCCACCACCATCACCCATCATCCATCATAGAGTGTGTGTAGTAGTCTCGGGATCCAAGATTGATAGTAAGAGTTCTTGACAATCAAAGGCCATGTTTGCCTAAGTCTCTTACATCACTTGGTGAAGACAAGCATTTAGTGTAATACTTTTGATTTTTAATCTTTTCGCACTTTTTATTTGGTTTTGTATTAATGACTTTAATAACTAGTTTCTTATGTTGAAGGTGAAACTTCCTTATCATTTGTCCGTGGTGTCTTGGCATTATTTTACTGTCTATATAAAATAAAAGATTTACACCATTCATATCTCTACGGTCTATATAGAGATATGTTGGTTACCTGGTCGGGGGTTAAGGGAATGGTTTGGTAAGGTTCTTGCCTTGTTCAGTGTATAGATCCTGCAAGGACCTGGGTCAAGCTTACTAGGACCTCCTTCAATACCAATTGGTATTGGATGGCGGGGGTGCGAATGGCTTGATCCCCTCATATGTAAACTACTATTAATACATTAACCCGGCTACTTGGGATTGTATCCCTGCTGACTCAAACCACTTAGCCGAGGGTAACGTCACCTTCAAAAGAGGCCTACCACATTACGCATTAATAACTTAATTAATTATCTTTCAATATTCCGACCCTTTAGGATTGTATCCTTGCTGACTCAAACTACTGGGTTGAGGGTAACGTCACCTTCAAAAGAGGGGCCTACTACTATAACTAAGATAATCTCTTAAAAAGTGCAAAAGTGCGGAAATCATCAAAGGTTACACTAAAGGCGAGTCGGATCCAAGTGATTCATCTTGTCTATCTGTTTTATTTTTCAGCATTTTTAGTTTTTATTTTCATGTTTAAAACCTTTTCTAAAAATTTTGATTTGATTAGACGTTGAGGATAAACCGGTATTAAAAGCTCTTGTGTCCTTGGACGACCTCGGTATCTTACCGACGCTATACTACGCTCACGATGGGTGCACTTGCCCATATGTGTGTTCAGTGTTAGTAGAATATCGTGTTCTATAAATTTAAAACTTGACTAAAGTGTTAAAAAGGGCTTAAAATATAACTAAAAATATATCACACCTAACGCACATCAAGTTTTTGGCGCCGTTGCCGAGGACACAAGGATTTTAAGAAAGCTTAAAATCGACGGCCTAATCAGTTTTTCAAAACCTTTTTAAAACGCGCGCACATTTTTCTGCATTTTAGTTAATTTTTGCATTAAAGTAGACTGAACACGGGGTTGTGCTCGCTGAACACGCCCCCGTGCTGCATAATTTTTAACAAACTCCCAGATACAGAGTCTGAACACGGGGTCGTGCTCGCTGAACACGCCCCCGTGCTGCATAGTTTTTAACAAACTCCCATATACAAAGTCTGAACACGGGGTCGTGCTCGCTGAACACGCCCCCGTGCTGCATAAAAACCAGTTACTTTTATTAAAACACCCAGATACAGAACCTGAACACGGGGCCATGCTCACTGAACACGGGGCCGTGTCCAGCCTCTGTTTCCGTTTTTATTTTTGTTTTCTGGTCCCGAGAATCTGTTGTGGTCTGCTGAGTGATTCTTATGGATCAATACTTAGGAGATGACAACTACCACTATGAGGAGGATGATTATAGGGAAGACTATTGCACCATTTGTGGTAATCCTCATTCGGTGCAATATTGTGACCTCTTTGAGCCATCCCCTTCGTACAACTACTATAAGGAGCCCAGGTACGAGCCGTCCACTTCATACACAACCTATGAAGATCCAAGGTATGAACCTTCTCCCTCATACTCATATTTTGATGAACCAAGGTATGAGCCTTCATACTCATACTTTGAGGAACCAAGATATGAGACTCCACCTTCATATGCTTACTATGAGGAGCCATGGCGTGAAAAACCCACCTCATATGAGTATTATGAAGAACCAAGTTACGACCCTTATCCATCATACACTTACAATGAGGAACAATGGTGTGAACCATCTACCTCATATGAGTACTATGAGGAACCAAGGATCGAACTTCCGAATTCAAGCTTTGAAGATCCTTATTCCATCACACCCATAGCCGATAAGATAATAGAACACCTTAAAACTATCGAGCGCTATATAAAAGAAGCCCACGCAAAGGAAGAGGAATCCCGTGCATGGGAAGAATTAATTTGTAATAAAGAAGAGATAGTTGAAGAAGTAAAAATGGAAGAACAAGTAAGCGAAAAGCCGACACATGAGTTAAACAACGAAAAAGGTGAGTCTGTTAACGTTAAAATTCAAGAAGAGTCTAATTTTAAAGAAATTAATCTCTTGTCACCTTCTTTCGAAAATCATTGTTTAGTGCCCACTCATGCTAAGTTTTTAAAAGAGTTAAACACTAACACTAAAATTGACGAAACAGTAAGCATTAAGTAAACAAATGATCAAACTACGCTAATAAAAGATGATCCATTTGAAATTAACATTACACCGGTTCCACGTTTCTTTCAAAATTCCTTTATTAGTAATATTACAATTGATAAAGATCTTTGTGTTAATATAATGCCAAACTACATTTTCGAAAAATTAAGTATTGGTGATTTTTCTACACTTCAAATACTCATTTTTCTATCTAATCGGAAAACAATAAAATCAATAGGGACAGTTGAAGATGTGTTGGCCCAAAATGTAACGCTCCGCGTTTTCATAACTTTCCTAACTTAGAAATAGAGCCTAGAAAATCTATTTTTAGAAGCCTGTCCCTTTCAAAAATTACAATTCGTTGTATCATCGAAACATCTTTATCCTTAATTTAATTCGTTATAATTAGGGTTATTTATTCATTGTTTAACTAATTAAATTAATTAAATTTACAATTTAAAAGTTTAATTTTTATAATAAACTAGTTAGTCTCGTTAACTTTTAAAGCTAGTAAATGCAAACTAACTTAGTTAGTTAATTGTAAAGTTAGTGTTCTTTAAAAAAAAACAACATAAGTTAACCTAACTAAATTAAAAACACCAGGGACTAAAGTTGTCATTGGCTTAAACCTAAATCCTCTTCTCTTTCATTACAAAAAAGAACCCTACCCACACTTTATGCCAGCCGACACCAACACTCTGCCCCCCAATTCGTTTCTTCTCCAGTGAGACCACCGGCGGAACCAGCGCCGGTATACCGACCAGCCGCACCCCCCCTTTTCATCTGTTTTTCGATCTCGTGCCCAGCGAAGCTTTCCGGTGAGACACCCACACCCTCGATTCTCCCTACCCCTTCGCTTTGATGACCTGTTACTGACGGAGGCGTCGTAACCCTGCCGACAACGGCGATGGTGGTGGTGGATGGGTTCAACCAAGAAATGGAGAGGGGGAACGATCAGAGGAGGGTTTTGGTCGACGACCGGAGTTAACAGCAGCCATTGCGGCGGCGGTGGTACCTTATTTCATCTCCGACAAGTTTTCTGCCGCACCGGCGACACGGAGTTGATCCGACGAGGTTCACGGTAACCCCCTGTTATTTCTCATTCTATTCTTTCTTTTACTAAATGTCTGATAATGTTCTGTTGGTAGTTCAGTCTCGGGCCAGGTTCCATCGCGTTTCAGGATCGAGTCAGGTCCAAACCGCAAGTTCAGGTTTCCGTTCACTCGAGCCTCGGGTCAGCGACTTCGGTTCAGTTCAGGTTAGAAGCTGATGTGGGTTATGTTTATTTAAGTTACAAATTCAAGTATCAGTCTAATCAAGTTCACGTTACGGTTCAGTTTCATTTCGGTCGACTAGGGTCAACTCAGCTTTGGTTCCGTTCGACAAGTCAACATCGGTCAGCATTGATTCGGGTAAGCTTAAGTCTCGGCTCAAGCGCGGGTCTCGGTGCTGCCCGGTTCAACCCAGTTCGACTCGGTATGACGCGTATATTATTTTCACTATTTGTATTGTGTCGTTTTAAATCGCGGAACCAACTCAAGTGAGTTGTGAACATAACTAAAGTGTAAATGTATAACTATTTATATTGTTTGGTCATTGTTTATTGAATTTTGGAAGTTTAAACGACACTTTGGTTGTCGGGATCGTCCAAAAACAGAGGAAACTCTGTCCGTTTTTCGTAAAATCCCGTAAAACAAAACGCGTTTATTTTATTAGACATAAACTATGTATACTCTATGTGAATATATATATATATATATATATATATATATCAATAAGTTATACTTTAAAATTCCACTTCAAATCCTCCGTCATAATTCTGTGTACTCATGCACCATCGTTACCCATATAGGGCGACTTCGGTGTTCCATCCTACTAATCTCTTACACCCGTCAACAATTGGATAATCGGAAGACTTAGCAATTATGTGAGTATACTTGACCCATTTTACCGTTTTCACACTTTTGGGTGTAACATGTTTTTATATACAAACGCACTTACTATACATATTCTTATGCAAATGTATAAACAAACAATCCAATACATGCTTACTAATTGTTATGCTTGATTCGTGTTTTCTGGACCATACTTATGTGATGAACTTGTCATTAGCTTCGTACGAGCCTCCATTTAACATGTATAGCGCTATAGGAGTAACGCACCGCCCGTAAACTAGTGGTCATGTTGAATTATATCATTTTGCGTAAACAGAGGGTTGACTTGAAGTATTGCATGCCATGTTAGGTTGATCTTGTATAAACTAAGTTTCCATGTGGATTCGTTTTTAAACTTTTATACTTATACTTATTCTTAAACTTGTATACTCGCCTTTGCTTTTGCATTGAATTGTATTTTAAACATGTTACAGGTTGATGATTGATGATGCTAAGAAATGGATTAGCAAAGATGCCTAAATACTCACTTAGACGCTTAGGTTTAAAGTGTTGTATCAATTTTGGTTATGTTATGTTGAACAATGTTGTTATTTGAATTTCTTGTAATGTTTTGACAATTTATTTATGAAATGAAAATCGGTTGAATTAAATATTGTCACAAATAGCGTTATGAAGTCTCTTACAATCTCGAACTAGTCCCACTCCGATGATTCCGCCATTGGTTGGGGTGTGACAGATTGGTATCAGAGCCATAACTATAGGGAATTAGGAAAATTGCCATGCTTTTGAGCTAGTCTATAGTTAAGCACCAAATTCGACCATACTTGCTTCACATGCTACTTTTATGAAAATCTTATGTGCTATTCTTGAAATGTCTCCTACGTGTTGTTTTCTTGAAATGAAATGCTTTATGTGCTCGTACTTGTTATTATTATTTCGAACATACGTCTTTTACTCGTTTATACTAAACTCGAAATCACTCGTGTTGTACAAACGAGACTACTTCACCAAAATAGGCGTGAAACCCACAATTTGGTGAACGACTCTCAATCCATCTATACTTTTTACATGAAATTCGCCACCAAGTTAGTAGTGAAATCCTCACCTTGATGAACAATTTCCATTTCAAATTCTAGTGGACCCTCGTTAAAGTGTTGAAAATTAAATTTTGACCCGACGAGTACCAACCACACTTAGGGTACGAAATCGTCAAGTTAGGGGTGAAACCCGCACCTTGTCAACTAGTTCCGCTCCTTGATTTTTAAAAAAATCCCGCCAAGTCTCGAATTTTCGATTGATTTGAAACATGTAGTAACTGGAAGGGTGAATACCGTTAACCGAGATATCGGCGAGAGTATTCCACCTATTAGGCCAAAGCATGTTTCTCAAATTTAAAAGAATTTTCGACCACTTTGGTTTAGTCAAAGTTCCGTCTTGGAACAATCCAAGTTTTAATCAAACCTATGCTTTACTATAATCGCTTTTATATGATACAATTCTCTCGTTTCAAATTCAAAATTTTTTTCGAGATCACTTTTCTCACACACACATCATACTAAATCTTTTCATACATTATACATATTCATGATTTCAAAACGTCACTCAATTTTGTTTACATTCTTTGTAGCACCAAAATGGAGACATGTCATCGAGATAGGAGTGATTTCCTTACCTTGACGTGTCACACCCCGATATTTCCACGTATTACCGGTGGGCCCGGTGGGGAGTATCGTGACGTAGTTGATATCGTCATAGTCAAACAACATAATTTAATGCACAGCGGAAGCAAAAGATAAATACATTACAAACCGATGAAGAGTAATATCAAGTATTACAAAGACGGTTGTAAAAGATCCACAGGCGGATCAAAGATAAAAAGAACATTGTTCAACAGATTCTTAACATCTAAGCTTGCAAGACTCTTTATTGATGCTAGGAGAAGCCAGCCTATTTCGATTAGTACCTGCACTTAACCTTTTTGGGAAAATACGTCAGTTTTCACTGGTAAATACAATTAACTGACTCATTTTGAAAAGTGTTTATGAAAATTGATTTGGATGCACAAAGCACAAAATATCTTTTATAACTTGGGATAATTATTTATATATAAACTTGTAAAAGATTTACATGTTTGTTATACGTTCAGTAGCCCAGGCTGAATACCGGGTTAAAGATTAATAGAGACACCATATGATATAATCCCGCGGCGAGTTATTCTCGAACCGATGGTTATACCTTTTTATATATATATGCACTGGCAGGTGTATGCCTACACCCCGTGCTTAGGTCGTGGCCATTTCAATGAATGATGCCAAGGATATCCGGGACATGGTTATTAACCCCCCAAAGGCTTTAAGCAAACAAAACAGTTTAAACGGGTCATCTCAATAAATTAACCTTCATATGATTAAAAATTCAATGCGCGACCAAGCGGTATTCTATATACCGTACCCCAAGCCCGTATAAGGGAAAATAAGTTAAAAAGTATTTACCTGAGCAAATTTATACAATTTATCCCAGCTGTATACAATCAAGGAAGTACATGTAGCTTTTACTGGGCTCCTAAATCTTGAACGAAGGTTTTAATAACCTATTAGATTCCTAACGGGTCTTAACTAAGCCTAAACTTAGACCGGTTAGTTTTAAAGGAAGATATACGGTTCAAAACGCAAGATTAAGCGAAGACCGGAATAGAATGTGATTTAGACCCGACAAGTTTGAAGACTTGTATAATATGGGTAAACTAAACACATTATGGATTTTGAGATAAAAATGATAAGGTTTGACCCGTTTCGGTCAATTTATGCAAACTAGTTACATAAACCGAACCGAACGCGAAAAATGCATAACGGGTAACCAAATGAGTCATGTACAGGTTTCCTAAGTTAATATGCCTTAAAGATGTTGTGATATCAGTAAGATACCTTCTATTATGCCCAAAACGAATTTAAACTCAAACTAAGCCCCGAAGGGGTATTTTGGTCATTTTAAAGGCTATAAAAGAGATTAAATATTATTCTGAGGTTCAGGTCTGATATAATCAGTAAAAATACTTAATTTAATAAGTTATATCAGTAGGGAAGTGCATATATGTGAAATTTATCATTTATAACCAAACTATGCACCGAAGGGGCATTTTGGTAATTTCACATAAGCTTTAAAGGTCAAATCTGGAAATCCGAGTTTAAAACTTTTGCTTACTGTTAAAGTATAAAAATTTACTAAAAACATCAGTAGGTATTAAGTCTTATATGTTTAAAATAGTTTTAACTCATACTATGTGTTTAAAACGCGTAAAAAGGCGGTTTTAAGCGATTTCCGGGTTTTATAAGAAAAACAGATATTTTTATCATTCTAGAAGGCTTAAAATATTATATTTATCATATAAAATTAGTAGCAAAGAGTTTGGTATCAAAATGTTATGTAAAACTCATTTTATTCAAGAAAAAGGTCTAACCGACAATTACCGAATCAAAGCTAGAACCCTATGTTATGCTCAGCTTAAAAATAATTAAAAATCTTCAAAAATCCCAAAATATTATTTTAGATCAGTGGGTAGAAAGTTTGGTATCAAAATTTGAGTTTAAATAGGCTATATGCTAATTATGCCGTTTAATTAATAAAAAGCTTCTTAATTACGATATTGAGCATAACTCCTAATCTAGACCTCAAACTGATGTCAAATTTTTAGGACAAGTTTATAAATCAGTAACAAAGGTTTTTGTCTTTTCATATTTTCAGAAATCTCGTTTTAAGGTCAAAAGGGCATAATGGTCAACATTTAGGCATATAACGGAAACATGCAAATGAATCGGATAACTAAGGAACCAAGTTGTATAACCTCAGAGGGTTATACTAACCTATAACCTGGTCCTAATAGAGCTCTAAGGCATTTCTAAAATAGTCTAAATCGGGTCAGAACTGAAAGTCAAGGCAAAAGTCAACTTTTGCGACTTTCGGTTTCGAACCGAGCCTAAACTGGAAATTGTCGGGTTGAACATGCTTAGAGATGTTCTTATATTAATTACCAAGTTATATAAGTGATAAAACAGGTTTCATGGATTCTACATTGTTAATTATGTGTTTATTTGAAAATTAGCTTTCTGTTGACTTTTTAGTATTAGGTTTGACCCGACATTTGACCAAGTTAGGGTGATAATCAGTAGGTGCCCTCTTAGGGGTTTATTGCCTACATAATTACCAACTTATAGCTACTTTCAATTTGACTAATGACTGGACCATTAGTGATTAATCACTAAGTCAAACCTTAATTATGATAAGTTTGACTTTTGGTCATTAAACTAATTAAAACTGAAATTAGGAGGTTAAGGACACTTACAAAGGTCCTAAGCACGATTTTGGAACTTAAGGAAACTTGTTGGAAGATCAGGAAGCTCCAGAGAGTAGCCTTGAAGTGATTTTTGAAATGAACAAGAAATGTTGCAACTTCAAGTTCTATATATAGTCCAATAGAACTCACAAGATCACTCCACAATAGTCTAGGATTGATCCCAGATGATCCCAGGTGTCCCTATGCATGTAAAACCACTGGCCAAACTCCTGTATTTTGAAAACCTTGCAAGTAAGGCGGTGCAACAGGCTGAACAGGCATCTGTCCATTTTCTGCTGCCAGCGACAGCCTTACGGACCGTAAGCAAAAAGCCTTGCGGTCTGTATCCAACTCTTACGAACCGTAAGCTCAAACGGATGCGGTCCGTAACCGACCTTGAACTGCATCGGCCAGCTACACTTCTTGCAGACCGTAAGCCTAAGCCCTTACAGTCCGTATCCGATGACCAGAAGACAAAAAATTTTAAACTCTTAGGCTTTGACCATGCAACTTTGATAACTTCGAATCTTATGTCTTCTTTTCAGTAGAGGGACCATATAGTCAGGCCTTGCATGTCCTTGCACATGATGCCATGCATTTACAAGTCCTTGTACCATTTGAAAGAAGGTTTTGAATGGAAATTTGTCGTATGCACACACATAGGACCCATTCTTTGCAAGTTTGAATTATGCATTATCAGCATTAACCGGATTTGAGTATATATTAGATGTTTATAAAACGGATTAAGGTTTGGGATTTATAATTAGGTCGCTTAGAGGTATTAATTAACATGTCGACACTTTTAAATCCTACCATACATCTTTTAACTTGATCCGGGTTTATAACACGTTTACCTTCCATGACACGTGTCTTTATTTTATTGAGCATGATTCTTACGAGGTGTTACATGACGAATAACTCCATTCCTTCTTTTCTTAAAATGACATCACCGACTAGTTAGGGGTGATTCCCTTACCTAGGTGATCGTTACCAAAATTTTATTTCAAAAGAGACTTCATCATACAACACAATCATATTTTACACCTAAATCGTTTATCATTTGTCAAAATCCCTACTTATGCGGATTTCAAAATTTTATTATTTTATCAAACGTATTCTTTAACTCATAATCTATTTCTCGAAAATCATATGCACGTAAATTCTTAATCATGCATGCCTTAAAACGTTTTATCACTCGAATTTCAAAACCTTGCGAAATGCTACCTATCAACTTAATCGGCCCAATGGATCTCTTGCCCATGAACTTCTTATTTAACCTAATCACTAAAACGCGCTCACGTTATATCATTATACTAAAGACTTTCATTCTCAGTCGTAAATCAAACTAACCTTCTCATATATTGATAAGATCTTATATCTATTATAAGATCGTTTTACCACAAACTCTTTTTCAAAACCAAGGAATCATTTTCATTGCTAAACTTCTTTTAAGAATCAACGTTTTCACAAGGACCTCCAAATTTCAAATTTCATATTTTAATGCAAGATCCTTTGGAATAATACGAACTTATTATTTACAACGAAATTTAATACACCGCTCAATACGACATTCAAACTTCTAAAAACGTGGGCCAGAAGACTTCATGGGGACCGACAATCTTCAACTTACGTAAATCTTTTTTTAAAAAAAAAGTAGCATTTCCATTCCTTACAAAATACGTTACGTATAACCAATAAGTACCTTATATTCTTCTTACATTACAGGCTAGAATCTACATTACTAGTCAAACTCAATCTATTTCGATTTGATAAACTCAACGTTTCGCTTAAACAACTATACACGCATACCATCGTACACCTTTTAGTCAATATCACACGACAACTTCACGTATCATTCGTTTTACATACCCACAACTTCTTGATCATTTTACACGCTCAAATTCGTTGTATTCGATTTATTTCGTACGCGCAATTGTCATTACTTATACCTACTTACATTCATACTGATTCACTTTTTCCTGTTCATACTCATATGTTTCATGTTTATACCAACATACTTATTCATACTTATACTATTATGTATCTTCATACGCACGCTTACATTCATACTCATGATTCATACATTCGTACCCGTACGCGAGCGGAATCCGAGGGATTCGCTTACGTGGGTCCCATACATACTTAAGCATGGATTTGCTATTATACTACATTCTTATACGTACACATTCTTATTTTAAAATTTATGTATACCCTGATTCATACACAACTAGTACAAGCTATGTGGATCATGCGACGATCAAAATAATCGCGGGTGTACACGGGATTATAGTGATTGGCGCATGAGAATCATAGAGTGTACTACTGTGTATGGTAAGACACGGGACGTAACATGACACGAATAACGAAACGGATGTAACATGGTCAAAACATGGTGGATACGCCGCTGGTACTTCCTATATATAAGTGTTTTCATCATGTTACCAAACTTTTGTAAAACGTGCCATGAGAAATTCGGTGTTTTGCAGACCTTTTTTGACCTGACACAAACTTAAACAACTCACAAACGCACTGCTAAACGCGTGACATCCGATTATCCACGCCGAGACCTCATCCATAACACACTACTTTCGTCTATCCGATACTTATGCCATCCTTATACTCGCATTCGTTCGTTCACTTTTATACTCCTGTTATTCTCCATTATTCTTTTCTTTTATACAAATCTCGTTCATAATCAAGTCTGTTTAAACGTTCGAATTCTAATCTACCTCCTTACTTTTGAAACTATCTATCTATTCTTTATTATTGTGCAAACACACGTAGTTGGTCATCACCTCCAAAACCGTTTTATGTAAAACGTCAAAACTTCCCGTTCCTCTTAATAAAACAATTTTCAACAATATGTGATTTGGTGTTATCCTTTAAACCTTCCATGCAAAACTTTTCATCAAAATACAAACCGTTTTGTACAAAGATTTTCTTCTTAACGCGACACATTATATATATATACATCTCCAATTTGATTCGAAACTGTTTAAATTCACACACTCATACACGTTTTTACTTATGCTAAATATCTCGATTCTTTTAACCAAAATGTCTTTTTTTTCTTCTTCAAGATCTTCCTCTTTAATAAATTTCGGGACGAAATTTCGTAAAGGAGGGGAGACTGTAACGCTCCGCGTTTTCATAACTTTCCTAACTTTGAAATAGAGCCTAGAAAATCTATTTTTAGAAGCTTGTCCCTTTCAAAAATTACAATCCGTTATATAGTCGAAACATCTTTATCCTTAATTTAATTCGTTATAATTAGGGTTATTTATTCATTGTTTAACTAATTAAATTAATTAAATTTACAATTTAAAAGTTTAATTTTTATAATAAACTAGTTAGTCTCGTTAACTTTTAAAGCTAGTAAATGCAAACTAACGTAGTTAGTTAATTGTAAAGTTAGTGTTCTTTAAAAAAAACAACATAAGTTAACCTAACTAAATTAAAAACACCAGGGACTAAAGTTGTAATTGGCTTAAACCTAAATCCTCTTCTCCTTCATTACAAAAAAGAACCCTACCCACACTTTATGTCAGCCGACACCAACACTCTGCCCCCAACTCGTTTCTTCTCCAGTGAGACCACCAGCGGAACCAGCGCCAGTATACCGACCAGCCGCACCCCCCCTTTCATCTGTTTTTCGATCTCGTGCCCAGCGAAGCTTTCCGGTGAGACACCCACACCCTCGATTCTCCCTACCCCTTCGCTTTGATGACCTGTTACTGACGGAGGCGTCGTAACCCTGCCGACAACGGCGATGGTGGTGGTGGATGGGTTCAACCAAGAAATGGAGAGGGAGAACGGTCAGAGGAGGCTTTTGGTCGACGGCCGGAGTTAACAGCAGCCATTGCGGCGGCGGTGGTACCTTATTTCATCTCCGACAAGTTTTCTGCCGTAACAGCGACATGGAGTTGATCCGACGACGTTCACGGTAACCCCCTGTTATTTCTCATTCTATTCTTTCTTTTACTAAATGTCTGATAATGTTCTGTTGGTTGTTCAGTCTCGGGCCAGGTTCTATCGCGTTTCAGTCTCGTGTCAGGTCCAAACCGCAAGTTCAGGTTTCCGTTCACTCGAGCCTCGGGTGAGCGACTTCGGTTCAGTTCAGGTTAGAAGCTGATGTGGGTTATGTTTATTTAAGTTACAAATTCAAGTATCATTCTAATCAAGTTCACGTTACGGTTCAGTTTCATTTCGGTCGACTAGGGTCAACTCAGCTTTGGTTCGGTTCTACAAGTCAACATCGGTCAGCATTGATTCGGGTAAGCTTAAGTCTCGGCTCAAGTGCGGGTCTCGGTGCTGCCCGGTTCAACCCAGTTCGACTCGGTATGACGCGTATATTATTTTCACTATTTGTATTGTGTCGTTTTAAATCGCGGAACCAAACTCAAGTGAGTTGTGAACATAACTGAAGTGTAAATGTATAAGTATTTATATTGTTTGGTCATTGTTTATTGAATTTTGGAAGTTTAAACGACACTTTGGTTGTTGGGATCCTCCAAAAACAGAGGAAACTCTGTCCGTTTTTTGTAAAATCCCGTAAAACAAAACGCGTTTATTTTATTAAACTAAGCCCATCGGATTCAATTAAATTTTTATAACAATAATTATAAACGTAAATTTATTTATTTAGTTATTTATTTATTTTCCTTCTTTTTGATAATACTTCTATAATTATCTTAATGGGTTAATTTGGAATCAACACATAAACTATGTATACTCTATGTGAATATATATATATATATATATATATATATATATATCTATCAACAAGTTATACTTTAAAATTCCACTTCAAATCCTCCGTCATAATTCCGTGTACTCATGCACCATCGTTACCCATATAGGGAGACTTCGGTGTTCCATCCTACTAATCTCTTACACTCGTCAACAATTGGATAATCGGAAGACTTAGGAATTATGTGAGTATACTTGACCCATTTTACCGTTTTCACACTTTTGGGTGTAACATGTTTTTATATACAAACGCACTTACTATACATATTCTTATGCAAATGTATAAACAAACAATCCAATACATGCTTACTATTTGTTATGCTTGATTCGTGTTTTCTGGACCATGCTTATGTGATGAACTTGTCATTAGCTTCGTACGAGCCTCCATTTAACATGTATAGCGCTATAGGAGTAACGCACCGCCCGTAAACTAGTGGTCATGTTGAATTATATCATTTTGCGTAAACAGAGGGTTGACTAGAAGTATTGGATGCCATGTTAGGTTGATCTTGTATAAACTAAGTTGCCATGTGGATTCGTTTTTAAACTTTTATACTTATACTTATTCTTAAACTTGTATACTCGCCTTTGCTTTTGCATTGAATTGTATTTTAAACTTGTTACAGGTTGATGATTGATGATGCTAAGAAATGGATTAGCAAAGATGCCTAAATACTCACTTAGACGCTTAGGCTTAAAGTGTTGTATCAATTTTGGTTATGTTATGTTGAACAATGTTGTTATTTGAATTTCTTGTAATGTTTTGACAATTTATTTATGAAATGAAAATCGGTTGAATTAAATATTGTCACAAATAGCGTTATGAAGTCTCTTACAATCTCGAACTAGTCCCACTCCGATGATTCCGCCATTGGTTGGGGTGTGACACAAACCAATCAAATGGTAATCCCAACCGACTTCGTCATCCTTGATGACGCTCCACTAATGTTGGGACGACCTTTTGTAAAGACCTACGAAGCTTTGAAAAATCGGAAGCATAACAATCTACCTATTCAATTAGGGGCATTCAAAAAAAGTGTCGATCTTGAGCGTCCAATGAAATATCCATTCGGCAATAATGACCCCCTAATTGAAAATGAAGATGAACCACCCGATACAAGAGCAGAAATCGACCACTTTGTTGAAGAAGATGTCGCCATAGAACAAACTTTCTTAGTTCTTGATCAAAATGAGCAATCAAATAAGGAGTCTCCTAAAGACCCACCTCTTGAGCTTAAAGAACTTCCAAAAGGTTTGGAATATGCTTTTCTCGACAAAGATGGTAAATTACCTGTAATTATTTCATCAAAATTAACTAGTGTAGAAAAAGAAAAATTAATCACACTTTTGAAAAAACACAAAAACGCGATCGCTTGAAAGCTTGTAGATATTAAAGGAATAAGTCATTCCATGTGCACGCACAAAATTTTAATGAATGATGACTATAAATCGGTAATACAACCACAACGTAGAGTAAATCCAAACGTCCAAGAAGTGGTTAAAAATGAAGTCATCAAATTACTTGACGCCGGACTCATTTACCCAATCTCCGATAGTCCTTGGGTAAGTCTCGTCCAAGTAGTTCCTAAGAAAGGAGGTATGACGGTAGTAACTAACGAGAAAAATGAATTAATACCAACAAGAACCGTCACAGGATGGAGAGTATGTATAGATTATCGTCGATTAAATGAGGCAACAAGGAAAGATCACTTTCCTTTACCTTTTATTGATCAAATGTTAGAAAGATTATCCGGTCACAAATTTTATTGTTTCTTAGATGGTTTTTCAGGTTATTTTCAAATACCGATAGCACCCGAAGACCAAGAAAAGACAACATTCACATGTCCCTACATAACTTTTGCTTATCGACGCTTGCCTTTTGGTCTATGTAATGCCCCCGCAACCTTTCAACGTTGCATGGTGGCCATCTTCCATGATATGATAGAAAAGACAATGGAAGTCTTCATGGACGACTTTTCTATCTTTGGAGATTCATACGACCAATGCCTCGATAACCTTGAACGAATGCTATTCCGATGTGAGGAAACTAACCTCGCCCTTAATTGGGAAAAATGTCATTTCATGGTAACAGAGGGAATAGTACTTGGTCACAAAATCTCAAGCGAAGGAATGGAGGTTGATCGAGCTAAAATAGACACTATTTCTCGATTACCACCCCCATCCTCCGTTAGAGCTGTCAGAAGTTTCCTTGGGCATGCCGGATTTTATAGACGATTTATCAAAGACTTTTCAAAAATCTCAAGACCTCTAACAAAATTACTTGAAAAAGATGCCCCTTTCATCTTTGACAAGGATTGCAACCAAGCATTTCTAACACTAAAAGAAATGTTAATCAATGCACCTATCATGATAGCGCCTGATTGGAAATTACCTTTTGAAATCATGTGTGATGCAAGTGACTTTGCAGTTGGAGCCGTCTTGGGACAAAGAAAAGATAAGCATTTTCACCCAATATATTACGCTAGTAAAACACTTAATGATGCACAAGAAAATTACACAACAACAGAAAAAGAATTGCTAGCTGTAGTATTTGCTTTTGATAAATTTCGTTCTTATCTTGTTCTTTCTAAAACGATAGTTTATACAGACCATGCAGCCATTTGATATCTCTTTAAGAAACAGGATGCTAAACCGCGTTTAATTAGATGGATTCTACTCCTCCAAGAATTCGACATTGAAATAAAATACAAAAGAGGAGCAGAAAACACCGTTGCGGATCATCATTCCCGCTTGGAAGATCCAGCTTTGGAGGCAACTAGGGACGAGCTAATCAATGAAAAATTCCCGACGGAGTCCCTTGAAATGGTGGAATACCGAGAAGAACCATGGTACGCCGACTATAAGCATTTAAGCGTATAGTGGTGCGGTGTGATGAAAAAGTATTTAGTTTAACATAACCCTTTTTTTATATCGAATCCCGGGATTCAATTCGGTTACATTTGAAGTGAAAGCAAACTGTTAACGATCCGAAAAGTCGGGTTGTTACACCTAACCACAGCCGCCACCACCACCTCATCTTCTTCCCTTCTCTCTCTCTCTCTCTTTCTCAAATCCACCACCACCTGCAACTTAAACCCATCACCGAACATTCCAAAGATCTGAACACACTTAAACAAATTCTCGAAGTTCTGCAACTCAAAGGTCTTATAAAATAGAGAGAAATCAGAGAAGAGATGCGACAGAGAGACAGAGTAGTCTCCGGCGGCAGAGACGGTGGTTAGACCGTTGGAATGGGTGAGAACCCAGTGCCGTGTACAACCATTTATGTTTGTGTCTTCTTTCTATGCTACCTAAACCACAATCCAGATCCCCAACTCACGAATGTTGAGGAATCGTCGCCGGCAACTTTACCCTCCGAGGCCGCCAACCAGCCACCACACAACCACCACCAAACGTCATCCCGAAACCACCAGCCTTCGTGAACCACTTTGATTTGTAGAGGACTCAAGATTCATTCCTAGGGTTTGATTGTAAGAAATTCTGATACGATTTATATAATTTTCGTATGATTCAGTGTTATTGTTGATGGAATTGACAACTGTAGTTTCAGTTTCTTTTAACATTATGTCTGATTTGATGATATTTGAGTACTAGGGTTTGATTATAATAAACTTCTCATCTGATTCATAGAATTTGGTACAGTTTTACTGGCAAAGTTGATGAATTGCATTGATTTGGGGTGGTGTTGGCGGTGGAGGTTGGGGTAGTGGGTTGAAGGTGACGGTGGGGGTAGTGGTGGTGGGTTGACGATGAAGAGGAAATTATATTATATTTTATTTTATTAGTTTTTAATTAAAATAACCATTTTACCTCTGAGAAAAATGACAAAATAGTAGGATTTTATAAGAAAAATATGACCTGATTTCATTTTTGACCAAAATGGCAATAAAACTGAAACCACAAGGACCCAGATGCAAAAGGTTTGAGTTTTGGATAAAAGTGACAAAAGTGACCAAACCTCAGGGACCAAAATGACAGTTTACTCATGAAAAAAATATATTATTGTAGGTGATGGTGTTTGTTGTGAAGGTTGTATAGAGAGAAAGCAGAGGGTGATGGTTTTAGGTTTAAAAAAGAAATTACATTTTAGGCTTTGTACTTGTGAAATTTCAAAAAAAAAAAAAAAAACCCTCATCAAACGGTTGTTTCTAACCCAAGTTAGGCATTTGGATGAAAATAGCAAAAAGTCACAAACATGAGGGACTATTTGGTAAAAAAAATCATTTTGGACGAAAATGGCAAACATACCCAAACCTCAAAGACGATTTTTGCAATTAACTATATTTAGATTCTTGTTTAATTTGTGTAGATTGGTGAGTAATACACAGAATCCTAATTAGGGATTTCCACAAATCGAGTACAAAACTAATATTGTCTTTTAAGTGTTTTTTTTCTCTCACTCTTTTGATTGTTTAATTATCCTTTATTATCCCTTCTGCCAAGATCAATGGACTTTTATGGCTTTTTTTATTTGGGGCGGTTCTAACTAAACCGTATTGTGATTTGAAGTAGGGGTGTTTTGTGTTATTAATTTCAACTAGTTTGTTTCCCGCGCTTCGCGGCGGGAGTTTGTTGTTTCTTCCCCACGTAACGTGACATGAGTTTGTGAAGGGGTATGGTCCCAAAAAGCCACGCAGACCATTCGGATCGCGCGCTGGACCATACTCCTTATTCAGTAAGATGATCAATCTTAGACTCGTGCGGGGTGCTTAAACAAAGACTGACCTCGCGCGAGGTCCAAACAAGAGAGAACATCAGTCTCAGCACTTAGCATTCTGAATAAGAGCATTCAGCACCTATAACTCTGCACGGGCTAGTTACGTGCTCAGCAAGGGTCGCGCAGGAGTTAGAGCGCAAGGCCACTTCAGAGAGTACACAAGGTACAAGTGGCAGAAGAAAGAGCCAATCAGCGTCCACCAGGCTGTGCTCTATCGTGCTCCACGATCGTCTGACGTGCAGGAGACAATAGGTACACAAGGACGTCTACGTGGCACCAATCAGGGGGCGGCGACACCTGCCCCATGATCTCCACTTACCTGCTGATGGTAGAGGGACAACAAGGCCGACAACAGGGACACGCGGCTCCAATCAAGGTGCGCCAGCACCGGAGATCTTCTAGAAGGCACTAACGGTCGATACCAGTGAGACAAGAAGGATATTCTTTGTTGTCGCCTTCCGGCCCAAGGCCCATCAGCCCATCTCTTCTTACACCTCTCCGGCTATAAATAGAGACCTTCATGTACAGGTTAATTCATTCTGTTCTCTTCACTCTCACTCTTAACACAAACTTATTTCCTCAAAGCTGATACTTATTCTCACGCCGGAGTCTGATTAAGAGGGAAACCCCCATATTCCCCTCTTAACGAGCTAACAGTGTTCTGTTTTGCAGGAAGATCGGATCATCACGGAACTCAGGAAAGTTAAAGAAGATTAACCCTCATGTTTGAAGCATAAACCAAACTAATTAACTCTAAAATTAGTTCCGTGTTTCTTCATTGGCGCCCACCGTGGGTTACAATCAATTTCATCTTCTTTTTTCTGAGTTTTTGTTGTTCTCTTGATCTTGGCTGGTCAAGGGATAATTTCCGATTTCGGTTTCGGCACGAACTCCAACGTAGGATTGGGGGAGGACAATCACAATGTCCAAGCCCAACCTGTCGAGGAGATAGGCGAAATCGAAGTAATAAACACTGGGGGACCCCGCGGGAGCATCACTCCAACGGGAACCCCAGGAAGTAATGTCGCTGGTCCTTCAAACCCAACTCCAAACCCAAACATTTCGGCGCTACTAGGGCTACCAGGAGGCGAAACTTTAGCTTCCTGATACGCCAAGCAAATTGCTACCATTAATGCTACGTATCAGTTTTTGAGTGCACAACAAGCAGTCTTGCAAGCAGAACCATCTTTGGTTACCCCTCCGGGTCCAAGTCAGGGGGCGCGCCAGACACCCCCGCAGCAAAATATTCAAGGAAGAACCAACATATCTCCTCCCCTGAGAAGACCAAGCGTGCATGACACGCGCGACACAAGAGGGGAAACAAAGAGTTATTACGACCACCCGTCAGATGTGCAAAGGGGTCCAGTTCATAGCCGGCTCGGGCCGCGCAACATTAACAACGAATGGGATGACACGGATCCAGATAATTATACTTGGCAAGAGGATAAGGGTTCCTCAGTTTTCAACCGTTTGCAGAAAAATCATGAGTCTTACAAGCCAAGGCAGCGCATCGCATATAGCGAAGAAGCGGAACGAGACTTCAGCCTCACCTATAGACCAGCTGAAGCAGCCGAACACTCGAAGTTCATTCCAAAGATTGCTCTAGCCCCGCTATCAAAAGAAAAATTGCCTCCAACAGTGGGAAAGTTCAATGGTCTAACTGACCCAGACGATCATGTTCGAGTATTTACAAGCGTTGGTGTTATGGGAGGATGGAACATGCCGATGTGGTGCTATCTGTTTATCCAGACCTTCATAGGGGCTGCTCGCGCCTGGTTCGACAGCCTTCCGCCTGGAAAGATCACGTCATGGGTCAACTTCAGAACCCAATTTGTAAATCATTTCAGCCAGCAAAGACGTTATCAGCGTGACACAGCTGAGGTAACAGGCATCTGGCGGAGAGACAAAGAAGGGCTAGAAGATTTCATCACTCGCTTCAATAAGGAGTGTTTAGAGATTGGTGGTGTAAATGAACAATTGATGCGCGCTCACTTCAAGAAAGTCATTCGCTGTGATAGCCTTATCAGGACTATCACAGGAAAAACGGTATGCCCAAGGAGTGGGACAAACTCATGGAAGCCGCGAAGATAGTAGCGCAAACTGAAGAGTCATTGGTCGGTACCAAGAACTCTTACACTGAAGATCGTTTTTCTAAAGGAAGCTCGCGCGATAACAACAGGAGAAACAAAAACAGGAACCCTGGATGGAAAACAAACAGTCCAGCGGTTATGATGATAGGCCTCGATTTAGAGAGGACGCGTGAGACACAATCGATCGCATTGGTTATCGAAAGGCAGTCAGGAACGAGGATCGAGAAAAACATTGGACTCCGCTCATTAAAACACCAAAAGAGGTGCTCATGACGGAGAATCATGACTTCAAGGCACCAAAGCCTATGACAAACAAGAAGGGGCAAGACCCAAACCTGTACTGCGATTTTCACAAGGATACAGGTCATCTGACAGATGACTGTATCAGTCTAAGATAAGAAATTGAAAACGCGCTGAAAAGCGGAAAGTTAAGCCATCTGGTAAAAAACGTGTGCAAGGAGACGCGCCAGATTCAGAGGAATGATGATGGAAACCAGAAGAAGGTTAGACGCTTAGAGACGCACATGGTCAATGGACCAAGATACAGCGCGAGAGACAAGGGTAAGCGCCCATTCAAACCAGCATGGCAAGAACAACAAGTCATCTTCCCGGTAGTGCGCTGGGGACACGCGCCACGCGCCCCGTTGTCATTACCGGCATCATAGGGCACTATGAAACAGAATACATCTTCATCGATCCGGGCAGTACAGCTGATATCATTTATGAATAGTGCTTCAACCAGTTTGATGATGAAGATGGTCTTCCCACTAGGCCAGATCAGTTTCCCCATCACGTTATCTGACGGGAAACATTCAAGAACTACAAATGTTAACTTCATGGTGATGCCAGTCAAATCAAGGCATGATGTTTTGATTGGTCGCGAAACCCAAGGAGAAATGAATATGGTAACCTCCACACCCCATTTAGCCATTGGCTTCCCTACCAAGACGGGGGTGGCGATTATCTATGCAAAGAAAGAAGTGATGGCAGCTAAGGATGCGCGCCCAGTCAAAGCGCCAAAAATTTCAACAACCGAGCCAGAAAAATGGGTCTTGAACCGCAAGTACCCAGAACAAACGGTGACGATAGGCCATGCAATCTCACTAAATATCAGGACGCACCTCAAGCAGTTACTGTTCAGGAACATGGACATTTTCGCCTGGACTCCGGCCGACATGACTGGTGTCCCATGCGACGTCACTGAACATTGTCTGAACACTTATCCCTCCGTCGAGCCAAAAGTGCAAAGAAGGCGCAGCCTAGGGGCGGATAAGACTAAAGCTACGAATGAGCAAGTTTGTGAGCTACTAAAGGCAGGGATTCTGAGGGAGGTGCGCTATCAAAGTTGGGTTGCAAACCCTGTTATGGTCGAGAAGTCTAATGGAGGATGGCGCATGTGCGTTGATTATACTGATCTCAATAAGGCATGTTCCAAGGATTGTTATTCACTTCCTGAGATCGACAAGAAGATAGACTCTCTCGCGCCATACAGGTGGAAATGTTTCTTGGATTGTTACAAAGGGTATCATCAAGTTCAGATGGCCATGGAAGACGAAGATAAGACAGCGTTTCGTACTGACATCGGAATTTTCTGTTACACAAAGATGCCCTTCGGGCTCAAGAATGCTGGCGCAACCTACCAGCGATTGATGGATACGATATTTGCTGAAGATATCGGGAAACATATCGAAGGATACATCGACGATCTTGTGATCAAAAGTCCCGAGGAGGACCAGATGTTAAAAGACATAGAGAAGACGTTCAACTCTCTGAGAAGCGTGAACATGAAGCTGAATCCAGCAAAATGTTCTTTTGGTATGGAGGAAGGCAAGTTCTTGGGCTTCGTGGTTACAAACGGCGGCTTCAAAGTCAATCCGGAAAAGGTTCAAGCCATAGAGCAAATGCCGTCACCGCGCACGATAAAAAAGATGCAAAGATTGGTCGGCCGCCTAGCCGCGCTTAATCGATTTCTATCAAACCACGCTGCAAAATCCTACCCTTTTATCAGCACTTTGCGCAACTGCGTGAAAAAGCAAGAATTCAAATGGACGCCAGAAGCAGAAGCTACCATCCAACAAATGAAAGAGTGTTTGATCAAGCTCCCTACTCTAACCTCGCCATTTAAAAAAGAACCACTCATTCTGTACTTGTCTTCTTCGGATAAGGCAGTTGGGTCGGTATTGTTGGTGGAGAGAGACGGAGTTCAGACTCTAATTTACTATGTCAGTAGGGTGCTTACAGATCCAGAAACAAGATATTCAACCATGGAAAAGCTAGTGCTTGCACTGCTACACGCCTCCAGGAGGCTGCGCAGATATTTTACGGGGCATGTAATCACGGTACTCACTGACTTCCATATCGGCACAATTTTGCAAAAGCCAGAAACGTCAGGTCGCCTGGCAAAGTGGGCAATCGAGTTGGGGGGCCACAACATTATGTACAGGCCGCGCCCAGCCATTAAAGGTCAAGTATTAGCGGATTTCATCACAGAAGTCCCGGAGGATAAGATCAAAGATTGTGAAGTTGTTGACACTCCCATCAAAGACACGTCCGATGGATTATGGTTGCTATACACTGATGGGGCCTCAAATGAAGATGGCGCAGGAGCTGGATTGCGCCTTGTTAGCCCTGAGAAGCATGAGTTTACATACGCCATCAAGTTGGATTTCAAGAAAACCAACAACGAGGCTGAATACGAAGCATTCTTGGCAGGCCTGCGCCTGGCCATTAAGATGGGAGCGCAAAACTTACAAGCGCATGTTGACTCTCTGCTGATCGCAAGTCAAATCAACGGGTTATATGATGCGAAGGGCGAAGTTATGGCTTTATACTTAGAGCAGGCGAAGGAGTTACTTCAGCAGTTCAAGTCATACAAGGTTGTTCATATCAATCGATCTGAGAACAAGCCAGCGGACGCGCTAAGCAAGCTCGCTTCAACAGCCTTCCAACATCTCGCCAAGGACGTATGAATCGAAGTCTTAAAAAACCCATCTGTTTTGTTGCGACAAGTAAATGTAATTGTGTAACAACCCGCACTTTTGTGCGTTGTTACTACTCGATATACTCGTTATGCCTAGCACCAGAGATTCGGATCATAATGTAACTATGTCGCATACATCGCTATACGAAGGATAATCGCATATTTTCGAAATACAATATCACTATACTACATCGTATCGCAAACTCTAACACTCACGATGACATTGAGTGAGGACCTATTCTACCCTCCTCGGTGGCCGTGATGTGTCAGAACGCAGACAATTAACGCTAACAAAGACTCTCGGGTGAGTGCTATAGCTCCAGTCGTCGTGACGATGATGACAGTACGAGTGAATGGTACCCCGTCGGTCATTGTGGCACAACACACAATAACGTTCACGATGACATCAAGGAAGGACCTATACTACCCTACTTGATGGCCGTGAAACGTCGCTATTAATCGCATACTCGAATCGGGAACCGATTGTTGATTAACGAAACTTTGGAATATGGATACGTAAATACGACCCCTAGTGGTATATATATGTAAATATAATAATGATATAAAGAGCACGTACTTCAAAATCTATCGAAACGATAAAAAAACGGAGAAACTCATCGCACCGGAGTAGCCATCCGGATGGGCCTCATCCGAACGGATGGTCCATCCGAACGGATAGCCATTCGAACGGATGGCCATCCGACCCAGCAACACCCTCTCCTCATTTTTGCCTATAAATAACCTGTCACACCACTGTTCAAGTGATGTGACAGCTCCCAGTCGACCAAGCACGCTCCAGGGCCCTTTTCTCTCGATTCCTCGTGATTCCGGTAAGATTTCAACCTAAAACTCGTACTTCTATAATCTACACTCAATTCTACACCATTCTATCTTTCAAAACTCAAATTCCAACCGTGAAATCTACTGATTTGAGGTGTTTTAAGGTGATGTCACCAAGAGTTCATATGAACTTCAAGTTGTGACCTCATCCCACCATAAACGACTCAGATCTGGGTGATTTCCACATATTTTGATAACAAATCTCACCAAATTCTATGTATTTAACCAAGGAACTGTGCGATTTCGAGTTAACCACGAGAAACCGTCAAGAACGGCCAGATCTGATGGAACGGGGTGGTTCCCGGCCGTTAGAACGGGTCAGAATTGATAGAATATCAATGGTTAATGCGAGATTACACCGTCCCAACAAGACCGCATCGTATTTCTTCCGAAAACACTCGAAAACAGTTGACCGGAACGTTAACAGACGTGCCATTCGAACGGGTCACATGTCATCCGAACGGATAACATGTTATTCGAACGGATGACCATTCGATCCCGTTAACATGTTATTCGAACGGATGACCATTCGATCCAGTTAACATGTTATTCGAACGGATGACCATTCGATCCAGTTAACACCAATTCGATCGGATGAAAATTCGAACAAGCCAACACTAATTCAATCGGATGACAATTCAAACGAGTCAACACTAAGTCGATCGGATGACAATTCGAACGAGTCAACACTAAGTCGATCGGATGACAATTCGAACGAGTCAACACTAAGTCGATCGGATGACAATTCGAACGAGTCAACACTAAGTCAATCGGATGACAATTCGAACGAGTCAACACCTATCCGATCGGATGAGCCCATCCGAACGGATGAGCACTATCCAACCAGATAACTAACTTTTCGACGCTATTCTCGCTTGACCATACATCGTTTACTATATCCTTTAATGATTAACGCAGACATACTCGCAACCGACCCTATCAAGCTGTATTTCCGCTAATACGCACTGTGAGTATACTTGAACCCCTTTTTAATCGAATTTTGGGTGTAACATACGTTTCTAACAAATCGAATTATTCAATCAATCGAATTATCACTTGCGAATAACTGTTATGCATAGATATACGTGATGCTAGATGCATATGTGCTAGGGCTTATACTCGCGACGTCCCACCATGACTAGTATAGTACTATTGTGCCCGACGGGGTCTAGTTTGCCATCGCATATTCGAGCATCGAGGACTTAGTTGGTAGTATCAGCGTTGTAAGTATATATGTCGTGTGTTACGTTTATGCATTTGGAAATTCGCTACACGTTTTAATCTATTACGCTATACTTATCAAACCTGTATACTCGCCAATACTTTTGTATTGACAAATATTTTAACGTATGTTGCAGGTTAGATCGCAGGCTATATCAAATCAAGCTAGGAAGTCTAGAAACTCAACTAAAATCTAGGTTGTCGGATTTGTATTGTTCGAGAGGGCAAGAAATCTGTGATAACTTATGTGATTGTATTATTTGTTAGTATGGGATAACGAATGTATTAAATATTGTCGCAATATAGTTGTTATGGATTCTCTTGAGCAATCTGATTCGCCTAGTGCCGCGCCCCGATGATTCCGCCATCGGTTGGGGTGTGACAGATTGGTATCAGAGCCATAACTATAGGGAATTAGGCCAGACTCGACCTAGTCCAGGTCGACGTGTTAAGAAATTGACCTAGTCTATAGTCTAAGTACCAACAGGCCGACTCGTACGAGCCCAGTGGGGTTTGTATCGGGCCTACTTGATACTCTCGATCGAAATTGCTAAAAGCTACAACTTTGTGTGAACACCGCGTACTACAACTTCACACGAAGAAGTCTTTCCTAAGGCTGGAATACTACTTAGCCTTTCCTAAGGCTGACATAATACACATGTTTTCGAAAATACTCGCATAACGAAACCGAGCGATCCAGTCGATATCAGGTGTGAAAACCAAGAACTCTTGATAGGATTGCTCACTCAGCGCAGTTTTCTAGCACGAGAACCTTTCATCGAGTTAGGAGTCACATCCACATCTCGACGAAAGTCTCCATTTCGAAATCTAGTGGAACTCACGAATTTATTCGAAGAGCATAACCACAATTAGGAACGAAACTGTTAAGACATGGGTGAAACCCATACCTTAATAAGCCGTTCCACTCTCTATAAACTGGTTTTCAAAAGCTCTCACCAAGGACTCGACTATCACGATAACTCGAGCCACGCGATGACTAGGAAGAAGAATGCCACAAGCTGCATCCCAGTGGAAGCATGAAGTCCTCTAGGATAACGCGCATGCTCGAACTTGTTAGATGTAGTTAGGTTACCTTGGTTAGTCGACGCCTAAACACCCAAGGCACTCTATCATACGACCCACCAATTTTACAACTGGCTGGAACTTATTTACGTTTTGAAACCTTACGCTTTATCGATTTCTTGATTTAACGATTTTCACTACCTGCTTATAAACGCACAACTCGCACAGCCATCGCAATCTAAAACGTAACCCGAACATTCGCAACAAAACTAATGCATAACCTATCGCCTTCGCTCTCGCTTTCTCACTTCAACGTGTCCTCGCTTATTCTAAATCGACCTGTATGTGTATGAATACAAATTACAATTATATAAATACCTATATATACGTATAAACAACAAGTCATTGTGTGAGAACTTAGGAACTTCGTGTCTCCTATGTGGCTCCTATGTGATTCGCTTATTACTATACTATCGCACCAAGTTTGAACGCGCTCAAATCGCAACGCAAACTCAAAAATCATTATGATCGAATCTCATTCCTAGTCTCTTCCTGTCTAGATGCCTTCCAATGATTCTACCTCGAGACGAACAGCTAGGAGGAGAGCCAAACGAAGCACCAATAAGAGGATTGCATCACTTGTGAGTAAGGAAGTGGTTAAGCTTATTCCTCAAATTGCCGCTCGAGGGCACTCTCTCAGCAACTCTCGAGCCTCGGAAGACTCCAAGACGGAAGAACCGCCATCTGCTTTTCTTTACAAACACTTCAAAGCCTGTGACCCGATGGAATTCACGGGTTAAGGAGGTGTGACTCAACTACTCCAGTGGTTCGATTCTATCGAAGTTACCCTTCGTCAAAGTGGGTGTCCCGATAGTTTCCGTACTACTTGCGCTACCGGAGTATTTAAATCGCGAGCACTCGACTGGTGGACCGCCGAACGTAACAAACGTGGGATCTCTGCAGCATATGCTCTCTCTTGGGATGAGCTAAAAGAGCTTATGAAGAAAGAGTACTGCCCTCCCCACGAAATCCAGAAACTAGAAAACGAATTTTGGGAAATCAAGCAAACCAAAGGTGACAACGCTGGCTACACCGCAAGGTTCAAACAGCTTAGCATAATCTGCCCGAGCCAAGTCAACACTTCAGAAAAAGCCATTTCGAAGTATATTCGTGGCTTGCCTGAGTGTGTGGGTGATTTTGTCGAAGCTGCAAGACCTGCTACTATCGAAGAAACCTACCGCTTAGCCGCAGAAATCAACAATAAACGACTCGTGGAAGGGTTATTCTCAAGGAATCCTGTCAAGCAAGCTCATCAAGCAATCGCCATTAATCCTTCAGGCGAACATGTAGACGAATCTTCTGATGAATCTACTGACGAATCTTCTGACGAATCTGCTAACGATTCTTCGGACGAATCTGCTGCCGATTCTTCTGACAAATCTGCCGACGGATCTTCCGACAAATCAGCCAAAGACTCTGCAAGTGAGTCCTCAGACGAATCCTCCAACGACAACATCTCTTCGCAAGACACCGACAAACCCAGCCGCAAACGAAAGACCTCAAGCCCGAGCTCATCAACAACCGAACTACTGCAACCAAAACCTCTTCGAACAGTTCCGATGTTTCCAAAATGAGCCTACACTGGAGCTCATCCTCAGTGTTACCCGTGTACCTATCATCATCCAGTTGGGGCTGACTGTCGCTATTGCAATAACTACAACCGTTACGGTCACTTCACCCGCAACTGCCGCATCGAACCGTGAAGTTGAGTACAACAACAACAGCTCCAACAAAAGTCTTCAACATCAGACATCTAGCAAGCGTAGGATAAAGTTGTAATGATATGATTTTCGACGTTAACTTCTAAGTTTTGAACCTACTCTATTACTTGACGTTACCACTATGTATAACGTTAACTCTCGTCTTTGTTTTCTCTCCCACTCTCTAATCATCGCATTTAGACTAGATTCACACGCATACTACATACTATATCACGAAATAATGTGTTTTACCCTCACTACACTCTTAGAACGAGATACGATAAACGTGCAAGGAACGACTAATCGCGGGTGCACACGGGATTAATTGGGTCAGTGCACGGAGATCGTAGTGAATTCTAAGGTGCCACAAGCGTTTTGACAAAAGGTGACACCAAATCACGGGATGAAAGTAGTAGGGGTCAAGCAAGGTGTGCTTTATCATACTACCAAAGTTCCGTGAAGAAAGTGCCACGTGGAGTTGAACGTTATTAGACCTATATACTATTGTGATTATTTTCAACACACTACACTCAATCGCAAGGCGTAACAACTGAAATTGCATCATCGCAAGACTTGTCGTAAGTCTGCAAACGCAGTGCAACCGCCTCATCGAGGGACTCTGGGAGTCTACCTCGCAGGGCAATTGCATCAACGCAAGACTGGTCGTAAGTCTGTTGCAACAAATCTCATCAAGCACATTAATGCTCACGATGTTGTCAGAGTGAGGACCTATTCTACCCTCCTCGATAGTCGTGATGCGTCGCAACGTAACGTTAAGCTTATTCAAAACAAAACCCGACTAATCGCAATCGCTTATCCTGTGTATCTCGCAACCTCTATCGCTTATTACGTGAATCTATATCGCTTGCTGTGTATCAACCTATCGCTGTCGCCTACCGTTATCTGTGTTATTCGTGTGAAGTTAGCACACATGACCTCGCTTCACGAGACAAAGCTCATATGGATAAAGCAAGGCGTTTTAGTCATATCAGCAACCTTTTGTGGAAACAGGCCATGTTGGGGTCTGATGTTAGCTAAATTCTGTGGTGTTAATCAATCAAATTGAACCGCATAAGTCGCGTATACCCCCCCCATCGCTTGCAACGCAACAACTGCCACTTATCGTAATTCGTTTATCGCCGCCGTCATTACTGGTGTTATGTTGTGTTAATCGCTTAATCACCTAATCGCTTATCACTTATCGTGTATAGTCTACCGCTTATCGCTCGCTTGGTGTCCATTGCAGTCTGTGTGGTATTAATACACATGACATCGCTTCACGAGGCAAAACTAACCTGGTCAAACGTGGTGTTTCACCATGTTAGGAAACTCTCGTGGAAACGTGCCATGTGGGTTTAATATGGAATCTAATCGAAAACGCACTATTCACTTATCGCTTGTCGCTCGACGCCTACCCAGACACGACACATAAATGTTTCGTGTCATCAGGCTACTCGCGCACGCTGCTACAACTACGTTCGCAATTCAACCCGCCGGTTTAACCTATTCGATTCTACCTTATACTCGGTCCGACTCCCTATCGATTGGGCCGAGTAAGCGCAAATTCTATCCGTGTCATATCGGCTAACCGGACACCGCCTCACGAAACGGAAGTAATATGAGCAAAACATGGTGGATACGCCGCTGGTACTTCCTATATATAAATGTTTTAATCATATTAACGAACTTTCGTGGGAAGGTGCCAAGCGGGGCTCGATGCTAAATTGTCTTTTTTTCAAAACGGTTAAAACTGATTTTTTTTATAAAACTTTTATTAAAACCATGGGACAAGTGAAACCCCTCATAATGTGGAGGTGACATCGAACCAGCTTAACTCCATGTCCAAGGGGAGCTTTCACGAGTCCAATTTTTCCTCAAAACCTTTTCAAATACCAAAAACAAGACTTTCTTGAGACGTTGGTTCAACATCAAGTTCAGCTGAACCTATATCATAGGAGAGTTTTCGTAACCTCAGTTTTCATCTTCAAATACCGTAGAATGTGTACGACTTAAACTTCCTTGCAACGTTGGTTAACACCAACTCAGTTGGCCATACGTTAAAAGGAAAACCTCTCGAGATTTCCATCCAAGTTCCCTTTTGATTATCCAAAAATGAACGCTTCTTGTACGTTGGTTAACGATCGACTCAGTTAATTCTACGTCATGAGAAACTTTTCAAGATTTCAATCGCATCGAGCTAACGACTTCTTCATAACTCGAGGTACTTCGGAACGCCAACTCGTGGGATATTACCTTTGTCTTTACGTCGCCTTCTCGCTATCGCAATCGATCTCTCTTATTCGAAGCACTCTCGCCGGTCAACTCACAGACAAATCACTCGCTGTATCGCTACTAATGCAGGATCAACTCCTTAAAGTCTACCTGTTGGATTAATTTCGGGACGAAATTTCGTAAAGCAGGGGAGACTGTAACAACCCGCACTTTTGTGCGTTGTTACTACTCGATATACTCGTTACGCCTAGCACCAGAGATTCGGATCATAATGTAACTATGTCGCATACATCGCTATACGAAGGATAATCGCATATTTTCGAAATACAATATCACTATACTACATCGTATCGCAAACTCTAACACTCACGATGACATTGAGTGAGGACCTATTCTACCCTCCTCGGTGGCCGTGATGTGTCAGAACGCAGACAATTAACGCTAACAAAGACTCTCGGGTGAGTGCTATAGCTCCAGTCGTCGTGACGATGATGACAGTACGAGTGAATTGTACCCCGTCGGTCATTGTGGCACAACACACAATAACGTTCACGATGACATCAAGGAAGGACCTATACTACCCTACTTGATGGCCGTGAAACGTCGCTATTAATCGCATACTCGAATCGGGAACCGATTGTTGATTAACGAAACTTTGGAATATGGATACGTAAATACGACCCCTAGTGGTATATATATGTAAATATAATAATGATATAAAGAGCACGTACTTCAAAATCTATCGAAACGATCGAAAAACGGAGAAACTCATCGCACCGGAGTAGCCATCCGGATGGGCCTCATCCGAACGGATGGTCCATCCGAACGGATAGCCATTCGAACGGATGGCCATCCGACCCAGCAACACCCTCTCCTCATTTTTGCCTATAAATAACCTGTCACACCACTGTTCAAGTGATGTGACAGCTCCCACTCGACCAAGCACGCTCCAGGGTCCTTTTCTCTCGATTCCTCGCGATTCCGGTAAGATTTCAACCTAAAACTCGTACTTCTATGATCTATACTCAATTCTACACCATTCTATCTTTCAAAACTCAAATTCCAACCGAGAAATCTACTGATTTGAGGTGTTTTAAAGTGATATCACCAAGAGTTCATATGAACATCAAGTTGTGACCTCATCCCGCCATAAACGACTCAGATCTGGGTGATTTCCACATATTTTGATAACTAATCTCACCAAATTCTATGTATTTAACCAAGGAACTGTGCGATTTCGAGTTAACCACGAGAAACCGTCAAGAACGGCCAGATCTGATGGAACGGGGTGGTTCCCGGCCGTTAGAACGGGTCGGAATTGATAGAATTTCAATGGTTAATGCGAGATTACACCGTCCCAACAAGACCGCATCGTATTTCTTCCGAAAACACTCGAAAACAGTTGACCGGAACGTTAACAGACGTGCCATTTGAACGGGTCACATGTCATCCGAACGGATAACATGTTATTCGAACGGATGACCATTCGATCCAGTTAACATGTTATTCGAACGGATGACCATTCGATCCAGTTAACACCAATTCGATCGGATGACAATTCGAACAAGCCAACACTAATTCAATCGGATGACAATTCGAATGAGTCAACACTAAGTCGATCGGATGACAATTCGAACAAGTCAACACTAAGTCGATCGGATGACAATTCGAACGAGTCAACACTAAGTCGATCGGATGACAATTCGAACGAGTCAACACTAAGTCGATCGGATGACAATTCAAACGAGTCAACACGAAGTCGATCGGATGACAATTCGAACGAGTCAACACCTATCCGATCGGATGTGCCCATCCGAACGGATGAGCACTATCCGACCAAATAACTAACTTTTCGACGCTATTCTCGCTTGACCATACATCGTTTACTATATCCTTTAATGATTAACGCATACATACTCGCAACCGACCCTATCAAGCTGTATTTCCGCTAATACGCACTGTGAGTATACTTGAACCCCTTTTTAATCGAATTTTGGGTATAACATACGTTTCTAACAAATCGAACTTATTAAACGAATTATTCAATCAATCGAATTATCACTTGCGAATAACTGTTATGCATAGATATACGTGATGCTAGATGCATATGTGCTAGGGCTTATACTCGCGACGTCCCACCATGACTAGTATAGTACTATTGTGCCCGACGGGGTCTAGTTTGCCATCGCATATTCGAGCATCGAGGACTTAGTTGGTAGTATCAGCGTTGTAAGTATATATGTCGTGTGTTACGTTTATGCATTTGGAAATTCGCTACACGTTTTAATCTATTACGCTATACTTATCAAACCTGTATACTCGCCAATACTTTTGTATTGACAAATATTTTAACGTATGTTGCAGGTTAGATCGCAGGCTATATCAAATCAAGCTAGGAAGTCTAGAAACTCAACTAAAATCTAGGTTGTCGGATTTGTATTGTTC
Organism: Helianthus tuberosus; assembly: GCA_030545235.1. Taxonomy (NCBI): domain Eukaryota; kingdom Viridiplantae; phylum Streptophyta; class Magnoliopsida; order Asterales; family Asteraceae; genus Helianthus; species Helianthus tuberosus. The sequence goes on along the minus strand of CM060365.1, from coordinate 40,673,037 downwards.
GAGAGGGCAAGAAATCTGTGATAACTTATGTGATTGTATTATTTGTTAGTATGGGATAACGAATGTATTAAATATTGTCGCAATATAGTTGTTATGGATTCTCTTGAGCAATCTGATTCGCCTAGTGCCGCGCCCCGATGATTCCGCCATCGGTTGGGGTGTAACAGATTGGTATCAGAGCCATAACTATAGGGAATTAGGCCAGACTCGACCTAGTCCGGGTCGACGTGTTAAGAAATTGACCTAGTCTATAGTCTAAGTACCAACAGGCCGACTCGTACGAGCCCAGTGGGGTTTGTATCGGGCCTACTTGATACTCTCGATCGAAATTGCTAAAAGCTACAACTTTGTGTGAACACCGCGTACTACAACTTCACACGAAGAAGTCTTTCCTAAGGCTAGAATACTACTTAGCCTTTCCTAAGGCTGACATAATACACATGTTTTCGAAAATACTCGCATAACAAAACCGAGCGATCCAGTCGAGATCAGGTGTGAAAACCAAGAACTCTTGATAGGATTGCTCACTCAGCGCATTTTTCTAGCACGAGAACCTTTCATCGAGTTAGGAGTGACATCCATATCTCGACGAAAGTCTCCATTTCGAAATCTAGTGGAACTCACGAATTTATTCGAAGAGCATAACCACAATTAGGAACGAAACTGTTAAGACATGGGTGAAACCCATACCTTAATAAGCCGTTCCACTCTCTATAAACTGGTTTTCAAAAGCTCTCACCAAGGACTCGACTATCACGATAACTCGAGCCACGCGATGACTAGGAAGACGAATGCCACAAGCTGCATCCCAGTGGAAGCATGAAGTCCTCTAGGATAACGCGCATGCTCGAACTTGTTAGATGTAGTTGGGTTACCTTGGTTAGTCGACGCCTAAACACCCAAGGCACTCTATCATACGACCCGCCAATTTTACAACTGGCTGGAACTTATTTACGTTTTGAAACCTTACGCTTTATCGATTTCTTGATTTAACGATTTTCACTACCTACTTATAAACGCACAACTCGCACAGCCATCGCAATCTAAAACGTAACCCGAACATTCGCAACAAAACTAATGCATAACCTATCGCCTTCGCTCTCGCTTTCTCACTTCAACGTGTCCTCGCTTATTCTAAATCGACCTGTATGTGTATGAATACAAATTACAATTATATAAATACCTATATATACGTATAAACAACAAGTCATTGTGTGAGAACTTAGGAACTTCGTGTCTCCTATGTGGCTCCTATGTGATTCGCTTATTACTATACTATCGCACCAAGTTTGAACGCGCTCAAATCGCAACGCAAACTAAAAAATCATTATGATCGAATCTCATTCTTAGTCTCTTCCTGTCTAGATGCCTTCCAATGATTCTACCTCGAGACAAACAGCTAGGAGGAGAGCCAAACGAAGCACCAATAAGAGGATTGCATCACTTGTGAGTAAGGAAGTGGTTAAGCTTATTCCTCAAATTGCCGCTCGAGGGCACTCTCTCAGCAACTCTCGAGCCTCGGAAGACTCCAAGACGGAAGAACCGCAATCTGCTTTTCTTTACAAACACTTCAAAGCCTGTGACCCGATGGAATTCACGGGTGAAGGAGGTGTGACTCAACTACTCCAGTGGTTCGATTCTATCGAAGTTACCCTTCGTCAAAGTGGGTGTCCCGATAGTTTCCGTACTACTTGCGCTACCGGAGTATTTAAATCGCGAGCACTCGACTGGTGGACCGCCGAACGTAACAAACGTGGGATCTCTGCAGCATATGCTCTCTCTTGGGATGAGCTAAAAGAGCTTATGAAGAAAGAGTACTGCCCTCCCCACGAAATCCAGAAACTAGAAAACGAATTTTGGGAAATCAAGCAAACCAAAGGTGACAACGCTGGCTACACCGCAAGGTTCAAACAGCTTAGCATAATCTGCCCGAGCCAAGTCAACACTTCAGAAAAAGCCATTTCGAAGTATATTCGTGGCTTGCCTGAGTGTGTGGGTGATTTTGTCGAAGCTGCAAGACCTGCTACTATCGAAGAAACCTACCGCTTAGCCGCAAAAATCAACAATAAACGACTCGTGGAAGGGTTATTCTCAAGGAATCCTGTCAAGCAAGCTCATCAAGCAATCGCCATTAATCCTTCAGGCGAACATGTAGACGAATCTTCTGATGAATCTACTGACGAATCTTCTGACGAATCTGCTAACGATTCTTCGGACGAATCTGCTGCCGATTCTTCTGACAAATCTGCCGATGGATCTTCCGACAAATCAGCCAAAGACTCTGCAAGTGAGTCCTCAGACGAATCCTCCAACGACAACATCTCTTCGCAAGACACCGACAAACCCAGCCGCAAACGAAAGACCTCAAGCCCGAGCTCATCAACAACCGAACTACTGCAACCGAAACCTCTTCAAACAGTTCCGATGTTTCCAAAACGAGCCTACACTGGAGCTCATCCTCAGTGTTACTCGTGTACCTATCATCATCCAGTTGGGGTTGACTGTCGCTATTGCAATAACTACAACCGTTACGGTCACTTCACCCGCAACTGCCGCATCGAACCATGAAGTTGAGTACAACAACAACAGCTCCAACAAAAGTCTTCAACATCAGACATCTAGCAAGCGTAGGATAAAGTTGTAATGATACGATTTTCGACGTTAACTTCTAAGTTTTGAACCTACTCTATTACTTGACGTTACCACTATGTATAACGTTAACTCTCGTCTTTGTTTTCTCTCCCACTCTCTAATCATCGCATTTAGACTAGATTCACACGCATACTACATACTATATCACGAAATAATGTGTTTTACCCTCACTACACTCTTAGAACGAGATACGGTAAACGTGCAAGGAACGACTAATCGCGGGTGCACACGGGATTAATTGGGTCAGTGCACGGAGATCGTAGTGAATTCTAAGGTGCCACAAGCGTTTTGACAAAAGGTGACACCAAATCACGGGATGAAAGTAGTAGGGGTCAAGCAAGGTGTGCTTTATCATACTACCAAAGTTCCGTGAAGAAAGTGCCACGTGGAGTTGAACGTTATTAGACCTATATACTATTGTGATTATTTTCAACACACTACACTCAATCGCAAGGCGTAACAACTGAAATTGCATCATCGCAAGACTTGTCGTAAGTCTGCAAACGCAGTACAACCGCCTCATCGAGGGACTCTGGGAGTCTACCTCGCAGGGCAATTGAATCAACGCAAGACTGGTCGTAAGTCTGTCGCAACAAATCTCATCAAGCACATTAATGCTCACGATGTTGTCAGAGTGAGGACCTATTCTACCCTCCTCGATAGTCGTGATGCGTCGCAACGTAACGTTAAGCTTATTCAAAACAAAACCCGACTAATCGCAATCGCTTATCCTGTGTATCTCGCAACCTCTATCGCTTATTACGTGAATCTATATCACTTGCTGTGTATCAACCTATCGCTGTTGCCTACCGTTATCTGTGTTATTGTGCCCGACGGGGTCTAGTTTGCCATCGCATATTCGAGCATCGAGGACTTAGTTGGTAGTATCAGCGTTGTAAGTATATATGTCGTGTGTTACGTTTATGCATTTGGAAATTCGCTACACGTTTTAATCTATTACGCTATACTTATCAAACCTGTATACTCGCCAATACTTTTGTATTGACAAATATTTTAACGTATGTTGCAGGTTAGATCGCAGACTATATCAAATCAAGCTAGGAAGTCTAGAAACTCAACTAAAATCTAGGTTGTCGGATTTGTATTGTTCGAGAGGGCAAGAAATCTGTGATAACTTATGTGCTTGTATTATTTGTTAGTATGGGATAACGAATGTATTAAATATTGTCGCAATATAGTTGTTATGGATTCTCTTGAGCAATCTGATTCGCCTAGTGCCGCGCCCCGATGATTCCGCCATCGGTTGGGGTGTGACAAATTGAGATAGGGCCACCATCATGGATGACTCCTATCATTTAATATCTTCAAGAAGGAATTCTCCCTGAAAACAAAGCGGAAGCTAGGAAGATACAGAACAAAGCATTGTTCTTTGAGATGAATGGTGGAATCTTGTATCGAAGATCCTTCTTGGGGCCACTTCTGCGCTGTGTGGACCCACAAGATGCAAGTTACCTGATCAGGGAGATTCATGAAGGCATCTGCGGCATTCATACGGGCCCGCGCATGGTTGTCTCAAAGATAATGAACGCTGGTTACTATTGGCCAGGGATGCACGTTGACGCTCTAAAGGAATTTCTCAAATGCGACTCCTGTCAAAGGACGCCCCGAAAACCCTACGCCAAAAGAATGATCTGATCCCTGTCTCCACTGCCTGGCCTTTCCAGCAGTGGGGGATCGATATGGTGGGACCTTTCCCTGAAGCTCCTGGAGCTGTGAAGTTTATAACTGTTGCCGTTGATTATTTCACCAAGTGGGTAGAGGCCAAAGCACTCGCTTCAACTACTGCAATGATGGTGCGCAAGTTCATATGGGAACACATCATTTGCAGGTTTGGTCTCCCACTCAAGATTGTAACCGATAACGACACCAATTTTGCTTCCGAAAATCTTCAAGAATGGATGAAAGAGATGAACATCGAGCACACTTTCTCTTCCGTTGCGCACCCTTAGGGCAACGACCAAGTAGAAAGTGTCAACAAAAGTATCGTCGAAGGGATAAAGGCCCGCCTGGGCACTAAGAGAAGAGGCTGGGTAGATGAGCTCCTGAGCACCCTGTGGGCTCATCGAACCATGCCAAAAACAAGCACTGGCGAAACCCCCTTTAGCTTGGTCTACGGCTCAGAGGCGGTTATCCCAGCTGAAATTGGCCTCCCCTCACCGCGCTTGACAGCGGTCAACAAAATCGACAATGAGGCGGAGCGCCATCTAGACTTGGACCTACTCGAAGAGAGGCGTGAAATAGCGCGAATCAAAGAGGCCAAGTACAAGACACAGTTGGAGATGTACTACAATGTGAGAGTGCGCATTTGTACCTTCACTCCAGGAGAGTACGTATTCAGAGACAATGAATCCTCCAATGCCGAACGCCCCGGGAAACTAGCACCCAAGTGGGAAGGCCCATACTTAATACATGAGGTGCTAGGAAAGGGGGCATACAAGCTGCGCACACTGGATGGATACATCATCCCGCGCACGTGGAACGCGCAACAACTGCGCAAGTGTTACATGTGACAACTCTCGGCCATGCGCCTTTATCCACTTATGTTGACCACGCGCCTTTTTAATTAACTATGTCGGCTGTACGCCCCTTGTTTTATTTCAATGATGTACGTTGGCCTAGCGCCAGTTTCCTAGCTACTTAATGAAAGCATTGGTTATGCCTTATGTTTTTTATCATCATGATTTCTACGTTACAAATGCATGTTAAACTTTTGATTAGCACGAAAACACTTCAGTAAATTACGAGCTCTTGAGTTATGCCCCCAAGGCCCTCCGCGAACATAGCGCGAGACCGGGCAGTTACACTCATACAAGAGCCACACTTACATTCATTCGCGCTAACCTAACCAAAGTTTCTAACAACAATGCAATAATTGTAACTTGGCAAATAGAAAGCAAACATAAGTGTTATATTCAAAAAAGCGCTTACGCGCAATGATCACACAAAAAGTAGCAAAACATCAGTACTTCGATTCTAAAAGCCCGCGCAGTGAGTTACATTTAACATCTAGAAAGAAAATTACAAGGCACAAAGCCTATCAACACTATCATCTACTCGTAACCATCTCCATCACCGTCGCCATCTCCGCCGGCTGTTTCTTCCTCATCAGATAGCTCCACAGTCTGTGGAGGATCAAGGATAGTCTTCAGCCGCACACACCAGTCATCGTGCTTCAACGCTTCAGCGACCAAATCCATCACAGGCAATGATAAATGGTCATAAACCTTTTCAGCGCGGGCTAACGCCGCATCAGTCTGGTCGGTCACTGAGCAATGACTGACATCAAACTCTTGCCCAAGAGCCTCCTCAACGTGTTGATGTCGCAACCCCCGATCCTTGATCCCCGGGAACGGGTGGACGCGAACTCATAATTTCGGTGGTATCAGCTTTGTTAATTTGGCAGCGGAATTCACATCAAGACCGTAGTTAGGAAATGTTTATCAGAGTATAACCACCATATTTGATATTAATAATCACGTGGGTAAAACCCAAGTTTCTTATTACAATACATTTATAGGGATAAACCCTATTTTATTGAATTTAAAACATCATTTATTAGGTAACTTTTATAGCCACATTTTCCCAAGCCTTCAGTGCTCTCCAGCTGGCTTTTTACTAATTGGCTGTCACATTGTGTTACCTGAAACGCGTTTTAAAAACATTTGTCAGTGGAAAATACTGGTGAGTGAATCCCAGTTTAATCAAGAAACATTTTATCAATTAAGACAGTATTGAGAGCGATCACATTGTTTATTTCTACACAATTACTCATTCAGTACTGTCAATCCTGACTTGTGGGTCATATTACACATTGGCTAACTCGTTGTCCAATGGTAACGTACTGTCATCCCCGACTTACTACTCACAAGGTAGTAAATTTTTTATACAAAACCCCAACATACCGGCAGTAATTGAAGAACTACAAAGACTCAATCACCGCTTAATCACATTGTAAAACAATTAAGGTTTTGTAAATTATTACAAAAATGTTAACAAAAAGAGGATAAACTCACATTGCTATCTTAGACTTCACGTAAGGGTTTCCTGGGAATAATCTATAATTTACACAAATATACATAGGTTAGTATCATAACCCTTTGAAAATATTAATGATACCCTCCCCGAGACGGCATTCCAACAACTACGTCGGGCAGAACCACGACAGTTGTTACGGAACCCTAAATCAATCGTGCATCGTATCTAGTACGAAATCGGGGTTATAATACTTACAACGGAGCAGAACCTCGCTAATTAGGGGGTATTATACTTGAATATTATGCCTAATTCTTCAAAAAGTCGAGATACAGAAAGAAAGTGAACGAATTGAAATGAAATCCGACGCGTTCTATTTATAGTGCTGATATTTGCTCTTCTCGCGGCCCGCGTAAAGGTAAGCGAAGGCTTACACGGCCCGCGTGGCTTAGGGGTCTAGGCGTAGCTGATCCGGGTCATGACTAGGTTCAACACGTTGCACGACACGTGTCAACACCGGGCTGCGCCACTATCTCGATCTTACGCGGCCCGCCTGAACTAAAGAAATCAGTGAAGTCCGTTTCCAACCTTGATACCACCCGCGTTAATGGTTAGGGTGGGTCTACGCGGCCCGCCTTAGCTTAATAATCAGATTTTAAAATTTATTTTTAAAGCTATATCATATTTCAGGCTCGGTTTTCACATACGGGGTGTATTTTAAAGACATATTGGAATAATTTAAAATATAATAGGGTGTCGAAAATATTTGAGAGTGTCGGTTTATTGAGGGTTGTTACATCCTCCCCACCTTGTATTAGAGCTCGTCCGCGAGATCTACTGGAATAAGTGCGGATATTTTCTTTGCATTTCAGATTCAAGTTCCCATGTGTACTCAGGTCCTCTTTTGGAGTCCCACTTTACTTTGACCAGAACTAATCTCTTATGCTTGAGATTTTTGACTTTCCTGTCTTCAATCTGTAGAGGCTTTTCTACAAACTTGAGTTGTTCATTTACCTCTATATCCTTAAGAGGTACTATCAGAGATTCATCAGCTAAACACTTTTTGAGATTAGATACATGAAACACATCATGTATTCCTGCCATTTCTTCTGGCATTTGTAGCTGATAAGCTACAGGTCCTATTTCTTTAATAATCTCAAAAGGTCCAACATACCTGGGACTTAACTTTCCCCGTTTTTTGAATCTTACCACTCCTTTCCAAGGAGAGACCTTTAATAATACTTTATCTCCTGTTTGAAATTCCAATGGTTTGCGTCGGTTATCAGCATAGCTCTTCTGTCGATCACGTGCTGCTTTCAGTCGTTCCTTGACTTGAATAATCTTATCAGTTGTTTCTTGCACTATCTCAGGTCCAGATAGTTGCTTTTCCCCAATTTCTGCCCAACAGACTGGGGTTTGGTATTTTCGTCCATAAAGTGCTTCGAATGGTGCAACATTGATACTTGTGTGATAACTATTGTTATAAGAAAATTCTATTAAAGGTAAGTGATCGTCCCAATTACCTCCAAAATCAATTACACAGGCTCTAAGCATATCTTCCATTGTCTGAATAGTTCTTTCGCTTTGTCCGTCCATTTGAGGATGATAAGCTGTGCTTAGTTTTAACTTGGTTCCCATTGCCTTTTGGAAACTTGACCAAAAATGAGAGGTAAATCGACTATCCCTATCAGAAACAATTGATAAAGGAATTCCATGTAAAGAAACAATTTCATTTACATATAACTTAGCTAATTGTTCCATACTGAAAGTTTCCTTCATTGATAGGAAATGAGCTGACTTGGTTAGTCTATCTACAATCACCCATATTGTATCATTTCCTTTCTTTGTTTTGGGTAATTTAGTAACAAAATCCATTGTTATCAATTCCCATTTCCACACTGGCATTTCTAACTGTTGTAGCAATCCTGAGGGTTTCTGGTGTTCAGCTTTAACTTGTGAACATGTTAAACATTTAGAAACATAGGCTGCTATGTCCTTTTTCATTCCTATCCACCAGAAATTTTTCCTTAAATCCTGGTACATTTTATCATTTCCTGGATGCGTCGTATACTTAGATTTATGGGCTTCTTCTAAAATACGATAACGTAGGTTTCCTAATTTAGGTATCCACATTCTCTTTTTATGGAATCTCCAAATTCCATCTGTTCCTTGTTTTAATTCTTTTAACATACCCTTTAATTTTTCAGTATCATCCTTGATTACTGATTCTTGTGCTTCTCTTATCTGATCATTTAAATCTACTTGTAGATTTAATTTAAGAGAACGTACCCTTTTTGGCTTTTCATGATACTTTTGACTTAAAGCATCTGCTACTCTATTTGCTTTTCCTTCATGATACTGGATATCACAATCATAATCACTAAGCATTTCCATCCAGCGTCTTTGTCTCATATTCAACTCCTTTTGCTTGAAAATATACTTTAAACTCTTATGATCAGTGAATATGGTAAACTTACTACCATAAAGGTAATGTCTCCAAATCTTAAGAGCAAAAATTATAGCTCCTAATTCTAGATCATGGGTTGAATAATTCTCTTCGTGATTCTTAAGTTGTCTAGATGCGTAAGCTATAACCTTTTGTCGTTGCATCAACACACATCCATAACCTAATTTGGAAGCGTCACAATATACTAAAAAGTCTTCAGTTCCTTCTGGTAACGCTAATATGGGTGTATGGGTTAATCTTTGCTTAAGAATTCTAAAAGCTTCTTCTTGTTTTAATCCCCATTCAAACCTAACAGATTTACAGGTTAGCTTAGTTAAGGGAATGGCTATTCTAGAAAAATCTTGAATAAATCTTCTATAATAACCGGCTAATCCTAAGAAACTTCTAACCTTAGTTGGTGACTCAGGGGTTTTCCATTTAGTAATTGCCTCGATTTTTGTGGGATCCACATGAATTCCTTCATGGTCGACTAGGTGTCCGAGAAACTGTAGCTGTTCTAACCAAAATTCGCACTTGGAAAATTTAGCATAAAGTTTTTCTTTTCTTAATAAACTTAAAAGTGCGTGCAAATGTTTTGCATGATCTTCCTTATTCTTAGAGTAAATGAGAATATCATCTATGAAAACAATTATGAATTTATCCAAATATGGCTTACATATTCGGTTCATCATGTCCATAAATGCAGCTGGGGCATTGGTTAAACCAAATGGCATGACAGTAAATTCATAATGACCATACCTTGTTCTAAATGCGGTTTTAAGAATATCCTCTTCCTGTACCTTTAATTGATGATATCCTGATCTTAAATCGATTTTGGAGAAAAATCAAGCTCCTTGTAGTTGGTCAAACAGATCATCGATTCTCGGTAATGGATACCAATTCTTAATCGTAACCTTGTTTAATTCACGGTAGTCAATGCACATACGCATTGATCCATCCTTCTTTTTAACAAACAGTATCGGCGCTCCCCATGGCGATGAACTTGGTTGTACAAATCCTTTTTCCAACAATTCATCTAATTGTTTCTTTAATTCCTGCATTTCTGCGGGTGCCAAACGGTAAGGTGCTTTGGCAATCGGTGCCGTTCCTGGTATCAAATGGATCCTGAATTCAACTTCTCTATCTGGTGGCAGTCCTGGTAATTCTTCTGGAAAAACATATGAAAACTGAGATACTACTGGAATATCTTTTAAATCCTTTCCTTTAGTGTTAGTGATTATAGAAATCAAATACACTATAGAACCTTTTCTTATATAACTTGCAGTTTTCATTACAGAGATGAATTTTGTGGATCTATTTGGTTTATCGCCTTTGATTGTGATCGTTTTACCTATTGGTGCATTTACTTGAATTGACTTTTGATCACATAAAATATTGGCTCTATTGGCTATTAACCAATCCATTCCTAAAACAACATCGAATCCTGCCAGATTCATGGGATAAAGATTTGCAATAAATTCTGATTTAAAATTTCTATTCTTGCTCCCTGCAAGATTTCAGAAATCCTAACGGTTTCTCCATTAGCTATCTCTACTACACATTCTTGTGGTAGTTTAGTTAATGACTGATTTAGAAATTTGCAAAATGATGTATTAATAAAACTTTGGTTTGCACCAGAGTCAAATAATACTTTAGCAAAAATATCATTAACTAAAAACGTACCAGCTATGACATCTGGAATCATCTTGGCTTCATTTGCAGTTAAAACAAATGCTCTAGCATTTTGAGTATTCTTTTTGTTTGTAGCTGGAGCTAATTTTGGACAATTAAGCTTAATATGACCTTGTTCTCCGCAGTTGTAACATATCTTGTTATTAGCTTTCTTCCTGCAGTTCTCTTCCTTGTATCCCGATATTTTGCAAAAGTTACAGTATATAGAGCATCTTCCTGAATGCTTTCTTTTGCAATTCTTACAGTAAGGTGCAGAGGTAGAACCTATATTTCTCCCACGGTTAGAACGAAATTCTTGTGTGAGTTTCTGGGTTAGATTCCTCCTTTGATCCTCCTCTCGGGTACGAACTAATTCATCTGTCAAGGTATTTGCTAGTTCTACAGCTTCTTCTATGGTTTGAGGTCTAGCTGCCTTGACTACGTGTCTTATCTCTCCAATTAATCCCCAGATATAACAGGAGATTAACACTGGTTCAGGTGAAGCAAGAGTTGGCACTATTCTAGCATATTCGAAGAATATTTTAGTGTATCCCTTACTATCCACACCAGTCATTCTAAGGTTTAGAAATTTGTTTGCTATTTGTTCCTTCTCATTGGGTGGGCAGAATTTCCTTTCTACCTTGTTCTTAAATTCTTCCCATTCCATATTGTAGGTTCTATCACTTCCTCTTGTTTGGAGGATAGTGTTCCACCATTCTAGTGCTGAATTCTTAAACAAATTGGAAGCAAACAGTATCTTATCTTCTTCAGCACACTTGCTTATTCTTAAGACTGCCTTAGTCTTCTCTATCCAGCGTAAGGTTGCAATGGCCCCTTCATTGCCCGAGAATTCCATTGGTTTACAAGACCAAAATTCTTTATAAGAACAACCGTAAGACACGGTTCTTCTTCTTTTAGGAATGGGCATTTGAAGTACAGGTTCATTGTTCACGCTGTTTTCAGGTTCGATGGGTCGCTTACTGCTATGCTTACTTTTATTATTCGCTTCATGAATCGTTTGAATATTAAATGGCATGGCATCTATGATTCCTTGTGCCACTATGTGTTGAACAGCACTATTATCCATTTGGTTTCCATTGTTATTGATGCTTGGATTCTCATTAACCACGTTAATGTTACTCTGGTTATCATTATTCAGATTTCCTTGATTTCCTTCGTCGGCCATCTGAATTTTAAACATTTACCCCATATTAATATCACAAGATAATATTTAATATAGTTAATCACATGATACGCAATCTAGCCAAAAACGTCGATCATTGCGACTTTTACTCTATTTTCATATACTATTATGCATCTATTACATTCTAGTACTGAAATAAAAATTACAATACCAACAGAAATAGAATCACACTAATAGTAATATGCATCCGTACACACATATTTTATTTTATTTTTATTTTATTATATTTTATTATTTTTACTATTACCGTCTCCTCCGTCACATCACGGATATGGATTTATCCAAAAATCCATATTGCGTTCATCGTATTTCCATATGAGACGCTCTCCCACCTGTCTCATTCTTTCACTGCTTTCTAAAATTTCCTCTCCAAAAGTCCTAAGTTCTTGGACATTTTCTGCACTCATTGGGGGTGCAGGTTCTAGGACTGGGTTTGGAATCTGGGGTGCAGGTTCCTGATATGGGGGTGAAAGTGCCTGAAATCGGTAAGGATCTTCTAAGATTTCCCTAATATATTCATCGTGGTAATAGGGATCTAGAGGGTCCATACCTGGGTAGGCTCCTATGTTCTGTATAGGTTTGTCTTCATGGATTGGGTAACGTTGCACATAATCCCTAACGTCATCCCACCAAGGATCATAATTTGGATCTAGGGGATTTGGTACAGGTACCCTAGGGATTTCTTCTGGGTTGAAGTCATGCATCTCCACCTGGTTTTCAGGGTTTTCTATCTCCATTGGTTGGTCAGGGATTTGCAATTGTGGTTGGGGTGCAATTGTTTGCTCCAGATTAGGGTCAGCAGCAGTTGTGGCTAGGATATGGAAATTGGCTAGGCTTCTATTAAGCATATCCTGTGTATGGGCATCTGTTTCTCGCTTAATAGCTGCTAAGGCTCTTTGCTGTTGCAACTTTCGCATTCTTTTCCTACGCGCAAACGCTTCCTTACTGAACCATCCTCGTTTCTTATGAGGGAATGGCTCTTCTGACTGAGCTTTAAAAGCAAACATTCCTTCTTCCTGATCAGCAGAATACCCCGAAAAGGCAGGCTGTGATGAGGTACCTTCACTCCTAGGTGAATCAGACAACTGACGACTCATTTCTGAGGGTCCTTGATCACTCATACTGTAAACTAACAAATAGTCAAATAACACATAACAATAAATACAGTTATGCACGTATTTCCATAATTTATTTCCTAACACAAAATTTAGAATTTAAGTGACAGCAGAACACTTCTTTGGCTCAGACCAGTGGCTAGGCTCTGATACCACCTCCTGTCGCAACCCCCGATCCTTGATCCCCGGGAACGGGTGGACGCGAACTCAGAATTTCGGTGGTATCAGCTTTGTTAATTTGGAAGCGGAATTTACATCAGGACCATAGTTAGGAAATGTTTATCAGAGTATAACCACCATATTTGATATTAATAATCACGTGGGTAAAACCCAAGTTTCTTATTACAATACATTTATAGGGATAAACCCTATTTTATTGAATTTAAAACATCATTTATTAGGTAACTTTTATAGCCACATTTTTCCCAAGCCTTCAGTGCTCTCCAGCTGGCTTTTTACTAATTGGCTGTCACATTGTGTTACCTGAAACGCGTTTTAAAAACATTTGTCAGTGGAAAATACTGGTGAGTGAATCCCGGTTTAATCAAGAAACATTTTATCAATTAAAACAGTATTGAAAGCGATCACATTGTTTATTTCTACACAATTACTCATTCAGTACTGTCAATCCTGACTTGTGGGTCATATTACACATTGGCTAACTCGTTGTCCAATGGTAACGTACTGTCATCCCCGACTTACTACTCACAGGGTAGTAAATTTTTTATACAAAACCCCAACATACCGGCAGTAATTGAAGAACTACAAAGACTCAATCACCGCTTAATCACATTGTAAAACAATTAAGGTTTTGTAAATTATTACAAAAATGTTAACAAAAAGAGGATAAACTCACATTGCTATCTTAGACTTCACGTAAGGGTTTCCTGGGAATAATCTATAATTTACACAAATGTATATAGGTTAGTATCAAAACCCTTTGAAAATATTAATGATACCCTCCCCGAGACGACATTCCAACAACTACGTCGGGCAGAACCACGACAGTTGTTACGGAACCCTAAATCAATCGGGCAGCGTACCTAGTACGAAACTGGGGTTATAATACTTACAACGGAGCAGAACCTCGCTAATTAGGGGGTATTATACTTGAATATTATGCCTAATTCTTCAAAAAGTCGAGATACAGAAAGAAAGTGAACGAATTGAAATGAAATCCGACGCGTTCTATTTATAGTGCAGATATTTGGTCTTCTCCGCGTAAAGGTAAGCGAAGGCTTACGCGGCAAGCGTGGGTTAGGGGTCTAGGCGTAGCTGATCCGGGTCATGACTAGGTTCAACACGTTGCACGACACGTGTCAACACCGGGCTGCGCCACTATCTCGATCTTACGCGGCCCGCGTAAATGTAAGCTAAAGCTTACGCGGCCCGCCTGAACTAAAGAAATCAGTGAAGTCCGTTTCCAACCTTGATACCGCCCGCGTAAATGGTTAGGGTGGGTCTACGTAGAGATGTACAAATCGGTTAATTTGAGAAACCGGTTTCGGTTTTTTAACCGAACCGGTTTTTTTGGATCAATCTCCAACCGGTTTTTTGTTTAACCGTAACCGGTTTTAACCGGTTTCAGCAACCGAAAACTAATAACTGGTACAACCGGTTATAACCGGTTTTATAACCGGTTTGTATAATAACCGGTTTCCGAACTGATTAAATTAACTGATTTTATAACCGGTTTACTATAACCGGTTAAAAAAACCGGTAAAAAAACCGGTCTGCAGGAAATGTCACAGAATGCTGTTTTTGATGCTGTTTTGCTGTTTTTTAGCCTGTTTTTTAAAAAAAAACAGCAGTTTTTTAAAAAAAACATAAAATACAAATTGTAAAAAGTCAAAACATAATATCATTAAGTCTACGAACAAACGGAAACATAACATAAGGAAATAAGAACGGTACGAACGCTAAAGCGTAACAACGAAAATACATAAACTTCATACATAAACTTCAAATATTAATCCGCATGAAGGTCCACACTAGTATATATATTTTTTTAGTGGGACGAGAATAGTAATATATCTTGAACCGCGTCTAATCTTCTTCGGCCGAACCCGAACTCGAACTATTGCGGAGTAATTCATCTAGTTCGGCTTCTTCTTCGGTCATTGGGGTTGTCATTTCGTTTCGAACCTCGTCTTCGTACACTTCGGCTTCGTAATCTAATTCACCCTCGAGTGAGCGTATGTGTTGACATCTCTCCGCTGCATCCAAGTAGTCTTTCAAGCAAAGCGACATCTCAACCGCCTTTGGTGTTAGTCGAGTCCTCCGTATCGAAATCACCCTACCACTTATAGAAAAAGCACTTTCCGAAGCTACCGTGGAAGCTTGGACCGTTAGTAAATCTCGGGCCATTGTGGCTAAGATCGGAAATTGTTCTTCCTTACTTTTCCACCAACCCAACAAATCAAAATTTTTAAAGTCTTGTGAAGTTATTGTTCGTAGAAAGTTCGACCCACCATATCGACCGAGTTCGCTACTACTAGTGTTACCACGTTGCATTTGACTCGATTCATCATACAAATAGTTGTAAACATACAAATCGTCATCTTCCAAATTTGATGACCCTTCGCCGAAAGCGGCATTTCTCATTGACTCGTGAATGTGTGACGAGATATGCCCATATTTTGTTACATAAACATCAAACATTTTTGAAAGTTGTTCATTAAAACGTGTTTTTGTGGCTTCGCCAAAGTTTGGTTCTTCTACGGTGTTTAAATTCAACTCGTTTGAAATTTTTTCAATCAAAGAACCGGTTCCAAAAATATTAAAGCAAGGGTTTAAAGCGGCGGCACAAGTGAAAACCGCGGGTAGTTCTTTAAAATATTTTCTTAGTTTTTCCTTCATCGTATCTACCATATCACAATATGGTCTACCTCTCCCCGACAACTCGTTTAATTTTCTACACATTTTAAACAAATTGTGAAGTACCAATGAACTAGTTGGATAGTAAACCCCCGATAAAGTCTTTGTTGATGTTTTGAAAACTTGAAGCACTTGTGTAACCGTTTCAATAAGCCCCCAATTCGATTGGTGGTAAGACGAAACCTTTCCACGACTCGCCAAAAGGCTATGAAATTCTATTAAACTTTCTTTTTGCAAAATAGCTTTTTCAAACATGGTGCAAGTCGAGTTCCATCGATGAGCGACGTCCCAATTGGGTCCGTAGCATACTCGACCCGCTTCCTTACACATTTTAATATATTTTGAATGCCTTTGCGTATGACTATATATATGACGTAACATTTGTTTGAAAGATTCTTTTTGTCGTTCAATAACCTTTAAACCGTCTTGAACGGCCAAATTTATGATGTGTGCCACACATCGACTATGGAAAAAAATACCCTCACAAATCGGAGTGTACTTTAACCTTAAATGCGTGACCGAAAGCGTGTTGTTTGAGGCGTTATCAAAAGCTATCGAAAAAATCTTTGTTTCCAATTTGTATGTTTTAATACATTTGTCGATAGCTTTATATATAGCTTCACCGGTGTGAGGGTAATCAAAAAGTTTAAACAAAATGGTGCGTTTCATCATTTGCCACGTCGTCGGTTCAATCCAATGGGCGGTGACACAAATATACGAGTCAGGTGAACCGTGCGGTGCGGACCAAACGTCGCTAGTCAAGTTAACACCGGTTTCTAATTTTTCAAAATAACAAATTAATTCAAGTTTAGCTTTTTTCCACATTTTTAAGCAATCCCTCCTAAGAGTAGCGCGACTTACATGAGTGTATCGCGGTTGGAGAGTTCTTTGAACCATTTTGGTGTAGCGTTGGTTGTCGAAATGGTTGAACGGCAAACTTTCTTGGATTACAAACTTCGCCATTTCCTCCCTTGCCATATCGAAATTGTAGGCGAACAAAGTAGCGTCGCTTGCCATGGAAGCTTGACCACTAGCGGTTTGTTGTTTCAACGCCCTACAAAACGGTTTTTCGATGTGTTGTTTCAAGGTGGTGTTTGCCCCAACGGCGTAAAAACTATTACAATGATGACAACGCGCTTTTTTCGGTCCGCTCGCCATCTCGCACAAATCGAAATGGTTCCAAACTTCCGGGTTGCGCTTCGTTGCAAGAACACGAACAACCGTGTCGGTTGTAGACTCGCCAACATTGACCGAATCATGAGCACTAGAGCTTGCCATGTTTTTTTTCACAATTATCGAATAAGAAAAGTGAGCGTTTTTATGAGATTTAGGAGATTAGAGAATGGTGTGATTGAACCAAAACACCCAACACCCTTTTATAGTAATTGGAGATGAATTTTTGGCAAAAAAAAACAAAAAAACGGCTAGTTTTGAGTCCCAACGGTCACATGACCGTTTTCTGCAGATCTGGCCCATTAACCGGTTTTAACCGGTTTTTATAACCGGTTTATATATAGTCGTTTACAGTTAACCGGTTCTAACCGGTTTTTATAACCGGTTTTTATGTCTAACCAGTTTTTAAACCGGTTTTGTGTATAACCGGTTTTATAACCGATATTTAAGCCCAACTCGATAACCGATCCATAACCGGTCTAACCGGTTTGTAACCGAACCGGTTACAAAAAAACCGGTTTTTCCAACAACCGGTTTCGGTTAATTTTTCGGTTTCGGTTAATTTTTCGGTTTCAGTTGCGTAATCAGTTTTTTTGTACACCTCTAGGTCTACGCGGCCCGCCTTAGCTTAATAATCAGATTTTAAATTTTATTTTTAAAGCTATATCATATTTCGGGCTCGGTTTTCACATACGGGGTGTATTTTAAAGACATATCGGAATAATTTAAAATATAATAGGGTGTCGGAAATATTTGAGAGTGTCGGTTTATTGAGGGTTGTTACAGTTGAGCACACTCTAGATAACCTCAACGATGCCCAACCGCGCGTGATCCAACTTAGATGCAATCAGGATGTAGTTAGCCATCTACAAAAAAAAACGGATAAGAACCAAGACAACAAAAATAAAGCCTAAGTTAAAAAGAGGAGAACCTTACCAGGACTACCCCTCTACCGCGTATCCATTAAGCTTCCGAGACAAGCGTGTCTACAATTTATTGCGCTTTAGCATAATTGTTTTGGGCTACGTTAAGAGCAGAGGTGCTAATATCTCGCGCCTCGTCGGCCTTCTGTTTGGCCTCCTCGGCGGTAGCAGCCTTAACCCTTTCAGCCTCCAAATCAATCTCCAAGGATTCACTTTTGTCAGTTTGCTCACGCAATCTACGGTTTAATTCTGCATTTTCCACATCCTTGGCATGCAAGTCCTTGTCCCTGCTGGCCACCTGCGCCTTTAACTCAGTCTGCAGGGAATGAGATAATGACTTAGTAATATTTCGACAAATAAAAAACATAAAGAAGGAAGGGCTAAAGGTGTTGAACCTCAACGCGCTCTTTGTCAGCTTTAACATCCTCAACCTTCTTTGTTAATGTGGCATTTTGAGCCTCAAGGTCGGTAATCTTGGAGCGAGCTGAAATCATGCGTTGGTTATCTTTCTTACAAACCTCCTTCCATTCGGCATGCTCCTTCGACAAGAGCTCTTCGGCAGCACGAAGCTTACCCCTTAAGCCCTCGCGGCCCTGTAACACCCCGAAAACGGGTTTGGTAATTAACCCACGTTAATACTAAAAGACGGGTAAAGTATTGTTAGTGGTAAAAATAGCCCGGTGAATATTAGGATTTTAAATTAATAAACCTAATATTAAATAAAAGTAGTATACAGGCTTTTGGAGGAAATAAAGTTTATAGAAGGCCCGACTAACGGGACCTAAAATAAACTTAGTCATAAATATTCCCGAACCCGCTAAGTTAACTAGGAATATTTAACCTAGTTAATAAGTGGGAAAATTGTTAAAAGAAATAAGTAGGTTGTGGCCTACTTAATAACGAACCAAACACGAGGGGTTAAAGCGGGATAACTAGAAAAGTTATTTAATTAAAACAAACACAAACACACACACACAGTGCGTGTTCTGGATCGAGCTCAGGGGCGACCAAGAAGGGTCAAACCCTAATCAACACAATTTCATCAAATTGAAGGGGCAAATCAAGTCCAAATCAAAATCCGAGTATGAATTAGTGATCTCCATTGAAAAAGGAGTCACGAGGTATGTAAATTTCTTGAGAAATCTCTAGTTGAAATTCTGAGCAAACCTAGAGAACTCAAATCTGAGCTTGCATGTTTGTTGTTTGGATGAAATTAGTGATGAAACTATGTCTAGGAGTAAACCCTAGTCATGTACTTGTTGAATCGATGTTCATGGTTGTGAATTCATGATCATACACTCATGTGTCAAGTGGGTTTTGATTATGTAGTAAAGATGATGATGTACACATGTTTAAAATCATCATAGTTGCTAGTAGGAACAAGATACTTGAACAATTTGCAAGTTTGAGTAATTGATCATAAGTGTTAGTGGTGAATTTTGATGTTAATCTTGGTAAAAATAACTAGTTAGGAACTAGTTAGTAAATATGTAAAATTATGCACATTAGGTGTTTGTTAAAATGCCTAAATGAGAACTAAGTGTTGATAATGTGCCTAATTGAGTCTTGTGAACTTGATAGTGCAATCATAAGTGTTAATTGGTGATTTGACTTTTAAATAGTCAAACCGACCATTAATAAGATCGAATGGTAATTGTGATAGAAAATATGTAAGATGGAATAGTCATAATTAATGATGACTAATATAACCGTCTTACGAATTATGATGATAGTTTGACGCTTGACAAGCTAGGTGGAGGCTTGGAAAGGAAGCGGGTCAAACGAAGCAAGCATGAAGGAAAAGCGTAATTCGGATGCAAGGTAAGTATAGCTTACACTAGTCTTAAATTGTGGAATATTTTCTCATTATATAAATTACGAATGAGATATCTAAACAATTGAAATATGATGTTCCGTCGTGTAGTCGAACGGAACAAGACAATCAAAGATGAAAGAAACCGTAATAATGGTTAAAAAGAAGTAAATCGATAATTCGGTCATATTATGTCGAAAGTAATAAACGGTTTATATGTTAAAATGACCGTACGGTGTTAAACGGAACGAGTCATGTAGAGGAGATGATAATAAATATCATCTCGTAAAGATAAATGGTCAATTCGGCCAAACGGGTCAAAAGGTGTAGACAACATCTTTTGACTATATAGACTAATGATTCTTTGTCGAGTTATATGCTTACAGGAATAGATATCCAATGGATATTCGCATCGTTCTAAATTAGCGAATATAAAGCAAGGTATTAAAACCGGGTTAATAAGTTGATCCGGGCCAGGTATGTATAATAGATCAACTCCTCATTTAGAACTTGGAGGTCTATGAGATTAAGGCAAAGTAAAAAGGGACATTCGGTTACCTTAAAAGGTAAACCGAAGGATTAAAATTATAGACAGAGTGTTTTGAAAACAAGATTGGGTTAAAAATTAGATTTTTGGGCGTACATGGCTTAAGCAAGTCCTCCGTTGTAAAAGAAGGGTTAAAAATGACCAAAACGCCCTCGTAAGCAAAATTAAGCAAACAACCCTTAGAAGTCGCTTGAAAACGAGTTTTATAATCAAGTTAATACTAGAATAAGTATAATAGCGTAAGATGTAAATCCTTGGTCAAAAGAATCTATATGAGTCTTTGCCGTAAATTGATAATCCGAAGGGTAAAACTCGGAATAGATAGATCGTCACTTTAAAACCATCACAATTATAGACGTGATGGAAGGTCATTTGATAATTATTGTGGAAATAAAATGCTAGAAAGAAATGGGTGTGAGTTATGCGTAAAAGTGCTTAAATGTCCTTAACGGGTCAAAACAAGCACTTGAGTATAAGCGGGTTTAAAATGTGTAGGAAACCCGTAGTTTGAGCCAAATATAATAGACGATATAGAAATTAGAAGGTTCACGAGAAATTGGGATCGAACAAATAAGTTTGTTTGATAAATACATGAATGGGTTAAAATGGGTAAATCCTAGTTTAAGCCGAATGCATGAAAGTCTCAAAATTTATTAAGCCGGATGTCGGACTTTAACTCCATATGATGGGGAATCAAATTACAAACATGTAGGAAGAAACGGTAGGTCAAACGGATAAGCGGATTGAAAGATACGAATGTTTTCGTAACAAAAACGGCAAAATGGAAAGGCTGAATGCAGGGACCACCGTAAATTACGGTGCCACCGTAATTTACGGTGGAGCCTGAAAGTGTTACGCCAGTTTACTACTGGTTTACGGTGGCAACATAGAAAAACAAGGGCTACCGTAAATTACGGTACCCACCGTAATTTACGGTGGACCTTGTCCAAAAATGCATTTTTATAAATTTTGTTTTCCGGACTCGTTTAGATATGTTTTAAACCTCGTTCGACTAAAGCATTTCATGTTTATGAAATGTAGGTACTTTCTGGGATGCCGGAAGACGATCAAGCTCAACGAAGAACCGAACACGATAAAGATACACGCTTCCGCACTTTGTCACGTTGTAGATTTTTAAACAACAAATTCGATCACATTATGTAGAATAACTTATGATTGGTAAAAGTTTTAATAAACCCGTATTTTTATAGCATGCGTAGTCTTAACTACACATCTAATTGTTGGTAATTACTTGATTGTTTTCGTAAAATGTACGTTAAACCCTGTATTACAAGAACGGGTGTTACAAGTTGGTATCAGAGCCTTGGTTTAAGAGATTCAAGTATGGCGGGGAAAACCATGCTTGGACTTAAACCTTATGCTCTTAATAAAGATTGGTGTTCGGTTCGAGGCTTGATCGCAAATCCGGTAAGTACAAGTATGTTAATAGCTTAGCATGCTAAAGTGTTGTAAACAACACATAGGGCTATCGTGTGATACACGTTACCCCAGTTAAAACGATTGATATAGTTGACGCGTATAGTAGAAAAAGCCTTGTATTATAATACGGGCGATTATTGAAGTTGACGTTACTAACTTTGTGAATGTTTTAATTGAAGGACACTCGCGTTTGAAGACGACGAGAGTCAAATGAATTGTGGATATGATGATGGAATGGTCCGAGATATGACAAGAAGAGCATTCTCATTAAGGACCTAAATCGCGTAACGGTCGCGAACAAGGCTAAGGGCAAGAAAAGCCCGTTAGGGCAAGCATTTACCAGGTGCACGTTTAAATTATTGCATGAATATAAATATGCAAAAAATACATAGAAACTGATAGTTGCATATGTAGATTGAAAACTTGGAAAAAAAAACCTGAATAGAATACCTATCCAGGATATTGTTTCTAAGAGAACTAAATAGAGGCATTACTTACATAGGGCGTGATGTGAAAACTATAAAAAGGTCGTGTATGTCATGTGTTAATCGCTTACTCTGGCCAAGTAAGTAGTGGCATATGATACCATGAGTTTCTTATAGCGGACACATTTACATCCGATGTAGTAAGGGCAGGGTGAATGGGACTAACTTAAAAAGTACCCAAATGGATCAAATGAGCAAAATATTTGATAATAATGTAAACGCACGGCCGTGTGACGGAAGCGTATTACGTTAGAATAATGAGCCCGAGAGAAAGGGACAAAGAAACAAGTAAATGATTTAGACAAGTATTGGGAGGGAGTGTACTTACACTCGAACCCAGAAAACGCAAGCATGTAAAATGATTTAGACAAGTATTGGGAGGGAGTGTACTTACACTCGAACCCAGAAAACGCAAGCATGTAAAATGATTTAGACAAGAATTGGGAGGGAGTGTACTTACACTCGAACCCAGAAAACGCAAGCATGTAAAATGATTTAGACAAGTATTGGGAGGGAGTGTACTTACACTCGAACCCAGAAAATGCAAACATGTAAAATGATTTAGACAAGTATTGGGAAGGAGTGTACTTACACTCGAACCTAGAAAAACGCAAACATGTAAAATGATTTAGACAAGTATTGGGAGGGAGTGTACTTACACTCGAACCCGGAAAATGCAAATATGTCCCTTAACGAGTCGTTTTTGTAAAACACCAAAATTGAGAACAAAGTAGGAATATAAAAGCGAAACGAAGTCATAATGCATACCGTAAGTGTTGCAATAATAACGACTTCGGTAAAACACCTGGTTGGTGGGTAAGGATTTAAACGCATGCGTAGACTGAGAAACAGGAACGCGGAATAGAAAGTCAAAAGACTCGGAATATGAGTCATGACTAGAAGATGACAAGAATTTTCGCAAACATAAATTTTGATAAAAAAAAATTACATTCGACTAGTTAAAAGTCGAACGGGTCGAACAAAGAGTGAAATTTAACGTTCACCAGTGATGAAATTTCACACGAACAAGTCAAACGAATTAAATAAATGATGACGCTTGCTAATGTAAGTAGGCGCGGACTGAATAAGTAAAAGTATGAGATGTTAACTAACCTATGTAAAGGGTTATGGGCGTTGAGAATGTTAAGATAAAGGAACCCGGGTAATGGGTTGTATAGAAGTATAAGTATGAATCGGGAAAACGTTAAGCGTAGAACAAACTGACGCGTAAATAACGTCAGAAGTCATAAAGTCGAAGGATTAGTCCGGCAGTAAACAAATGAAGCCTTAGACTATGGTCAAGGTCAATTGAAGTTCAAGAGCGAAAATAAACGATTTCAAACATAATAAGAGATGCCTTGAAGCTAGATATGCATATATACATTTGAATATAGACAAGAATAAAAGATGATCTACGGGATCATCATAACCTACGGGATTAAACACAGTGTTAAGGTCTACGGGACCAAAAAGACCCTCGGGTCATAAAGAGAAGGAAACGAGTTGTTAATGTTTCACCTTAAAAAGGTGAAAAATTTAAAGAAATAGCCTATGAGGCTAAGTGAAAGAACCTACGGGTCAATAGTGTAAAGCAAGGGAACTAGTTATGATTCCCCGCGTAAATGAGAACGGAAAAGAAATTGTTACTAAAAGTGAAAGATTTCACTAAAGACCTTTAAACAGGTCAAAGTAATGGATCCATAAAGGATTCGATAGTATATGAAAGTGATGAATATCGCTAAGCAACTAAACTAGTGGAAATAACGAGATTACGTTATTTCGAAATTACACTATGTCGTATGAGATATGTAGACAATTAGAAACCAAAAAGACATTACCAAAATTTTTCTGGTAATGCTAACAATTGGTTAAAGTATGAGTAATGCTTAAGTGAATACTCAAGTCAAACGCATTGAGTTTAGAAACTCAATGAACTATGTAAGCAAGGTTTCGAGGACGAAACCTCTTTAAGGGGGGTAGACTTGTAACACCCCGAAAACGGGTTTGATAATTAACCCACGTTAATACTAAAAGACGGGTAAAGTACTGTTAGTGGTAAAAATAGCCCGGTGAATATTAGGATTTTAAATTAATAAACCTAATATTAAATAAAAGTAGTATACAGGCTTTTGGAGGAAATAAAGTTTATAGAAGGCCCGACTAACGGGACCTAAAATAAACTTAGTCATAAATATTCCCGAACCCGCTAAGTTAACTAGGAATATTTAACCTAGTTAATAAGTGGGAAAATTGTTAAAAGAAATAAGTAGGTTGTGGCCTACTTAATAACGAACCAAACACGAGGGGTTAAAGCGGGATAACTAGAAAAGTTATTTAATTAAAACAAACACAAACACCCACACACAGTGCGTGTTCTGGATCGAGCTTAGGGGCGACCAAGAAGGGTCAAACCCTAATCAACACAATTTCATCAAATTGAAGGGGCAAATCAAGTCCAAATCAAAATCCGAGTATGAATTAGTGATCTCCATTGAAAAAGGAGTCACGAGGTATGTAAATTTCTTGAGAAATCTCTAGTTGAAATTCTGAGCAAACCTAGAGAACTCGAATCTGAGCTTGCATGTTTGTTGTTTGGATGAAATTAGTGATGAAACTATGTCTAGGAGTAAACCCTAGTCATGTACTTGTTGAATCGATGTTCATGGTTGTGAATTCATGATCATACACTCATGTGTCAAGTGGGTTTTGATTATGTAGTAAAGATGATGATGTACACATGTTTAAAATCATCATAGTTGCTAGTAGGAACAAGATACTTGAACAATTTGCAAGTTTGAGTAATTGATCATAAGTGATAATGGTGAATTTTGATGTTAATCTTGGTAAAAATAACTAGTTAGGAACTAGTTAGTAAATATGTAAAATTATGCACATTAGGTGTTTGTTAAAATGCCTAAATGAGAACTAAGTGTTGATAATGTGCCTAATTGAGTCTTGTGAACTTGATAGTGCAATCATAAATGTTAATTGGTGATTTGACTTTTAAATAGTCAAACCGACCATTAATAAGATCGAATGGTAATTGTGATAGAAAATATGTAAGATGGAATAGTCATAATTAATGATGACTAATATAACCGTCTTACGAATTATGATGATAGTTTGACGCTTGACAAGCTAGGTGGAGGCTTGGAAAGGAAGCGGGTCAAACGAAGCAAGCATGAAGGAAAAGCGTAATTCGGATGCAAGGTAAGTATAGCTTACACTAGTCTTAAATTGTGGAATATTTTCTCATTATATAAATTACGAATGAGATATCTAAACAATTGAAATATGATGTTCCGTCGTGTAGTCGAACGGAACAAGACAATCAAAGATGAAAGAAACCGTAATAATGGTTAAAAAGAAGTAAATCGATAATTCGGTCATATTATGTCGAAAGTAATAAACGGTTTATATGTTAAAATGACCGTACGGTGTTAAACGGAACGAGTCATGTAGAGGAGATGATAATAAATATCATCTCGTAAAGATAAATGGTCAATTCGGCCAAACGGGTCAAAAGGTGTAGACAACATCTTTTGACTATATAGACTAATGATTCTTTGTCGAGTTATATGCTTACAGGAATAGATATCCAATGGATATTCGCATCGTTCTAAATTAGCGAATATAAAGCAAGGTATTAAAACCGGGTTAATAAGTTGATCCGGGCCAGGTATGTATAATAGATCAACTCCTCATTTAGAACTTGGAGGTCTATGAGATTAAGGCAAAGTAAAAAGGGACATTCGGTTACCTTAAAAGGTAAACCGAAGGATTAAAATTATAGACAGAGTGTTTTGAAAACAAGATTGGGTTAAAAATTAGATTTTTGGGCGTACATGGCTTAAGCAAGTCCTCCGTTGTAAAAGAAGGGTTAAAAATGACCAAAACGCCCTCGTAAGCAAAATTAAGCAAACAACCCTTAGAAGTCGCTTGAAAACGAGTTTTATAATCAAGTTAATACTAGAATAAGTATAATAGCGTAAGATGTAAATCCTTGGTCAAAAGAATCTATATGAGTCTTTGCCGTAAATTGATAATCCGAAGGGTAAAACTCGGAATAGATAGACCGTCACTTTAAAACCATCACAATTATAGAGGTGATGGAAGGTCATTTGATAATTATTGTGGAAATAAAATGCTAGAAAGAAATGGGTGTGAGTTATGCGTAAAAGTGCTTAAATGTCCTTAACGGGTCAAAACAAGCACTTGAGTATAAGCGGGTTTAAAATGTGTAGGAAACCCATAGTTTGAGCCAAATATGATAGACGATATAGAAATTAGAAGGTTCACGAGAAATTGGGATCGAACAAATAAGTTTGTTTGATAAATACATGAATGGGTTAAAATGGGTAAATCCTAGTTTAAGCCGAATGCATGAAAGTCTCAAAATTTATTAAGCCGGATGTCGGACTTTAACTCCATATGATGGGGAATCAAATTACAAACATGTAGGAAGAAACGGTAGGTCAAACGGATAAGCGGATTGAAAGATACGAATGTTTTCGTAACAAAAACGGCAAAATGGAAAGGCTGAATGCAGGGACCACCGTAAATTACGGTGCCACCGTAATTTACGGTGGAGCCTGAAAGTGTTACGCCAGTTTACTACTGGTTTACGGTGGCAACATAGAAAAACAAGGGCTACCGTAAATTACGGTACCCACCGTAATTTACGGTGGACCTTGTCCAAAAATGCATTTTTATAAATTTTGTTTTCCGAACTCGTTTAGATATGTTTTAAACCCCGTTCGACTAAAGCATTTCATGTTTATGAAATGTAGGTACTTTCTGGGATGCCGGAAGACGATCAAGCTCAACGAAGAACCGAACACGATAAAGATACACGCTTCCGCACTTTGTCACGTTGTAGATTTTTAAACAACAAATTCGATCACATTATGTAGAATAACTTATGATTGGTAAAAGTTTTAATAAACCCGTATTTTTATAGCATGCGTAGTCTTAACTACACATCTAATTGTTGGTAATTACTTGATTGTTTTCGTAAAATGTACGTTAAACCCTGTATTACAAGAACGGGTGTTACAAGTTGGTATCAGAGCCTTGGTTTAAGAGATTCAAGTATGGCGGGGAAAACCATGCTTGGACTTAAACCTTATGCTCTTAATAAAGATTGGTGTTCGGTTCGAGGCTTGATCGCAAATCCGGTAAGTACAAGTATGTTAATAGCTTAGCATGCTAAAGTGTTGTAAACAATACATAGGGCTATCGTGTGATACACGTTACCCCAATTAAAACGATTGATATAGTTGACGCGTATAGTAGAAAAAGCCTTGTATTATAATACGGGCGATTATTGAAGTTGACGTTACTAACTTTGTGAATGTTTTAATTGAAGGACACTCGCGTTTGAAGACGACGAGAGTCAAATGAATTGTGGATATGATGATGGAATGGTCCGAGATATGACAAGAAGAGCATTCTCATTAAGGACCTAAATCGCGTAACGGTCGCGAACAAGGCTAATGGCAAGAAAAGCCCGTTAGGGCAAGCATTTACCAGGTGCACGTTTAAATTATTGCATGAATATAAATATGCAAAAAATACGTAGAAACTGATAGTTGCATATGTAGATTGAAAACTTGGAAAAAAAAAACCTGAATAGAATACCTATCCAGGATATTGTTTCCAAGAGAACTAAATAGAGGCATTACTTACATAGGGCGTGACGTGAAAACTATAAAAAGGTCGTGTATGTCATGTGTTAATCGCTTACTCTGGCCAAGTAAGTAGTGGCATATGATACCATGAGTTTCTTATAGCAGACACATTTACATCCGATGTAGTAAGGGCAGGGTGAATGGGACTAACTTAAAAAGTACCCAAATGGATCAAATGAGCAAAATATTTGATAATAATGTAAACGCACGGCCGTGTGACGGAAGCGTATTACGTTAGAATAATGAGCCCGAGAGAAAGGGACAAAGAAACAAGTAAATGATTTAGACAAGTATTGGGAGGGAGTGTACTTACACTCGAACCCAGAAAACGCAAGCATGTAAAATGATTTAGACAAGTATTGGGAGGGAGTGTACTTACACTCGAACCCAGAAAACGCAAGCATGTAAAATGATTTAGACAAGAATTGGGAGGGAGTGTACTTACACTCGAACCCAGAAAACGCAAGCATGTAAAATGATTTAGACAAGTATTGGGAGGGAGTGTACTTACACTCGAACCCAGAAAATGCAAACATGTAAAATGATTTAGACAAGTATTGGGAAGAAGTGTACTTACACTCGAACCCAGAAAAACGCAAACATGTAAAATGATTTAGACAAGTATTGGGAGGGAGTGTACTTACACTCGAACCCGGAAAATGCAAATATGTCCCTTAACGAGTCGTTTTTGTAAAACACCAAAATTGAGAACAAAGTAGGAATATAAAAGCGAAACGAAGTCATAATGCATACCGTAAGTGTTGCAATAATAACGACGTCGGTAAAACACCTGGTTGGTGGGTAAGGATTTAAACGCATGCGTAGACTGAGAAACAGGAACGCGGAATAGAAAGTCAAAAGACTCGGAATATGAGTCATGACTAGAAGATGACAAGAATTTTCGCAAACATAAATTTTGATAAAAAAATTACATTCGACTAGTTAAAAGTCGAACGGGTCGAACAAAGAGTGAAATTTAACGTTCACCAGTGATGAAATTTCACACGAACAAGTCAAACGAATTAAATAAATGATGACGCTTGCTAATGTAAGTAGGCGCGGACTGAATAAGTAAAAGTATGAGATGTTAACTAACCTATGTAAAGGGTTATGGGCGTTGAGAATGTTAAGATAAAGGAACCCGGGTAATGGGTTGTATAGAAGTATAAGTATGAATCGGGAAAACGTTAAGCGTAGAACAAACTGACGCGTAAATAACGTCAGAAGTCATAAAGTCGAAGGATTAGTCCGGCAGTAAACAAATGAAGCCTTAGACTATGGTCAAGGTCAATTGAAGTTCAAGAGCGAAAATAAACGATTTCAAACATAATAAGAGATGCCTTGAAGCTAGATATGCATATATACATTTGAATATAGACAAGAATAAAAGATGATCTACGGGATCATCATAACCTACGGGATTAAACACAGTGTTAAGGTCTACGGGACCAAAAAGACCCTCGGGTCATAAAGAGAAGGAAACGAGTTGTTAATGTTTCACCTTAAAAAGGTGAAAAATTTAAAGAAATAGCCTATGAGGCTAAGTGAAAGAACCTACGAGTCAATAGTGTAAAGCAAGGGAACTAGTTATGATTCCCCGCGTAAATGAGAACGGAAAAGAAATTGTTACTAAAAGTGAAAGATTTCACTAAAGACCTTTAAACAGGTCAAAGTAATGGATCCATAAAGGATTCGATAGTATATGAAAGTGATGAATATCGCTAAGCAACTAAACTAGTGGAAATAACGAGATTACGTTATTTCGAAATTACACTATGTCGTATGAGATATGTAGACAATTAGAAACCAAAAAGACATTACCAAAATTTTTCTGGTAATGCTAACAATTGGTTAAAGTATGAGTAATGCTTAAGTGAATAC
This sequence comes from Helianthus tuberosus, assembly GCA_030545235.1. NCBI lineage: Eukaryota > Viridiplantae > Streptophyta > Magnoliopsida > Asterales > Asteraceae > Helianthus > Helianthus tuberosus. The sequence continues at coordinate 40,643,127 of CM060365.1, read as the reverse complement.
TCAAGTCAAACGCATTGAGTTTAGAAACTCAATGAACTATGTAAGCAAGGTTTCGAGGACGAAACCTCTTTAAGGGGGTAGACTTGTAACACCCCGAAAACGGGTTTGGTAATTAACCCACGTTAATACTAAAAGACGGGTAAAGTACTGTTAGTGGTAAAAATAGCCTGGTGAATATTAGGATTTTAAATAAATAAACCTAATATTAAATAAAAGTAGTATACAGGCTTTTGGAGGAAATAAAGTTTATAGAAGGCCCGACTAACGGGACCTAAAATAAACTTAGTCATAAATATTCCCGAACCCGCTAAGTTAACTTGGAATATTTAACCTAGTTAATAAGTGGGAAAATTGTTAAAAGAAATAAGTAGGTTGTGGCCTACTTAATAACGAACCAAACACGAGGGGTTAAAGCGGGATAACTAGAAAAGTTATTTAATTAAAACAAACACAAACACCCACACACAGTGCGTGTTCTGGATCGAGCTCAGGGGCGACCAAGAAGGGTCAAACCCTAATCAACACAATTTCATCAAATTGAAGGGGCAAATCAAGTCCAAATCAAAATCCGAGTATGAATTAGTGATCTCCATTGAAAAAGGAGTCACGAGGTATGTAAATTTCTTGAGAAATCTCTAGTTGAAATTCTGAGCAAACCTAGAGAACTCGAATCTGAGCTTGCATGTTTGTTGTTTGGATGAAATTAGTGATGAAACTATGTCTAGGAGTAAACCCTAGTCATGTACTTGTTGAATCGATGTTCATGGTTGTGAATTCATGATCATACACTCATGTGTCAAGTGGGTTTTGATTATGTAGTAAAGATGATGATGTACACATGTTTAAAATCATCATAGTTGCTAGTAGGAACAAGATACTTGAACAATTTGCAAGTTTGAGTAATTGATCATAAGTGATAGTGGTGAATTTTGATGTTAATCTTGGTAAAAATAACTAGTTAGGAACTAGTTAGTAAATATGTAAAATTATGCACATTAGGTGTTTGTTAAAATGCCTAAATGAGAACTAAGTGTTGATAATGTGCCTAATTGAGTCTTGTGAACTTGATAGTGCAATCATAAGTGTTAATTGGTGATTTGACTTTTAAATAGTCAAACCGACCATTAATAATATCGAATGGTAATTGTGATAGAAAATATGTAAGATGGAATAGTCATAATTAAGATGACTAATATAACCGTCTTACGAATTATGATGATAGTTTGACGCTTGACAAGCTAGGTGGAGGCTTGGAAAGGAAGCGGGTCAAACGAAGCAAGCATGAAGGAAAAGCGTAATTCGGATGCAAGGTAAGTATAGCTTACACTAGTCTTAAATTGTGGAATATTTTCTCATTATATAAATTACGAATGAGATATCTAAACAATTGAAATATGATGTTCCGTCGTGTAGTCGAACGGAACAAGACAATCAAAGATGAAAGAAACCGTAATAATGGTTAAAAAGAAGTAAATCGATAATTCGGTCATATTATGTCGAAAGTAATAAACGGTTTATATGTTAAAATGACCGTACGGTGTTAAACGGAACGAGTCATGTAGAGGAGATGATAATAAATATCATCTCGTAAAGATAAATGGTCAATTCGGCCAAACGGGTCAAAAGGTGTAGACAACATCTTTTGACTATATAGACTAATGATTCTTTGTCGAGTTATATGCTTACAGGAATAGATATCCAATGGATATTCGCATCGTTCTAAATTAGCGAATATAAAGCAAGGTATTAAAACCGGGTTAATAAGTTGATCCGGGCCAGGTATGTATAATAGATCAACTCCTCATTTAGAACTTGGAGGTCTATGAGATTAAGGCAAAGTAAAAAGGGACATTCGGTTACCTTAAAAGGTAAACCGAAGGATTAAAATTATAGACAGAGTGTTTTGAAAACAAGATTGGGTTAAAAATTAGATTTTTGGGCGTACATGGCTTAAGCAAGTCCTCCGTTGTAAAAGAAGGGTTAAAAATGACCAAAACGCCCTCGTAAGCAAAATTAAGCAAACAACCCTTAGAAGTCGCTTGAAAACGAGTTTTATAATCAAGTTAATACTAGAATAAGTATAATAGCGTAAGATGTAAATCCTTGGTCAAAAGAATCTATATGAGTCTTTGCCGTAAATTGATAATCTGAAGGGTAAAACTCGGAATAGATAGATCGTCACTTTAAAACCATCACAATTATAGACGTGATGGAAGGTCATTTGATAATTATTGTGGAAATAAAATGCTAGAAAGAAATGGGTGTGAGTTATGCGTAAAAGTGCTTAAATGTCCTTAACGGGTCAAAACAAGCACTTGAGTATAAGCGGGTTTAAAATGTGTAGGAAACCCATAGTTTGAGCCAAATATGATAGACGATATAGAAATTAGAAGGTTCACGAGAAATTGGGATCGAACAAATAAGTTTGTTTGATAAATACATGGATGGGTTAAAATGGGTAAATCCTTGTTTAAGCCGAATGCATGAAAGTCTCACAAAATTTATTAAGCCGGATGTCGGACTTTAACTCCATATGATGGGGAATCAAATTACAAACATGTAGGAAGAAACGGTGGGTCAAACGGATAAGCGGATTGAAAGATACGAATGTTTTCGTAACAAAAACGGCAAAATGGAAAGGCTGAATGCAGGGACCACCGTAAATTACGGTGCCACCGTAATTTACGGTGGCAACATAGAAAAACAAGGGCTACCGTAAATTATGGTACCCACCGTAATTTACGGTGGACCTTGTCCAAAAATGCATTTTTATAAATTTTGTTTTCCGGACTCGTTTAGATATGTTTTAAACCCCGTTCGACTAAAGCATTTCATGTTTATGAAATGTAGGTACTTTCTGGGATGCCGGAAGACGATCAAGCTCAACGAAGAACCGAACACGATAAAAATACACGCTTCCGCACTTTGTCACGTTGTAGATTTTTTAAACAACAAATTCGATCACATTATGTAGAATAACTTATGATTGGTAAAAGTTTTAATAAACCCGTATTTTTATAGCATGCGTAGTCTTAACTACACATCTAATTGTTGGTAATTACTTGATTGTTTTCGTAAAATGTACGTTAAACCCTGTATTACAAGAACGGGTGTTACAGCCCCACTCCTCCAATTTTTTATCAGACTCGAACTTGGCCTTTTCCTCAGCAATGGAAACTTTCACCTTCTCAAATTCCTTAACCTGCCTCACCACACGCTCACGGTATTTTTCCCAATCACCCCGCTCTTTAACCATCGTACGCCACTCGCGCACGATTTGGTGGTTAGCGGCGCGGGTATTGGCTTCTCCAACAACGTAGGCATGGTATAGCCCATCGTGAGTTCGCGCCCTTTGCCGGTTAACCTCACCGGGAGGGAAGGAATTCAAAAATAAATCGTGACACGACCCAAACTCCAAGAATGTGTCCTTCTGTTTTAAGCCCCATGGAGCTTGGTGTGGAGCATCACCGCGAGCCTCCTCGGTGTAGGTTTTGTAATAAATATCACCTAAGGTATCCTTAGGACCGATAGGAGTCTATGGCATAGAACCTCCAGCACCACCAGCCGCACCTTCACCACCTGCAGTAGTGGTAGTCTCTTTATGCGCCGCAGCAGCCGATCCCCCAGCAGCAGAAGTGACTTGAACAGTTTGGGTGGGGGTTTCAACCTGCGCAGGCTTGGTTGGCTTAACAACCTCGGGTCCCTTCCCCCAAATAGTTTCCTTCTCTTTCTCATGAAGGGGCTGGTCAAGCCCCGTAATATGCACGACCTCCGGACCCTGCGCCTTCTCATGTGCAATGGTAGCAGCGGCCCCGGTCTCCTTGGATTTATTGCCCTCAGGCTTCTCAGCAGCCTTCTTTTTCTTTTTTTCTTTCTCCTTCTCAACAGGCTTCTCAGCAGCCTTCTTTTTCTCTTTCTCACCCTCCAACTCAGCAGACTTTAGAGGATTGATCACAAACTTGGTTTTCTTCTGCGCCGGTTCTTGGGGGTCCTTAAATTCAACACCCTTCTTTTCAGGGGTCTTCTTCTTGGCCTCTGCAGAAGCCAAGTGTTAAAAAGAAATTTCATTAAAGAGAGCATGAAGGAAATCATAAAACTAATCAGGAGAAAATTTGTAGAGAGAGCGCAGACTGCTCTGTTTGCCTATTACTGGGGCTCCCCCAGTCTTCTGCGTCACCTGGACGCCAACAGAAGTCTCATCTCTGCTTCTCTTTCTGCTTATCAACTTGACATCAGGTTCTTCTTCTTCTTCCTCTTCTTCTTCATCCAGCGCGATGGACGAAGGGGTAGTAGCAGCATCTGGGTTCCTTGAACCCGCGCTCCTCGAGCTCTTCGAACCGGCAGCTCTGGTCTTCTTCTCACCTATACGGGACAAACCCTCAAGTGAGTCACTCGCAACAACGTAATCATCTAGGTTACTCTGCCGGAGTCGGTGAGTACCTTTATCAGAGGCACCAGCAGTTGCGCGGCTACTCCCGCCCTTCTTGCTGGGTGGTTCAGCATCGATAGTAATCACCTTTTTCTTCTTCTTGTTTGGCTTCTTCTTCTTCTCCTCCGGATCAATTCCAAGGTCGCGCAACACACCTGCAAAGATGTTAAACCAGGAACTTAGCTCCCCATTTGAAGACCCTACAGACTCCTCGCTGGAAAGATAAAGAATCTCTTTCCCAGCAGAAGTCACAGCTCGCAAGGGCCTGGGGTTAGGTAGATGCGCACCTTTGGTTGCAGTGGGAGGATTGGCAAAAGCTCCAGCAGGAGGATACATAAAATGACCTTTGATGCGCTCATACCAGTATTGCTCCCCTGATTCCAACGGGCGCATGCCCATGGATCCACCGTAGGTGGGGAAAGCAGCTTGATAAAGGTGTGCCTCTTCAATGAAACCAAACAATTAAGCGCAACTGAATTACAAAAAGGGGAAGTAATCAAAGAAATAACTAACCTCTATCTTGAAACTTCAACACGGGCACTTCATTGCTTTCCGCTGGCCACTGGTCGCTCATCTGCGACGCAACCAGAACATTCTCACCAAAAATCCGGTTTAGCGTCGCGGTAAGCTTTAAGTACCAGGCTTCTCCCTTCGGAATCGGCAGCTCCTCCTTCTCGATCGTGTCCGGCGCGCGGAAGATCATAGCTATCGGGATAACCTCCTCTCTAATGAAGAAAAAATTATGTTTCCAGTCGTGGAAACTATTCGGAGGGTTAAGAAGAATCTTCTTGGCAGATCCCCGGTTGCCAAATGAATAGAACCCCATGTTCCTAATTAGCTGATAAAATACCCTAAACTTCTCCACTGTAGGTTCTATGTCATGGGATCGACATAAGAACTCGAAGTGTCGCACCCTCACCATACCGGGTGGACTCATCTGTGAGATATGAAACCCATAGTAATGAAGAATATGGGCCATGAACTCTGTCGCTGGCAACCGGAAGTTCCCTTGTAAAAAGAAATCTTCAAACAGGGTAATATACCCCGGCGGCGCGTCGGCGGCTGTTTGGTTTTGACCGGGATATCGTGCATCCCATTCCGGTGGAAACCGGAATCCTCTGGTAATCTATTCAAATAATCCTTGGTCCCATTTGAGGACACGGAGGGGACCTTCATCACCTGGGTTCTCTTCTTCAGCCATAGATATTCAGATAGAAGATTTGAATATTTTCTGGAAAACTTGAATATTCAAAGAACAACTTGAAGATCTGCTAGTGCAACTGATGAAGATTTGAAGACGTTTTGAATACTTCAGAGAGAATAAGAGAAAGCAAAGAGGGATTTGTGGTCTCTTCTCTCTTCTCGTCGACTATATATACTCATCGCATTTAATGCGATGGGTAAACGTGCGGATTCACCGCGCGCGTAACCTATCAGGAGCCGCCGCGTGGGCCACACTCGCCTGACGGAAAGCCGAACTGTCACACCCCGATATTTCCAAGTATTACCGGGGGGCCCGGTGGGGGAGTATCGTGACGTAGTTGATATCATTATAGTCAAACAACACAATATTTAAATGCACAGCGGAAGCAAAAGATAGATTCATTTCAACCGAATAAAATTGTAATATTAAGTATCACAAAATAGTTGAAAATAATCCATAGGTGGATCAAATAAAAAGAAACATTGTTCAACAGACTAAAATGCATCCAAGCTTGCGAGACTCTTATTGATGCTAAGGAGAAAGCCAACCTATTTCGAGTAGTACCTGCACTTAATCTTTTTGGGAAAAATACGTCAGTTTACACTGGTAAATACAATCAACTGACTCATTTTGAAAAGGTTTAGAAAGTTGATTTAAATGCACGAGGCACAAACATTTTATAACTTGGGATAATTATTTGAATATAATCTTGTAAAAGAATTACATGTTTCTTATGCGTTCAGTAGCCCGGGTTGACACCGGGTTAGAGCTTAATAGACACACCACATGATATAGTCCCGCGGCGGTTTATTCCCGAAACCGGCGGTTATACCTTATTATTTATTTATTTATGCACCGTCGGGTGTACGCCTACACCCCGTGCTTAGGTCGTGGCCATTTCGTAAAATGATGCCAAGGATATCCGGGACATGGTCATTAACCCCCCAAAGGCTTTAAGCAACAAAACAATTTAAACGGGTCATTTCAATGAATTAACCTCCTTTTGATTAAAGATTCAATGCCCGACCAAGCGGTATTTTATATACCATACCCCAAGCCCGTATAGGGAAAATAAGTTAAAAGTATTTACCTTTGCAATTAATAATCACAACAAGCAAGTGCACGTAGCTTTTACCGGGTCTCCTATTCAGGAACGAAAGTTTATAATAACCTATTAGAAATCCTAACGGGTCTTTAATTAAGCCTAAACTTAAACCGGTTAGTTTTCAAAAGGAATATACGGTTCAAACGCATGATAAAGCGAAGACCGGATTTGAATGTGATTTAGTCCCGACAAGTTTGAAGACTTGTATAATATGGGTAAACTAAACACATTCTAGATTTTGAGGTGAAAATGACAAGGTTCGACCCGTTTCGGTCGATTTATGCAAACTAGTTACATAAACCGAACCGGACGCGAATAACGCATGACGGGTAACCAAATGAGTCCTGAACAGGTTTCCTAAGTTAATATGCTTTAAATATGTTGTGATATCAGTAGGATACCTTCCATTATGTCCAAAACGAGTTTAATCTCAATTTAAGCCCCGTAGGGGTATTTTGGTCATTTAAAAGATTATAAAAGAGATTAATTAAAATTCTGAGATTCGGGTCTGAAATAATCAGTAAAACAACTTAATTTAATAGGTTGTATCAGTTGGTGATAAGTCTTATATGACAAAATGGTTTTAAACCCATACTATGTGTTTAATACGCGTAATGTGACAACTGTGTTCTGTAATCATCGTACAATGAAAAACAATGTTGGTCATCAATAAAATGATGTGCTTTAGTGTTATTTGTGATATTATGTGTGCAATTGTGTTTATTAATTTTACAATTTGATTCGATACCGATTTCAAGCTTTAAATCACTTTCTGGAAGGTTATACGCAAACTGGTGCATAAACGCAATCAGTTTAACGCGACGTACACTCCGGAACTGTGACGTAAGCTAAACATACCCTAAATATCCTTTACATAACTTAGAAATAAGTTTCGAAGGATTCGGTATGACGAAAACACGTTTATTTGAACTAAAGAACTAATTACGACAAAACTGCGAAACGAACGTTGGTGACCGCCCGGATAATATTTAAATCCCACAAATATTCTGTTACGATTAAAATCTTATTTTAATCAGGTTCGTGCTGAAAAATAAATTAAAACGCTTAAAAACGTTATTTTTCAAGTTTAAGCGCGTACCGTATGTTTCTGCGCGACACAGTACTTTTACTGCGAAACACAGACAACGTAGCAAGTCTTGGCAACTGAAATTTATTTCAGTATTATTTTGGCGAGTTTATTTTTATAGAATAACAAAAATAATTTAGAACGCCATAAATCGGGATTTGAACGCTAGATAAAATACCCGTTACATAATTAAACACCTTAACGGAACGGTGTTTAACCGAACAACCGGACATTACCCGGAAAACAAAAATATTGTCAAACATATTGTTCATACTTTTCTGAGCTAGTTAGGGTCCCCGAACACCCTAACACCCTTTATATTAGATGACACACAACAATATGCTAACTATATCATTCCAACATAACTAAGACTTGTAACTAATCCCATCACAACCCAACCCCCCTACCCCCCTCCCCCTTCTACGGTTTTGGTGGTGTGGGGAACACCCCACAAATTACTTGATTATTTTATTTAGAAGTGTTGAATATCTTGGGGACACATTGCATGTTGGTTAAAGATGGACTTGGTTTATAAATATGTACACAAGACCTTCACCTTCTCTCATCACCAACACAACAACAAAGCACTTCTCTCCCTCTTCTCTCCCTCACTTTCGGCAGCCACACCACACCACCATACACCCACCATCAAGTTCCATTCAAGCCATTTTTCTTATACTCAAAGGTGCTAGAGACCGAACAAGTAAGCGTGGTGCACTCGGAAGCTCAAGGACCGCTCTCGTTTTCTTTTATCCGCCACTTTTCTACACTCGAACTCCCCTAGCCTTGTGCTAGTGGTAAGCACTTAGATCCTTGCATATTACTTGTTATTTAAGTGGTTAATGATGCGTAATGATAAAAAACATAAGAAGTCTAAAAGATTTAAACAAGTCTTGAACATCTTCTAACATATGGTAAAGTAGTGTTAAAAATGATGATGAAATATGTTAATGCATGATAAATCTTACATATATAAGTGATAATCTGCTGTAAGTATTATTGTGATCGCTAAACATGTTAACGGAATCAATCGAACACACTTTATAATGTTAAAAGACTGAAAACAGCTTGCTGATCTGCATTTCCAGCCGCCTTTAACTGGCTGTAACCAGACCGTAACTTAACGAAAAATGTATTTTCTTAAGTCTATAATGTGTTATTATAAAATACGGTTCTAATGACACCGGAATCATAATTTTTGGACTCCGTTTACTATTTTTAAAGTGCATTTTCGTAACAGCAGCTGGAGCTGCATTTTTCTGCTGAAAATATGCGTCCTGTTTTCAGTCATAACTTGATTTCTGTGTAAAGTTAGATCATGAAATTTGTATTGTAAATAACCACCGATGTATTTGTAATACTCTCACTGGAATTTCGTAAATCGGACTTACGATTAATTTTTAGTGAATTATTCCGTAGACTGCGATCAGAAAGTAGCAAATCTGATTGGAGTCGGGAAAATGAATCTTTATAAAATATTGGTAATGAACTAGACCCCGATATTTTTACACAATAATATTTGGATCGTTTAAGACATTCCTTAAAAATTTGGGAATTTTTGGAATAAGTTAACTATTTTATTTAAATGTCCGAAATCAGTCCAGTTTCATATATATTAAAACAGAAATAACATAAGTAGCATTTTGCATGTCGAAGCGTGGGTTTTGATTATTAAAATCATTCTTATTTAATTTAGGGCGGATAAACAATTGAGGGATTGTGTTAACATTTAAAAACGCACCCGAAGGTGAGTACATAGATCCCCTCTTTTACTGTTTTCGATTGTTTTGGGGTGATTCATATGTATCAAAAGGATTTCAATATTCTAACGATGGTTTCAAAATGATTGAGATGGTTTATACAAAACTAATAACGATTTCGATAATGTGAACGAACTTGTTGGTTGTAGTTACATAACGAATGACATTCATTAGCAATGATCAAGCCGACCAGTATTAGGTTATGGTACCATAGGATCTGACAAATCCCGTTATCAGACCGGACCCATGGTTATGTGTGGGTTAGGTGGGTAACGACCGAATCTGATGATTGTTAACTTACCCTTTGGAGGTTTGTTAATGCGAAAACGAGTTGAACAATAGACGAGTCACACAGGTTTGAATGTTATTAGCGAGACGACCAAAAGTAGTTTCACGATCTAAAACGAGAATGATTTAAACGACTAAAGCGATTATTGACGAATTAAACGATTTGGGTAAACAATTGGAAGCGATGTTATACAAACGATGTTTACGAAACTATATAAACCATACGAGTTTTATTACGAGAATGATTTACGATTTGGTTTACGAAAACAAATGTTTTGGGATAAGATTCATGGCATCGAGGTTTATAAATTATAACCAATCTGTTTTGATTTGGTTATCCATTTACAATACAAATATTTTACAAAACAAGGTTTTTCTAATATCAATTAACAAAGTCATACAAGTTGTTTCAACATACAAACGAGCCATGAATCTGATACTCACGCAAAAACTACGTACTCGCCAGCATTTCTTTGCTGACTTTGTTTTTACATATGTTTCAGGTGAAGTCGCTTAGTGTTGATTGCAAGTAGGATGCATGCTCACTTAGGACCGGACGAGGCCTTAGTGATTTAATAACGTTAATAGACAGTGTTTGACTTGTTTGTTTAACCTAAGACAATGTTTAATATGTAATAAAACGAAACTCTTTGCATCCATGGTTTGAAACAATAATTCTGTTACAACACTCCCCGACGTTTTTGCCACGGTTTGTTGTTTTACGTGGTCGGGGTGTGACAGAAGAGTTGGTATCAGAGCCAATGGTTATAGGGAATTAGGTTATTAGTAAAATTTTGACCTAGACTATAACTTTCTAGGACCCCAACGCAAGTTGATTTGCGTTTAGAATTTAAAAAAAAAAAAAAAAACAAAACCGTCACCTACCCTTAGGTGATAGTTTGACTCATTTTTGGCTTAGTGCCTTTTGAGTTTCAAAATCTCGTCAAAGTTTGGGTCTAAATAATGTGAACACGTGCAAACTGGAAGAGTGAATGCCTATACCCTGAGTTTTCTGTCTAAGGCTAGAGTGTTCGTACAAATCCACATAATCGGACCAGTCACTCTTACCTGGGAACTCTTGGGGTGAGTGTTCACTTATAGGCGAGCATGTCTTCACGATACATTATTTTGATTCATTACTTTGATTAGTCACTGCGTGTCGTTTGTTTGTTCGAGGTAACAAACAAATGATCGCCTTCCTTATGATTCATCGATATTTTCAATGCCTCTCTCGTTTTTCCTAATTATCAACCTCACTCGTTTCTCATATTCCCTTGTTAGACAATGCCTCCTCGACGTGATGCACAATCCTTTACTGCTGAAGAACTCGCAGCCCTTGTCACTCAGCAAATGGCTGCTGTGCTTCCAGGCGTTGTGACCCAAATCCACGAGCTGTACAACAACAATAACAATAACAATGCACAATGTAATTTCAAGAGTTTCAATTCTGCTAAGCCGTTAAAGTTTTCTGGGTCACAAGGAGCGACTGCACTCCTTCAATGGTTTGAAAGTATCGAGAACACATTCAGACATGTGCAATGTCCGAATGGGCGTAAGGTGGAATTTGCATCAAGTGTGTTCGAGAAGCGTGCTCTTACTTGGTGGAACGGAGTGATGCGCGACAGGGGTGCTGAAGTGGCGTTGGCACAAACATGGGAAGAGCTTCGAGCTCTCATGATGAGAGAGTTCTGTCCCCGTCACGAAATTCGAGCTTTGGAACTAGAGTTTGACGATCTGAAACAAGACGGGGGAGAACACCGTGCGTATACGGATCGATTTGAGGAGCTCGGTCTTTTGTGTCCTACTATGGTTACCCCGTTGGAGAAAGCGATAGAGAGGTATATCGATGGTCTACCCGATTCCATACAGGATATTGTGACTGGCGTTAATCCTGCTACTGTTCGTCAAGCGATCGAGTTATCTGCTACCCTGACTGAGTCGCAAGTCAGGAAGGGTAAACTTACCTGTAAGGGTGAAAAGAAGAAGTCAACTGATTCTGCTAAAGACGAGGAAAAGGGTAAGGGTAAGAGTAAGAAGGGTGAGTCTTCGAAGAAGTCGAGGAAGCGAAAGGGTGCTCAGAACTTTGCAGTAACTGCACAAAATGCTCAGAACCCTCAGAACCCACCAGCTCAACCTCCTGCGAAGAAAGCGTATGCTGGAACCGCACCTCATTGTGCTCGCTGCAACGGTCATCATGTTGCACAACAAGCTTGTAGGCAATGCACAACGTGTGGTAAACTTGGGCATCTGGCCAACGTCTGCCGATTGGGTCAGAATCAAGCTCCAGTGCAGGGGAATGCTGCTAGATTCCCACCAGGTTCATGCTTCAATTGTGGAGAGTATGGTCACTTCCGCAACAACTGTCCGAGGTTGGCAAATGCAAATGCAAATCCGAACGTGAATGTCAATGTCAATGCGAATGTGAATCCCGCTCGGGGACGAGTATTCAGTCTAAATGCAAACGAGGCGTGAGCTGACAAACTCGTCGTCAATGGTACGTTTCTTGTTAACGATCGACCTGCATCCATTCTTTTTTATTCTGGTGCCGATAGAAGTTTTGTTTCGTTATCTTTTGAGCCTTTACTTGCGATACCTAGAACTAAACTGAGGAAACCCTTATCTGTCGAAGTTGCTACTGGTAAACCTCTTGTTCTCGATTCTGTTATTCGTGATTGTCAGTTAAACCTTGATAACCATCTTTTTCCCATCGACCTCACGCCGATGCAACTCGGGAGTTTCGATATTATCGTGGGGATGGATTGGTTAACCAAACATCATGCTGAGGTGGTTTGTTTCGATAAGATTGTTCGTATTCCTCTTCCGTCTGGCGATATTCTGGAAGTTCGTGGCAAGAAACCATCTGGTGGATTGAAGCTTATGTCGTGTATGAAGGCCCAAAGATATTTGCAAAAAGGATATGTTGCTTTCCTGGCACATGTCACCGAGGAGAAAGACAAGAGCAAGAGTATTCAGGATATTCCGATTGTTCGGGATTATCCGGAGGTGTTTCCCGATGAACTGCCTGGTTTGCCTCCAGTTCGTCAAGTCGAGTTTCATATTGACCTTGTACCCAATGCCAACCCGATTGCGAAAGCACCTTATCGTCTTGCACCATCGGAGATGCAAGAGTTATCGAAACAGCTTCAGGAGTTGTCTGATAAAGGATTCATCCGTCCAAGCTTTTCGCCTTGGGGAGCTCCTGTCCTCTTCGTGAAAAAGAAAGATGGATCTTTTCGAATGTGTATCGATTATCGTGAGCTTAATAAGCTTACCATCAAGAATCGATATCCCCTACCTAGAATTGATGATCTCTTCGACCAGCGGCAAGGTGCTTCATGCTTTTCCAAGATCGATCTGCGTTCTGGGTATCATCAACTTCGCGTGTTCGAAGAAGATATTCCCAAAACTGCTTTCCGAACAAGATATGGGCATTACGAGTTCACTGTCATGCCTTTTGGTTTGACGAATGCCCCAGCTATCTTCATGGACTTAATGAATAGGGTCTGTAAACCTTATTTAGATAAGTTCATCATTGTGTTCATCGACGATATTCTTATTTATTCAAAGTCTTAAGCAGAGCACGAGCAACACCTTCGTTTGACATTGGAACTACTAAAGAAGGAACAACTTTTTGCTAAATTCTCCAAGTGTGAATTTTGGCTTAGAGAAGTTCAGTTCTTGGGTCATATTGTCAATGAGCAGGGTATTCACGTAGATCCGTCCAAGATTGTTGCAATTAAGGATTGGAATACACCGACGACACCTACAGAAGTTCGTTCTTTTCTTGGTCTTGCTGGTTATTATCGACGGTTTATTTCTAATTTCTCGAAGATCGTGGTTCCACTCACTGCTTTGACTCAGAAAAATAAGCCTTTTGAGTGGGGACCTAAACAAGAAGAAGCGTTCCAAACGCTGAAACGAAAGCTCTGTGATGCTCCTATCTTATCTCTGCCCGAGGGAAACGATGATTTTGTTGTCTATTGTGACGCGTCGAATCTAGGACTTGGTTGCGTTCTTATGCAACGTGGTAAAGTTATAGCTTATGCGTCTAGACAGCTGAAAATTCACGAGAAGAACTATACGACTCATGATCTTGAGTTAGGAGCTGTGGTTTTTGCGCTTAAAATCTGGAGACACTACCTCTATGGAACGAAGTGTGTGGTTTTCACAGACCACAAAAGTCTCCAGCATATTCTCAATCAGAAGGAGCTGAACATGAGGCAACGACGTTGGGTTGAACTCTTAAACGATTATGATTGCGATATCCGCTACCACCCTGGTAAGGCGAATGTCGTAGCCGATGCGCTTAGTCGAAAGGAACGAGTCAAGCTTCATTCTGTTCGAACTCTATCTGATATTCAATCTCGTGTTCTTCAAACTCAACGATCTTGTGTGATCAATGACTTATTGAAATATGAGCTACCGCTTCAACTTGAGCTTAAACTCGAAAGGAAAGACGATGGTTTACTCTATTTTGAGAATCGTTTGTGGATTCCGAATCAGGACGATCTTCGCACCTTAGTAATGGACAAATGCCACAAGTCTCGATATTCTATCCATCCTGGTGCTGACAAAATGTACAAGGATCTTCGTACTCAGTATTGGTGGCCTGGTATGAAGAAGGATGTTGCCTTGTATGTATCGAAATGCCTAACTTGTCTCAAAGTCAAAGCAGAACATCAACGACCTTCTGGGTTGCTTGTACAACCAGAGATACCGGTTTGGAAATGGGAGAACATTGCAATGGATCTCATTACTAAACTACCGCGTACGTCTAAATGCCACGATGCTATTTGGGTTGTAGTTGATCGCTTGACAAAATCTGCTCACTTCTTACCAATCCGTGAGGATTTCTCTGCTGAGAAGCTTGCCAAGATCTATGTAGACGAGATTGTATCACGACATAGTGTTCCTTTAGATATCATTTCCGATCGTGATGCTCGATTTTCATCTCATTTTTGGAAGACCATGCAATCTGCTTTGGGAACCCAACTGAATCTAAGCACTGCTTATCATCCCCAAACAGATGGTCAATCTGAGAGGACGATTCAAACTTTGGAGGATATGCTTAGAGCATGCGTGATAGACTTTGGTGGTAATTGGGATTCTCATCTGCCATTGATCGAGTTCTCATACAATAATAGTTATCATGCTAGCATTAAGATGGCACCATTCGAAGCTCTCTACGATCAAAAATGTCGTTCACCCGTCTGTTGGAATGAGATCGGTGAAGCTCAGCTTACTGGACCTGAGCTCATTCTGGAAACAACAGACAAAATTAAGAAAATCCGCGATAATCTTGTGACCGCTAGAAGCCGTCAAAAGAGTTATGCAGATTTGGGACGCAAGCCCATGGAATTTCAAATCGGAGACCGTGTCCTACTCAAGGTTTCACCTTGGAAGGGAGTGGTGAGATTTGGAAAGAAAGGAAAACTTGCACCACGATATGTTGGACCATTTAAGATTGTTGAAAGAATTGGAAAGGTTGCCTATCGACTAGAGCTACCTCCAGAGCTTGGAAATGTTCATCCGACTTTTCACGTGTCCAATTTGCGAAAGTGTTTAGCTGATGCTGATCTTCACATTCCTCTCGACGAGATTCAAATTGATGAAACGATGCACTTTGTCGAGAAACCTGTGGAGATAGTGGAACGTACATACAAACAGTTGAAGAACAAACGGATTCATTTAGTCAAAGTTCGTTGGGAATCCAAACGTGGCCCCAAGTTTACTTGGGAACGTAAGGACCAGATGAATGCGAAATATCCACATTTGTTTTCACAAGAATCCTCTAAATAAAATTTCGGGATGACATTTCCTAAAGTAGGGGAGACTGTGACAACTGTGTTCTGTAATCATCATACAATGAAAAACAATGTTGGTCATCAATAAAATGATGTGCTTTAGTGTTATTTGTGATATTATGTGTGCAATTGTGTTTATTAATTTTACAATTTGATTCGATACCGATTTCAAGCTTTAAATCACTTTCTGGAAGGTTATACGCAAACTGGTGCATAAACGCAATCAGTTTAACGCGACGTACACTCCGGAACTGTGACGTAAGCTAAACATACCCTAAATATCCTTTACATAACTTAGAAATAAGTTTCGAAGGATTCGGTATGACGAAAACACGTTTATTTGAACTAAAGAACTAATTACGACAAAACTGCGAAACGAACGTTGGTGACCGCCCGGATAATATTTAAATCCCACAAATATTCTGTTACGATTAAAATCTTATTTTAATCAGGTTCGTGCTGAAAAATAAATTAAAACGCTTAAAAATGTTATTTTTCATGTTTAAGCGCGTACCGTATGTTTCTGCGCGACACAGTACTTTTACTGCGAAACACAGACAACGTAGCCAGTCTTGGCAACTGAAATTTATTTCAGTATTATTTTGGCGAGTTTGTTTTTATAGAATAACAAAAATAATTTAGAACGCCATAAATCGGGATTTGAACGCTAGATAAAATACCCGTTACATAATTAAACACCTTAACGGAACGGTGTTTAACCGGACAACCGGACATTACCCGGAAAACAAAAATATTGTCAAACATATTGTTCTTACTTTTCTGAGCTAGTTAGGGTCCCCGAACACCCTAACACCCTTTATATTAGATGACACACAACAATATGCTAACTATATCATTCCAACATAACTAAGACTTGTAACTAATCCCATCACAACCCAACCCCCCTACCCCCTCCCCCTTCTACGGTTTTGGTGGTGTGGGGAACACCCCACAAATTACTTGATTATTTTATTTAGAAGTGTTGAATATCTTGGGGACACATTGCATGTTGGTTAAAGATGGACTTGGTTTATAAATATGAACACAAGACCTTCACCTTCTCTCATCACCAACACAACAACAAAGCACTTCTCTCCCTCACTTTCGGCAGCCACACCACACCACCATACACCCACCATCAAGTTCCATTCAAGCCATTTTTCTTATACTCAAAGGTGCTAGAGACCGAACAAGTAAGCGTGGTGCACTCGGAAGCTCAAGGACCGCTCTCGTTTTCTTTTATCCGCCACTTTTCTACACTCGAACTCCCCTAGCCTTGTGCTAGTGGTAAGCACTTAGATCCTTGCATATTACTTGTTATTTAAGTGGTTAATGATGCGTAATGATAAAAAACATAAGAAGTCTAAAAGATTTAAACAAGTCTTGAACATCTTCTAACATATGGTAAAGTAGTGTTAAAATGATGATGAAATATGTTAATGCATGATAAATCTGACATATATAAGTGATAATCTGCTGTAAGTATTATTGTGATCGCTAAACATATTAACGTAATCAATCGAACACACTTTATAATGTTAAAAGACTGAAAACAGCTTGCTGATCTGCATTTCCATCCGCCTTTAACTGGCTGTAACCAGACCGTAACTTAACGAAAAATGTATTTTCTTAAGTCTATAATGTGTTATTATAAAATACGGTTCTAATGACACCGGAATCATAATTTTTGGACTCCGTTTACTATTTTTAAAGTGTCTTTTCGTAACAGCAGCTGGAGCTGCATTTTTCTGCTGAAAATATGCGTCCTGTTTTCAGTCATAACTTGATTTCTGTGTAAAGTTAGATCATGAAATTTGTACTGTAAATGACCACCGATGTATTTGTAATACTCTCACTGGAATTTCGTAAATCGGACTTACGATTCATTTTTAGTGAATTATTCCGTAGACTGCGATAAGAAAGTAGCAAATCTGATTGCAGTCGGGAAAATGCATTTTTATAAAATATTGGTAAATTACTAGACCCCGATATTTTTACACAATAATATCTGGATCGTTTAAGACATTCCGTAAAAATTTGGGAATTTTTGGAATAAGTTAACTATTTTATTTAAATGTCCGAAAACAGTCCAGTTTCATATATATTAAAACAGAAATAACATAAGTAGCATTTTGCATGTCGAAGCATGGGTTTTGATTATTAAAATCATTCTTATTTAATTTAGGGCGGATAAACAATTGAGGGATTGTGTTAACATTTAAAAACGCACCCGAAGGTGAGTACATAGATCCCCTCTTTTACTGTTTTCGATTGTTTTGGGGTGATTCATATGTATCAAAAGGATTTCAATATTCTAACGATGGTTTCAAAACGATTGAGATGGTTTATACAAAACTAATAACGATTTCGCTAATGTGAACGAACTTGTTGGTTGTAGTTACATAACGAATGACATTCATTAGCAATGATCAAGCCGACCAGTATTAGGTTATGGTACCATATGATCTGACAAATCCCGTTATCAGACCGGACCCATGGTTATGTGTGGGTTAGGTGGGTAACGACCGAATCTGATGATTGTTAACTTACCCTTTGGAGGTTTGTTAATGCGAAAACGAGTTGAACAATAGACGAGTCACACAGGTTTGAATGTTATTAGCGAGACGACCAAAAGTAGTTTCACGATCTAAAACGAGAATGATTTAAACGACTAAAGCGATTATTGACGAATTAAACGATATGGGTAAACAATTGGAAGCGATGTTATACAAACGATGTTTACGAAACTATATAAACCATACGAGTTTTATTACGAGAATGATTTACGATTTAGTTTACGAAAACAAATGTTTTGAGATAAGATTCATGGCATCGAGGTTTATAAATTATAACCAATCTGTTTTGATTTGGTTATCCATTTTACAATACAAATATTTTACAAAACAAGGTTTTTCTAATATCAATTAACAAAGTCATACAAGTTGTTTCAACATACAAACGAGCCATGAATCTGATACTCACGCAAAAACTATGTACTCGCCAGCATTTCTTTGCTGACTTTGTTTTTACATATGTTTCAGGTGAAGTCGCTTAGTGTTGATTGCAAGTAGGATGCTTGCTCACTTAAGACCGGACGAGGCCTTAGTGATTTAATAACGTTAATAGACAGTGTTTGACTTGTTTGTTTAACCTAAGACAATGTTTAATATGTAATAAAATGAAACTCTTTGCATCCATGGTTTGAAACAATAATTCTGTTACAACACTCCCCGACGTTTCCGCCACGGTTTGTTGTTTTACGTAGTCGGGGTGTGACACGTAAAAAGCCGTTTTAAGCGATTTCCGGGTCATAACTGGAAATCTGGGTTTTCTGATCAGTTTATAAAGTTCAACATACTTCATTTATCATATAAAATCAGTAGCCAAAGGTTTGGTGTCTAAATGTTATGTAAAACTTATTTTATAAGCAAAAAGGGTATAATCGGTATTTACCGAATCGAGGCAATAACCTTAGGTTATGATCAGTTTAAAAATAATAAAAAATCTTCAAAAATCCCAAATTATTATATTGCATCAGTGGATAAAAGGTTTGGTGTCAAAAATTGTGTTTAGATAGGCTTTACGCTAATTATGTCGTTTAATTAATAAAAAGCTTTCTAATTACGCTGTTGAGCATAACTCCTAATCTAGACCTCCAACTGATGTGAAATTTTAGGGACATGTTTATAAATCAGTAACAAAGATTATTGTCCTCTCACATTTCCAAAATTCTCGTTTTAAGGTCAAATGGGCATATTGGTCAACATTAGGCATTTAACGGAAACATCGGACAATCAACGAGTTAAGTAGTATAAACGCAGAGGGTTATACTATCATACAAGCTGGTCCTAACGAAGCTCTAAGGCATTTCTAAATCATGCTAATATGGGTCAGAACTGGAAGTCAAAGCAATGGTCAATTTATGCGACTTTCGGTTCCGAACCGATCCTAAACTGAAAATTGTCGGGTCGGACATGCTTAGACATGTTCTTGCATTGATTACCAAGTTATATGAGTGGTAAAACAGGTTACACGTCTTCTACATTGCTAATTATGTATTAATTCGAAAATTGTGTTCCTGTTGAATTTTTTTTATAATAAACTTTGACCCGACAAACGACTTAGTTAGAGCGGGAATCAGAGGGTGCCCTTTTAAGGGTTTAATGCCCACATAATTACCAACTTATAACTACTTTCAATTTGACTAATCACTGGACCATTAGTGATTAATCGTTAAGTCAAACCTTAATTATGACGGTTTGACTTTAAGCTAATTAACTAAGTAAAACATGATTAAGGAAGGTTAAGGATACTTACTGAAGTCCTAATTACGACTAGAGTGCTTAGGGACTGATCTTGAACTCTAAAAAGCTCCAGAAGTTGAGTTTGAATGCATGATCAAAAGTTGCAACAATGAGGTCTTTATATAGTGATCATTGATTGCTCAAGATGATGCCAAACAAGTCTAGGATTGTTCCTTGATCATCACAAGTGTCCCTAGTGCCTAAAAACAAGTTTGTGCACCCCATGGTATTGAAAACAAACCATTTGAGTCGGTTAAACGGGCTGGACAGACACCTGTCAATGTTTTCTGATGCTGGGCATGCCAGGAGGCCCGCGTAAGACCCTGCCTGGGCTTATGCGCCCCGTGTGGGTGATCTGAACTGGCCAACCAAGTTTCGTTAATTACGCTTTAGGTCCTTGGTCCTTGTAAAAGTTGTTTTAACCTTTCTTTTTGCACTTTGAGCCCTCTAAATTGATTTATAAGGGCCTTAGGACATAACCAAACTTTGTTAAGTCCTTGTTTAACTTTTGATCACCCGAAAAGTCATAAATTTCAACGTTGACGCTTTTAACCCCTCGTATACGAATTTTTTCATAACTTTCTCATACGACAACGAAACTTGGTGAAATTTTTATCATGCATTCTAGTGAGCATAGTTAATCGTTACAAAGCTTCAGGTTTGCTAAAAGGTCACTCAGAGGTATACCTTAAACATGTTGACACATTTAACCCCTGTAGTTTGTAATCTCTCACTTTCTTTCACAATTAGCTTCGTATGATCCATGATTCATTCGTTTAAGGGTATAAACATCATGTAGGGTTATTGTAAAGTATATTTATCCATTGTTGACATTTTGAACCCTTAAATTCACATACTTTACTTGTTTGTCAACTTTAGTCCCTCTAGAGTATTCCTTCACACGTTCAAAGCTTATGACACGTGTCAATACATTATTGGACATGAAATTACGAGGTGTTACATCCTCACCCCCTTAAAAGAAATCTCGACCTCGAGATTTACTGAAACAAATGAGGGTACTTTTCTTTCATTGTGGACTCTACCTCCCACGTGTACTCGGGACCTCTACGGGCATCCCATTTAACTTTTACAATCCGTACATGCTTCCTTCGAAGCTTCTTAACCCGTCGATCCTCAATCGACAAAGGTTTTTCAACAAACTTTAAGCTCTCGTCAATGTACACATCTGTATGTGGTATGACTAGTGATTCATCAGCTAGACATTTCTTCAAATTGCAGATGTGGAATACGTTATGAATACCACTTAGCTCTTCAGGAAAATTTAGCTTATAAGCAACTGATCCGACACATTCGATGATCTCGAATGGTCCTATGTATCTCAGGCTTAACTTACCTTTCTTACCAAATCGCATTACCCCTTTCCAGGGTGATACTTTAAGTAGTACTTTATCACCAACCTCAAACTTTAGAGGTTTACGCCTTAAGTCCGCGTAGCTTTTCTGCCTATCCCTGGCAGCTTTGAGATGATCGCGTATCTGCACAATCTTATCTGTCATCTCCAGGACTATTTCAGGTCCTGTCAGTTGGACATCTCCAACTTCCGCCCAACAAACGGGCGTTCTGCACTTTCTACCGTACAAGGCCTCGAAAGGCGCAGCCTTAATGCTGGTATGATAGCTATTGTTATACGAGAACTCGATTAATGGCAGGTGGTTATCCCAACTACCACCTAAGTCAATCACACATGCACGAAGCATGTCTTCCAATGTTTGGACTGTACGCTCACTCTGCCCGTCCGTCTGAGGATGGTAAGCCGTACTAAAATTTAAGCGCGTGCCCAAAGATTGTTGGAAACTTTTCCAAAAATGTGATGTGTATCTAGTATATCTATCAGAGATAATAGACACTGGTACCCATTTACATTTTAAACCACTTTTGGGTTGTAACATGTTACCATACAACAATTACACTTACACACACTTAAACGTACTTTGTGAACTCAATCCGATATACATGCTACTTGTTATGCTAGATAATACATGCTTTATGCCATTACTATGTTATACCCTCGCTTAACAATTATAGCGCTATAGGAGTAGCACACCACCCGACGGGGGTTTGTTAAGTCAATATACTATACGGTCTCGTCACTTGTGGCGAGGGATGCTAAATACTAGTGGACACTTTGGGTTTAGACGTAATGATATGCATGCTAGTTACCTCGTATACAAACTGTCATGTGGAATCGAGTAAAATGCTTTATACTTATGCTATACTATTTAAACCTTGTGTACTCGCCTTTGCTTTTGCATTGAATTGTATTTTAAGTTACAGGTTGAGGATTGATGATGCTATGAAAACGGACTAGCAAAGATGGCTAGATACTCACTTAGACGTCTTAGGTCAAATACGTTGTATAAATTTCATATTTGTTTTTGTATTGTTTTCTTGTATTTCTAATGTATTGCAACATTTATTTATGAATGAAATCAATTTATCTTTAATTCTATTGTCACAATTAGCGTTATGTGTGATGAGCAATCTTTCTTCGTCTCACTCCGATGTTTCCGCCATCGGTTGGGGTGTGACAGATTGGTATCAGAGCCATAACTATAGGGAATTAGGTAGAATTGCCATGCTTTTTACCTAGTCTATAGTTCTAGAGCCTTATTCTTATGTTTTGCTTGAACCACTTGCATGATACATTATTTACTCCTTATTTATTTGTTTTTGGCCTTTTAAACATATATGTCACTTTTGTGTTAATACTTGCTTTGTTTGTTAATACTTGTTGTATCATTCCATCCTTTATGTGTTATCCTTGAAATGTCTTTTACATATTATTTCTTGAATTACTTATTACTTATTATGCTTATACTTGTTATTATTATTTTGAACATACGTATTTTACTCGTTTATACTAAAATCAAACCCACTCGTAATACACAAACGAGACAACTTCACCAAGCTAGGCGTGAAACCCACAATTTGGTGGACGACTCTCAATATACCTATTCTTTTACACGAGATTCATCATCAAGTTAGGAGTGAAGCCCTCATCTTGATGAAGAATTTCAATTTCAAAATTCTAGTGGACCCTCGTCAACGTGTCGAAATTAAATTTTGACCCGACGAGTACCAACCACACTTAGGGTACGAAATCGCCAAGCTAGGGGTGAAACCCGCACCTTGTCGACTAGTTCCACTCCTTGATTTTTTTTTCATAAATCCCGCCAAGTCTCGAAATTTCGATTGATTTGGGACATGTAGTAACCGGAAGGGTAAATACCGTTAACCGACTTGTCGGCGAGAGTATTTCACCTATTAGGCCAAAGCATGCTCCTCAAATTCGAAAGACTTTTCGACCACTTAGGTTAGTCAAAGTTCCGTTTTGGAACCATCCCAAATTTTAATCAAACATGTGCTCTAGTATTTATTTTATACGATGCAATCTTTCAAATTCGAATTTACTTTCGATATTTACTCCTCACACACACACACAACATATTAAATCTTTTTCATACATTTATACATATGCATGATTTCAAAACGTCACTCAATTTTGTTTACATTCTTTGTAACACCAAAATGGAGGCATATCATCGAGATAGGAGTGATTTCCTTACCTTGACGATTAGCTCCACTCCTTCTTTTCTTAAAACGACCTCACCGACGAGTTAGGGGTGATTCCCTTACCTAGGTGATTGTTACCAAAACTTTACCTCAACATGTCCTATTATGCAAATCCAATCATGTATTATACCTAAATCATTTATCATTTATCAAAATACCTACCTATATTAAATTCAAACATTGTTATATCAAACGTACTTTTATCCTACAACCTACTTTCACTTAACTCATATACACGATATTCTTAATCATGTTTTAAATGTTTTACTACACAAATTTCCAAACCTTACGAAATGCTACCTATCAATTTAATCGGTCCAATGAATCTCTTGCCCATGAACTTCATATCCGATTTAATAACTAAAACCCGTTCACACTATACCATCATGCTAGGGACTTCTACTCTTAATCAAAATCCAACCAACCTTTCTTAATTATTTATAAAATCTTATAGATGTTATATGATCGTTTTACCAAATGCTCTTTTCAACACCAACAAATCATTTGATAGAACTTTTAACAATCACTAAGTCCTTTTGCTAAATTTCCTTTCTAAGAATCCTCGTTTTCACAAGAACCTCCAAAGTTTAAAATTTCTTGTTTTGGTGCAAATGAAGCGAACTTATTTAAAAAAAAAAACTTTTCCCACACCGCTTAATTCGCCATTCAAATTTCAAGACACGTGGGCTAGAGGACTTCATGGGGACCGACAATTTTCAACATACGTAAACTTTTTTTAAACCAAAGTAGCATTTTCATTCATTACAAAATGCATTATGCTTAACCAATGAGTACTTTATATCCTCTTACTTATGCAAATTATGTTCTACCCTTCAAACCAAGCTCAATCTAACTTTGATTCGATAAACTCAACGTTTCGTTTAAACAACTATACATGCATATCATCATACACGTTTTAGTCGTTGCATCGCGACCATTTCATTTATATCGTCCATACTTACATACTAAACCTTTTGAGAACTTTTACATGCTTAACCTTGTTATGTTTCAATTAATATTATATACGCAATCATTAGTATTTGTACTCACACTCACACTCATATACATAACAATACATTTTATGCTTATACTTATAATCGTATTCATACTTAAACTTATACTTATGCTCGTGCTTTCATTCGTACACGTGATTCATACATTCGTACCTATACGCGAGCGTAATCCGAGGGATTTGCTTGCGTGGGTCCCATACATACTTAAGCATGGACTTGCTTATATACTATAATCTTATACGTACACATTCTTTTTTTTTAAATTATGTATACCCTGATTCATACACAACTATTACAAGCTATGCGGATCACGCGACGATCAAAATAATCGCAGGTGCACACGGGATTATAGTGATTGGCTCATGAGAACCATAGAGTGTACTACTGTGTATGGTAAGACACGGAATGTAACATGACACCGAATAACGAGACAGACATAAAATGGTCAAAACATAGTGGATACACCGTTGGTACTTCCTATATATAAGTGTTTTCACCATGTTACCAAACTTTCGTAAAACGTGTCATGAGAAATTCAGTGTTTCGCAGACCTTTTGACCTAATACAAACTTTAAACAACTCACAAACGCATTATATCCGATTATCCATGACGAGACTTCATCTTTAACACGCTACTTTCGTCTATCTAATACTTATATCATTCATATACTTGCATTCATTTAGAGTCAATCGTTCGCCCCATACTCCTATTACTCTCCATTATCCTTTCCTTCATGCGAACCTCGTTTACAATCAAGTTTGTTTAATCATTCGAATCCTAACTTATCTTCTTACTTTTAAAAACCGTCTTCCTACTCTTTATCCTTGTACTAACATACTTAATAGACCATATTCACTTTATTTAAAGTACCAAACCGTCTCGTCCTTCCCAATAAAGCAAACTTTTTATGCGATTTAGTACTATTCTTAAACTTTCGTACAAACTACCTCACTTTTATTGATTTTAAACCATTTTATATATAAAGATCCTTTTCGCAAATACAACACAAGTGTGAAACAACTCCAAACTTAGTTACTCAAAGCTTGTCTAACTCATTTTACCTACACACATTTCACTTAGGCGTATGCCTCAAAACCATGTTAGCCAAACAAATCCTTTTTACAAAACTATTTTGATATTCTCAAAAAAATTTCATGCTTTTCAAAACATTTCAAAGTCTCCAAGTCTCAGTTTTAAATAATCGCCTTTTTACCAAAACCCTTTCGAGTCTTTCTCTTGAATAAATTTCGGGACGAAATTTCTTAAAGGAGGGGAGACTGTAACGCTCCGCATTTCCATAACTTTCCTAATTTAGAAATCGAGACTTAAAAATCTATTTTTAGAAGCTTGCCTCTTTCAAAAAAATTATAAACCGTTATATCGTCGGAAATCTTTTATCTTTATTATAATTCGTTATAAATATGGTTAATTTTTCATTGTTTAATTAATTAAAATAATTAATTTTATAATTTAAAAAAAAAGTTTATTTTTATATAATAAACTAAGTTAGTCTCGTTAAATTTTAAAATTAGTAAACTAACCTAGTGAGTTTGTTTTATAAAGTTAGTTCCTTCTTTAAAAAAAAATATAACTTAGTTAGTTTAATTAATAAAGTTAGTTCTTTTAAGATATGACATAACATGGGTTAGTTAAAGTCCATGGACCGGTTGTGTTATTGGCTGAAAGTTTAATGTTTTAAAAACAATAATATATATATATATATATATATATATATATATATATATATATATATATATATATATATATATAGATATAGGATAAGGATCATGTGAGAAGTGATAGGCTAGTTGAGAAACTTGAGAAGCATTCTGGACCACACATTTTTCTAAGCCTTTCGTAATATACACATATGTATAGTTTAAAATTGACTATATACATATGTGTATAACTCAATATACATATATGTATATAGTCATTTTTAAACTATACATATGTGTATATTACGAAAGGCTTAGAAAAATGTGTGGTCCAGAATGCTTCTCAAGTTTCTCATATAGGGTGGACTTCTCTTAGGATCCCTACCCTATATATATATATATATATATATATATATATATATAT
Source organism: Helianthus tuberosus (assembly GCA_030545235.1). NCBI lineage: Eukaryota > Viridiplantae > Streptophyta > Magnoliopsida > Asterales > Asteraceae > Helianthus > Helianthus tuberosus. Next base: position 40,616,456 of record CM060365.1, on the reverse strand, counting down.
ATATGTATATAAGCTACCCAACAAGCAACGATTGGTTCTAGTATCCCCATTGGAATCCTTTTTTTATTATTAAGCAACCTTTAAAATACTTGGGATATCATAATATTCTCCACTTAATACATTTGATAAATATGGATAGTATGTCACCTTTATATAACATAAATTAATACATTCTATACCTAACTTAAGTTATTATGTTAAAAAAAGGAAGTAAAGGCAGTAGTCCGATCGGACATGAGGGGCTGATTAAAATGCCTTCTTTTTTTTTATTGTTTCAATACCCATTAACTCATCATCAATATATATAAAGCATAATAGTCATTCTCATGCTTAAATTAATGTTCAAAACAAAAGGAAATAACAGCCTTAAGGCTGTATACAGCCTCACGATCGGCCAGCCTCATTGGCTGAATTTTAATTGATTTTTTTTTAATTGTTAGAACCCACTAATTTGCAACTTTGACCATGCTTCACATGAATAATCTTTGCACATCATATAAACATAATATGCACTACAAATATGTATCTAATGTGTCAAAAAAAAAGAATCTAACGGATGCTGCCAGAATTCCGATCGGACCAAAGGAAGCATTTAACTCTTTTTTTTTGTTTAATTAACCCCAACCACTTATCTTAAATGCCAACCCAACTTAACCCTAATCTCCCTCATATAAATACAACTTAATCTCAGCCTCCCTACCACTTTTGCAACACTCTAATCACTCCCAAATCAACCAAAAACGCAGCTGAATTCTGAAGTTCGAGCAGATTGTTCAAGCTTCACGAAAATGAGCATAACTTCTTCATTTCTTGTCCGATTTAGTCCATTCTTTTTCCTATGTGCAATACCTTGGCTTCGATTCCATGGGTTTTTCACAGTAAATAAGTCCCTGGAACTCTGGCAAAAAGGCTCCAAAGTTCACTGTTCATTTCTGATTTCATCTAAATCTTTACTAAACTTGTTCAACTTGAGTCTAACTCATCTCAAACCTATGTCCTTATGCTTATAACCACTTCTATGGTTAGTTAGGCTTAAAAACAAGGCTGAGAAATGTTAAATTAGAGGTGTAAACCTCACATATTTTCTGTTTTTATTCAAGGGTTTAACCCACAAGTGATGAACAAGCCTAAAGCTTGAAGTTGTGTGATTATTTGGATAGCTTGGGCTATCCTACCTTCAATCCACACATCACTTGATGATTTCCCTAGTTAGATAGTATGTATTTCTATTCCTTAATGTATGTATTCATGACCATCCTTGTTGTCTATGACAACCCGTGCATTGGTGAAACACAAGAGGTACCTAAATGGAAGATTTATCTTCCTACCTCCTACATGATTTCTATGACACATTTGAGGTACCTAAATGAAGATTGAATCTTCTACCTCATGCTTGAACTATTGGACTTATTAATATATCTATATAACCTATATAATACATAACCATATTATCCGAATAATCGAACCTTTGAGGATGAACTAGTGTTCATATGTCAAGGTACTAGATTATATCATCCTAGACTTTGATAACTTGTCACGATTCTAATGGAACCTTGTTCCATGAAAACATTTAAACTCCTTAGAGTTTCCTAGTGTCAAGAACAAGTATCATATGTACTAAGTGATTATTTTCATATGTTATTTTCATGTTGTTTAAATTCCAAATCTACACAACCCTTAATCTCAAACCCGTTCATACACTAAACTCCATTAACTCGTCAGTACTTGGATAATCGGAAGACTTAGCAAATTTGTGAGTACACTCGACCCATTTACATTTTAAACCACTTTTGGGTTGTAACATGTTACCATACAACAATTACACTTACACACACTTAAACGTACTTTGTGAACTCAATCCGATATACATGCTACTTGTAATGCTAGATAATACATACTTTATGCCATTACTATGTTATACCCTCGCTTAACAATTATAGCGCTATAGGAGTAGCACACCACCCGACGGGGGTTTGTTAAGTCAATATACTATACGGTCTCATCACTTGTGGCGAGGGATGCTAAATACTAGTGGACACTTTGGGTTTAGACGTAATGATATGCATGCTAGTTACCTCGTATACAAACTGCCATGTGGATTCGAGTAAAATGCTTTATACTTATGCTATACTATTTAAACCTTGTGTACTCGCCTTTGCTTTTGCATTGAATTGTATTTTAAGTTACAGGTTAAGGATTGATGATGCTATGAAAACGGACTAGCAAAGATGCCTAGATACTCACTTAGACGTCTTAGGTCAAATACGTTGTATAAATTTCATATTTGTTGTTGTATTGTTTTCTTGTATTTCTAATGTATTGCAACATTTATTTATGAATGAAATCAATTTATCTTTAATTCTATTGTCACAATTAGTGTTATGTGTGATGAGCAATCTTTCTTCGTCTCACTCCGATGTTTCCGCCATCGGTTGGGGTGTGACAGCGACACCTGCCCCATGATCTCCACTTACCTGCTGATGGCAGAGGGACAACAAGGCCTACAACAGGGACACGTGGCTCCAATCAAGGTGCGCCAGCACCGGAGATCTTCTAGAAGGCACTAACGGTCGATACCAGTGAGACAAGAAGGATATTCTTTGTTGTCGCCTTCCGGCCCAAGGCCCATCAGCCCATCTCTTCTTACACCTCTCCGGCTATAAATAGAGACCTTCATGTACAGGTTAATTCAATCTGTTCTCTTCACTCTCACTCTTAACACACACTTATTTCCTCAAAGCAGATACTTATTCTCACGCCGGAGTCTGGTTAAGAGGGAAACCCCCATATTCCCCTCTTAACGAGCTAACGGTGTTCTGTTTTGCAGGAAGATCGGATCATCACGGAACTCAGGAAAGTTAAAGAAGATTAACCCTCATGTTTGAAACATAAACCAAACTAATTAACTCTAAAATAAGTTCCGTGTTTCTTCAGTTTGGTTGTTATCGATTTGGGTTATCTAAAAACATAAATGAGTAAAACACTTACTCTTCTTTATTCTTATTGTTAAGGAGCACTCAGACAAACATCATAATCACTAAAGATCAGGTTTTATGCAGGTGATTAACAACTTAAAGAACATAGATTTTCTTTGATAAGCCCATGTGAATGTCAACGCTGGAACCATTTCATAGAACACCTGATGTGCACATTCTCTAGGGTAACAGACGTCAACAACCAAGGCTCTGTTAACCATCATAGCCTTTGAAGCTTCAAGAATTTCAAAGATACGAACATCATGGTCATCAAAGCAACAAAGCTTTTCACCAAACACATGTCGTATAATAAACGTTATAATCGGAATGACAAAGAAAACCAACAATCGAGGTTAAACAACTGAATGCACAAATTCTAATGATAAGAGCATTTCATCATACACCTGGTGTGTACACTTTGTAGGTCAATGGATTTGAAGCTCAGATATAGCTTCAACTATTTGGTGGACAGATTTAAAATGAGGAAACATAAGAGTTTCACCGGTAAAGAACCTCGGTTGCTTTGAAATCAAGCTTCAATTGTCTCAAATGAAATAGAAAGGGTACAAATTTTGAATCAAGAAACATATAAATTTCACCAGTAAAGAACACCAGTAGAACACTCATTACCGTCATGGCTCCAAAGTCGACCGGCTACAGGTACGCAAAAGATGAAGAAATCAGCACCTTCAAAGTTCTCGTAACTTCCGATAAATCAAAACCACAACACAAGAAGGAAGAGAACGGTTGAGCTGATAGAGAGAACATGAGTTGTCCACCAACTTGAATCAATATCAACCATTTGAAAAGCAACGACGATGATTAAATCACATAAACCAAGAAGGGGCAATGTATACCAAATAATATGATTTGTTTTATATCTAACTTTTATGAGCATTCATATCTTTTCCATCATATTTACCTTATAATTACACTAAGAACAACTATATTTTCTTTTTTCCTTCAATTAAATAATTTTTTTATACTTATATCATTATGTTTTATTTCTCCTTCACTTATAACTACTTTCAAAATATATTAAAAATTTATATAGGATGTCTCTCAAATATATAGATGAACAGTAACATTTTTTCTGTTCTCCACACACAACCACTTTTTATAATATAAAAAACCTTTCACATAATTTGGTGAATGCACTTAAGAGACAGGACTTGACCGAACCGGGGAAAACCCTCACCTAGGGCCGAAGCCCGTGAACACTCGCCCGAAGGCACGACAGTGTGGTGAGGTAAAACCCACTCAGTTCAAGGATCGAACTAGCGATCTTCGCCTACTCGCCTAGTCTCCCATCATCACTAGGTGCCGTAGAAAATAATAGGGATAGCAGGAATTGAACTTGAGTCCCTTAGAAGACCAAGTCTCTCCCATTCCATTCCACTCCACAACCACCGACATTGACATCTTAATACACCTAAAATGCCTTTGGCTTATCAAATACACATTTTTATAGACACGTGTTTTAAAGCATAAACACTATCATAATAAAAAGGAAACAAGGGTTGGGTTATAATACAAAGTATTTAAAAATAAGAAGGATAAGAAGTCACCAGAGAGTGACAAGTGTCCTAGGATAAATTAAATAGAAAAGGTAATTTTGTCTACAAGAGGAAAGAGAATATTCACATGCAAGTCACATGTTATTTCCCCCCAAATTTTTAAACGTCCGTAACTTTTTTATACATCGTTTGTTTTTAAAAAAAATTATACCATAAAATCGAGTGTTTTTTTATCTTTAATATGAGTACTATATTGTTATATTTTTCAAAAAAAAAATTCAAAAACCCAGTTGCATATTACACAATGGACATGATGTAAAACACAATGTAAAGTAGATAAAAAACACAATTAATGACAACAGATAAAGACACAATGGACAACATACTAAAACACAATGACCATAGCGTATAACACAATGACGATAACATATAACACAATAATTATCAGACTAAATAAAAACACAACTGATGACAACAGATAAAATACACAATTAATGACAGCAGATAAAAGAAACAATGGAGAGCAGATGAAGACACAATGGAAAACAAACTAAAAACACAATACACAACAAACTAAAACACAATGAACAAAGATAATAAAAAATTGAACAAATTATTAAAACACAATTGACAACATATTAAAACACAATGAATAACATATTAAACACAATGAACTGAACTAATAACACAATTTATAGAAAACTCAGATATAACACCATCTTCATTGTGTCATATATTGTGTTATAGGTTCTTATAAAAACGCAATGGATAGAAGCCAAATTAACATTGTGTTATAGGTTTTGATAATAACACAATGGACATGATGTAAAACACAATGTAAAGTAGATCAAAAACACAATCAATGACAACAGATAAAGACACAATGGACAAAATACTAAAACACAATGACCATAACGTATAACACAATGGCGATAACATATAATACAATAAGTATCAGACTAAATAAAAACACAATTGATGTCAACAGATAAAAGACACAATTAATGACAGCAGATAAAAGACACAATGGAGAGCAGATGAAGACACAATGGAAAACAAACTAAAAACACAATACACAACAAACTAAAACACAATGAACAAAGATAATAAAACAATTGAACAAATTATTAAAACACAATGGACAACATATTAAAACACAATGAATAACATATTAAACACAATGAACTGAACTAATAACACAATTTATAGGAAACCCAGATATAACACCATCTTCATTGTGTCATATATTGTGTTATAGGTTCTTATAAAAACGTAATGGATAGAAGCCAAATTAACATTGTGTTATAGGTTTTGATAATAACACAATGGACATGATGTAAAACACAATGTAAAGTAGATCAAAAACACAATCAATGACAACAGATAAAGACACAATGGACAAAATACTAAAACACAATGACCATAACGTATAACACAATGGCGATAACATATAATACAATAAGTATCAGACTAAATAAAAACACAATTGATGTCAACAGATAAAAGACACAATTAATGACAGCAGATAAAAGACACAATGGAGAGCAGATGAAGACACAATGGAAAACAAACTAAAAACACAATACACAACAAACTAAAACACAATGAACAAAGATAATAAAAAAAATTGAACAAATTATTAAAACACAATGGACAACATATTAAAACACAATGAATAACATATTAAACACAATGACCTGAGCTAATAACACAATTTATAGAAAATCCAGATATAACACCATCTTCATTGTGTCATTTATTGTTTTATAGGATCTTATAAAAAAACAATGGATAGAACCCAAATTAACATTGTGTTATAGGTTTTGATAATAACACAATGTATAGAAACTCTACTGACCAAAACCCAGTTAAAAGACACAATGACCTGAATCTTTAACACAAAGCAAAAAAAAAAAAAAAAAAAAAAAAAAACCCAATAAAAATGAAATTTTTTATTTTATTTTTATATGATAATATGGTACTCATATTAAAGATAAAAAAACGCTCGTTATTATGGTGAATTTTTTTTAAAAAAAAATGCCGTATGAAAAAGTTATGGACATTTTAAATCGATGGGGGAATTGGCATGTGCCTTGCGTGTGGAGAAAGAAAATCCATAAATATATGATTCCCTTTATGCCCTTCTATTATTATCTTTTCCCTACAACTAATCTCAACCCTTCAAATCTAAGATCAATGGACTAGAATCCTTCTTACCCTTCTTATTTATTTTATCCTTTGTATTTGATCCTAACCCAGGAAACAAATATAAAAGTCTGATCTATCTATCTATCTAGATTTTAGTTTGGGGAAAATATGTTATCATTACTGATAATATTATTCTGAAAAATGTTGTAGTTTGTAAACTGATCCTATAGAGAAATAAAAACAAAAAATGGTATGAGATTATCACATATTCATTTAGATCAACTGCCAATCAGTAAATGTATACAAAGTCAAGTAACTAATAGTTATATTATTGACAGATCAAGCAAGCGTTTGAATAAGTTTTTGTTCAAATATACACATGTAAAAGCAAGGAAGATGACATCTATACTTGTTGCCAGGGTGTCATAAATTCAAACAAAGATAACAAGATTAAGCAGCATTTAAAACAGCCACACAATACGAAAGTTCAATTGTTGGAACCACCGACTAGAGACCTGCTATAAGAAGTTTATACAGCTTTTGTGACCCGGGTCAAGCTTGTGATTGCTGCTGAGAAGCCCCGGGTTTCCCCTTATTTGCAATATTGATGACACGAATAATCTGCCTCTCATAAGTACACAGCTTGTCTTTAAATTTAGCTAGTATTCCATGCTTCGGGAGTTGTAAGAATTGCATGAAACGTTCCAATATGATTTTAAACTTTTTCAGCTTCTCAAATCGCTCGTTTTCTGGTTGCTGAGGAAGAGAATCGAGCTGAATAACAAAAGGTTATCATCAAAAGTCTTTTCTGTATGCATTTGCAAGATAACATATTGAATTAAATGATTCTACATGGTTTTAAATTGAAAAAATTCCCAATTTTGATAAGAGCCACTAACTTACCTGCTGGAATTTTGAAACGATTTTCTGATGCACGTCAAACAAATCAAGTAGATACAGGTCCTTCATAGCTTTTATCTGTAACCAGAAGAAAAAAATAATCCAGTTCATATAGCCGCCTATATATTGAAAAAGATTAATATTTGTAAAAATAAATTATTCCCCTTTAGCTGTTATGGCTATTTAATTGGAACAGTAGTAACTGCAAACACCTGTATACACCATTGACATTTGATTGATATCTTCAGTAACAACCCTTTTTTCTACTCAAAAGGCAAATTGGATTTCAATAATCCAAACCGGCTCTTTTTGGCCGATAATAATCCCAACTCATTTATTTACCCACAGTGGTCCGATCTTTTCCATGTTGTTTGTAAAATAGTCCGCCGTTAAAAAAACATAACTGAGTTAAGTTTTTTTCCAAATTACAAACCGATGTTTTCGGGCTTTTGATCAGAACGAGGATATGAGTCTATTGATGTAAAACTTACCTCGAAACAATGCTCTAAATGACGAAAACGGTGCTTCAATACGGGTGTTTGAACTTCTAATCAACAAAAATCAAGTCATTTAGAGCACTGTTCGAGGTAAGTTTTACATCAATAAACTCGTATCCTCGATCTGATCAAAAGCCCGAAAACATCGGTTTGTAATTTGGAAAAAAACTTAACTCCATTATGTTTATTTTAACGGCGGACTATTTTACAAACAAAATGGAAAAGTTCGGACCTCTGTGGGTAAATAACTGAGTTGAGATTATTATCGGCAAAAAAGAGCCAGTTCGAATTATTTAAATCCAATTTACCTTCTGAAAATTGCAATTAGTGCGAAAAAAAAAAAGCAAAATTAAACTTTGGTTAGAACAATGCTGATGAATTTTGTTCAACTCATAAGCCAAAGGAGATGTCACTTCTTTCAAAAAATATAAGATAGCATACAACACCTTTTGATACACTTCCTCTTGCACATCTTCGCCATTTGGGTTGCCAGTCTGAGCTGTAGAATCTAGTAAATACAGGTCCTTCATAGCTTTTATCTGTAATCAGAAGGAAAGACAGAAGATTACAGTGCCTATACTTAAAGAGATCAATATTCCCACTTACAATTCCTCGAAAACATTAGTAAAAATAAACAATCCCACTTTAGTTGCTTATTATATTATGTCATAACATCAATGCTATTCAAGTGGAGCAACTTTATTGAAAATCAACACAAGCATGATCACACACACTCTTGACTTTGATTGGTATAATGTGAAACCAGTGCAACGAAAGGCTAAAATAAACTTTGGTTTAGAATAATTAATGGTGGTTATTTGCTCAAGCATAAAGTGATCTCAGGTGCTTTAACTGGTGTAAAAGAAATGTAAGATAAAATACAACACCTGCTGATACACTTCCTCTTGCCAATCTCCATCCTTTGCTGACGAATCTAATGGTACTGAGGGGTTTACGCTATTATATAAAATAGCAGCGTTTGATTTTGACCGCGCGGGATTTTGTAATCTAGTCTCCATAGTCAGTATCATAAAGCATATCTTTCGTGTATATTCAGACTGCAAAACAAATAAATTACATGATTTTATATACAATTTATACACTATAAATTATCAACTTCTTTGTGCATTGTGAGTTGTATAACATGTTTGGGGAGTTTTTCAAAAAAATGTTGATTTTATACTTTTAGTCCAAAAGCATTTGAAGTATTATTTTTAACCCAAAACTATTTGGGTTATAACTTTTAACCCAAAATTTTTTATCTTTTCAGTTTAACCTAATAACTTTTTTTTTACTTTCAACTTTGGTCTCCTGTACTTTTCATATTCCGCAAATTTTTCGTTTTACGCTTCATTCTAAATTTTGCAAGTTAACACGGCGCAATGTGCGTGTGTGGTTCAACATTTTTACGTTCCGTTTTACTCTTCGTTCTAAGATGCAATGTACGTGTGTAGTTCAACGTTTTTACGTCATTTATTTTTTTCCTGTTTGACAAGTTTGTCATAACGTGCGGGTCCTAAATCGACTTAGTTACTATCATAGTTTACGTTTCAGTCTAAATTTTTTCGCTGCAAATTCAGTGTTGGTGGTCGCTGGCAATAGTATGACATTGATGCTATTTGACATTGTTTAAGCCCCCCGCTGTTTCCAAAGAAAAAAATGTTATGCATATGGTTGTTGTAACATTGGCTTTGGGGGGTTTTTAAAAAAAAAATTGATTTTTTTTTTACTTTTCATAAATTACTTTTAACCCAAAACTATTTGTTTTTTTTTTACTTTTAACCCAAAACTTTTTATCTTTTGCAATTTATCCTCACAACTTTTTTTTACCTTCAACTTTGGGCCTTTATAGTTTTCATTTTCCGCAAATTTTTCACTTTATGCTTCGTTCTAAATTTTGTGACTTAACACATCGCAGCGTGCGTCTTTGGTTTAACGTTTTTACGTTTCGTTCTAAATTTTGCGAGTTAACACGACACAACGTGTGTGTGTGGGTGAACGTTTTTACATCGTCTATTTTTTTCCCGCTCGACAGGTTCAACATAACGTGCAGGTACTAAATCGACTTAGTTATAACTAGAGAATCCCCGCCGCATTGCGGCGGGGTCGTAATTCTAGTTATGAAAACCTTGTAAGGCATTATGTAGTATAAATTAACTGTATATAGGAATACAATAAGGATAATTATACAGAGAACCTATCCTAACTAATATCTTGAGTTAACTGCCATTTTCGTCCATGTGGTTTGTCCAATTCTGCTAGTCCAGACCAAAATTTAAATTTGTACCATTTCCGTCCCTGACATTCTTGAAACATGTCAGTTCCGTCCAAAAAACTAACGGCTGTTAAAACCTGTTGTTTAATGAGGGGTAAAAAAACATCATTTTTCCTTTTTTAAACCCTATTAAAATCCCACCCCTTCTAAGAAAAAAAGGAAAATAAAAAAGAAAATGGCATTTTTACCCTTCATTAAACAACAGGTTTTTGGACAGAACTGGCATGTTTTAAGAATACCAGGGACGGAAATGGTACAAATTTGAAATTTGGTCTGGATTGTCATAATTGGGCAAACCATAGGGACGGAATTGGCAACTAACTCTAATATCTTATATCTACTAGATTTTAGATCCACATGTATACAACAAACATGATAACATATAGATGTCCTAAACAGTTGCAAAATCTACAAAACTACTTATATAATATAAAGAACACTATAAACCTGGTTTGTGGCAATAGTATAAATCTCTTGTTCAACCCTCTCGGCTATTTTCTTAAGTTCCTGTAGTCTCTCATATTTAGAGAAAGGAAGATGCCTCTTCAATGTATCCATTCTACACAAGATCAACACGCGCCACTCAAAATGATGCGGATATTTAGCGCAAAATTCATACAATTATCATACAAAATTGTTACTCCAAGCAATTGACACTCAAGCAGGTCATCATAATCATATTCTTAAATCACAAAAAAAATAATAATAAGTATTCAAAAGTAATAAAACGTAATACATACATCTTGCACAGGATCGTTTGCCGTTGCAGTTGATCCCGCCAATCACCGGATTCCATGACAACAGAGCAATTTTCACCCTAAGTAGGCTTCTGATTACTCGTATACATCTATTTCATGATTAATTTTCAATTTCAATCCTATAGTGACATTCAATGTGACAAAAATTAATAAATATAACCGCATTAGATTGCATAAAGAAAAACGAAATAGTGTGATGCAAATACTCTAAAACTCCAGTATGAATGTAATACCGCAATATGATTGTGTAAAAAGCGTACATACCAGATGCCGAATTCTCGGAGTTAGGGTTTTGGTAACCGGCGAACACAGAGCAATTGGAGGGGTTTTCGTGTGATCGGAGACTCAATCAAGCAGATATTATTCATAAGCCATTTTTTTATAGTTTACACTTTACACCGTTTGCAATTATCTATATATTATCTACTAGTGCTAATACCCGTGAATTTCACGGGACGAAGAAAATAATGTTTTCAAATAGATAAGAAACGATTAAAAAACATGAAATAAATATGACCACAATAAACTTGAAACAAATTTATTATTAATCTATAGTTGCATACGATATGAAAACATTGACAATATGAGAAAAAAATACAAAACAAAAACTACAAATTTGAGAATATCTGTTATCAAAAATATCATATCCAAACCCTAGGAAAATATCATTCACAACTCATTTTGAAAAGTATAATCCTATTATATTAAATGTTTCCCATTCAAAAATAATATTCCAAATGAACACATAAACCCTAACTAATATTTTCAAAATAACCAAATTACTTAATATCAATATTTAGTTAAATCGTTAAACCAAATTAACACATAAATGATAAATCTAAACTATCATGCATTCAACCAAAACCTTAATCTTCAAAACCCCATAGATGTTCATTAAGAATAGAGTACATCAAACACAATAAACAGTAAAAACACATAAACCCTAATATTTTCATAACAACCAAAAAAGCTATAATTAAACCACCAACATTCAACCAAAACTCTAATCTTCAAAAGCCCAAGGATGCTCATCACGAAGAGCCTGTTCTTCCTCCGGTGTAAAATCATTAACTATACCAAAAATCTCTCTAACCTCCACCACCTTCTTGTCCTTGATCAAATCCGCCACCCTTTCACAAAAAGCATCCAACAAATCAGCATTCTTAACCTCATGAGCATACTTAACCACAACCAGCAACGTCGTAATCCCTATCTCTTCGCGCTCAATAAAATCTCTCAGATCATTCCTCGCGGTTGTACGCACTTCCTCATCGTCTGAGCCGCTTTTTAGAATAAACTCTTCCACCACAACTTGAAGTTGCGGTCCCACATCGGGGATGGGGACCGCAACATTTATTGTGGTGGTTTGTTCAGGCTTTGGTTGGGATGATGATGTTGAATCGCCTAGGTTCGGTGTTTTGGGATCAACAGTGGGGGTTTGATCAGTTTCATTGACTTCTGCCATAGTATGATAAACCGTTTTCATCAAGAAATCATCGCGCCAATTGGGAAGCATTAGTGAAGAAGTTACACGATGGCTTGAAGAAGTTTCATCACCTTCTTTGGTAAGCAAGCTATTGATATCCATAGGATCCATGAATTAACCTATAATAAAGTAGAAACTCATGGTGAATCGAATAAAAATATGAAGTTTTAAGAAAATGAATGTCAACATAACATAAAACAAATATGAAGTAAAAACGCGTTATACATGAGGAGAGTGTGGTTTAACAATAAAAATTTATATAAAGAACTTACCAGTAGGCTTAAAGAGGAGAAAAGGTTGTAGTGGGCGATCAGATAAGAGGTGGTGTTTGATGGTTTTTATAGTACTCTTTTAAAAACTGAATGATTTCAAATTCCAAAAATATAGGAAGTTATTTTCTTATCCCACGTTATAGAAACCGTTTCCAAAAAAAGCTAATCAATTTGATCATGTTGAGATCAAATCTTAGCCGTCTAAATGAAAAAAACCATTTTGGAATGAGAAGTTACCTTAAAACGTGGTCAATCCGACATCAAAAAGATAATTGGTCAGGTTACCAAAAATATCGGGATGTAATTTTGGTAACCCTCGAAATTTAATAAATTTATAAAAAAAAAAAAAAACGTGGTAAATTTAGCATTCTAGAAATTCAAAAGGCCATGTTACCAAAAATATCGGGACATAATTTTGGGTACACTCGAAATTTGATAAATTATACAAATAGGAATTCAAATTATTGAAATTTGATAAATCATCAAAATAGGAATTCAAATACAAATTCCAAAAATATTGCAATTTCATTTTGAGTAGCAAGCACCAACTAAACTGTAAATAAATCCTTGGAATTTATTTTTTCATAGAAAGAAATCCTTGAAATTTATTTTTTGCATAGAATTGAACTGTGTTAGTCCAGAGCGCTGGTATTTTTTTTAAACAATTGAATTTTTTGGGCAACTGAATCTACTAATCTACTAAGCAAGTCCGTAAATTTTAATCATACCTGAAAAGAACTTTCTGGGCCATCTTTCAATTTGTCATGAGAGCTGACTGCACCTATCACGCTTCACTGCTTCAAACTCTTGAGGCCCTGTGACATTCCACCTGAAAAAAAACAGTGAATAATAAGATATTAATGACTATATGTCCTCTATTATCAACAAAAGGCGCAATACCAACATAAAGCAAGACCGGTATATTGAACACTGATTAGAACCGAATACACTATCAATATAGTATATCTATCATATATATATATATATATATATATATATATATATATCTAATTACACGAATGGTCCATGAGGCATATTCATATTTTGGATTTAGGCGACTGGGCCTTTTAAAAAATTATGGATTTGGTTCCAACTTTTTGGACAATTGAATCTACTAATCTATGGGTATATTGTAACAAAGCGAAAGCGTGTTCTAGTTTTGCAAATAGCCCAAAGAGAAACCGTCTACTAAATAAAAAATATACATCTACACTAAGCAACCGACCATTCTTCACTATACAATATAGAATCTTATTTCAGCCCTAAACAAACCAAAACCAAAAAAAAAGAAACAAAAAACAAATTAAACAATTTCACCATCATTATCAAATTTATCCACAACTCAATCCCCAAATATCATATTCATATTTACATCATTACCTGCCAAGATATGAACACTCGAGTGCCAAAACGTATTTCCACCCTCACTGCGATCAAAAGTGAATATTTTGAGCTGACAATCACCTTCCATAAGATGTAGACCTTCATTAACACATATTCAATATATACACATATGAAAACCAAAAATTAAGGTATTAACTCATCCAAAAAAAGAAAGTGCTCGGAAGATAACCTGAAATACATATCACGGCTCACACCTCTAAAATACACCTCTAAAAAATAAATATACCTGAAATTACCCAAGAAATTTTGTTCATTAAATTATCCCCAAAATATTATTGTACTTAACTTGTGATAAAACTAACCGAGAGAGGCGGCGACTACGTTATGGTTTCATGGCTTTCCAACGATGAGGGTACCGCCGACTACGGGTTTAGATTTGTCATTGATGGGTATGAAATATCCGGAATTTTAGGGGTACATGATAAACCTTCACCGCCGTTGCACTGGGTTTAGATTTGATTGCAGGTGAACCAGATCTGCCGTTGTGGTGTCGCTGTCGCTACACCACATTCTGGAGATAGAGGGAAAGAGAGAGAAGAGAGGGTGGTGACTCTGGCGGGCGGTGGCGATGGAGTGGTGGTGGCCGAAGTGGTGGCGGCCGGAGACTGGTAGTAGTGGTGGTGAATCAGGTGATCTATGAAGAGATGAGGGAAGAAAATTTTGGGTTGCAAACAAAATCAAGAACAAAGATGAGAGAACATTGATGGCGGCTGGAAAAAAAATTAGGTTTAACTTAACAACGGGTCTAGAGAGACGGGTATGAAATATCCATGTGTTCTTTTTCCGGGTTACAAAATTTGACCCATTTTATTAATTCGCTTATGTGGGTAATGGGCGGGAAAAAAAGGGATGAGGTTGCTGTGAGAGTGACATGTGTCCAAGTTTTTATTCCTTTATTAGAGAGGATAGATTATATGGGCTTGGCTATACAAGAAACCCTATCTTTTTTAGAAAACTTTGCAAACTCTTTGTCATCCATTGATTAGGTGCCAGCCAAGTTGATCAATGGTTCTCATGGTTTTAGGTAAGAATTAGATTTAAAAGAAATAATATAATACATTACTACAAGTGGAAGGGGCATTTTAGGTAGTGAAAAAGAAGCTTTTTGACTTTCCAGAACTATCAAATCATCATATCACTTTCTCTTTCTCTTACCTCTTCCTCTTTCCCATTTCTTCAACCCAATCTTAAAGACAAAAGATGAACACTCTTCATATTCAGGAGAAATAAACAACAACCACCACCAGCAACCACCTCCTCCGGCGAAACTCACCGGGCTTCTTCTCCGGCTCTCTCTCTCTCCTCAATCTTTAGAAGCAAATGAAGGGTCTGAATGTTGTTTTAGAGAGAGAACGATGACAACAAACTTCATCATGTTCATCTATAACACCAAGAACACACATACAAGTGTGTGAGAGAGAGGAAGTTTGAACACACATACAGACGACTCGGGTCAGATTCATGTTCAGGTTCGGTTCTAATTTAGTTCGGGATTCACTCCAGATTTATTTCGGTCGGTACATGATTGTCTTTGAATTCCCTACATCCTTGTAATTTTTAGCTGAGTATTTGTTCGAATTGCTGTTTGTTTAATTGATTTTAGGATGTGTATCTTGTTTCCTTACATTTCGTGAATCTTGGATATGGGTATATGTATATATATATATAGCTGTGAACTGTTTGGATGGATTATGCTTGAAAAATGTTGATTGTTAACTATATAGGGATTTTACAGAAATAATGATATACGGTTACCGATTTGTTTGTTTATGTATACATAAGGTCTGAAAAAATTATTGAAACTGTTGGAATAATTGTTACAGAAATAATGATATACGGTTGACGATTTTGTTGCTTTGGTTGCTGTTTGGGCTTTTGATCTGAACAGTAAGTGTTTTTTTTGTTGGGTTGTTTGATTTACAGAAACAGACCCATAACATGTGTTAAGCACCTGTTAGAATGATATATAACGTGTGTTGATTTACAGAAACAGATCCATAAAGATATTCAATTGACAAGCTGGATGGATGTAGGCGACGTTAATGTGGGGACATTGAATAAGTCAAATCTTTTGGGAAAGAAGTTTTCGTTCGTTTATAACATGTGTTAGGGGTTCATGATGTAACAGATCCATAAACAAGTTTTCATGCTGTAACAAGTTTTCGTTCGTTTATAAAATGTGTTAGTTGTTCATGCTGTAACAGATCCATAAAGAAGTTTTCATGCTGTAACAAGTTTTCGTTCGTTTATAACAAGTTTTCGGCCATAAAGATATTCAATTGACACCATGATGTGTATATACTGATCTAACATGTGTTACAATTTGGCTGTTCTGAACATGTAATTGATTAACATGTGACAAGGGTGAAAACAGTCGACGGGGGCGATGAGTTTAATGGTGAGCTTAGTTAATATCGTAATCTTGTTGTAACCCCACTTGTATACATATGATAACATGTAAGCATCCATTATAACCCGACTTGTATTCATGTATATCAAAAGTGGTTTGAAAAACACCATGATGTGCATATACTGATCATAACATGTGTACAAGTTAATATGAAACATACAAGTTAATATTTTAACACCGTATACCTGGGATAACATGTGTTAAGCCTCTGTTATAATCTTGGTTTAACCCAACATGGTGTCATGTATAAGCTAGTGGTTTCCAAAAAACTATTAACTTGTATAATCTTGGAACATACAAGTTAATATTGTAACACCGTAACCCGACTTGTATTCATGTATATGAAAGTCACATCCTTTGGGAAAGAAGTCTTCGTTCATTTATAACATGTGTTGGTGGTTCATGCTGTAACAGAACACCATGATGTAACCTGATGTTTAGGCAATATAACAAATGTGTATATACATGTGTTAAGCATCTATTATAACGTGTGTTAAGACTTCCATAATGGATGAATAAACTCCAATAGTAAGTTAATAACAACAGAGTAAAAACCTGATATATAATATGAAATGAGCCATTTATGGTAACACATGTACCGGTAATTTTGGAAAATATAATATGAAACGGGTCATTTGTTTTGCACATTCTGGAATGTTTAACATGTGTTAAGCCTTTGTTATAATCTTTTTGTAACCTGACATGTATTCATGTATAAGCTAGTGGTTTACAAAACACCATGATGTGTATATACTGATCTAACATGTGTTACAATTTGTCTGTTCGAAACATGTAATTGCTTAACATGTGACAAGGGTGAAAACAGTCGAAGGGGGCGATGAGTTTAATGGTGAGCTTAGTTAATATTGTAATCTTGTTGTAACCCTAACATGTAAGCATCCATTATAACCCGACTTGTATTCATGTATATGAAAGTGGTTTGCAAAACACCATGATGTGCATATACTGATCGTAACACATGAACAAGTTAATATGGAACATACAAGTTAATATCGTAACACCGTATACCTGGGATAACATGTGTTAAGCCTCTGTTATAATCTTGGTTTAACCTAACATGGTGTCATGTATAAGCTAGTGGTTTCCAAAACACCATGATGTGTATATACATCTTGTAACATGTGTTAAAATGACTGAAAATGTATAACGGGTGTTAATCATCTATTATAACGTGTGTTAAGACTTCCATAATGGATGAATAAACTCCAGTAGTAAGTTAATAACAACAGAGTAAACCTGATATAACGTGTTTTAAGCCTCTATTATAACATGTCTTAATAATTCCAGAATGGATGCATAAACTTCAATAGTAATTGTAACGTTAGAGGTACAAATATGGGCGCCTCCAACAGAAAATGTGTTAAGTCTAGACCGTTTTAACATCGTGTACTAGAGAAAACAAGAAGAGTATCACATTACATATTACTAGTAAACAAAAATACATAGCACTAACACGTGTTACGTTGTATGGGTTTCATGTCACATGTAACACATGCATGTCCTGAAGTAAACTAAAATACATAGCACTAACACGTGTTAGTTGTGTTGTGCTGTAACATAAACATGGTCATGATCCTTAAGCATCTGATCCACGTTTGACGAAACCAACGGTCCCGAGAATTGGATCTTGTTTCCCTTGTATCCATCACCATCCTAATAACAAAAAGATAAGATAACCGTTAAGTCGTTAACCAGACATAAATATTAACACATTCATAGCCAGAAAATCTTTTTTCTCAGATAACATCACAAAAACAGTTACTATTCAGATCAAAAGCCCCAAACAAAGCAACCAAACCAACAAAAAACAGTTACTATTCAGATCAAAAGCCCAAACAAGCAACCAAACCAAGCACAACTTTTTAACACAAAAATAAAAAACCTGCAAATTAATCTTACACAACTGAAACAACAACTAACAAAGGACACATAACTAAAAACCTGCAATTAATTCGTCATACCCTAATACATGTCTCTAATACGTCGTCATACCCTAATACATGTCTCTATAACATGTTACTATGGTTTAGCTGTGAAACAGGAGTTCAGACTATAACACGTGTTACGTTGGTTGTGCTGTAAGACAAACTTGGCTTAGCTGTTAAACAGGAGTTCAGACTATAACACGTGTTACGTTGGTTGTGCTGTAAGACAAACTTGGCTTTTCGTTTCTAAAAACAGATGTGCCGATTATTAACACACGTTATATATCATTCTATCAGGGGCTTAACACATGTTATACATGAACACAGCAACCTAACCAACAGTTACTCTTCAGATCAAAAGCCCAAAACAAAGCAAAAACAGTTACTATTCAGATCAAAAGCCCAAAACAAAGCAACCTAACCAACAAAAAACAGTTACTATTCAGATCAAAAAGCACCAAACAAGGCAACCATACCAACAAAAAAACAGTTACTATTCAGATCAAAATCCCCAAACCAACAAACACATTTTTTTAACACAAAAATAACTAATCCATGGATCAAAATCAAACGAGTTTGAAACCAAAACAAGTAATCCACGAATCAAAATCAAAATTTATAAACACCAGAAGAATGAAAACCAAACTAAAATCAATAGTATTGAAATTTATTACCTATAAACGTCATTCTTTTTTTTGAAACAATAATCAATGGTATTGAAAAATAATTAATCTTTTGGATTATAGGCATGTAAGTATATACAGAATCTTCGAATGCAACAGCTGAACATTGCCATGCAGTATATTTGGATTATTCCATTAAAAAAAATCTCAACTAACAAAAAAAAAACATAGATTCGAGATACTTAAGTTAGATAAAGAGACAGCCCTAAAGAGACAAACCTTGAGCATTTAATTCTTCATCAGTTTGAGAGTCAGTGCTAAGGAACATGTTGGGGAAACTATGGACCGGCGACATTAACTCGGATGTTGGTGGAATTGTCTCCATGGACATTAATGGAGAAAGCATAATTTGGAGGAGAAGATGATAATGGAGCTTTCTGTTAATGAAGATATAAAATAGGGCATATAAAATAAACTGAAATATTGTAAATGAAAAATGGGGTGAGTTGTTTTTTGAAATGAGTTGATGGGCATTAAATGATGATGTCAGATCAAATTGGGAAACTAAACTTGGGTTGGGAAATTACTAATATATCCTTGAAAGCAAAATGGATTATGAAGGTTCTCAGGCCACGTGGATGAATATAGTCCACAAGTAGAGTTTGCTAAGTTTTTTAAAAAAATGGGGTTTTTTATATAACATTATCCTCTATTATATTATATAACATTCTAATTTACAACATACTTAGGCTATATGTAGTTGTACTCTAAGCTTAAAGTGTGTTCTCTGCAGTTTGGTGTTGTATGATATGTTAATTTGGTTGTAACCATTATCCATTTACATACCAATTTATTCCTAGCCAAACAAACACACACATGTAGAGAGAGAAAATGGGAGAAACCGAGAGGCAGCGTGGCCATCCCACCTTCTGCGGTGGCGGAGGCACGGCGGAGCGGTAGTCGAGTCCCGGCGTAGATGTGGTGGAGTCACGGCAGAGCTGTGGTGGAGTCATGGTGGAGCTGTTGCGGCGCCCCCTCATTCGATTACTGGTGAAGGTCAGGCGACTTCTCCAGTCACCGATCTGGTCTGTATGTAAATAAATCTTACACTTGATTACTGTGTGATTGTTAGTGCCTGACTTCTCTATTTTTTTTCTATGGCAACCCTTTTGCTCGATTGGGGTTCACGAAGGGCTGTGATGAGTTTGAGGGTCTGAGAAAAGGTTACTGAAGATCCCACCTTGGCGTGGCAGGGTTGCAGGATGGTAGGTGAACACTTGCAACCTCCCCTGCAGCCATGGTGGTTTCCCTATTTCGCAAACTCTGAGCCTAACTGTACGAGATTAGGGATGAATCAAAGTTGTTATTTCTTATGCAGACTCTGTTCGATGATTACCCGTTGTTGTTTTAAACCCTAATTTTAGGGGTTGTGAGAACCGATTGTTGCTAGAGACTATTTTGCAGCGTTTTTTAGTTGATTTGAGGCCTGAGAATTGTGCCAATGAATGCCATGAGGTATCCGAGATTCAAAGGCTATGATGAGAAATTTGAGCCACCTTATTGTGAAAATTTAAGACTTGGCACATAATGTGTTAATTTTGAAATTGTTTGGTGCTGACATATTTCTATGAGGTAGCCGTTGCCGGAGATTTAGGGGCTGTGATTTACGTTAGGGGTAAACCAAATTCGACAATAAACACCTGCGACTGTTAACTCAATGTAATAATTACAGCAAATATCAGATTTCATACATTGAATTGATCAGAATCCAAATTGATTCAGGCATGTTTAATGGTTAGGCTTTGTTTTTGTTATGTGCTTTAGTGATTACAAAGTGGAGATGATCAATGATGGGATGCAAAAGTATTATCTGCATTTTCATGGACCTGCTGAAAGTAAGTCCTCTAGAGCTATCTTGATTATTTTGTTCTTTAATTTAACATGTACTTGATAAAACACTTTTTTAATTTTTAGGTTTTGTGGGTATTCTTGGTTTTAGGTAGATACAACTGATATGAACTGTATTACACCATATTTTCAGTTTATTTTTCAAAATTTTTTAATAGGGTCCTTTATTTGATGTTAGGGTTTGTGGGGATTCTTGATTTTGGATAGTTTTAGTTGAAATGAACTTTGAGAGTTCATTGGATGGCATCTCATAGTTTGAGGGATGCCAGAATGTAAAGTTTGAGCTAAAACTAATTATCAAAATGCTCGAATGTTTTACCCGAATATTTTATTTTATTGTGTGTTTTTACATATCATTAAAACTCTTATTTACTTGATTCAATTAAATGTAAATGCATTTTTAATTAAATGTCATTGGGGGTGCAAACGAGCAGAGCCCGAGCTCGAGCGGCTTGAGCTCAATTAACTTATGAGAGTTGCGGCGGGGAGCTAAAATTATTTTCAGTTCAGGTTGAAACCAGTTTAAAAAAATATGTGTTAATAAGGCTTAGTTATTTTCAGCAGAGTCATATGCCACTATTTTCATAATGATTAAACTTTGAACTATGATTGTGTTTGGTGTCTTTTAACAGGTTTGCAAGATGATTGGATCCTTTCTTACCAGAGGGCTCATGTATGTTGACATAAAACTTGTTTCTTCTGCATATATAATTATCCTTAATCAAGTTACTTAATTACATGCAGAATGGCGTTTGGCTATGCGTATCCAGCATACGAGTGCTTCAAATCAGTGGAGAAAAATAAGCCTGATATTGAGCAACTTCGTTTTTGGTGTCAATACTGGTACACTATACATCTTACTTGTGTAAAAGTAATCGATTAACAGCCTTTGATCTTAAACTTTAAATGAGGTTTTCAGGATCTTAGTTGCTGTCTTGACTGTCAGTGAACGCATTGGCGATACATTTGTTTCATGGTAAGATCATATTAGTCCAAGATTTATGTCTCTAAGTATATCAAGGATTGTGATTTAATTGTGATTTATATTTACCTTAAATAGATTGATTGTTTAGGGTCTATATATATTCTGGTTTGTATTGTTCTTCATCATCAAATACAATATACAGTTTTATACCAAGTTATTTTGGTATCAGAGCTTCCTGCCGACAACCTCTTTTTTTTCCGATCAGCCACAGCTGCTCCTCTATCAACGGTCCACAATGACCATCACCGCCTTCACATCTACAGACAAAACAACCCACAACTCTCACAAGTTTGGGTTCAAATTGAGTCCTACCAATTACAGTTTTTGGAAGACTATGATCCAACCCTTTCTAATCACAAATGATCTTTTTGATTACATTGATGGTTCCCTAATCTGTCCACCTAAAATCCTTCCCTCTACATCCTCTGCCTCTGACAAAGAACCTGCAACCAAACCTCAAAACAACCCAGACTATTCTGCTTGGATCTCGAATGATGCTCACATTCGTATGCTCCTGCTTTCCACCATCTCTGAGGCATCATTTAAGCATGTCCAAGGTGATACTTCTCGTGAACTTTGGCTGGCCTTGGAACGTGCTTATGCACCACACACATCCTCTCGAGAATACACTCTTAAAACCCAACTTCTCAAGATTGAGATGAAGCCAGAAGAGACATCCGCTGATTATATTACACGAGCACAAGAATACTCAGATGCCCTAGCAAACATTGGTGAGCCAATGAAAGACAAAGATATTGTTATGCTTGTTATTGCAGGTCTAAGAGAAGAATACGACTCTTTGAAACCCACCCTGATTGGAAGGCAGCCCTGAGTTACTCTCTTAGAACTTCCAAGCCTCCTTGCTGACTACGAGTACATGATTAAAAAGGTTGTTCCAGTCATTCCAGCAGTTCAAGCCTTTTTTACTACTGCCAACCAAAATTCCTCACATTCTAACAGCAGCTCAAGCCCCCAACTACCCGATGAAACCATCAAGTCTCTTCAGCAATTAATGATCCAATTGGGCTTTACTGTTTAACCTGCATCACAATCCAATCATGCATTCTACACTAACCGTGGATCTGCCACCCGTGGGGCATACAATCGCCGAGGCCGTGGCCGGTACAACAACCATCAAAACAACCGCCAATCTGGCCCTAACACAGGTACTGATTCTAGATTTTCTTGGGCATCTAATCAGAATACAGTCTACGGTTCTTGCAACAGGTGTGGCATTGGGCACGTTCCTTCACAATGTCCCAACCATGACCCAGCCACTATTCGTCCACCACGACAGCCTCCTCAAGCAAACTATGCTGATCATCGGTCACAAACATCATCTTGGTTGCCGGATACTGGTGCTAGTAGTCATGTGGCACCTAATCTCAGTGGCTTTGAGGACTTTGAACCTTATCACGGTAAGGATTCTCTATTTGTTGGTAATGGCACAAGTTTACCCATTCTTCATATTGCCTCTACAAAATTTGAATCACCCAATAAAACTCTTTCCATTAACAAAATTCTTCATGTTCCTAAAATCAAACGAAACCTTCTTTCTGTACAACGTTTTTGTCAAGACAATAATGTATTCTTTGAATTTCATGCTACCTTTTTTTGTGTGAAGGATACGGTTACCCGCACTATCCTCCTCACGGAGCCAAGTAAAGACGGGCTCTACTCATTTCATCTTCCAAAGTTTCATCCTGTTTCACATGTTGCATTTTCAACTATTCGAGCATCTCCTACAACTTGGCATCAAAGACTTGGACATCCTCACTCTCAACTTTTAAAGTTGATGATTTCAAGACATAGTCTTCCTGTTACAAATTCTGTTTTTCCTTTTTGTAACTCATGTCCTATTGGAAAATCTTCAAAAATGCATTTGTCCTCTTCAAACTATAAAAGTTCATGTGTTTTGGATTTAGTGTTTTGTGATGTTTGGGGTCCAGCCCCAGTTGCTTCATTTTATGGACATCGTTATTTTTTGCTTTGTGTTGACCATTACACCAGATGTATGTGGCTTTGTCCTCTTAAACAAAAATCTGATGTTTTCACCACCTTTAAACAGTTTCATTCAATGGCTGAACGACAGTTTAAAACGCACTTAAAAGCTGTCCAAACAGATTGGGGAGGGGAATTTCGCAACTTATCCTCATTTTTTAAAACCCTTGGCATCATACATCGTCTCTCCTGCCAGCACACAAGCGAGCAAAATGGCTTCGTTGAGAGATGCCACCGTCATGTGGTCGAGACTGGCCTCACACTATTGGCACAATCTGGTGTTCCAATGCGCTTCTGGAATTTTGCATTTGAAACGGCAGCATACCTGATTAACCGCATGCCCTCTCGTACTTCCTCACACATCTCACCTCTAGAGAAACTCTTTCATCATAAACCTGATCTTTCTTTCTTACGCGTCTTTGGATGCCAATGTTTCCCTCACCTACGTCCATATAATCCGCACAAAATGGATTTTCGCTCTCTACCTTGCATATTTCTCGGGTATAGCTCATCTCACCATGGCTACCAATGTCTTGATCCCACTACCAACCGTCTTTACATTGCTCGGCATGTCCGGTTCAACGAGGCATGTTTTCCATTTCTCCAACCACGTGCATCTTCCAACCCCTCACCTTCACCTGATCCTTACTTTTCCTCCTATCCATCTCATGCCCCCCTTTCTACACCATCAGCCCAATCATCTAACCCCAACACTGCCCAGCCCGAAGCTACAAGTTCACCAGACCTACAACCTACAACCTGCCACCACCCCACCAACATCTCCAATCAGCTCACCCGTAATACAACCTGACACTAACCCACCAGAATCCGCCTCTACAAATCAAAACCAAGACAACTTTGAGGCTTCCCAATCTGCCTCTCCATCATCCACCATTCCCGAACCACCACCCTTACCACAACCACCTCTCCAATACACATACAGCAGTCGCCACATTCAACCAATCTCCACCACCCAATCTATCACTGATTCCCCACACCCTGGAGCTCAAACTCGTTCCCGACCCTCCAACCTAAGACAAAATCCTAAACCTAGGACTCCCTACAATGCCTCGGCTTTTCATACTTCCACCAACTCAACACCAACCGAACCTTCAACCTTCGCTGTTGCCAACAAAAATCCTCACTGGCGCGCTGCCATGACCGAGGAATTCAAAGCCTTAATGAGAAATGGTACATGGACTCTAGTACCACCTGTCCCTAATGCTAATATTGTCGATTGTAAGTGGGTGTACAGGTTAAAACGTGATGAACATGGCAACATCAAACGCTACAAAGCTCGTCTAGTAGCAAAGGATTACCATGAGACATTTAGCCCAGTGGTTAAATCCACTACGGTCCGTGTGGTTTTATCTCTTGCCGTCTCAAGGAAATGGCCACTTAGACAACTTGATGTGCAGAATGCCTTTTTACACGGTGATATTAAAGAAACTGTTTATCTGCACCAATCACCAGGTTTTATAGATTCCCAAAAACCGGATCATCTATGCTTGCTTCACAAGTCCTTATATGGTCTCAAACAAGCTCCTAGGGCTTGGTTTAATCGCCTTTCGGGGGCCCTATTACAACTTGGGTTCTCAGGTTCTAAGACGGATCCATCCTTATTTATTTACTCCCATCATGGTGCCTTACTTTATATGCTTTTCTATGTAGATGATATTATTCTCACCGGTAACAATCCGCGGCTGATCAATCATATCATTCAACAATTAAGCACCAAGTTTGTGATCCAAGACATGGGTCAACTTTCATACTTCTTGGGCATTGAGGTAGTTCCCAAAGGTAAGGATCTGATTCTCTCTCAGAAGAAATATATCTCAGACCTTATTCACAAGGCAGGCCTTTCTCAATCCAAACCAGTTAACTCTCCAATGGAAATCAATTCCAATTTAGCCCTTGGTGACAGCCCTCAGCTTGCTGATCCTGCTCAATTTAGACAGATAGTTGGCGCCTTACAGTACTTGACTCTCTCCAGACCGGACATTACCTTTGCAGTCAACAAAGTTTGTCAGTTTATGCACTCTCCAACTGAAAATCACTGGTCTGCAGTCAAAAGGATTCTTCGGTATCTTCATGGCACTTCTAATTTTGGTCTTTTAATTCAGCAAAATTCAGCCCCTGTCATCCATGCATACACGGATGCTCATGACCACTCTCTTACTGCCTTTTCTGATGCCGACTGGGCTGGCTCTCTTGATGACCGTCGATCCACAGGGGGGATATGCCATCTATCTTGGCTCCAATTTCATTTCATGGCGTGCCCGTAAACAACGCACCGTCTCTAGGTCATCCACAGAAGCAGAATACAAAGCCTTAGCAGATACTCTTGCTGAGCTAACATGGCTAGAGGCGCTTCTGAAAGAACTTCACATTTCTATGACATCAGCTCCCATCTTATGGTGTGACAATCTAGGGGCTACCTATCTTTCAGCAAATCCCGTCTTTCATGCCCGTACAAAACATGTGGAAATTGATTTTCATTTCGTTATAGAGAAGGTGGCTCAAAAACAACTCTCGGTTCAGTTTATAAAGACAGAAGATCAGATTGCAGATGTGTTCACCAAGCCCTTATCCTCAAAACGGTTCTTGCTTCTTAGATCCAAGCTACAGGTCGCTCCCCGGCCTTAGCTTGAGGGGGAATATTAGTCCAAGATTTATGTCTCTAAGTATATCAAGGATTGTGATTTAATTGTGATTTATATTTACCTTAAATAGATTGATTGTTTAGGGTCTATATATATTCTGGTTTGTATTGTTCTTCATCATCAAATACAATATACAGTTTTATACCAAAGTTATTTGATCATAACCTAGGATGTTAAACGATAATATAGAGGTGGCAATTTTGGCCTTTTTACTTATGAGTGGGTCCATAATTTAGGGGTGTGAATTTCTGACATGGCACGAACCAAACACGAAATTCTTGGGTTTGGGTTTTATTCTAAAACGGTTTCGGGTATCACCCGCGACCACATTTAGCCAAATGGGTTGTGTTTAGGTTGACCTGGTGGGTTTGCTGATCTATTTAATCCAATTATATTTTATAATTTATAAAAAAACGTGTGTGTTTTTTGACATTACTTGAACTCAATACCATTTATTTTAAGCTAACATTTAAAAAGAGAAATGAGCATTAGGATATATAGTGTAAATGTTATAGTTTTATGAACATTGTATGGTTGTTAGTTTGTATATTTAGAGTATTAATATGCAGAAAATATAAAATAAAAAACTTTTGGGTTAAATAGGTCATTTTGTGACATCCCATGAATAATGGCATGTTCGAGTTAATTTGCCTGACACGGATGTTAGGCTCGTGTCCGGGTTCAACCCGCTAACACCACCTCCATATGGGTTATGATTTATCTCTAACGGGTCCGTTGGACAAAAAATAATTAAAAGGAAACAAGTTAAAGAGCCGAGTCAGTCAAAGTTTGATTTTTTTTATCTTAAATGTTCTAAATGAATTTATTTTAAAAGAAGAAAGAAAACATTGAAAGAGCGTATTTTTTGTAGTCATATATGGCACCCTAATTATCTATCAAAACGTAAAAAGTTTGTACAAAAAGTGTTTCAGTCCAACCCAACCTGGTTGACCCGTTTTGATCAACCCATTATGCCATATACTTTTATGGTTTGCCTTTTCACATTGTGTGTTATTGGTGGTTCTACTTGTAGGGTTCCAATGTACAGCGAAGCAAAGTTAGCGTTTTACATATACTTGTGGTACCCCAAAACAATGGTAAAATTTATTATACAAGTTTTATGGGGTAAATATACGGATTCATTTTAAATGCATTCAAATTATGTTTATTCTATTTTTTTCCGGTTATTTCAGGGAACAACTTATGTATACGATTCGTTTTTCAAACCACACATTTCAAAGCATGAACCTGAGATTGATCGTAACTTGATGGAATTGAAGATACGCCTGTTCAGCCGGAAGACTTAGAACCAATGCTTACTCTTCTGGAATTAAGCTCGCCACAAAGGGCACACGAACATGTAAGGCTCCAATGCTCAAACACACAATTATTTATCTTACCAAAATAATTATGAAGTTAGATCATTCTAATAGCTGACTATAACAACCACAACGCAGAGCTCCACACGGTTTAGGTGTCATGCGTGGATTGAAAAAATTCATGAAAAAAAGGGATGGTTCTACGCTCACTGCTCAAAATGCGACAAGAAAGTCTACCCAGAGCAAGATGGTTCCTTAAACTACGTCTGGAAAGATGACGACGATATTTCACCAAAATTCATGTAAGCTTTATTGAAGAAACACTAGATAATTGACCGGAATCGAACTATCTAGGGGGTTTGGATCCGCATAAAAAGGTGGGTTTTCTCTCGTTCGATCTGACGGAACAGCTCTTCTTCTCCGATAAATTCTGCAAAACAAAACACCGTTAGCCTCGTCAAGGGGAGAAAGGGGTTCTCTCCTTGACCCGACTCCGGCGTGAGAATAAGTATATGTTTATGAAGAAGAAGAAGTATTGAAGAAGTGTGTGTAACTTGATTTTCATACCTGAATTATTCTCATATTTATAGCCGGGAGTTTTGGGAGAGAAAACCCGTTATTGAAAAGTTGACGGAAGATGCTAACGCCGTAGCGGTTATTTTTCTCCATCGTTAATTCCTTTGATCCGACGTGAGAGCACACGGATCGTTGTTTAGATCAAAGGTTGGGGTATTGCCACGTGGAAAGTGGATAAGTGATGATTTCTTTCTATTTCCATGCCATCACCGTGACTTTACGGGAAGCTGGGGAGATGACACGTGGCCCAGACGGTTGTAACCGTCTGGGTGGTGCACGATTAAGTCTTCTAGAAGATTACTGCTGTAATCTGGTGTGATTCTTTACCATGTGGTATCAGTTAAGTAAATAATATCCAAGTTTGGATATTACTAAGCGGAAGTGCTTGTCTTAGGATTTTCATCCTTTATGAAAGCGCAAGGATTTATGGTTTCCTTTTGGTGCGCAAGTGTTGTCTGCTATTTGTCTTAAGCCTTTCTTTTGCAAAACCAGTGCGCGGCCGCGCAAGGTAAAAAGGGGCTTGAAAGACGAGGTTGTGGTATGGTCCCAAGTACTTATTACAAGGTTTTTGGGACCTTACCCCTTCAAGTCCCCCCAATCTAGTGTTGCTCTTATGCAAGTAAGTGGAGCATTGGACTTATGAGAGGGAAATGCTTTTTTGGCGCGAAAATAAGGAATCTTCTAAGAGAAGATTTTCTTTGCTTATTATAAAGATTTTGAAAATCTTTGACTTTTAATGGGACTGGTACAGTAAGGACTGAGTGTCAGGCTGTCATTGTCAGTTGTCTTTTATCGTCTGTGTTTTGCACGCGCGCGTGAACTCGCGTTTGTGTTGAATTTTACTCGCTCCTGTCGCTTGGGTAACTGTGATATCCGAAAAGGGTGCTTTGGCAGTTACCGATGCTATTTATTACGGTGAGTATATAAGTTTGCTTGAGTTGCCCTTTCCTGTTAATCATTGCTTTGTTTGAAAAACGTTTCTTCTTCCTTTCTTCTTTATTCGAGAACTTTGTCACTTCTTCCCCTTATGTTAACTGGAGAACACCAAGAAGACTTATCCGAAGAAATGTCTGTTGAACTTCCACCATTAAAGTGGCCCAGAGCAACGTTTGAAGGTTTGATTCGGAATCTTAAATTCCCAGAGAACTGGGGTGCCCTGTATCCTGAGGAGGGTCAGACAGCAGCAGATGCTCCGGCTGGGTATATCACCCTTTTTTGGGATTTTTTCTGTGAAGGCAACTTTCGCTTGCCTGCCACAAAATTTTTTCTTGAAAACCTTGAGTATTACAAGTTGCATCTTTCCCAACTGCACCCTATTGGCATGGTTAGGGTTCGTCATTTTGAGTTTGTGTGCCGGTCGATGCATATTGAGCCGACAGTCCTTCGATTTAGGGTTTTTTTTACCAAATGCACTGTACCCAAGGGTTTTACTCTTTGTCCAAAGGTCGTCTGTGAAGAAGATTTTACAGCATCCTCCAAAATCTTTCCATGATTGGAAACAAAAATTCTTTTTCATCAAGGCAGGGGTGATTCCGATGAGGATGGTTTTACGGGGAAAAGAAGACGTTCCTATTGAAACGCTTTGAACCCCTGTTGACGAGAATTGGTACCAAGATTTGAAGGAAGTTCCTAACATTGCCTTGCCGGAGAAAGCTCTTGTCGGTGCAAGTATGAGTCTGAATTGGAAAATGGACCGTGACGACAAGCCGGTGTATACGGAGGAAGGTCATGGTAAGATTGGGATTCCCCCTTTTTGCTTTTTCTCCCATTTCCACTTTTTTTTTTAATATGCTTTTCTTCTTCTGCAGTTATCTCATTGTATGTTGTAGCATACAAGAGAGAAGGCGGAAAAATGGGTACCATTAAGAAGAAGCTTGATGAAGAGCTTTGGAACCATCGAATCGTGAGAAATTTTGTTCTCCCGCGGGATGTGGATTTGTCTGTTCAGCCTTCTGCTGGCGCTGGTAAGCTATGTGCATTTTGGTTTATTGTTTGCTTTCTCTCTTTTTTTATGCTTTCGAGTGAATTGGTTTTGCGCTTCTGTATGTGAATTGTCAAATTTGGGCATAGGCCCTGAGAAGAAGAAACGCGCGACAATCAGTAATGTTGCGTCTAAAAAGAGCGATGCTGAAAAGGCTCAATCCTCTAAGGTTAAGAGTGTTGGAGGAGAGAAGAAAGGTATGCACCGTTCCTCTGACTCCTGGTGTGATTATGTGGTGGTTTCTGACTCTTTGGAGGGTCTTGTGCCTGCAGTTACTGTTAGGAGGCCGAAACCTGAACCGAAAGATACTGCGGATATTCCTTCGTCCAACCCAGATGACCCCATTGATTTGGAGTCTAGTCCTGAACACTTGGTGCGGAAGAAGGCAGGTAAAAGGAAAAGACTGATGCGGATGCTGAGGATCAGCCTTCAAAGAAGATCCAAAAGAAGAAAATTACCCGGAAAGGCAATCTGGATGCTTTCATTTCTGAATCTGTTCCTGGTAAGTGTCACCTTTGCTCGTTTTCCTTTATGTGCATAAGACATTCACATACTTTGTTGTTTTTTCAGAAACCCCTGTTTCTATTTCCACAGAGCCGCAACCTGTGGCTAATGAAGAACTCCCACCTTCTCCTCCGCGTGCTTCTGTTGCTGATCAGTTAAAGACTACGGAGGATCCTAATGGTAGTGTGGAGAAGACTGCTGAGGTTGGTAAGCCTGTTGAAGTTGTTGTGGAAGTTGAAAAGGTTGTGGGCTCATCAGTGGTTGATGATACTGGTAATCCTTCAACTCCTGAACCTGCTGCCCATGATAAGGAGAAAATTGCGGAAGAAATTCCTGTTATAGCTTCTCCTTCCAAGGTTTTTGATTCTATTCCTGAAAATGTCGAGAAGGTTTCTGCTGAAGACCGAGGTTCGTTTTCTGATGCGGGCAGAAATTCTCCAATCCGCCCGGAGGAAACCCTGGGGGATTATTTTTACAGAACTTATTCGGAGAAAAATGCTTCCGAGCCTCACGCCCCTGTTTGGAATTTGAAGAAAGGTGATACTTTCTCGGATTGGCGTGTGTGCCAAGATTGGTTGCAAGGGATATTTCCGCCTGGAGAGATCAAGTTTCAAGAGAACCGATCCCATGAACAAACTTATCAAGCTTACCTTGAGGAAACTGCTTCTCATGCTTCTACCACTCATCGCATAGTGCGTGAGTGGCATAGTATGCATAAAGATTGGGAGGCTTTCAAGGTATCACAGAAGAAGTTTGCTAGTGATGAAAGACATTTAGCTCAGTTAAAAGCTAAATTGGAAGATGATCAAGCCAAGTTTGAGGCTGACCGTAAAACTGAGGAGTGGTCTGTTGCGGGTTGGAAGCGGAAAGCGGAAGCTGAAGCTGCCCTCCTTTCTGAAGAGCGTAAAAACTGGAGGAAAATTTGCGAAAAGGATAACAATGAGAAGATAGGTCTTCGTAATGCTATTAATAATCTCAAAGCTGAAGTTGAGAGATTGAAGAAGCAGGATGCAGAGATCGAAAAACTGAAGAAGGAGAAAGCTGAAGCTGAAGCTGCTCGTGATGAAGCACGTGCGCCCAGGGAGCGCAGTGAACAACGAGAGGTACATGCCCACGCCACTCTTGCTCTTAAAGATAAAGAGATAGAAGAACTTACTGCTATGCTTTCTGATCAGGAACAATTCAAGAAAGATCTGGAACTTGCGCGTTCCGAGAAAACCGAGGTTTCACGTCGTCTGTCCGAGACTGAAGAAAAATTGGAAACTTCTGAAACGGCGCGTGCCACAGCGGAAAGAGAGCTTGAACCTTTAAAGAGTGATATGGCGTGGCTGAAAGATCGTGGGATTGCATGTGTAAGTTGTCTCTTATTTTTTTTGCGAGAATGCTTCTGTGTCTTCTTGTTATTTACCCTTTCTTATTTTTATAGGTTGCTGAATCAGTGTTGAATTCTGAAGAATTAGACAGAACCGTTGCGCGTTTAATTGTTGCTGTGCAAAAGGATGGGTATGCTCAAGGGTACACTGAGTGTTCGCAGCATGTGAATAACGCTTTGAAGGTTGACTGGAACGTTAGCAAATCTGCGACTTACGGTGTTAATACCGGTGCTGTGCTTGCTGCTTTGAAGGCAGAATTTAACAACTTGCAGCTTCCCATTATGGATCTTATAAATGTTGCGCTGCAATCTGATGATCACGTAGCACAACTAAAGGAAATCTTTCCGGATGACGGTGAAGATTTAGTGTAGGTTCTTTTGAAGCTGTATTGAACAACTTTTATAATACTAGGGATGTATATCTGTAACATCCCGAAATTTCAAAACTTTATACTAGAATTATAAAGTGTATAATAAACAAGAATAAACTAACTAGGATAAATAACCCAGTTAGTTAGAAGTCTTGTAGTAACACAAGGATGAGTTAAAAAGGTCAAAGATGTAAACTAAATAAGAGTGGAGGGACCAAGGTTGTCAAAATTGAAACTTGAATTACTAATAATTAGTAAAACAAAAACCAAACACTCCATTTTTGGAGTCTGGTCGATCAAGGAACACCGGGGGCGACACCCACTCCTTCACAACCCTAAATTCTACTAAAATCTCAAATTGAAGGCTCAAATCATGTCATAATCGAAATCTGAGCATAGAATCGTGATCTCCTCGTCAAGGAGGTCATAAGGTATGTCAAATTAGGTTGTTTTGATACAACTCAAATTCTTGCATGTGATTGAAATCGAAGGTTGAGCTTGATTATGTGTTGTAAAACATGAAATTAGAAGTAATGTGAAGTCTAGGGACAAACCCTAGATGATTTCTTGTCAAAGTCTTGCATGTTAGTTGTAAGGATCAAAATCACTATAGTGGGTGATTAGTAAGTTAGTAGAACTTGATAAACACTAGAATTAAGACTCTTGTTCTAGTGAAAACTGAAATTTTGAGATAATCTCTGAAATTGTTGATGTTAAAATATGTGTATATTGTCTATAATTGAAGTTAATTTGAGTGATAAATTCAAGTCATGAACTTGGTTTAAATCATGTAGAAATCTGACCCGCAAGGTGTTTGATAAAACGCCTAAATGAGGGTTAAAATGTTAAAGAGTGCTAAAAACGCAGATTTGCATATGTTATGAATGGATGCGTTAAAGCTTATGAAAGAGAGTTCTAATCTTGTTATGAATTGAACTCTTTAGGCAAGGAATCCGGAACGTCAAGTGGACACGCCGGAAGTGATACCCGCGGAAAATGTGTGCTTTAAAGGTACATGACTTTAGCCCCGTTAAAATTTTGTGTAAATAATTAGTTTTGTTGTGTGAACGGTGTTGAATTAAATTGGATGCGTTTGATGCGTTGTTAAAGTGGCGAAGTACACTCGACCATCAAACGGGTCAAAGTAAAGATTTGGTATATAGTTTGGCTAGTCAATAAAGTGATGGTTTTCACTAAATAGCCAAACGGGTCAAAATGATGTTTTCAATAGAATCATGAGAGTAGAGACTTGAAATGTCTTATACCTTGTTAAATGATGAATTGTACCATATCAATGAATTGGTGATGTTAACCTAAGTATAAGAACCCGGAATATGGGTCAAATAATAAATGTTAAATGAAAAAGGGTTATTTGAAACGGAATGCTTGAATTCCGAAGAAACAAATATTAGTTCTAAAGGAATCGCAAAGCCATGGAATTGGCGCGAATACACCAAGTAGGTGAGCTCGGGCGATTGGGTAATTATGTCTATAAGGTCTTAAGAATGGAAAAGAGGTGCTATGCACTTACACTAATGGGTTGGATAATGAAAATAAGGAAATTGCGAACCAATAGTCGGTATCTCGGTTTCCGCGATGTAAAATTTATATGGTTGAGTCCGTAATTTTATTACGAACTCGTAGGAAAAAGAAACGGTTAAAACGGATTAACGAGTAGAAAGTTATGATCATTCAAAGTTGAAAAATGGTTAAATGGCAAAAGTGCAGGACCTGCCGTAAATTACGGTCCCACCGTAATTTACGGTGGAGGTCTGAAGTCTTACGATGAAAGTCTCCTGAGTTACGGCAGACCAGGTTGTTCAAAGTCTACCGTAACTTACGGTAATACCGTAAGTTACGGTGGAAACCTGAAAATTTGTATTTTGTTTGTTATTTTGAATTGTTAGAATTCGTTTATACGCAATGCATTGATGTCAAAACTAATATTTTAGTGTTTGACCCTAGGTATGGATGAGTTTTCCCCGGATGGTGATCAAGCACTTTGTCAAGAACCGAACACGCATTTTGAAGCTTCCGCATTAGTCTTAATCTTGTCTAGACATAATCTTGTTGTAAACACTTTTGTTAATCACGTTTTAAATCCCTTAAACTAGTGGTTAGTATGCTAACAAGGGTTAACTTTTAAACTTGTTATGGATTATCTTGGGATGTGTTTGGTACTATCTCAAGTGTGTATGGTTTAAACACGAAATGCTTTTGTAAACTCTGATTTTTATAAAGTTGTATGTAATTATTAGTTAAATTCTGTCAAATTAATTAAGGGTGTTACAATATCCCCCTTTTTTTTGTTGGTGCGCTGTTTGCGCAAGTAACTAAAAACACTACCGTGTTTGATAGTTTTAAAGGCGTACTTGTACGCTGGGAATGACATGTTTTTTACAATTTGTTGCATGAGTACAATTACTTTGATTAAGTAAGGCGAATGAAGTTGGTATAAAGCTCATGTGTGAACTTATGGTCGTTTGTGACGTGATCACTTGACCGTTCATGAGGCTTGTTTTGTAATTATCATAATGTTTTTGCGCTTACTAAAAGAAATTGCATGCATTTTGTAAAAAAAACACAAGAATGATAGAAACTTTGCTGTTTATTTCTGGATAGGGCACAGAGGCCATTACAAAGTTTTCTAATAAATATATGAAACTTAACTTACTCTATTCTTCCGCTTTTTCTTAATAGATCGTGTTTTTCTGCGCGGAAACCATAGAGTTTCTTCTTAGTTCTTCGCCCTTTTGCTCGGGCCTTCTTCCCCCCGCGTTATCTGCTTTATTTCTTTGCGCACATTTTGCAGTAGATGCGTGAGTTCGCCGCTTTTGAGGGCTTTCTCAATCTCGGTGCACAGAGAAATGCAGTTGTTAGTGGTATGCCCATTGTCTTTGTGATATTCGCAATATTGGGCTGGATCTTGTCCGCGCTTGTTTTTCATGGGAATCGGTGGCTTGAACTGATAGTCTTCAGTGCTCAAAACTTCCGCGGGGGTTTTAGTTAGGGGGTCCATTGCCTTTCCCTGTTCTCCTGCTTGTTTTCCCTCTGCGCAGTAAGTTTGTTGATCATTGACCGAGCATCTTCAGATGAGTGGTTTCCCGAGCCAGAATCGCGCCATGCCTTTTTGAATTTCCTTCCGCCATTTGAACTTAAGTCGGAGGGTCTGTTGTGTGGTGGCGGCGGCCTATTGGTGGTAAGGTTCTTCTCTGTTTGTGCATAAACCTTTGCGACTGCCATCACTTTCTCCCAACTTGTTGGGAGGCCTTCCGTCCCAGACAGGACCTTAATCATATCATCACATCTGACCGCGTATTTGAACTGTGCGCGGATCAATTGTTCGTGAACTCCCCCGATCTCCAGCACTTCTTTATTGTATCGGGTGATAAAGTCTTCCAGACTTTCGTCGTCATGACGCCAAATGTTCATTACATCTGATGTGTCTCGGATAGAGCGTCGCTGTTGACTGAAATGAGTCAGAAATTTCTTGCGTAGATCTTTCCATGATGTGATGCTTCCGATGGGTAAATTATCGAACCAGATTCTTGCAGCGCCTGTAAGGGTCTGCACGAAGAGATGATACCATAATGGTAGAGTCCAGCCGCCTACTAGCCCTGCGCTTGTAAAAACCCTTAGGTGGTCATCGGGGTCTGTCAGCCCATTAAATTTACCCACGTTGGATGGTAGTTTGGCTTTCTCAAGCGGAGCCAAAGCTATTTCCATGATGAACTTTGAATTTTCCGCTGCTTCCGCAGGGCGGTAAATCAAATCATAGTTGTGTTCAGCCTCCGGGTTGTAAACCGCACGAGGTCTGCACTTGTTGTAATTGGGTTGCACTCGGTTAAACACGCTAGTACTCTCACCCACACGGTAAGTTGTATCAGATTCATTGGTGTGGGTGTTCCGTTGAGGACCCAACCTAGTGTGAACTGATTGTCTTCGGTGAGGGTGTAATTCATCTCGGTATTCTCGTTGACGACTCCCAGATTGGGTATACTCATATCTCGACGGAGATCTAGAATATACCTCTACATCTTCGACGTGAGATGGGCTCTCACGTTGAGACGCATGAGCACGAGATCCTGGCCTTCTCGGTTGAGTTTGAGGTGCAGTTTGTGGTGCAGTTTATGCACATAACTGTGTGTATACTGCATTCAGAGCCCCTTGAGACCTGACATACCAGGAGATTGGAGTTTCTCCTGGAGGCAAAATTGAGTGAACAGGGTTTTCTGGTAGCACCCCTGGAGTGACAGGTTCATTTACTCGATTGGATTGAACCTCATTGTCATCTGAGGCGTCCTCTGGAATTCCTTCAACCTGAAAATTGTTTACGATGTTTGGCCGAGGGCCAGTTTGACGATGAGACGACGTTTCTTCCATACGCAAATGGAATCAACAAGGTAGATCAAAAATCGAGAGAAAATTGCATGAGACAGAAAAATCGGTGGGCGCCAATGAAGAAACACTAGATAATTGACCGGAATCGAACTATCTAGGGGGTTTGGATCCGCATAAAAAGGTGGGTTTTCTCTCGTTCGATCTGACGGAACAGCTCTTCTTCTCCGATAAATTCTGCAAAACAAAACACCGTTAGCCTCGTCAAGGGGAGAAAGGGGTTCTCTCCTTGACCCGACTCCGACGTGAGAATAAGTATGTGTTTATGAAGAAGAAGAAGTATTGAAGAAGTGTGTGTAACTTGATTTTCATACCTGAATTATTCCCATATTTATAGCCGGGAGTTTTGGGAGGGAAAACCCGTTATTGAAAAGTTGACGGAAGATGCTAACGCCATAGCGGTTATTTTTCTCCATCGTTAATTCCTTTGATCTGACGTGAGAGCACACGGATCGTTGTTTAGATCAAAGGCTGGGGTATTGCCACGTGGAAAGTGGATAAGTGATGATTTCTTTCTATTTCCATGCCATCACCGTGACTCTACGGGAAGCTGGGGAGATGACACGTGGCCCAGACGGTTGTAACCGTCTGGGTGGTGCACGATTAAGTCTTCTAGAAGATTACTGCTGTAATCTAGTGTGATTCTTTACCATGTGGTATCAGTTAAGTAAATAATATCCAAGTCTGGATATTACTAAGCGGAAGTGCTTGTCTTAGGATTTTCATCCTTTATGAAAGCGCAAGGATTTATGGTTTCCTTTTGGCGCGCAAGTGTTGTCTGCTATTTGTCTTAAGCCTTTCTTTTGCAAACCAGTGCGCGACCGCGCAAGGTAAGAAGAGGCTTGAAAGACGAGGTTGTGGTATAGTCCCGAGTACTTATTACAAGGTTTTTGGGACCTTACCCCTTCATTTATCTTACTTAGTAATGATAAATATATACATGCACTGAACCATCTCTAAATACCTATGCACGTCTAACAAATCAGGTTCTCCCTTAACGCGATTATGAACGACTCAACAAAACCACTTGATGTCACGTTCTTTGATGAAGGAATGGTTGCCCTGCTGAAAATAATTTGTCCTGAAATGATAACGAACAACGGCTACACAGATCCTAAAATAATTCCAAAGGAAATTGCTGACATGATTTGAAAACCAAAAATAATGCACATATCCGTTCGAGGGAAACAATATGTCGTCAACAGTGTTTCAGATCAACCCCCTATGCAAACGTCAGCTGAAAACATTCAGCAACAATACATGGATGCTCCTCCACCAAAAACACCCAACGCCAAGCTTAACCAACAAAAGCACCCTCAATATGAATCGTCAGGTAAAAATTACACACACACCAATCCTAGGCATGTCAAAACCTCTATAGTGATGTGTTTGATCAATAGCTCTACCCATAGTCCTTTAGATTTATAACTATACCTTACACTAATACGCATAAATTATCATCCTTGATACCAGTAATACTTCAAAGAAGGGACGCGGAGAATGATAGGGACGTCAGACACCTTTTGTACAACTGTCAAGTAGGAAAAAAAAACGCAACTGCAGTACGCAGTTCAGCAAGCCACATTGTCAACGGAAATATATTTTGCACAACTTATGTAACTAACACACTTAGTGTTAGTAACCTAAGTAGCAACCATAACAAATGTACAAACTCTTGGTTCCAGTTGATGTATCTAACCTAATGGATGTAACTCAATGACAACTAGCGTAACATAAATAAAAATCTAGCCCCCGCCGGCGGGTTACTTTTCTAGTTATCTATATATTAAAAAACAAACATAATGAACAATGATAGACACATTAGGCTTAGCCTGTGGGGAGTGGGCGTTGGTTGGGGCGGGGATGTACTTTAACGCTAGCTGCTCCACTTCGGGTTGGCGTTGCCCCTTTGGCGTGGGTATTCAGCTAGGCGTGGGGCGGGGGGAGGGGGCAGGGGTAGGGTGACTTGGCTGACTTTGGTTGGTTGGTTCAATATGACTGACTTTGGTTGGCTACTTTAACTAAAAAAAATTCACATGGCTGGCCACGCCAAGCTAAGACACGCCACATTTTCAGTTGCTATAACGAGCATCGGTATTGTAATATAACAAGATGAAGCGATACCAATTAAATTCCTATCGTGTAGCATGGAACAGCTACCGGCGCAACGCGCCGGTTTTCATACCACTAGTTGAGTTTAAAATGACTTATTATTGGTTTTTTTTAAAGATTAAACTGGTGTTAAGGTTTGGTAACTTTTGACACTTTAGTCCAAAATTCAAATCTTTTGAATCTGAGCCTCTATGGTTTCAGTTTTGTTGTCATTTTCATCCAAAAGCAAAATCTGGTTATATATTTCAATTACCATCCATTTTTTTTTTCTTTTTCCTCCCTTTTAATGACGGGCAAAATGTTCAGGTTTTTTTATTTGTTATAATAAAACGTTAAAAGACAATTTCGCCATTCATTTAAAGGGAGAAAAAAGACAAAAAAATATGGATGTTAACCTAAAAAATATGACTAGATTTTAATTCTCGTCTATTCCATCACCCCCACTCTTCTAATATAACACCCGTTTAGGGTGTTAATCTTTTATATTATACATACTTTTGTGTATTGGGTATATCATTATTAAGTAATATGCATTGTTACGTTGCTAGATAAAGATAATTAAATGGGATATAGAGATTATCCAAGGAGGTGAAGCAAATTCAAATGAGTTGGGGAGGCAAAGTTGGAGTTTAGCTGACTCATGGTGGTAGACAGTGTTGTAAAAATCGGAATTAATCGGCGCCTAGGCACGGGCGTTGACTGATTAATTTTGAGCTAGTCGGACCATTAGTCGGTAGTCGGTCCTAGTCGGTGCAAGGCGGCCCAAATCGGCCCAAGTCGGCCAAATCGTTTCTAGTCGGCCCACTCTTTATTAGTTTAAATCAGGATCAAAGAAATGTTTTTAACCATTAAATACATGGCCCAAGTTGTTTAGTTACAACATGGCCCAAAAAAAACATGTTTTTAACCCATTAAAACATATTCAATGAGGCCTTGGACTGATATGTTAATGTTTGAATGTTTAAATACTTAAATTGATATTTTTAAACTTCATTGTTTAAATTTTGAACTATTTTTAAGTATTATATTGATATTAACGTGTGTATTGAATGTTTAAATACTTGATTTGCTATGTTTTAAACTTAATAGTTTAAATTTTGAACTATTTTTAAGTATTATATTGATATTAATGTATGTGTATATATATATAAATTTAAAAATTATATATATAAATTCTGATCCGATTAATCCCAATTAATCCCTAGTCAGTACCGACTGGCGCCTAGCGATCTCTACAACACTAGTGGTAGAAATCTTTCAAGATCAAGGTTTTGGGCTTTCAACATGACAATGTTCGGCCCAAAACGTTAACAGGGCACCGCACGGCTGAACAGAGCTGGAGCAAAGCTTTTGAAAATGCATTTCGGTTAAAAAAGTTAAAATTGAGGTAGAAGAAGGAAAGACATGTGACATTAATTAGAAACAAATGTAATATTATATACTTAGTAATATAAAAGTTGTGTCTATAAATACCTTTGTATTGCACAGGCTGTATAAAATATAATGTAATCTCTTAATACGTTTATTACTTTCCAAGCACATTAAATATTTGTATTTAAAAATCACTCATAAAAAATAATTATCATCATTAGTTTTTGTTTTTTAATATTTTAACTAACATATAATTTGGACCTTGATATAAGTTTATTTAAAAGATTAATAATTAATTTCATATTTAAAATTTGTTTTACATGGGTATTTTGGTTTATGATTTTTGATGAAGTGATTTCGTTAATAATTACAGAGCCAAAAAACAAATAAAATATTATTTTAAATTTTAAATTTTAAATTGTTAATTTAAAATTTTTTAAATAAAACAAATTATTTATCACGAAAACCAAACTTTGTATTAATATGTTAAATTTTTTTATTTTCACTGTACAAAATTACATTTACTCGATCTGTTTAATATATGAGGTTTTTTTAAGATATAAATTTTTATTATTTGATACAAAAAATTAAATTTATTCAAGTCGTACATGGGTTTTTTTAAGGATATATATTTTTTATTATTTAGTATAGAAAATTATATTTATTCAAACCGTGTAATATGCATATTTTTAAATATGTAACTTTTTTATTATTTGGTATATAAAATTATATTTATTCAACCTGTGTAATAAATGAGGTTTTTTAAAAGATGTATTATTTTATTATTTGGTAAACAATATTACATTTATTCAACCCGTACAATATGGTTCTTGTAGATATAACTTTATATTATTTAATATATAAAATTATATTTATTCAACCCGTGCAATAAAGAAGGTTTTTAATGATATATTGTTTTACTATTTAGTATATAAAATTTATTTATTCAACTAATGTAATACACGGGTTATAACCTAGTTACATATATTATAAAACTAAAAGACACACATTATACATATTCCAATTTAGAACGCCGAGGCAACAAAAGGGTAGAATTTATTTCATTTCAATACTTCATATAACAAAATCTTGAAATAATATTTCAAGATGTATTTGGAAACCATAAAACACATTACCAATCATGTAATTTGGTCCATCCTATAGGAAACGGGGTAACGTCTTGCCCTAAATAAAAACCGTCTTCTCGAACTAACCAAACACATCTTCTGTTTACCTTATATTTCCATGGTGTGCAATATCTATTACTTGAATCATTATCGAAAACATCAAAAAAAACAGTCTTTGAATTCCAATAGAAATGTGCATAATAAAGCGTCTTGAGCGTGATAGCCTCGCAAAAGCTCCAATTTTCATTTTCCTTCAATGCTAGTGTACGATTTCCAAGATCATCATCACCTGATTGTACATGAACGCTAATAGGATCACTGATTTCGTTATAGATATAAACGGTCCAATAACTATACATACAAATCTTGTTTGTTGTGTTAAATTGAGGAGGTGATATTGAAGTGTTTGTAATTGAGGAAGTATTTGTTGTGATAACAAGGCAGAAGAAGAAGAAAACCAAGCTCTTCATGGGTGCGTTGATATATGAGCATATAAAAAACACCTACACTATGTGTGTGTATATATAGACACAAAAAG
The DNA here is from genome assembly GCA_030545235.1 of Helianthus tuberosus. Classification (NCBI taxonomy): domain Eukaryota; kingdom Viridiplantae; phylum Streptophyta; class Magnoliopsida; order Asterales; family Asteraceae; genus Helianthus; species Helianthus tuberosus. Next base: position 40,574,019 of record CM060365.1, on the reverse strand, counting down.
GTTGGTAAATAATATTATTTAAATTAAAAAATATTTATTTAGATACACAATATATAGTTAAATGTGGATGATAATTATATCAATAGTTAAATGAATTGAAACCATTTTTTTAATAATTCTTTTTTTCTTTTTTTAGAACATATATTAATTTATCGATAAATTTGATATTTCTTTAATAATTTACATTTATAACTTTTTTCTAAAAACTTAAGTACGTAGTTGTATTTGATTTTTTCCCCGACATTCAGTTATAAGTTTTGTTAAAAAGGAAGTTATATTCTAAATAAAGTATTTATTTGGTAAAAAAAACGGTATGATAATAAACTAAACCGTTCTAATGATTTGGCTTTCTAAACAACATGTTTTATTTTCAAATCATGTTTGTTTTACATTACCATTTGCTTAATTTCGTCGCAATGTAACGCGTAACCTAAAAAAAATAGTTTTAAATTAGAGGTGTTCTTGGCTCCTTGTTACAGGTTTTTGTTGTGGAATAAAAGTGGGGGCCCATAGCATAAATGTAAAAATTAAAAATTGCATTTTTATTTCTATTTTTGTTTTTATTTTTGATTTTAATACAAATCAGAATAAGTTAATAAGATGCTAACTTGGATTAATTATTGCAATTAGTTTCTTTAACTCAACAACATTTAATGTAAAGTCAAAATCAAATTAAGTTGGTAAGCGTTTCTAATCCTTATTAAATATAACATTTATTTTCTTTCTGTTTTTAATGCTAAATTAGGATGTCACAAAGAGATATCATCTCTTTCTGTAGTATCTGTTTTACGTAGTTATTATTGTGATGATCAGTGATTTTAATCAAGAAACTGACCAGAAAACATTCTTTTAGAAGTTCATACCGTTTTCTAAGCATCCAATTATTCTTTCTCCAATATACATGTAACATACCTTAAAACACTATATATGTAATTCGCAACACGCATATCCTAGGTCAAGTCAGTGTTGGTGGTCGATGACGGTTGTGTGACATTAGTACTATTTGACACCGTTTTAGGCCCCGCCGCAACGCGGGGTGTGCTTTGGGGGGCTTTCAAAGAAAAAATGGTTATGCATATGGTTGTCGTAACGTTGGCTTTGGGGATTTTCCAAAAAAAAAAAATTGATTTTTTTTACTTTTCACCCAAAAGTATTTCATAAATTACTTTTAACTCAAAACTATTTGTTTTTTTTTTATTTTAACCCAAAACTTTTTATCTTTTGCAATCTATCCTCATAACTTTTTTTATTTTCAACTTTAGTCCTTTATAGTTTTCATTTTCCGCAATTTTTTTGCTTTATGCTTGGTTATAAATTTTGTGACTTAACACATCGCAACGGGCGTCTTTGGTTTAACGTTTTTACGTTTCGTTCTAAATTTTGCGAGTTAACACCACGCCAAGCTAAGACACGCCACATTTTCAGTTGCTATAACGAGCATCGGTACTGTAATATAACAAGATGAAGCGATACCAATTAAATTCCTATCGCGTAGCATGGAACAGCTACCGGCGCAACGCGCCGGTTTTCATACCACTAGTTGAGTTTAAAATGACTTATTATTGGTTTTTTTAAAGATTAAACTGGTGTTAAGGTTTGGTAACTTTTGACACTTTAGTCCAAAACTCAAATCTTTTGAATCTGAGCCCCTATGGTTTCAATTTTGTTGTCATTTTCATCCAAAAGCAAAATCTGGTTATATATTTCAATTACCATCCATTTTTTTTCTTTTTCCTTCCTTTTAATGACGGGCAAAATGTTCAGGTTTTTTAATTTGTTATAATAAAACGTTAAAAGACAATTTCGCCCTTCATTTAAAGGGAGAAAAAAGACAAAAAATCTGGATGTTAACCTAAAAAATATGACTAGATTTTAATTCTCGCCTATTCCATCACCCCCACTCTTCTAATATAACACCCGTTTAGGGTGTTAATCTTTTATATTATACATACTTTTGTGTATTGGGTACTAGTCTAAGATCCCGCGAGTTTCGCGGGTGGCTTAACACAAATATATAACTTAAAATTGTTGAAATAATCCTTTGAAATAAATAAACTTTCAAGTAACGAAATCCATTTCTCTATCCGCTGGTACGTAATGTATCAAACGAAGTTACAAAACCAACGCACTATTTTTACAGTCCAATTAAACAAACAATACAAATACCGTCCGGCTACTGTTAGGCTCTTGCACACGTCCAAGCGTATCTGAATGGTAAAATAAAACACACTATTTCCACGGCCATTAATATTATATGTAAATGACTTGCTTTAATCGAATCTATTATAAAGTCAAAAAGAAGAATGTTTCCGTAGTCGAAAGAAGATAATTGAACTCTACATGTTTGGTATAGTTTACATATTGGTTTTTTTTTTTTTTTTTTGCTTATGGTGGGTTATATTTACTTATTTTGAAAGGGCCTTGTTATTTATGTTTGTAGAGTTGTTTAGACTAATTGATGTGGTAAGGTTTAGTTGTGGTTTCAGTGTATTACCAATGACTATTGACTTAACAATTCACAAGTCATGAATTTAAAAAGGGTTACTCAATAACAGATTAAGTTGAATACAAAAGTTAGTACTATTACATATCACTGGAATCATTGCATATGTTACTTACAATAATTGAAGATCGCCCGCAGGCATCTCACCAGAAACGTTGCTGTTTCTCAATACACTATACACCAGAACGAAAGGGCATCAATAACCGATTTTATGGGCCGAAATTGGAACCGAACCACTAAATTCGATACAAAGTATAGAACAAAACCTTCTACATACAGTGTTAACGGAGGGAATCTCTGAGTTGGTCCACTTAGTTCACAAATTCTCCTGCATAGTAATAGTAATTTCCCATTACACGAAATAGAAAAAAAGGATAAAAAAGAGAAAGAAAGAAAAAGGTTCGTATGAAGTTAACGTTTTCTACACTCACACATCAGTTAAGTTCAGAAGGGAAATGGATGAAGGAATCGGTCCTGAAAGCCCGTCCCAATTAGTTCTCTTCAAAAATGACAATACAAAAAAAGTGAATGGAAATAAATATACAGCACAACTGCATATGATTTACAAACTGAACTTACAGTTTATTGAGTTATCTCTAATTCTCTATGAAATTAGGTATGGACCCACTGAAATTGTTGTCACTTATCCTGGTAAAAAAAATCAGTTAACTTACACCTCAAACATTAGTAAAACAAAAAAAAAATCATTAGCTTTCAATAGCAATGTGAAAATGTTTACAAATCTTTTAAATTGCTTAATTCAGCAAGGGATGCTGGCAACGTTCCCGTCAACCGATTTGAGAACAAAATCCTGAAGTAAAGTATCAAAGAACATAATAAGTTAAAATATGTGAGTAATCGAAGAACAAACAAACAAACCGATAGCCAAACAGCCTTACAATGTTTGTAAATTTATTAATCTCCCCAAATAAGAAGGAACAGTCCCCAAAAAGTTATTTGATTCAAGGTTCCTATGTAAAATGTATAGTTAGTTACATCACCATAAATAACAATATTAAACATACGGTTTCCTAGAATTAAGAGTAAAGTACACGGACGATCCCTATTGTTTACCAAAATTTTGGATTTGGTCTCTAGCTTTCTAAAAGTACACAGATGGTCCCTGTGGTCTGGTTTGCACTTTGTAACGCATTTAGTCCTCAGCCAACAAATCTAAAGTTTTTAGCATGTTCAAGTTAGGGACTAAATGCATTACAAAGTGCAAATCACAAAGACCATCCATGTACTTTTAGAAAAAAGTGGGGACTAAATGTGTTACAAAGTGCAAACCACAGGGACCATCCGTGTACTTTTGGAAAGATAGAGACTGAATCCAAAATTTTGGTAAACGACAGGGACCATCCGTGTACTTTACTTTAAAATTAATGGTAGTAAGTAGCTCAATATTATGATATAGTCATCTAATAAATTGGACTGATAATAACAAACACTACCAAATAGAAAATAAATACAACGTACAAATATGTCAAAGTTGTAATATTTCCCGGTTCCGCTGCTATTTTTCCAAAAAAGCGGTTTCCAAGAAGAGAGTTGCGTAGTCAATGGGTCAATGCCGTGAAAACATAAACTAAAAGATTCATAGCTTAAGTTAATCAACAAAAGGATTATATAAATAGGTTTTTACATTGATTGCAACTGTGATGACCCAATTCAGTCGGTATGGTACCACTGAGGTAATTGTTTGCAACTGTGATGAACCCAGTTCAGTCAATCGGTAACCTTTATGGTGGTGTATGGAGGGTGACGGTGAAACGAAGAAAGGTTATGTAGTGTGTGCAAAAACTATAACCGAAATTGACCCGTCAAGCAAAAATCAATCGTTTGACATATTTCCCTTTTAGTTATAAAAGTTTTTGACCCGTTTGGCTAAAAAATGAATGGCATTTAACGTATTTGATATGTTTTCCTTTTTATAAATAAAAAATAAAAAAAAGTATTTGTCCCGTTACGCCAAAATTTAACCATTCGACATATTTCCCTTTTGACAAAAAAAGTTGTTTGACCCGTCAGGTTTTAAGTGTAACCCATATTGACCCATAAGTAAAAACAAATGAGAATGAAAATTTTGATTTAGTTAGCAAAGTAATTTAGTTACCTGTAATTTTCAAGATCTGAACCCCAAACTATTTTTCTAACAGCAATTTAGCTTCACAATCCATTTTACTTCAGGTCTAGACACAAGATCCACTGCAACAATGAAGAATTGTGTATCTTGTTCTTTTAAAACATTACCAAATCTCCTAGTTTTGTCTTCAGAAGCTGTTGCAACATCAGGTGAAATGGTTGGCACTTCAACAAACGCGTATTGGAGCTTGGAATTCACTGCAACAGCCGAGGAAAAGAAATGATAAACATGTGGATATACGTAGATAACTTTATAAGCTTACATATATGAACCCATACCAGCATTTGTAGGAATAGTCTAGGGAGTGGTTGTCCAAATTGCATATATATATATATATATAGGGGAAGGTTAACGTACAATATTCTTTAACGTGCGATGGTACGATATGAAATTACGCATATTATAAAACTGAAAACGCTATTCACGCATGAACAAAAACCATAAATCACAGATGTTGAAAAAAACATAATCACGGATGGTTATGATTTTTCAACATGCGTGATTAGCGTTTTGAGTTTTATAACGTGCGTTATTTCATATCGTACCATCGCACGCTAAGGAACATTGTATTTTACACTTTCACTATATATAAATATATAGCCTTCAAAGTTGTGGGTGTCAAATCTATGGCGTGGCTCAAAGTGGATTGGGAATCACGGTGTTAAACACTACCTTCTGGTTGGGTTGGCTACGGCGTGAATGGGGTGGCGACGGCGTGGCCCCTCCACAGGTTGTTGTTGGCATGTTTAAAAAAAATAAATATAAAAGTAGGAGGTCGAATGGACCGTTGAACGGTAAAAAACAATAAATAAATATATTTTTTTTCATTTACTACATCTTGAGTTATTAGGGAAAAGAATTAGATCATTAATGATAGTAGTAGATTGTTTGTAATCACAACTGATACCTTATCCTCAGGCTCCTTCTCCTCAGGCTCCTTCTCCTCATATTCATTTGCAACATTCTCTTTTTTCTCATCCTTTTGAATCTTCTTCGGCCAAGGGCATGTTAGAAACCACAGTTTTCTCGCCTTCATTCACCACTTATTCAGTATCACTATGAAAAAAAACCAATAAAAATTAATAATTAAGAAATAAAAATAATACAGATGGAGATTTGAACTCATGTACACATGAATAGTTCGCTTTGTGTCATCTAATACTATCCATTAAGCTTATTAAATTTATGAGGTTTGATTAACTTCCTCATCAGAGAAAGATATAATACCTGAATCGTCTTGTGGCGTAAATTTGATGTAATCAGTAAGCTATAATTGTATGTTTTGGTGGTAGTCTAGCCCCTTGCTAATACACATCTTTATCATTAACACGGTCTTCTTGCTATTGGTTTTAACTCTTTGATCGTGTCGTCAAGTTCCATATCAAGAATTCCACATCGATAGGATGCCCATTGTTAAAATGAAACCAACATTTTTATCGATTTCGACCAAAAACATGCATTGACTAAACTTTTTATAAAACGAAAAAACATCTTTAATCTATAACATGCTACACCTCATCACAGATAATTGTCTTTTCAGAAATTATGTTTCAATGTATATGATTGGACCTGACCAGATGAGATCGGTTGGGTTAATTATGTTATGACACACCAAAACCGAACCCTCTCAACCAGTTTAGGCTTAAGCAAGCATCTGTTAACTGTTCAATTCACTTAAGTCTGTTATTCGCTCACCCCTAGACTAATATTGTCCAATTTTTAATCAAATTCACACAGTCTTCAACTAAAACATACCTATCTGAAGTTACTTATTCTGTTTCTCTTACTGTTTCTTTTTCCAATACTCTTTCTATCGTCTGGTAACATCTTATTTAGAAAGAATCATCAGTCGACTCACTCTCACCGACAGATAGAGATTTCTTTTTTCAAGCCACGGACCTCGAATTCTTCTTGTCCTCTTCTTCAAAATAATCATCTGACTCACTCCCAGACACAAATCTCTTTCTCCTATGCTTAGCCCTAGAACTCTTCAGGTCAAGAAGATGAAGAGAAAGTGTGCACACCAGTTGCAATAACAACTTCTATTACACCTTGCTTGCAAGTTGAACCAAAAACACCTCATCATAAGGGTTCTTCTTCACAGGAAGTGATTCACCAGTAAGGGTAGATTGGTCAATCTTTTAAGGGCCTCCTTCTTGGCTAAAAGACGGTTCCTACACACATTATTCAATTATTGTTTAGTGATTCGGAATTTGGAAATTACAGGTATGATAGGAGCAATTAAAAATTCAGCAATCAACAACTAACTAATTGGTGAACAATTAATCAAGCAACATAAAAGTGCAGAAACAATGAACATCAAAGAGGATTAGACAACCCTCTTAAAAACATAATCTACTTTAAGCGATGAATGAACCAAATAGTTGAACGAAGAATAACGTGACCAAGTATGAAAAATCAAGCACATCCGAACCAATAACCAAGCTCAATACTGTAGTTAACAATCTAAATCCATATGAAGGCTTAAAATTCAATTGAAATCTGTTAATTCAATCGATTTCGACCAAAACATGCATTGTCATCCTAATCCATTGCACTTTAGGGCTTTAACTCCCTTCACGTAAATGCATTCAATCCACAAACAACAAAAATACATACCTTGATTGACTGAGAAATCTGATGTATAAAGTTGAACCAAAAAACCCTAAATCCGTTAAAAGATGCATCATAAGTTTGATATTTCGAAATTCAAATATGAGATAGACATTTTTGATACAAAACTGAAACTTTTATACTTAACAGGATATTTTCCTTGAATCAGTACATGGAATCGGTGTTTAAGAAAAACTTACCGACCATTCTTCTTGTTCCAACAACCTTGCAGAAGTAGTTTCAAAGGATCAACTGATTATATACTCCATATACTACAGTTTATAAGCATATAATTAGGGTTCTTCCTTGAGCGAATCATATATCAAAGGCAATTTGATAGATAATGAGTAAAAACACCTTGAGCGAAGTGGCAAGACACGAAGTGCCTAAAACTGGATATTTAATACCCGAGAAAGAACCAATCATTAACAGTTAGTGTATGCATATATCATCTTTCTCTGTTTACCTAAAATGGGACCATCATAGTTTAACTACAGCAAACCATAAGATAGAAGAAAGGGACAATGGAGTACCTGTACAATAGTGAGATAATTTGACTACGACAACAGAAACCCAACATCCAACATCCATATCTGCAAAGAAACCCAACATCCATATCTGCAAAGAAAATAAGAATACACAAACAAAAATTGTAATTAGAACAATGTTATATTCAAAAAAGCAGAACAAAAAGACAGTTTTATTAAATTTTCTCACTCTGTAATAACATGGTAACATAAATCTGTCTACATAATCAAAAATAGCGATTAGGGTTTATGATGGAATGAATGAACTGTAAAAAGAACAAAAGATGAATAACCAGACACAAATAGAAATCCATTACGGTGTCTAAGAACATAAATAAACAGACAAATTACATCAATCAACCGGTAAAAATCTCATATCTCAAAGAATTAGCAGATCCGTTAACATAAACAACAAAATACAAATCATACAACAAAATTGGGGTTTTCTAATAAAAACTAAAAATCACATACAGAGGTGGAATATACTTACCGATGCTTGTATTTCGATATCTGATGATGAACATAAAACAGAGCACGCTTCTTCAACAATCGATTGAAACATCCGATTAAAAGCAAGATTTTGTATATAGGCGATACAATTGGAAACAGATCCATAATTTCCTAAATAAACTTCCGATTATTGAATCAGTTTTCAACCTTCAATATATAATCTAAGAAAGCGCGTAGATAATTGAAGGAAATAGAGAGAAGATGAGAATGCCGCCTAAAATCCCAATTCTCTGGCCAAAGAGAATAGCCACATCAAAGTCAAATAGTCAACCATTATTTTGCTTTAATATAAGAGATAGATATCATTATTAAGTAATATGCATTGTTACGTTGCTAGATAAAGATAATTAAATGGGATATAGAGATTATCCAAGGAGGTGAAGCAAATTCAAATGAGTTGGGGAGGCAAAGTTGGAGTTTAGCTGACTCATGGTGGTAGACAGTGTTGTAAAAATCGGAATTAATCGGCGTCTAGGCGCGGGCGTTGACTGATTAATTTTGAGCTAGTCGGACCATTAGTCGGTAACGGCCCAAATCGGCCCAAGTCGGTGCAAGACGGCCCAAATCGGCCCAAGTCGGCCAAATCGTTTCTAGTCGGCCCACTCTTTATTAGTTTAAATCAGGACCAAAGAAATGTTTTTAACCATTAAATACATGGCCCAAGTTGTTTAGTTACAACCTGGCCCAAAAAAAACATGTTTTTAACCCATTAAAACATATTCAATGAGGCCTTGGACTGATATGTTAATGTTTGAATGTTTAAATACTTAAATTGATATTTTTAAACTTCATTGTTTAAATTTTGAACTATTTTTAAGTATTATATTGATATTAACGTATGTATTGAATGTTTAAATACTTGATTTGCTATGTTTTAAACTTAATAGTTTAAATTTTGAACTATTTTTAAGTATTATATTGATATTAATGTATGTGCATATATATATAAATTTAAAAATTATATATATAAATTCTGATCCGATTAATCCCTAGTCAGTACTCCACCGCCCGACTGACGTCTAGCGATCTCTACAACACTAATGGTAGAAATCTTTCAAGATCAAGGTTTTGGGCTTTCAACATGACAATGTTCGGCCCAAAACGTTAACAGGGGCACCGCACGGCTGCACAGGGCTGGAGCAAAGCTTTTGAAAATGCATTTCGGTAAGGTAGTTCAAAGCTTAAAGAGTTAATTGCTAGGATGGTCCCTGTGGTTTAACGTTTTTTCACGTTTAGTCCCCACCTTTTGAAAATAACAGGTATGCTCCCTATGGTTTGTTATTTTGTTACTCGGATAGTCCCTGAGTAGATGTCAGTTAGTTTGGAAGTAGCAGGTATGCTCCCCATGGTTTGTCATTTTGTTACTCAGATAGTCCCCTGACTACTCAGGGGACTATCCGAGTAACAAAATGACAAACCATAGGGAGCATACCTGCTATTTCCAAAAGGTGAGGACTAAACATGAAAAAACGTGAAACGTGAAACCACAGGGACCATCCGAGTAATTAACTCAAGCTTAAAAATGGGGGGTAATATCAGGCTTCAATTTGGCAGCTGGATGATGTAACAATAAAGAATGCAAATGGATTTACAACACATAAATATTGTAATTTTCACTACCTATATTTGAGATATCATACAATATGTAAGTTTAAATAAGTTTTAGTTCAAATATACTAATGTAAAAGCCGGAGAGATTACATATCTACGTCTTGTCAGGGTAGCATGACTTCAAATAAAGATAACAAGATTAAGCAGCTCAACATATCACACAATATGAAAGTTCAATAGAAGGGGCCCACACACTGTATTTTCTTGTTGAGAGCAACTGAAAACCTGCTATAATATAAGGAGTTTATACAACTATTATGACAAGGATCAGGCTTGTGCTTGCTGATGTGTGGCCGTTGGTTTCCGCCTATTTGCATTGATAAGATTAACAATCTGCTTCTCATAAATACCTAGCTTGTCTTTATGATCGGCTGATATTCTATGCTTAGTTGTTTGTAAGAATTGTATGTCACGCTCCAACAAATGTTTAAATGCTTTCATCTTCTCAAGCTGTGCATATTTCGGTTGCCAAGGAACAGAATCGTGCTGGACGATAAAAAAATTTCATTAAATGTGATGCAGTAAATGGCTAGATAACTTGATGATTAAATCAAAAGCTTCAAGAACCAAATGGTTTAAAGAAACCTCAAAGATTTTCTTAACGATAATCAAAACTCAAAAATTAACTAATTAACGATAATCAAAACTCAAAAACTAACTAAACAAGAAATCCTAGATCCCTACTTTTAGGGTAGAATAATAATAACTTGGAAACAAATACAATAAAATAGGAAATTGAATTTTAAATAATTAATAAAAATAATCTTCGCTTCCAACTTGTAGATATCCCTGGCATCAAAATGCCTTCAGTGTATGCTTTTGCATGTTTACATATTATCTTTAAATGTGCATTTAAACTTAAATGATTCCCTAATTTGACACAAGACACCAACTTACCTGCCGCAATATTGAAAGAGTTTTCTGGTACATGACAATCAAATCCAGTTGATACAAGACCTTCATAGCTATTATCTGTAACAAAAAAAAAAAATCAAGGTCATACAATTGTTTGATATCATTTGTAAAAGTTAATCGTTCCCCTTTAGTTGCTTAATGCTTATTCAAATTTGAGATGTCAGGTGCTTTCACTGCTGTAAAAACAATGTAAGATATCAATAACATACAACACCTTTTGATACACTTCCTCTTGCCAATCTCCCCCATTTGGATCGTCGGTCTGAGCTGTTGAATCTGTTATGGAAGAGCCGGAGTTTCATGCATTAGCTCGCTGAGAATATAGTTGAATATTTAAACACAAACAAATTTAAAAAGAAAAAGAGTTAACTGCCATTAGCTCACTGACAGTTAACTCAAAGAAGAGTTAACTGCCATTCTCGGCCTTGTGGTTTGTTCATTTTTGCCATTTCAGGCCAATTTTCAAAAATGCACGAGTTTCCTCCCTGACATGTTCAGTCCAAAACCCAGTAAAGTCAGACATGTTAAATGAAGGGTATTATTGTCAATTCATATATCTTTTATTTTCACCTTATTTTATGAATTGACAACAATACCCTTCATTTAACCTGTCTGACTTAACTGGGTTTTAATTTTTGGACTGAAGTGGCACGTTTCCAGTATGCCAGGGAAGAAAGTGGTGCATTTTTTAAAATTGGCCTGAAATGGCAAAAGTGAACAAACCACAGGGACGAAAATGAGAGTCAACTCAAAGAAAAACTAAAAGCTAAAAAAAATTCTACTTGAATCCTCTGGCATAGCTCTCTGTTTCTGCATATCAATCACATACTGCTGCTGTAAACGCCATTGTTGCATACCCACCTGCTGCTGCTGCTGCAACTGGGCAGGCTGTGGTTGCATGTGTGGTGGCATCACCTGCTGCTGTAACTGTGGTTGTGATTGTTGAACTTGTGTTGGCAACATATTCGCTGAATTCTGAATTGGCATCTTAGTAGATTGCCGCGTTTGTGCCATGAAATGCTGCAAATTCATCTGATTTCCAGGTGATTGAACCTGTGTGAATTGAAATTGGGATTGTTGTGATTGCTGCAAAGATTGCATATGTTGCGGAGGAAGTGCTTGTGATTGCTGCTGAGGGGCCACTGGTTTCCTCCTATTTGAATTGATGATTTGAATAATCTGCTTCTCATAAGTACCCAACTTCTCTTTATAATTAGCTAATATTCCATGCTTAGGAATTTGCAAAAATTGCATGAAACGCTCCAACATATTTTTAAATATTTTCATCTTCTCAACTTGCTCATTTTCGGGTTGCTGAGGATGAGCATCGTGCTGGACAACAAAAGATTTTCATCAAATGCCTTTCCTGTATGCTTTTGCATGTTAACATATTATATTTAAATGATTCTACATGCTGTTAAACCAAAAAGATTTCCAATATTTTTTATGAACCACAAACTCACCCACTGCAATTTGGAAAGAAGTTTCTGGTGCATGTAATGCAAATCTGGTAGATAGAGGTCCTTCATAGCTTTTATCTGTAGCCAGAAAAAGAAAAAAAAGCCAGGTCATATAGCCTATAATTGGAAAAAGATTGATATTCCCACTCACAGTGCATCAAAAAACATTTGTGAAAATGCTTTAATGGTATTCAAATGGAGCACTATTAACTGCAAAAAATTGTATACGCTCTTGACAATTTAATTGATATTTTATCAGTAATGATCCTTTTAATCTCAGATAGATTTTAGTTTTTTAAATTCAGTGTAAAAAGTATCAATAATGATCCTTTTAATCTCAAATAGATTTTCGTTTTTTAAATTCAGTGTAAAAAGTAAAATAAATGTGAACTTCGGTTCAGATTAATGGTGATGAACTTCGTTCAACTCAAAAGTGAATGAAGATGTCCAGTGCTTTCACTGCTTAAAAAAATGTAAGATAGCATACAACACCTTTTGATACACTTCCTCTTGCCAATCTTCACCGTTTGGATTTTGACCTATCATATCTAGTAGATATAGGTCTTTCAAAGCTGTTATCTGAAATCAGAAGGAAAGAAACAAGGTCATTTAAAACATTAGTAAAAAAAAAGCTCCCCATTTAATTGCTCATCATTTTAATTTTGAAGTCATAGCATACATGCTATTCAAATTAAGGAGTGTTAAAAGCATGATCACAGCCAATACGCTCTTGACATTAGATTGATATTTTATCAGTAACGATTTTTTCGACAAAGAGATTTTATGTTATAAAACCAGTGTGAAGAAAAGCAAATAACTCAAAAGCATAATCTAATCTCAGATGCTTCAAAAGAAATGTAAGATAATATACAACACCTCTTGATACACTTCCTCTTGCCAATCTCCACCATTTGCTGTTGAATCTAATGGTACTGAGGGTTTTACACTGTTATATAAAGTAACAGGGTTGGACCGCATACGATTTTGTAATCTAGTCTCCATAGCCAGCATCATGAAGCATATCTTCCGTGAATATTCAGACTGTAAATCGAATAAATTAAACGATTTTAGATCTCCTTGTGTATCCGACAAACATAATATCAAATTCTTGTCCTAAAGAGTTCAAAATCTTCAACATTCTACAAAAGCAAAAGGACTATAACCAAAAACTACTAAACTGCTTGTATAACGTAAGAAACACATCAAACCTCGCATGTCGCAGCAGTAAAAGTCTCATGTTCAACCCTCTGAGCTATTTTCTTAAGTTCCTGTAGTCTATCATATCTATAGAAAGGAAGATTTTTCTTCAACGTATCCATTCTGCGCAAGATCAACATATGTCAGAAAAAATAATGCAAATATATATCATAAACTTCAAACATGATTATACAAAATTCTTAAACATTGGTCACACCAAGCATGACAACATAATCAAACTCTTAAAACACAACAACAAAAAAATAATAATTAGAAATTAAAAGTAGTAATATAAGTCCATACATACATCTTGTACACCATCCTTTGCCGTTGCAGTTGGGCCCTCCAATCACCAAAGGCACCACTTGCAACCTGAGTAGGCCTCGGATCCATCTTCTGTTTGATGGTTAATTTTCAACCGTATTGTGACATTCTAAACAGCAAATATAGCAGTCAGTCACATAGATGTTGAATTCTCAGCTTTGTTGCCCGGAGAAAACAGAGCAAATTAAGTAAGAAATTAGTGGCATTTGTGTGTGATTGGGTGATATGAAGAGTCAAGCACTCGAGCAGAATTAGTTTATAACGAGGAAGATCACGTATACCTGCCGGCGTTCGAAAAACAATGCAAATGAACTGCTAAATAAACTAATCGATCAACTGAGGTACGCGAAATTCGATGCAGGAGATGCGTTTCTGGAGTCGTGGAGATCAGATGTCGCTGTTGACCGCGTCGGATGTTAGAGTTAAAGCACAATTAGGGTTTGTCGGTACGGACAAGGAGGTGGATTCAGATGTCAGCTTGAATCAGCGGCCAAGAACCGTGAATTCACCGGTGATATGCGGTGGTTTTAGGTGTTGAGGAGCACGTGATTGAAACTGCAAATGCTCTCTTCCACTATGTTCCCGAGTCATTTAACAGATGAGGGGAGGGGAGGGGAGGAAAATTTTCTCTCCTAATCTCTTCAAGTTGGGAGGATGAATATTTGGTCATATTTGGTTATATTTTCTTCCCTTTTCCCTCCCATCCCCTGTTAAATGAAACTCGGGAACATGGTTTTTCATATTTTCATCTATTTTTCCTCCTCTCCCCTGTTAAATGAGACTCGGAAACAGAGTGTTCGTGTAGGTGGTGGCGTCAAGCCAGATATATTTACAAACCCTAAAACTTAAAGGTACAACAACCCCTGCTATGGACACTTGTATTGCACTATGTACAACTCACATATGCTCAAAGATGTTACAAATTGATAGTTACAAGATCACAAAACACGTAACACCAAATAAGCTGAAGTTACAACTCCTAATGCTCACAAATGTTACTAATTTATATAATATAAGTATAATATAATATAATATAATATAATATAATATAAACTAGTATTAAGCACCCCCGCGTTGCGGCGGGGGCGAGCACTAATGCCACACTACCACCAGCGACCACTGACACTGAAGTTGTGGCGTGTAAATGCGAAGAAATTAAACCAAAACGTAAAACGTAAAACATAAAATAAAATAACTAAGTTGATCTAGGACTCGTGTGTTACGATGAACCCGCGTCTATTTTTTCCTGTTTGACAGGTTCATCGTAATTTATATATAATATATATCATTCCCACTATACAAACCATAATTCATACATTACAACAACCATTGCATCAATATGTTGCAAATTATATTTATACAAAATTTTGGCTAAATTAATTAGATTATTATAAATAATAATAATTTACAAATAAAACAACACAACTTTGAATGGATCAAACCGATTGAATATGGTAAGATAATGAAACCATTATTTGATTAGGTTACAATCACTTAAGCACAATTTACAATCATGCATGCATACAAAACAGATTGAATTTGGTAAGGTAATGTAACTATTTTTTGATTAAGGTACAACTACTTAAACCCAAATTACAACCAAAGATGCATCCAAACGTTCCAAAATAATAGTATATAAATATTTAAAACCATTTTATATAGTTTACGGTTAACGAGTTTTTTGCATAAATAAGTGGTTTAGAAATAAAAAGAGTGCTTTTAGGTGATCCAAGATTTTTGTTTCAAATATAGGTAGGTCGCTGTTTGGTTCAGCGACCTTCAACACTCCTTCTGACGTAAATCTGGAAAAGCTGCAAGAGGCTAGAAGGTCGCTGTTTGAAACAGTTTCCTTCCACAAGGTCGCTGAATGGGACTGCAATCTTAAGAAGGTTGCTGTTTGAGGTTGCAATGTTTAAGAAAGTTGCTGTTTGAGAGAGCATTCTATCAAAAGGTCGCTGTTTTAAACAGCAATCTATGAGAAGATAGCTGTTTTAGACAGCAATGTATATGAAGATAGTTGTTTGGGATTGCAATGTATATTAAGATTGTTGTTTCATGCAGAAATCTATGGAAGATTGCTGTTTGAAGAAAATATGTAATTGAAGATTGTTGTTTGAGGTTGCTAACTTAAAAGTAATAATAGGTCGTTGTTCTGCTTATGTTAATAATAAGAAGCATGCAAACTTATATATGCACAAGAAGCATGCAGCCTTATGTTTAACATTGACTACAAATAATAATATAATGTCGATCTAGCAATTTTGCAATTATGTTTAACATTGAAGTCTTATGTTCGTTACAAAAGATGTTCGGGGCTTGATTTTTCAGGCGATTCCAAAATCTTGTCAAAGAATGCTCGAGGATCATTCGGGACATCATTCATCATGACGTTTTTTTCAGTTTTAATTTTCGTATACCAAGGGAGAAAATCTTGTGTGGAGGAGAACGATCATTCTCATCTACCACCTTCTCCCGTAAGGTGTACGAGGATGATGACTCAACCGAGAACAGTCAACATTATTACATTTCTGTCCGAATTATCGACCTTATATAACATTTCTGAACCAAACAGCAACCTTATTTAACATTTCTGAACCAAACAGCAACCTTATATAACATTTCTGAACCAAACAGCAACCTTATATAACATTTCTGAACCAAACAGCAACCTTAATTAACATTTCTGAACCAAACAGCAACCTTATTTAACATTTCTGAACCAAACAACAATCTTTTCCTACACTGCTGTTTAAAACAGCGACCTTTTGATAGAATGCAGTCCTATTCAGCGACATTGTGGAAGAAATCTGTTTCAAACAGCAACCTTCTAGCCTCTTGCAGCTTTTCCAGATTTATGTCAGAGGTGGTATAGAAGATCGCTGAACCAAACAGCGACCTACCTACATTTGCAACAAAATTCCTTGATCACCTAAAAGCACTCATTTTGTTTCTAAACCACTTATTTTTGCAAAAAATTCACGGTTAACCACCCCCTAATAAGTTTTTGGGTTTTAGAATGGGTAGTCACCGGAAACCCATTCCGGTGGAAGTTCAGGCAAGGATAACAAAGTTTTATGTCTCAAATCTTCCAGATAGATGCAGCGGTTCAGATTTAGCGAAGGAATTGAGGAGTTTCGGTACGATCTTTGACATTTACTTTGCTAGAAAAAGGGATAAGGCAGGAAAAAGATTTGGTTTCGTCTCGTTGCTAGATGTCAAAGATCGAGGAGACATTGAGAAACAACTATCTACGATTCGTTTAGGTGACTACAAGTTGAAGTTTAATGTGGTGAGGTTTGTTTTGGAGGATGGAGAGGTTAATGCACGTAAACCTGTTCATCATAAGATGAAGCCGGATCGGGTATTTCAGAAAAGTAAGGAGGGATTGAAACCGATGCATGACGTAAGGAATGTTGGTATGGTTAACAACATGTCCTTCAAGGAAGCGTTTTCTGGTGCAGCCGAAGGTAAGGTAAATCTGTTAAGATCGACGATAGTATTAGTGCTTTTGAGGAGTTACATGGTAGAGCGATCATGGTGAAAGTTGGTTCTTTGGATGTTCTTAGAAAGATGCGCTTTATTTTGAAGGAGATGTTCGGAGGGGGAGGTTCGGTGTTTGGGTGGGTTCTATGTTTTGATTACATTCAGAACAAAGGATCATGCGATTATGGCGAGGGATGAAATTCTTAGCAGACCCGAACAATTTGTTTATGCAGCGATTTGGGAGGGGCAGGAGGTGCCTTTTGAGCGGATTGCGTGGTTATAGGTGTTTGGTATTCCTTTGTGTATCTTGGATGATCGGGTAATACAAAGTATTGGGAGTTTCTTTGGCACGGTTGTTAGACAGGCTTCGTTGGGAAGATCTGAGGTTGATTCGTCGTTTCACTTCATTGGAGTTCTAGTAAGGCAAGGTGGTATCATTCAAGACGAGATTTTCTTAAAATGGCGTGGCAAGACTTTTAAGGTTTGGATTATGGAAGAACATAAAGAGTGGCTCTCAGACTTCATTGAAGGTTGTGAGCAGTTCTCGGATTCCCAAGAAAACAAGTTTGATCGGAATCCTTCACCGGTGGCTGGGTCGGAGTCTTCTCCGGTGACTGAAGTTAATGTTGAGGAGAACTTTTCGGGATCTGGAGGTAATTTTGGTAATCCAGTTAATGCACTTGTTTTGGAAACGCCTATTTTTGTGGGGAATAAGGGTGATAGAGGGGAGGATTTTGTGGATGTGATTGATCCTAGGATGAAAGGTGCTTTTTCTCAGGGTGTTAATGAGGAGGCCAGTCAAAGTCAATCAGTCTTGGAAAAATCTAATAAGGGTAAGAAATTCATTCAAAAATTGAAGGTGGGCCAGACTTCTTTAGGTGATTATTCTAGTAGTAATGAACGGCCCAATAAGGAGCCCAAGCAAGATGAAGAAGACCCCTTTGGACTTGATCAATTTATATTGTGCTTTGATAAAAATGTTGTTAAAATAAGAGGGCATGATCCTGTTTTGGTTAAGAACTCGTTTCAAGCGCTTATGGAGGAGCAGGAATTGGGTATCGGCTCAACAGTTCAGGGGGTCGACGAGGAGAAAAATGCTCTGTCGTGAATGAAGCCGAATTTAATGACCAGTCGATGGCGAAGGAGGTGACTGAAACTATTGATTTTGGTGTTAGGATGGGAGCTCAGCTTGAAGGGTTTGAGCAATTAATTTCGGAGACAATTGAAGGCGAAGGTTTACAATCAGTTTGAAATGAATTTTTTATCTTTAAACATTAGAGGAATTGGGTCTGTTGATAAATTTTCTGGGGTTAAGGGTACGGTTTATAAAAATGGGGTTGATTTTTTGGTGCTTCAAGAGACTATGTTGGTAGATAGTGCAAAGTTTGATTTTTCAGCGGTCTGGGGGAATTATGCGGCTGGGGTAGAGTTTGTTGATGCTGTTGGAAAATCAGGGGGTCTAGTTAGTATTTGGAATCCGAAAAAGTTTAAAAAGATTGGTTCTGTGGCTGAACAAAATATTATTTTTACTTCTGGGAGTTTGATTGAAAATGGTGCGATTATCAATGTTGTAAATGTGTATGCGCCCCAGAAAGTCGGGAAAAAAGAGCGTTGTGGGATCGTTTAAAGGGGTTGATACAGGGGATGACGGGTATGTGGATTTTGATAGGTGATTTCAATTCGGTTAGATGGATGGAAGAAAGAACTCGAAATTTAATAGTAGGGTTGCATTGGACTTTAATACTTTTATTGATGATGTTAGTTTGCAGGAATACAGTATGAGGGTAAACCGTTTCATTTATCTGGCAGGCTCTGGTCAAGCAGTGATGATGAGTAAAATTGATCGGGTGTTAGTTTGTCAGGAATTTTTTAACCGATGGTCGGGTGCGTGTTTTAGGGCTCTCCCTAGGGAGTTGTCTGATCATTGCCCGTTGTTGTTAACAGTGAACGATTCCAATTATGGGGCAAAACCTTTCAAATGGTTCAACTCATGGTTGGAAAAGGATGGGTGTCAAGAAGTTGACGTGTTCAAAATGCAACATATAAATTTCATCAAATGAGGCATAAAACTAATCCTTTTTTAGTACTACTGTTGGAAAAAGTGTGCTTTTGTCTTCCTTTTGTATTTTCAGGATTAAATGAGCTCAAATTAACAAAAGAAGCAAAAAGACATCAAAATCTAACATAAATACAAGAAAAGGAACAAGACGTGACATGCCCAACCCCACGACAGCATCTTCCCAAGCAAAACAAGAGATCAGAAGACTGAACACGCCCCGTGCTCAGCCAGCACGGGGGCGTGCCCAAGTGTCAGCAGAAAAGACAAAGTGGTAGAAGCTTCTATTGCCCACCACGGGGTCGTGCTCAGCGGACACGGGGCCGTGGTCAACTATAAGATTCGCACAATCCAGCAAATCTGCATAGTACAAAGATTCTTCTGCACCACGGGGTCGTGCTCAGCTGACACGGGGGCGTGGTCAACTAAAAAGACAAAACTGCATTTAATGAAGAAAGAGAAGGATGTGGACACGGGGCCGTGCCCACTGGACACGGGGCCGTGCCCACTGGACACGGGGCCGTGCCCGAGCTTCTGTTCAGCCTATAAATAGAAGTGCTTGGCTCAAGCTCAAACCATCCCTTGGCACACCAACTCTCTCACACTTCACTCACCACCCACCACCACCATAACACCATCATCCACCACCATCATCCATTGTCCATCATAGAGTGTGTGAGTCGTCTCAGGATCCAAGATTGATCGTAAGAGTTCTTGACAATCAAGGCCATGTTTGCCTAAGTCTCTTACATCACTTGGTGAAGACAAAGTGTCTAGTGTAATACTTTTTATTTCTAATCTTTTGCACTTTTTACTTGGTTTTGTATTAATGACTTTAATAACTAGTTGCTTATGTTGAAGGTGATCTTTCCTTATCGTTTGTCCGTGGTGTCTTGGCATTATTTTACTGTCTATATAAAATAAAAGATTTTCACCATTCATACCTCCACGGTCTATATGGAGGTATGTTGGCTACCTGGTCGGGGGTTAAGGGAACAGTTTGGTAAAGGTCTTGCCATTGTTCAGCGTTTAGAGGTCCTGCAATGGACCTGGGTCAAATTTAGTTGGACCTCCTTCAATACTTAACGGTATTGGATGGCGGGGGTCCAAACTCTTTGATCCCCTCATAAGTTAACTACTATTAATACTATAACCCGGCTATTTAGGATTGTATCCCTGCTGACTCAGACTACTTAGTCGAGGGTAACGTCACCTCCAAAAGAGGGGCCTACCATAATTTGCATTAATAACTTAATTAATTATCTTCCAATAATCCACCCTTTTAGGATTGTATCCTTGCTGACTCAAACTACTGGGGTGAGGGTAACGTCACCTTCAAAAGAGGGGCCTACTACAATAACTAAGATAATCTCTTAAAATAGTGCAAAAGTGCAGAAATAATCAGAGGTTACACTAGATACGAGTCGGAACCAAGTGATTCATCTTGTCTATCTGTTTTTCTTTTTTTTATTTTTATTTTCAGCATTTTAGTTAGTTTTTATTTTTCTTAGTTTAAAAACATTTTTCTAAAATTTTTGATTTGATTAGACGTTGAGGATAAACCGGTACTAAAAGCTCTTGTGTCCTTGGACGACCTCGGTATCTTACCAACACTATACTACGCTCACGATGGGTGCACTTGCCCATATGTGTGTCTAGTGTTAGTAAATATCGTGTTTTATAAATTTAAAACTTGACTAAAAAGTGTTAAAGGGGCTTAAAATATAGACCTAATAAATATAACACTTCACACGCATCAAGTTTTTGGCGCCGCTGCCGGGGACACAAGGATTTTAAGAAAGCTTAAAATCGACGGCCTAATCAGTTTTTCAAAACCTTTTTAAAACGCGCGCACATTTTTTTTCTGCATTTTAGTTTAGATTTGCATTTACAGTAACCTGTACACGGGGCCGTGTTCACTGAACACGGGGCCGTGCTGCACATTTTCACAAAAACACCCAGTAACAGTAGCCTGAACACGGTCCGTACTCACTGAACACGCCCCGTGCTCAACGAAATCAGTAAAATTAATTAAAACGCCCAGATACAGATCCTGAACACGGGGCCGTGTCCAGCCTCTGTTTCCGTTTTTATTTTTGTTTTCTGATCTCGAGACTCGGTTGTGGTCTGCTGAGTGATTCTTATGGATCAATACTCAGGAGGTTACAACTACACCTATGAGGAGGATGATTATAGGAGTAATTATTGCACTAATTGTCGTAACACACACTCGGTTCAAAATAATCGCTCACATCAACCATCCAATTTATAAACCTACTATGAGGAACCCAGGTACGAGCCATCGACTTCATACATATCCTATGAAGACCAAAGGTATGAACCTCCCCCCTCATACTCATATTTTGATGAACCAAGGTATGAGGCTTCATACTCATACTTTGATGAACCAAGGTATGAGCCTTCATACTCATACTTTGAGGAACCAAGATATGAGCCACCACCTTCGTATGCTTATTATGAGGAACCATGGTGTGAACAACCCACCTCATATGAGTATTATGAAGAACAAAATTACGAACCTTATCCATCATATGCTTACAATGAAGAACAATGGTGCGAACCATCTACTTCATATGGGTATTATGAGGAACAAAGGGTCGAACAACCGGATTCAAGCTTAGAAAATCCCGATTCTTTTTCTATAACCGAAGTAACCGATAGGATATTAGAACACATAAGAGTTATCGATCGATGTATAAGAGAATCTCGCGCAAGGGAAGAGGAGTCCCGCGCAAGAGAAGAATTAAAAAAAGAAGAGATAACCGAAAGTGTAAAAATGGAAGAACAAATAAGTGAAAAGCCGACACATGAGTTAAACAACGAAAAAGGTGAGTCCGACAACGTTAAAATTCAAGAAGAGTCTAATTTTGAAGAAATTAATCTCTTGTCACCTTCTTTTGAAAATCATTGTTTAGTACCCACTCATGCTAAGTTTTTAAAAGAGTTAAACACTAACACTAAAATTGACGAAACGGTAAGTGTTAAGTTAACTAATGATCAAACTTCGCTAATAAAAGAAGACCCATTTGAAATTAACATTACACCGGTTCCATGTTTCTTTCAAAATTCGTTTATTAGTAATGTCACAATCGATAAAGATCTTTGTGTTAACATAATGCCTAACTACATTTTCGAAAAATTAAGTATTAGTGATTTTTCTCCACTTCAAATACCCATTTTTCTATCCAATCGGAAAGTAATAAAATCAATCGGTATAGTTGAGGATGTATTGGTTCAAACAAATCAAATGGTAATCCCGACCGACTTTGTCATCCTCGATGACGCTCCTCTAATATTGGGACGACCATTTGTAAAAACTCACGAAGCTTTGAAAAACCGGAAGTTCAACAATCTACCTCTTCAATTAGGGGCATTTAAAAGAAGTGTCGATCTCGAACGGTCAATGAAATATCCATTCGGCAATAATGACCCCTTAATTGAAGATGAAGATGAACCACCCGATACAAGTGAAGAGATTGACCACTTTGTTGAAGAAGAGGTCGCCATAGAACAAACTTTTAAAGTTCTTGATCGAAATGAGCAACCAAATAAGGAGTCTCCTAAAGACCCACCACTTGAGCTCAAAGAACTTCCAAAAGGTTTGGAATATGTTTTTCTAGACAAAGAGGGTAATTTACCTGTAATTATTTCGTCTAAATTAGATAGCTTAGAAAAAGAAAAATTAATTAGTCTTTTGAAAAAACATAAAAATGCAATAACTTGGAAACTTGTAGACATAAAAGGAATTAGTCCTTCTATGTGCACACACAAAATTTTGATGAATGATGACTATAAATCGGTCATACAACCACAACGTCGAGTAAATCCAAATGTTCAAGAAGTGGTTAAAAACGAGGTCATCAAATTACTTGACGCCGGACTTATCTATCCTATCTCCGATAGTCCATGGGTGAGTCCCGTCCAAGTAGTTCCAAAGAAAGGAGGTATGACGGTCATAACTAACGAAAAGAATGAATTAATACCAACGAGAACCGTCACAGGATGGAGAGTATGTATAGATTATAGACGATTAATGAAGCAAAAAGAAAAGATCACTTTCCTTTGCCCTTCATTGATCAAATGTTAGAAAGATTATCCGGTCATAAATTTTATTGTTTCTTGGATGGTTTTTCAGGTTACTTTCAAATCCCGATAGCACCCGAAGACCAAGAAAAGACAACTTTCACATGTCCCTATGGAACTTTTGATTATCGACGCATGTCGTTTGGTCTATGTAATGCCCCCGCAACATTCCAACGTTGCATGGTAGCCATCTTCCATGACATGATAGAAAAGACAATGGAAGTCTTCATGGACGACTTTTCTATCTTTGGGGATTCATACGACTAATGCCTCGATAACCTTGAACGAATGCTATCCCGATGTGAGGAAACTAACCTCGCCCTTAATTGGGAAAAATGCCATTTCATGGTAACGGAGGGAATAGTGCTCGGTCACAAGATCTCAAGCGAAGGAATGGAAGTGGATCGAGCCAAAATAGATACCATTTCTAGGTTACCACCTCCATCCTCCGTAAGAGCTATCAGAAGTTTCCTAGGGCATGCCGGATTCTATAGACGATTTATCAAAGACTTTTCTAAAATCTCGAGGCCTCTAACGAAATTACTTGAAAAAGATGCTCCTTTCATCTTTGACAAGGATTGCAATCAGGCATTTCTAACCCTAAAGGAAATGTTAGTCAATGCACCTATCATGATAGCGCCCGATTGGAAATTTCCTTTCGAAATCATGTGTGATGCTAGTGACTTTGCAGTTGGAGCTGTCTTGGGACAAAGAAAAGAAAAGCATTTCCACCCAATTTATTATGCTAGTAAAACACTTAATGATGCACAAGAAAATTACACAACAACTGAAAAAGAATTGCTAGCTGTGGTATTTGCTTTTGATAAATTTCGTTCTTATCTTGTTCTTTCTAAAACTATAGTCTATACAGATCATGCAGCCATTCGATATCTCTTCAAAAAGCAGGACGCAAAACCACGTTTGATTCGGTGGATTCTACTCCTCCAAGAATTTGACATTGAAATCAGAGACAAAAGAGGAGCAGAAAATACCGCAGCAGATCATCTTTCGTGCTTAGAAGACCCAGCTTTGGAGGCAAACAGGGACGAGCAAATCAACGAAAAATTTCCAACTGAGTCCCTGGAAATGGTGGAATATAAGGAGGAACCATGGTACGCCGACTATGCTAACTACCTAGCTAGCGGTGTAGTCACAAAAGGATGGCCACATCATCAAAGAAAAAAATTCTTTGCCAATGTGAAACACTATTTTTGGGAAGATCCATATCTTTTCAAAATGTGTGCCGACCAACTCGTCCGACGATGCGTACATAGTAACGAAGCACGAAGAATTCTCCGCCATTGTCATGAAGGTCCATACGGAGGGCATCATGGTGCCGCTAGTACCGCACGAAAGGTATTCGATTCAGGATTTTATTGGCCAACCATTTACAAAGACGCTCAAAGTCTTGTCAAGACATGTGATGCTTGCCAGAGAACAGGTAATATTTCTTCCAAAAACGAAATGCCACAAAATGGCATTCTTGTTTGGGAAATTTTTGATGTGTGGGGACTCGACTTCATGGGACCTTTCCCACCGTCAAAAGGAAACAAATATATACTTGTGGCAGTAGACTACTTGTCTAAATGGGCCGAGGCCGAGGCACTTCCAACAAATGATGGAAGAGTCGTGGTAAGATTTCTGAAAAAATTATTCTCTCGTTTTGGCACACCTAAAGCCTTAATAAGTGATAGAGGTACCCATTTTTGCAACCATCAACTTGAAAAAAATTTAACAAGATATGGGGTCTATCACCGGGTCTCAACAACATATCACCCTCAAACAAACGGACAAGCCGAAGTGACTAATAGAGGTTTAAAACGAATACTCGAAAAAACCGTAGGGTTAAATAAAAAAGAATGGGCAGATAAATTAGATGATGCTTTATGGGCTTTTCGAACTGCTTATAAAACAAAAATAGGTACAACCCCATATAAGCTAGTCTATGGAAAAAGTTGTCACTTGCCAGTAGAAATTGCACACAAAGCCTACTGGGCAATTAAAAATGTAAACTTAGATTTAGAATTTGCTGGAAAAAATCGTTTTTGTCAATTAAATGAATTAGACGAGCTTAGGAATTATGCATACTCAAACTCCGAAATTTATAAGGAAAGAATGAAAAATTTGCATGACAAATACATTAAACCTAATGAATTTCGGGTAGGAGATCTAGTTCTTTTGTTTAATTCACGACTTCGATTATTTCCGGGTAAATTAAAGTCCAGGTGGTCAGGACCTTTTTCCATCACCCATATTTTCCCACACGGTGCAGTAGAAATTAAATCTCGAAATGGGCCTCCATTTAAAGTCAATGGCCAACGGCTGAAACTCTATCAAGGATTCATTGAGGATGAAGAGGAAGAGATTTCGTTTCAAACGATGGAAGAATGAAACAAACAGCATACCTGGTAAGTTACGAACGATTGAGACGACAAATAAAGCGGTAAGTTTTCTAACCAAAGCTTATGGGAAACAAGGGCACTCACACGAGCACTTAAAAAAAAAAATTCAAAACTTTGCTCGGCACGAAGCCGTGTCCGCACTGCAGACGGGATATATCCCCTTTTTCAAAACAGTTACTTCATTCCACATGCCCCGTTTCCCCAAAAAAGCTCTGGTTCCGGGAGATTTTTCGCAAAATTTCGACGTCCCCTATCGCTTTAACAACATCAAGGTATGATTCTATCACTTCTAGTAGTTAGATTAGTTACTTGCATGTAGTTAGAACACCAAAAATTTGGGGAAAAATCTAGGGTTCTTGAAGTTCATCCGGATCGAACCTCAAATTTTTGTTTAGATCTGTTTGCATTTAGTTAGATTAGTGTTATGGGAAGTAAATACACTTGTATTGTTCATAGATTCACCCGATTTCTCACAAAAACCCCAAACCCTTGTTCTTGAACCGAAAAAGATAAAATTGATAGGGTAAACGGGATATTTTGGGAAAAACGGCACTTAGGGTCTCATTTTCGGAGGAAACCACACCTATTGGACCAAAAATTTTCAAGTTTTCGAAACCGGGTCGAAAAATGGAAATTTTGAGTAACAGACGCCTGGACACGGGGCCATGTCCGCTGAACACGGGGTCGTGTCCAGCCTACTGTTTGCAGTTTTGTCCGAAAATATTTCTGTTTCGTGCTAACCTTTGGTGTATTCTTTCAGATGGCTAGGAAGTTCACAAGATTCAACGCCAATGAGCTCGATGCTAGAGCTAGATACGAGATACATCAAACAAGGCCGGAGGAATACCCGAGGCAAGCATGCACGGAATTGTTAACTATGGTGAATCAAATCGATCGTTTCAACAACATTGTCACGGGACCACTCAGAGTCGCCCTAACAACTCGACTCTGTTCCGTCCACGAATGCACTTTGGAGTTCTATAGCACCTTCACATTCAACTCGAGGTGTGAACCGTTCGACAGTGACGGGGTATCATTCCGATGTGGCGGAACGAGGTATTCGATCTCTTTGGCACAATTTGGGTCGATTATCGGGTTGTATGCGGGAGAGGATGCGGGAGACGAAGAAAATATTGGAGGAATGAGAGAGATAGGTGAAAACGAACGCCAAGCCATTTGGGCTCAGATTGATGAAGGGTACTACAATCCGAGCAGCACTAAGAGTACAAAGCTGAGGGATCCGCTCTACAGATACATTCATAGGCTCCTCGGCTACTCTCTTAGCCAAAGGCATGATAGTAGTGGCGTCGTTGGGTTGAGAGATTTGGTTGTCCTCCACTGCATCCACAACCGTAGGCCGCTCGATGTTCCGTTCCTTATGCTCCGAAACATGCATCACAATCGCCTTGCTAGTGCACCGACTCCTATCTTCTTTGGGGGATGGGTGTACCGTCTCTTCAGGCACTTCGCCCATATACCTAGGTCATTTGAAAGGAGCCCATGGTCAGGTATGGTGGATATACACATATGCCGCTCAATGAACCTAATTTATGAGGCGGAAGACGGGACGGTGAGCTTTCAAAGGATGCAAGGTCATGCATGGAACCCGCAAGAAGCACTCGTCCTCCAAGCTCCGCAACATCATCAGTACCAATACCAACCCCATGGTGATCTGGGCCAATCATCCTCCTCGGTAGGCGGTTTTCCTAACTTTCAAAGTTTGCATGATTTGTTGCAGGAAAACCTTATGTGTACCAGGAACACCTATAACATGGCAAGCAACACCTACCACCGGGTCGGAGCTATCGAAAGAAACATATCCGATATCCAAGATGATGTTGGATATATACGAGACCACATTGCACGCCATGGAGGGGATGATGAAGACGATGACGATGCCATGGAATAGGCGGGAGGAGCGGAGGAAGAGGAGGTTGTTTGATGGTTTCCCAGGTTAACCCTTTTTTCACTCTTGAAACAATTGATGGCATGCGTGCCAAGTGTTGAACAATTTACTTTCCCTAACTTCTTTTATTTTCTGCATTTATTTTTCTTTTAACTGTGACATGGACGTTAACTTTGGTAAAAGTAGGATGTTTGCTATGTTTTGGTGGAGTGTTTATTGATTAAGCAGGTAAATACGAGGCTTAGAGTGCTAAACATTAGTACTACTAAAGTCGGGACAGAAAAACCGACGAAAGAAACCTGTTTTTCAACTTTGCAGACTGTCCACACGCCCCCGTGCCCATTCCCCTGAACCTGCTGTTTGTTTTAATTCTGCAGACCTTGACAGACACGGGGTCGTGTTCAGCCGACACGCCCCCGTGTTCACCTTCTGTAAGTTTTCGTTACTGGCACCTGAGCACGGGGTCGTGTCCACCCAACACGGGGTCGTGCCCAGGTAACCAGTAACACAAAATTTTTGCTTTTTACACCTTTTTACACATTCAATCAACCTAAAAACTTATTTTTGGGACACATTGAGGACAATGTGTAATTTAAGTGTGGGGGGATGCTAAAACCTTGAATCTTGCAAGTCCTAAATACAAGCCTTACACAAAACTTTATTGGAACCGCTAGTCACCCCAAAATTTTTTTCAAAAAATTTTCAATTTTTTTTGTCTAGGTTTAACTCGGGAAATTCAAGTTCTAAAAATGTTATATTTTTACGAATTTACAACCGATAGCGTCGTGATAAAGAGAACCAACATAAGAAAATTATGAAAAGGCATGACAAGCTTAGTTAAAATTTGATTATATATACTTGATCACATAAAAACCCATTCCCACAAAAGTGAGTTTTGAGTCTTTATTGAGCATACAATTGCATATCATTAGAACTAAATGCTCATTTTCGTTTCTTGTGTGAATAGCCGCTTGGTTCCTACGACTCTAGAACTTGCCATAACGATACATTCCTGGTCCTTACCAACTTAAACCCGAGTAAGTAAATGATGGAGGCATTAGGACTAACCCTTTTTATTTCTACACCATTATTTTTCTTTTTTTTTTACCACCTACCCAAAATCCCCCTAGTTAGCCCCTTTGAGCCTAAACCTTTTTCATTTCATAACCCAAACCAAACACCCTTTTTACCCACCAAAACCTTTTTTATTTTTACCCCTTTGTTTTAGTAACAAGTTCGATTTTTTGTATGACCATTCAAAAAAAAAAAATTTGTTGATGAAGCAAAAGAAAATAACAAACAAGTTCATCAAAAATAACTTTGTTTGAATAATAGCTTCATCAAAATAAAAGTTACAAAAATAGAAAGTCTTACGAAAACCGACACTTGTTACGCTTTTTAGCCCTTTTTCTACTAACCACTAACCACCAACCCAACCACCTACCTTTAACCCAAGCCTAACCCTTCACCCAAAAAGTCCTCTTAATATTTACAAAGGTATATAAGTTAAAAAGGGGGAGGATTGATTGCTTGGCAAGCCTATGGTAGGAGTAAGTTCCATGCCGCTCTCGAGTGATCCACAAAAATACATTTTCGGCCGAGTGTTGAGTGATCCCCGTGAGGTATGTGAACTTGTATATAAATAGAATTTTACAAAGGCATGTTATGCCCTAATAAGTAATTTATCTTATGAAAAGTTTTAAATAAATCATGACGAATAGGATTGTAAATAAATAAAAATAAAACTAAATAAAGAATCTTGGAAATCCCGACACTCTATGACAAGCCCAAAACCTTCTTTTCTACCCATTCCATTTGGGAGTGTAATAGCCACATATTAAAGAGTTTTGCTTGAGGACAAGCAAAGATTCAAGTGTGGGGTATTTGATGTGTTCAAAATGCAACATATAAATTTCATCAAATGAGGCATAAAACTAACCCTTTTTAGTACTAATGTTGGAAAAAGTGTGTTTTTGTCTTCCTTTTGTATTTTCAGGATTAAATGAGCTCAAATTAACAAAAGAAGCAAAAATACATCAAAATCTAACATAAATACAAGAAAAGGAACAAGACGTGACATGCCCAACCCCACGACAGCATCTTCCCAAGCAAAACAAGAGATCAGAAGACTGAACACGCCCCGTGCTCAGCCAGCACGGGGGCGTGCCCAAGTGTCAGCAGAAAAGACAAAGTGGTAGAAGCTTCTATTGCCCACCACGGGGCCGTGCTCAGCGGACACGGGGCCGTGGTCAATTATAAGATTCGCACAATCCAGCAAATCTGCATAGTACAAAGATTCTTCTGCACCACGGGGTCGTGCTCAGCGGACACGGGGGCGTGGTCAACTAAAAAGACAAAACTGCATTTAATGAAGAAAGAGAAGGATGTGGACACGGGGCCGTGCCCACTGGACACGGGGCCGTGCCCGAGCTTCTGTTCAGCCTATAAATAGAAGTGCTTGGCTCAAGCTCAAACCATCCCTTGGCACACCACCTCTCTTACACTTCACTCACCACCCACCACCACTATAACACCATCATCCACCACCATCATCCATTGTCCATCATAGAGTGTGTGAGTCGTCTCGGGATCCAAGATTGATCGTAAGAGTTCTTGACAATCAAGGCCATGTTTGCCTAAGTCTCTTACATCACTTGGTGAAGACAAAGTGTCTAGTGTAATACTTTTTATTTCTAATCTTTTGCACTTTTTACTTGGTTTTGTATTAATGACTTTAATAACTAGTTGCTTATGTTGAAGGTGATCTTTCCTTATCGTTTGTCCGTGGTGTCTTGGCATTATTTTACTGTCTATATAAAATAAAAGATTTTCACCATTCATATCTCCACGGTCTATATGGAGGTATGTTGGCTACCTGGTCGGGGGTTAAGGGAACGGTTTGGTAAAGGTCTTGCCATTGTTCAGCGTTTAGAGGTCCTGCAATGGACCTGGGTCAAATTTAGTAGGACATCCTTCAATACTTAACGGTATTGGATGGCAGGGGTCCAAACTCTTTGATCCCCTCATAAGTTAACTACTATTAATACTATAACCCGGCTATTTAGGACTGTATCCCTGCTGACTCAGACTACTTAGTCGAGGGTAACGTCACCTCCAAAAGAGGGGCCTACCATAATTTGCATTAATAACTTAATTAATTATCTTCCAATAATCTACCCTTTTAGGATTGTATCCTTGCTGACTCAAACTACTGGGGTGAGGGTAACGTCACCTTCAAAAGAGGGGCCTACTACAATAACTAAGATAATCTCTTAAAATAGTGCAAAAGTGCAGAAATAATTAAAGGTTACACTAGATACGAGTCGGAACCAAGTGATTCATCTTGTCTATCTATTTTTCTTTTTTTTTATTTTTATTTTCAGCATTTTAGTTAGTTTTTATTTTTCTTAGTTTAAAAACATTTTTTCTAAACTTTTTGATTTGATTAGACGTTGAGGATAAACCGGTACTAAAAGCTCTTGTGTCCTTGGACGACCTCGGTATCTTACCAACACTATACTACGCTCACGATGGGTGCACTTGCCCATATGTGTGTCTAGTGTTAGTAAATATCGTGTTTTATAAATTTAAAACTTGACTAAAAAGTGTTAAAGGGGCTTAAAATATACACCTAATAAATATAACACTTCACACGCATCAAAGTAGTAGTTGATGCCTTGGAAAAATGTATAGCTAATGGGACTGCCGATGTTAAATTTCATAAGAAATTGTTGGCAGCTAAGGAGGCTCTCAAGGAATGGTGGAAATTGGTTTCATTAAAAGAAATGGAGGAAGCGGATTTGTTAAAAAAGGATTTAAACTGGCTAGAAATGTTGATGGAGGAACGTGATCTAGAGGAAGAGGATGTGTGGGTGTGGGAGGAGAGTAAAAAAGAGGTGGAGAAGTTGTTATTACTAAAAAATAAGGACTTGCGACAAAAGTCTAGGGTGAAATGGGCTTCTCTGGGGGATGATAATTCTGCGTATTTTCACAGGTGCATAAATGGTAGGAAATCGGCAAATGGTATCCCGGGTTTGATGGTGAATGGGGTGTGGGTTGATAAGCCCGCGCTTGTGAAAAAGGAAGTGTATGGGTTTTTTAGAGACCATTTTCGTGAGGCTTATGTTAATAGGCCTTTTTTATTATGTGATAACTTGAAACAGGTGCCTATGGAGAAGAAAGATATTTTAATTGCTCCTTTTTCCAAGGAAGAAATCAAGGAAGCGGTGTTCGATTGCGGAGGAGATAAAGCGCCTGGTCCGGATGGGTTTAATTTTAAATTCATCAAACATTTTTGGAAGTATTTGGAGGAGGATTTCTTAAGGATGTTTGAAGAGTTCTACGAGTCAGGTGTTATTAGCAAAGAGTGTAGCTTGTCGTTTATCACTTTGATTGCTAAGATAAAAACGCCCGTGGGATTGAGGGACTACAGACCTATTAATTTAGTGGGAGTGGTGAGTAAAGTTATGTCTAAGGTGGTTGCTGCTAGAATTAAAAATGTTATTGGGGATGTGATTTCTGATGCTCAATCAGCTTTTCTAAAGGAGAGGTTTATTTTGGATGGGCCTCTCGTTCTTAACGAGCTCATTGGCTGGACAAAGAAAAATAGAAAGAAGGCTTTTATTATGAAGATTGACTTCGAAAAGGCGTATGATAATGGGTCTTGGAAGTTCTTAATTTCTATTATGGAACAGATGGGATTTCCCCCTAGGTGGTGCCTTTGGGTGAAAGGTATTCTTCACTCGGCGCGGTCGGCTGTGTTAGTAAATGGGGCCTACTTTCAATTTTCAGTGTCACAAGGGGCTCAGATAAGGTGACCCGCTGTCCCCATTTCTATTTCTGATTGTTATGGAGGCATTGGCGTATTTGATCTCGAAGGCTTGTACATTGAGTGACATGAAGGGAATAAAAGTCACAGAAGGTGGCCCGAATATCTCCCATATGTTGTACGCAGACGATGCACTAATTATGGGTTCGTGGAGTATTGATAATATTATCACGACTAATCGGTTGCTTCGTATTTTTTATATGTGTTCCGATTTGAAAATTAACATTCACAAGTCACAGCTATTTGGGTTGGGAGTTTCAGAAGAGGAGGTGAGTGGTATGGCTGATTTGCTGGGTTGTAAAATTGGAGGTTTGCCATATCAATACTTGGGTATTAAAGTAGGAGCGAATATGAACCGACTTATTCATTGGGAGCCTGTTTTGGATTCGATCCGTTATAGACTCCAATCCTGGAAGGCTAAAGTATTGTCTATCGGTGATCGACTTACTTTGATAAAAGTGGTTCTTGCGAGTCTTCCGGTATATTATCTCTCGTTATATAAAGCTCCTGTTGCGGTGACCGAAGAGATAGAAAGATTGATGCGAAAGTTTTTGTGGACAGGGGGCAAAGAAGGAAAAGGCATGTATTGGGTTTCTTGGGAGAAGGTTACTAGACCGAAAAGGCTTGGGGGCTGGGTATTTCTAAGATGTCCGAAGTTAATACGACGCTCCTTGTTAAATGGGCTTGGCGGTTTAAATGTGAGTATGATGGATTGTGGAGAAGGGTGATTATTAGTATTCATGGAGGGCGAAATAAATGGTCGTTTTTACCGATTATAAAAGCTCTCCCTGGGTGTTGGAAGTCTATTGTTGTTTTCTTGGACAAATTGCGAATAAACGGCCAACATTTAAATAGTCTTATTACTTGTCAGCTTGGGGATGGAAAGCGAATCAGTTTCTGGAAGGATGTGTGGTTCGGCGATGTTCCGTTAATGCACATGTGGCCATGTCTGTTTGCTGCGGATAATAAGAAAAATGTTACTCTTGTAGACAGATTGAAACAGAATGGAGGCCCTTTGGTGTTGGATGATAGCTGGGGTCTGAATGTTGTCACATTTGAGGCCATTTCGGAGGTCCAAGATGTATATTGGATGTTGTCGCAAGTGCGCTACAGTGGGAATAAAGATAGATGGTTTTGGGGTCCGAATGGGGGTCAGATCTTCTCTGTGGTTGCTGTTAAAGAAACTATGCGAAAGGATGTGAACGTGCAGCCAATTCAACGAATGAAATGGGTGAGTTGGGTTCCACTTAAGGTAAATATCATGATGTGGAGGATCGAAATGGATAGAGTCTCGACCCGTTTGGCCTTGATAAGGAGAAACATAGGGATTATGGATACGTCTTGTCCGATGTGTAGCGCAGACGTGGAATCGGCCACTCATTTATTTGTCACATGTGGGTTCACATTTGTTGTGTGGGGTAAGATTTGGGCTTGGTGTAAAATGACTCCTGCAAGTGTTAACTCCATCGAGGACTTGTTTCTTTGGCCGAATACGATGCAGATTTCAGCTTGGGGAAAGAAAATTGTTCGAGGTATTATAATGGTGACTTGTTGGGCCTTGTGGAAGGAGCGAAACAAGAAGGTTTTCAATGATTATTCTCCTAAGGTCGTAGAGGTTGTAGCGATTGTTAAGTCGTTGTCTTTCCTTTGGTTTAAACATCGATCGAGTCGTTACAATATTGAGTGGAATGAGTGGGTGAAGTATCCTTTGTATATATTGTAACTTTGGTTTTTGAGCGGTCCTTGTTTTGAGGTCTTGCTCGGTTTTTTTAATGAAGTTTTAGTTTAAAAAAAAAGTTTTTGGGTGGGTAGCTATATTTTTAAACATATAAAATATTGAAAGATTACACCAATAGTCATGCTAGTAAGCAATGTTTTAAATACCGATATTTTAATCGTACCGGATTAGACTCAGAAATGATTTAACTGGTTGAACCGGGTTGTACCGGACGGTTCAACCGTGTTGACTAATTAACTCTATAAATCCATACAATATAATTTCCACTTAAAAAGTAATCCAAAACTACATCAATTCATAATAAAAAATATTCCAAAAGTTAATCCATAATCAAAAAATTATCCAAAAGTTTATGATTAAATACCCATTATATAGCAATTAGCAAACACTAACAATTAACAACATGAATATTGAACAAAAGTCAAAAGAAGGTAAACCTAGACGATCTGTTGAAGAACTTAATTTGAAAACCCAAAGATTTTCTATCTTTGAGTGAGGAAGAAGTTTGATCGATGTGGATTGTCAATTATGGGCGCTAAGTTTTACACTTTAACTGAGAAGGTAAATAGTCACCTGTTTTAGGCAACTAAAAATTAAAAGTTCAATATTTTGACCTTTGGCCCGGTATGAACCGGTATACCGGTTTAAACGGTATAACCCAATTTACCGGCGATACAACTTCTTTGCCGTTTTCTTAGTTTACCAGTATGATTCGTACTGGCCAAAAATCCGGCATCCGGTTTACCCGGTTCAACCGGCCGATTTAAACCGGTTTTTAAAACATTGGCAGTTAGTGTTAAATTATTATACACTAGTATTTAGGACCCGCGCTTTGCGGCGGGTCCGTTAAACCAAACAAAACGTAAACGTAAAAACATTAAACCACGTACCTGTGTTATGACATGTAACTTGCAAAATATATTCAAATGTAAAATATAGAATATAATAACTAAGTCGATTTATGACTCTGCGCGTTGAGACGGGGTCGTTAAACCGCTAAAAAAATGTAAAAACGTTGAACCATACACGTCTGTTACAGGGCATTAAGTCACAATATTTAGACTAAAACGTAAAACATTATTAAAAAAAAAGAATAACTAAGTCGAAAGATAACAAAATTCACGTAAAAAGAAAATAAAAAATTATTTTTTTACTCGTGACATAATAATAATAATAATAATTAAAGTAAGTATAATAAGATATTCATCTAGATTTGGTACTTTTATATAGAAAAAAAGTTTATTCTTTTATTTTAAATTTACATGTTTTGTAACCGAATATAATTGTAAAAATCTTACTATGAAATTCCTAAGAGACTTTCACTCAAACCAAAACTCTTTTATATCATATATTATAGCTACACACAACCTTTTTTATTAACCTTGAAAAACAAAGCAAGATGTTGACTTATCAAACTTAGAGTAGACCAATAGCATTGAACAAAATTGAACAGTACATCTTCCTCACAAACAAATTTTGTTAAATAATAGAGAGGAAATTATACAACATTGAAAGATTACACAAATAGTCATGGTAGTATGTGTTAGATTATTATACCTTATACTAGATGGCAATATCATCACCATTTTTATTATATATTATTTTTACTTTTTTATTTTTAAGATATTTTATATCGCTTGTAACTTTTAAGATACGATGTTTCAAATAAATTTGAGTATGCGATTGCGACATACTTATTTTTATGTATAATTTTTATTCATAATCGAGTTATGAACAATAATGTACAAGTGACCGAAGCCCAAACGTACATTTCATCAAAGTTGTCTCGAAGAATCCTCCACTTGTGGTGGAGTGGTGGAAGGGATTTTGGTTTCCTAGGAGACCAAGGTTCGATCCCCACCCACCGCATTTGGGGGAAGGGCAATGAACGGGTGGAGGGCCGGTCTCCGGTTCAAATCCCGGGAGCCACCCCGAGTTTTCTACTACAGTGCATTTACTCCAGAGAACCTCGGTTCTTGTGGAGGGTGCAACTCCTGTCATATGGGCAGGGGGCTGGAAATTTTCTCGGGGAACGCCTTAGCCAAACTCTGATGCACCAAGCGTGGGCCCGGTTAAGACAACATAGTCTTGGCTGCCGGAGTGGGGCGGAGGGGCCTACCCGAATTATAGGGTTAGGTGCGATCTCTATCGCCTGTTGTAGAAATATCGCCGTTCAAAAAAAAAAATCAAAGTTGTCTCGAGGTTTAGTTTTTTCATAAAGTGAAGTCATTTACCTTTTTTGTTATTTTAGTAACATAACATTTTTATAAAAATTAAATATACCATTGCGACGTACTAATTTTACGTATGACCTAATAGAAGTTTTATTCGAATGGGACAAATATAACTAACTTTTTTCCTTTCCCATGAGAGACCGAACCGATACCGTGTGAACAATATTGGTAGCAGTACCATATTCAGTTTTGTGTTTTTCTCGACGTGACAGTATAAAAATTTATTGAAATGGTCTTATACTCAAAATATAGGTATTTTTTGGTACCACAAGCTATACGGAGTGCATATGGTAACCGTACCATGGCGAACCAAACTGATACCGACCGAACATCGTTACGATACTGGTATTTGTTTTATTGTTTTCAACGTATATAAAACACGAGTCGATATCCTCCTATGCCCGTTTTCCCCCTTTTTGTTCTTTAAATTTTTATGGTTGGGTTTTGGGTACAATTTCTTCTTGATCGTCTTGGCTTAGAGAAACGAAATCGTGCTCGACTTGGCATTTGATGTGGTGGTTGCATTTGTTGTTGAACTTGCGTTTCGATTTGCCATGCGCGCGAAGCTTCACTATATCCCACAAATTTGTACACATTAGTGGGGTTGACGGGTGTGGTTGGGTAGCGGGTTGGTGTAAATGGGGGTCGGTTCGGAGTGTTTGGGAAGTTTGGATCCATGGTAGAAATTTTTGTATAAAATGAGAGAGTAAGGAAGGAAATTTGGAGAGAAATGAGGTAAAATGGGGTGAAATGTAAAAGGCTTTTTGTTGGTTTAAATAGAAATTAAGTAAATAATATAGGGGGAATCCTTTTTTTAGGTTGAGGTAAAATGGGGTGAAATGTCGCTAGTTTGTAAAATTTTCCCTAAAAAGAAATAAAAACAAAAATAGGGATTGAGATTATATATACTCATTTAGATAAATTGTTGACCCAAATAAGCTTTAAAACAAATACATCATATAATATGAACGTTTATACAAGTTTTAGTTCAAATATACACATGTAAAAGCAGGGAAAGTGACATCTATACTTATTGCCTAGGTGGCATAATTTCAAACAAAGAAAACAAGACTATACAATATGAAAGTTCAATTGTTGAGATCCACTCACTCATTGTAATTTGTTGCCGAGACCGACTAGAGACCTGCTGTAAGGAGTTCATACAACTATTCTGACCCGGATCAAATGGGCTGTATGGAATTCATCATGTTCTGCTGAGCATTTGAACCCCCTGAGAGAGTAGCAGCAATATTTGGACCCCCTGATTGAACTAGTGTCAGAGAATGTGTTGGTTCAGATTGCTGCAAATATTGTGTACGTGGTAAAGGAAGTGCTTGTGTTTGCTGCTGAGGGGTCGCTGCTCGTAACCTCCTTTCTCCACTGAGGATAATAATAATCTGTCTCTCATAGGTACCCAGCTTGTCTTTATGATTAGCTCGTATTCCATGCTTAGAGAGTTGTAAGAATTGCATGTAACGCTCCAACAGATATTTTATCACTTTCAGCCTCTTTACTCGCTCGTTTTCTGGTAGCTGAAGAGAAACATGCTGCACAACAAAAGGTTTTCATCAAATGCCTTTGCAAGACAACATATAACTTTTAAATGATTCGACATGCATTTAAACTGAAAAGATTTCCAATTTTGATACAAGCCACTAACTTACCTGCTGCAATTTGGAAATGATTTTCTGGTGCATGGCATTCAAATCTAGTAGATACAGGTCCTTCATAGCTTTTATCTGTAATCAGAATAAAATATATTAATATTCCTACCCACAGTTCATTGAAAACATTCACAAAAAAAACTGCATATATCTCCTTTAGTTGCTTAATGACATTATAATGGAACAATAATAACTGCGATAACCTATAATAAACAAGAGAATGGTAACACAATCATACATACAAAAAAAAAACACTTGTATTCGCTCTTTCCATTTAATAGATATTTTCAGTAACTATTTTGTTTTTACTCGGATTTTATATTTTGAAATCAATGCGAAAAAGAAAGAAACAAAACTAAACTTTGGTTTACAATAATGACGATGAATTTTGTTCAATTCAAAAGCAAATTAGTATGTGAGGTGCTTTCACTGCTTTCAAAAAACGTATGACCTTTTGATACACTTCCTCTTGCCAATCTTCGCCATGTGGATTTCCGGTTGACGATTCTAGTAGATATAACTCCTTCATAGCTTTTATCTGTAATCGGAAGAAAAAAAAAATCAATGACATAGAGCATGTACTCATAGGTCATCAAAAACATATATAAAAATACATGATTCACCTTAAATTGCTTATTAATACTAGAAGTGGCCCACCGTGCTTCGTGGCGTGGGACACCGATTTTGAACGAAATTTAAATGGAAATGTAGGCGAAAAAGTAAAAATAACACAAATAAATAAAAAAAATACAACTAAAACATTACAAAAAAAAAAAAAAAAAAATGTTTTAGTTTCTCCCAACCCCAATCGGTTCTAGGAGGTTCGGTTTATTTTTGGCCCAACCCGATTTCTAGCCAAAACCGGTTCTAATCCCTCTTAAAAAAACCCAGTCCGGTTTGAGGGAAAAAAGCTGGTGAGGTTCTCATGGTTATAAAAAAATCTTAACATACGTTGTTATTACTTATTGCATGACATTATTATTAAGACTTTTTTTATCTATTATAATATTTTTCTTATGGGATCTAGTTATATTTGTAGTATTTTTTTTTTGTATTTATATGAGTGCAATAAGCTCATTTAGTGCATTTATTTAGAAGTTTATTAAATAATGTATTAATGTGTCTTAAACTTTATGGTAAATTACAATAGTGTCCGTCTTAAATGAAGTTAAATTACTTTATTACCCATTTAAAATGCATTCCATGGTAGTATAGATAAGTCATACCGCCAATGCTATTCAAATGGAACCTTCGTTTAAAAAGGGAGCTTAAAGCTTGAGGCGATGAAGCGCTAGGGTTGTCGCTTTTTTTGCTCTGAGGCGACAAATCACATGAAGCGTTTTGAAGCGCGCTTTAAGCCCGAAGCGACGCTTCAGCCCAATCAGGTCAGATTTGGGTTTTTTATTTAGGCCCAATAGTCTCTAATAGGGTTTAATTGAGGCCCGCTACTTCTTTACCCTACAAAAAGAACGTTAGTAAACATCTTCAGCCGCTCCCTCCCTCTTCTCCATCGATTCTTCATACTTTCTCCAATAATCGACTTTAATTTATGTTTTAACTATGTTTTTTATGTGTTAAGTGTGTTTTTAATCATGTTTTTGTGTTTATTATTGATTAACAAGTAGAATATGTCATCTTGATGTGTAGAATTATTTTTTTAATTTTTTTTTTAATTTTGAGTGCTTCGTATACGTGAAGCTCTCGCTTCGCGCTTGAAGCTTCGCTTAAAGCTTTTGGAACCAAAACGCTTCGGAGCGCCTCGCGCTTTTTTAAACCAAGAATGGAATAGTATTAATGCTGATGATTTTATTCAACTCAAATGCATTTTGTGATGTCATGTGCTTTAAAAGAAATGTAGGATATTATACCACACCTTTCGATAAACTTCCTCTTGCCAATCTTCGCCTTTGAGATCATCCGTTTGATCTGTCGAATCTAATGGTTCTAAGGAATGTTGTAATCTAGTATCCAGAATCAACATATTCAAGCATATCTTCCGTGAATATTCAGACTGCAAACAAAAAAAAAAAAAAAACATGATTTACGGTGTAGGACAAACACTTCCGTACCCTAAAGAATTGCAAATTCTTCATTCCACATGAGCGTATATAATATAAAGAACAGAACAAACCTGGCTTGTGGCAGCAGTATAAACTGTTAGGACCAAGAACACGATTCACACAAGCACAAGAACAATCTGCAGCAAGCACACACTCACACACTCTAAATCACAAGAACAAGAACATGAGATTTATAGTGGTTCGGTCTAATCTGACCTACATCCACTCCCACGACTAGTTCTCTTCTTTATTAGGTGCTCACAAAGTTTACAGTACATGAAAAGAAGTATTTATATGGGTTACAATTAGGGTTGTTGACTTTACTAA
This sequence comes from Helianthus tuberosus, assembly GCA_030545235.1. NCBI lineage: Eukaryota > Viridiplantae > Streptophyta > Magnoliopsida > Asterales > Asteraceae > Helianthus > Helianthus tuberosus. Next base: position 40,533,411 of record CM060365.1, on the reverse strand, counting down.
ATAAACAGAGAATACTCCTGCTAGCCGCAAAAGGAGTGTAGCACAGAACACCCCTGCTAGATGCAGAAGGAGTGTAACAAGGAACACCCCTACTAGTCAAATCCTCCACAACCCAACAATCTCTCACTTGGAGGCTTTAACAACTTCAAACTGCACTCCATGCAACTTCATATTCATAAGTACCTCTGTAAACATTTCATCTTCACTAGTTGTGGGTGGCCTTCTCATCAGTTAACCTGAAGGCCCGTTGAAGCTCCCACTGAGCTTCAACTCATCAGTCACTACTCGTGACTCGTTCTCTGTCCCTATCGGCTCCCACTGACACGAACTGCCCGATCCTCTAACATCCTGAGAACAAACACTCTCCGAATAAAGCAGATAATCAACTGGAGAGATTTTGTCAGCTGGAATACTGGTTCTCTTAACCCACTGTCGTCTGGTAAATCTGACTGAAGCACGACCCGTGCTCCCACTGCCACGAATGCCCCTGACTGGTTTTACTGAACCTTTTCTAGCACGTTCAACCTGAATCTGACCTGTGACTATGGGTTTGCCATCTGCAAAGCAAACATTCTTCTGCCCACGAGATTCTGTGAATCGGATCTTGGTCTTCTTCTGAACTGGGAGAACCTCTCCCTCAGGCGATACACTGACCATGTACAATGAGCCCCTCTTCTTGCCACGTGCAACTACTAAATTTCCTTTAGTTACCTTCCACTGTCCACTACCGAACTTAACCTCGTGACCCTGATCATCCAGCTGCCCGACTGAAATAAGCATTTTCTTCAAGCTTGGAATAACTCTCACGTCTCTTAAAGTCCACGTAGATCCGACTGGAGTAACTAAGTCAATATCACCCATGCCTGTGACATCTAAGACTTCATCATTTGCAAGTCGTACCTTGCCAAAATCCCCAATTTTAAGATTCCGTAGTGCTTCACTGCTGTGGGTAGCGTGAAATGAAGCACCCGAATCCATAACCCAGGAATCCACACTACTCTCCACATTACAGATCAAAACTTCATCATCTGAATGGTCTACTGCAGCATTAACTTCTTTCTTTTCATTTGGACATTGATTCCTGAAATGTCTAACCTCTTTACAGTTCCAACAGGTCACATCATTTCGAGCCCTGGACTGACTCCTCTTTCTGTTCTTACTGCCACTACATATGTTATTCTTCCTTCCTCTGCCAACATGCATTAAATCACCCGATGATCCACCTGAATTTCTTCTTCGGACATCTTCGCCCAGAATAAGATCTCGCATCTTCACAAACGTAAACTTGCTCGTATCTGAAGAGCTCGTAACAGCAGTTATGGTTCCGGACCAACTATCGGGTAATGAGGACAATAACAATAGGGCTTGAACCTCATCATCAAACTTGATGTTCACAGACACCAACCGAGACAATATCGAGTTTAAGTTATTGATGTGCGCTGTAACTGAATCACCTTCCCTCATCCTAGTATTCACAAGCTCTCGAATAAGATAAACCTTGTTCGCTGCAGAAGGCTTCTCATACATATTCGATAATGCTGCCATCATTCCTCTAGCTGAGGTCTCCTTCTGGATATTGAATGCAACATTCTCCGATAGAGAAAGCGTTATCACTGCCCTGGCTTTCTTATCCATCCTATCCCAATCTGCTTGTGGCATTTTTTTCTGGCCTTTCATCCTCGAGCACTACATCTAAGTCCTTCTGACAAAGTAATGTTTCAATCTGCATCTTCCACCAACCAAACTTCTTCCCGTCAAACTTTTCGATTTGCACCTTCCCGTCTTCTGCCATGAAAACACAAGCACGACTAAAACGAAACTGAAATCGAAACAAATAGAAAACCAACACTGAAACAAATAGAAACAGAAGACACCTGATTCAAGTTTCTTTGATCTTCAAACAGACGGTGTAGCACTTGTATCTCAGTACTTATCTCTTTGGTCAAAGTTGAGGGGCCCTTTTGCAAATAAGAGAAAGCTGATTTTCTCTTAAAGAAACAAAGAAAAAAATAATAATGCCCAGTTCTTTCTTCTTCCTACCACCTGCTCCCACAAACTTCACAAAATCAGGTGACCAAGGTGCAAAATCAAAGCCCCAATCTTTGATTTTTGGAACCCTAGATGCGATATTCAGCAAGGATGGTCTTCAATTTCGTAACCCTAGGCGGCGGCTACTGGGTTATCGAAACCCTAGTCGCAATCTGCAGAAGATGTCTTCAAATCGGAGCCCTAATCGGAGTTAGGAACTGACGGCAGTGGCAGCTGTGCTAGCGGCGGCTGGTTCAGAAACCCTAGACGCTATGTCTGCGACTGTGACTGAAACCCGAGACCACGGCTTCTTCTTCAACAGGTAAGTGTTCTTCTTCTTCACCTCTTACCTAGTTCGTGTGAATCGATCAAGAGCCTGAGCTCTGATACCAGTTGTTAGGACCAAGAACACGATTCACACAAGCACAAGAACAATCTGCAGCAAGCACACACTCACACACTCTAAATCACAAGAACAAGAACACGAGATTTATAGTGGTTCGGTCTAATCTGACCTACAGCCACTCCCACAACTAGATCTCTTCTTTATTAGGTGCTCACAAAGTTTACAGTACATGAAAAGAAGTATTTATATAGGTTACAATTAGGGTTGTTGACTTTACTAAATAAACAGAGAATACTCCTGCTAGCCGCAAAAGGAGTGTAGCACAGAACACCCCTGCTAGATGCAGAAGGAGTGTAACAAGGAACACCCCTACTAGTCCTCCACAACCCAACAATCCTCCTCTTCAACCCTCTCTGCTATCTTTTTAAGTTCCTGTAGTCTCTCATATGCGGAGAAAGGGAGATGCTTTTTAAAGATATCCATTCTACACAAGGTCGGCACGCATCACTTAAACTAATGCAAATATAAAGCACAAGTTAAGGTAAAAGAACAAAATTTTACAAAATAAAAGTGTAGAAAACCATTAACTCAAGCAGGTCAGCATAATATAAGTACATACATCTTGTTCACTGTCCTTTGGCGTTGCTCATCAGCCTTCCAATCTCCCGATTCCATGGTGGAGTCACCGACAGCGGCACCTGCACGTAGAGCAGGCCTCCAATTAGGTAAAGAGTAAATTACAAAAATTGTCCTTTATGTATGTCACTTATTGCAAACTGTGTCCTTTATCTTCAATAATTACAGAAAACGTACTCAATGTTTGCAAACCCTTGCAAGTTATGTCTTTTAGCCCTAACTCAGTTAATTTTTTGTGGTTAAATCTGACCAAATGAACCCCATATGAGGGTCTCTTGGTCATTTTACTTTCCTGTGGGGTCCATTTGGTGATATTTAACCACAAAAATACCCTCATGTGGGGTCTATTTGGTCAGATTTAACCACAGAAATTAACTGAGTTAGGGCTAAAGGACATAACTTGCAAGGGATTGCAAACATCGAGTACGTTTTCTGTATTTATTGAAGACAAAGGACACAGTTTGCAAAAAGTGACATACATAAAGGACGATTTTTGTAATTTACTCTTAGGTAAATAATAATATACGTTGAAGGATGATTACAATAAAGTGGCAGGTAAACGGGCAACAAGCTGTGCGCCGCAACCACTTTTGAATAGCAAAATAATCCTACTAAAAGCAAAGTTTGGGGTCGGGTCGAGAAATTACTATGCACAAGCCGCTAAACCCAGTCCGGGGCTATGTATCAAAAGCTAAATAAACACGTATTGATTCATCTTCTACTTGATGAACATTCATTTACTTTCAGTCTCTAAAATGAAGTTATTATATTTTTATCTTGTAAATGCATATATCCTATGGTTAAGAGTGGTTTCATCCAATCCAATCAGAAGGAAGTTCTTAGGGCTATCTATTGTTATCAAAAAGTGGCGGACCCAAAATTTTTTGTTGGGGGTGCAGATGAGGTGTTCAACCATATTTTTAAGGGGCGCGGTTGGGTTTTTTTGCCTAAAATATACACTAAGGGCATGTTTGGCTAAGCTTATTAGAGTTAAAAAGGACTTTTGGGAAAAGGACTTTTGGGAAAAGGACTTTTTGAAAAGGAGTTTTTAAAAAAAAGTGTTTGGATTAGCTTATGGGGTGGGAAAAGCCAATAAGTCAATAAGTTGTTTTTTCATGGAGTCCCATTTGTTTTTAAGTTGTTTTCTATCAAAGACTTTGCCGGTTTTTTCGTTCATGGTTTTTTCTATATTCTCCCACCCAATCTTATTAAAGTGACCACACGGTTTATTCCCTTTTCTAGTTTCAAGCAAGTAAGCGTCGACAAAGTCCATAAACGCATCATTATTCCACAAGAATTTTGGTTTATTCTTTTTAGTTGACGTTTCACAATCAACAACATTTGTGTGGTAAGCATCCATTATCTGATACATATACGCATAAACATATGGATCCAAATCTGATTAATCGAACCGATACAGCAAAAAGATGCATTAATTTTGTTTTTACACTTACATATGGATACAGTACCATTAAATAAATTTAGCATTACCAGATGAGAGAAGGAGCCTATGGTACCATTATTCTACAATCAGATTCAAAACCAAATATCAAAGAACCTGATGCTAAGGGCCAAATGTATCATTATTCTACAATCAACTGTATAAATCATCAAATCAACACAATTCATTCGCAATTAAGGGAAGAAAGGGGATTCCATCATATACATCATACATTCACATTATTCTATAGATCCAAATCTGATTTGAAACATTAACAAATTTAGCATGCCATACCTGATTAATCAAACAACAAACAGATCCAATTTGAAACATCTTTAACATGCAATTTCAGATAGTAAACAGATATAATCGAACAGCAAATAGCTCCAATTTGAAACAGATTTAACAGATATGGTAGCGATTGTGCATGAATCAAAACTATAGCTGTGAATTGGAAACATACCTGGGCTGTGGCTTGGACGGAGGTGTGTTTACGAACAGAGAGGAATCACCGATGGTGAAGCCGCCGGAAAAGGCCGCCGGAGGTGAAGAGGGGACTGGGCTGTGGCGGCTTGTGTGTTACGAGCAGATGAAGGTACGAGCAGATGGTTGTTGTTGTAGGGCACACACTGTCACACCCCAACCGATGGCGGAATCATCGGGGCGCGGCACTAGGCGAATCAGATTGCTCAAGAGAATCCATAACAACTATATTGCGATAATATTTAATACATTCGTTATCCCATACTAACAAACAATACAATCACATAAGTTATCACAGATTTCTTGTTCTCTCGAACAATACAAATCCGACAACCTAGATTTTAGTTGAGTTTCTAGACCTCCTAGCTTGATTTGATATAGTCTGCGATCTAACCTGCAACATACGTCAAAATATTTGTCAATACAAAAGTATTGGTGAGTATACAGGTTTGATAAGTATAGCATAATAGATTGAAAGAGCTGCGAATTTTCCACATGCATAAACGTAATACACGACATATATACTCACAAAACTGATACTACCAACTAAGTCCTCAATGCTCGAATGTACGATGGCATAACTAGACCCCGTCGGGCGCAATAGTACTATACTAGTCGTGGTGGGACGTCGCGAGTATAAGCCCTAGCACATATGCAACTAGCATCACGTATATCTATGCATAACAGTTATTCGCAAGTGATAATTCGATTGATTGAATAGTTCGTTTGATAAGTTCGATTTGTTAGAAACGTATGTTACACCCAAAATTCGATTAAAAAGGGGTTCAAGTATACTCACAGTGCGTATTTAGCGAAAGTACAACTTGATTGAGTCGGCTGCGAGTACGTCTGTGTTGGTCCTTGAAGAATAGAGTAAACGATGTACGGTTAAGCGAGATTAGTCTTGAAGAGTCACTCACTTGGTCGAATGGTGCTCATCCGTGCGGATTGACATGTTATCCGTCCGGATAACAGGTGATCCGTGCGGATCATGTGGTGACTCGTCCGAATTGTCATCCGTACGAAGTAAGTGGTGGTTCGTGCAGATTGTCATCCGTGCGAACAAGTGTAATCGTGCGGATTGTAAGTGTTATCCGTGCGGATCATGTGGTGACTCGTCCGAATTGTCATCCGTACGAAGTAAGTGGTGGTTCGTGCGGATTGTCATCCGTGCGAACAAGTGTAATCGTGCGGATTGTAAGTGTTATCCGTGCGGACAACAGGTTATCCGCGCGGATTGTCATGTATCCCGTCCGGATGCCATGTATCCTTCCGGATGACATGTTATCCGTGCGGATTACATGTGATCCGTGCGGATTACATGTTGTCCGTGCGGATTACATGTTGTCCGTGCGGATTACATGTGATCCGTGCGGACAACACGTTTGTTTCGCATTCTGAACATTGTTTCCGAGTGTTTAACGGAAGGAATACGTTCGTTTTTACTAGGGTAGTGTAATTTCGCACTAACACTTGAAATTTCATCAGTCCCGACCCGTTCTAACGGCCGGGAATCACCCCGTTCCATCAGATCTGGTCGTTCTTGATGGTTTTTCATGGTTAACTCGAAATCGCACAGATTTAGGTGAGATTTGTCATTAAAACATGTGGAAATCACCCAGATCTGAGTCGTTTATGGTGGGATGAGGTCACAACTGGAAGTTCATAAGAACTCTTGGTGACATCACCTCTAAACGCATCAAATCCGCAGATTTCACGGTTAGAAATTGAGTTTCGAAGGATAGAAAGATGTAGAATTTAGTGTAGATTGTAGAAGTACAAGTTTCTAGGTTGAAATCTTATCAGAATCGCGAGGAATCGAGAGAAAAGGGTCTTGGAGCGTGTTTGGTCGAGTAGGAGCTGTCACATCACTGTTCAAGTGATGTGACAGGGTATTTATAGGCAACAGAGAGGAGAAGGGAGTTCTGGTCCGGATTGCCCATTCGCGCGGATGACCCATCCGTGCGGATAGCCCATCCGTGCAGATTGCTATCCGTGCGGATAGCCCATCCGTCCGGATGGCCATTCCGACGAGATGGATTTCTCCGTTTCGTTCGTTTTGATGGATTTCGAAGTACGCGCTTTTCATAGTACATTTATATTATTATTATATTTGTATACATGTCACTAAGGGTCATATTTACATATCCATATTCCAAAGTTTCGATACTTAACAATCGGTTTCCGTTTCGAGTGTGCGATTATAAGCGACGTTTCACGGCCATCAAGGAGGGTAGTATAGGTCCTCTCTCGACGTCATCGTGAACGTTATTGCGAGTTGTGCCACAATGACTGACGGGGTACCATTCACTCGTATTGTCATCATCGTCACGATGACTGGAGTTATAGCACTCACCCGAGAGTCTTTGTTAGCGTTTATTGTATGCGTTTCGACACATCACGGCCACTGAGGAGGGTAGAATAGGTCCTCACTCAATACCTCCGTGAGTGTTAGTGTCATGATAGTGTAGTATAGTGATATTGTATTTCAAAAATGTGTGATTATCCTTCGAACAGCGATATATATACGTCATAGTTACATTATGATCCGAATCTCTGGTGCTAGGCGTAACGAGTATATCGAGTGGTAACAACGCACGAAAGTGCGGGTTGTTACAGTCTCCCCTACTTTAGGAAAATTCGTCCCGAAATTAATCCAATAGGTAGACCTCTGAGAGTTGATCCTGCATAAGTAGCGATACAGCGAGCGATTTGACCGTAAGTTGACAGCAAAAATGCTTCGAATACGAGGGATCGACTGCGATAGCGAGAAGGCGACGTAAGACAAAAGTAATAATCCCACGAGTTAGCGTTCCAAAGTACCTCGTGTCACGAAGAATTTGTATGTTTGGTGCGATTGAAATTTTAAAGAACTTGAAAGGTTTCTTATAACGTATGGTTAACTGAGTCGATTGTTAACAAACGTTGCAAGAAAGTTTAGGTTTCAAACGTTTTAAGGAATTTGAAAATGAAACTGGGGTAACGGAAACTCTCCTAGGACCCGGGTTCAATGCTGAACGCGATGTCGACCCGACGTCTTAAGAAAAATTTTGTTTTTTTTATATTGCAAAAGGTTTTAAGGGAAAATTTGAATCATGAAAACTCCCCTTGAACATGGAATTGAGCTGATTCGATGTTACCTCCACGTTGTGAGGGATTTCACTTGTTCCATGGTTCTAATAAAAGTTTTATAAAAATCAGTTTTAACCGTTTGAAAAAGATAATTCAGCATCAAGCCCCACTTGGCTCCTTCCCACGGACGTCGTTAATATGATTAAAACACTTATATATAGGAAGTACCAGCGGCGTATCCACCATGTTTTGCCCATATTACTTTCGTTTCGTGAGGCGGTGTCATGGGTGCCGATACGACATGGATGGAATTGCGCTTACTTGGCCCAATCGACAGTAAGTCAGACCGAGTATAAGATAGAATCGAATAAGTTTAAACCGACGAGTTGAATAACGCGTTTTCGATTAGATTCCTCATTAACCCACATGGCACGTTTCCACGAGAGTTTGCCAACATGGCGAAACACCATGCTTAACCAGGTTAGTTTTGCCTCGTGAAGCGGTGTCATGTGTACTTAATACCACACAGACTGCAATGAACACCAAGCGAGCGATAAACGGTACGCGATACACAAATAAGCGGTAGGCTACACACGATAAGCGATAAGCGATTAGGTGATTAAACGAATAATACAAACACAACACTAGCAATGATGGTGATGATAATCGAATTACGGTAGGCGGTAGTTGTTGCGTGCAAGCGATGAAGGTATGCGGTTCGATTTTGATTGATTAACACCACATAGTTTGACTAACATTAGACCCCACATGGCCTTTTTCCACGAAAGGTCGCTGATATGACTAAAACACCCTGCCTTAATCATATGAGCTTCATCTCATGAAGCGAGGTCATGCGTGCTAACTTAACACGAATATCGCCGCTAACGGTATAGCGATAGATTGATACACAGCAAACGATATAGATTCACAAAATAAGCGATAGAGATTGCGAGATACACAAGGTAAGCGATTGCAATTAGTTGGGTTCGATTCTTGTTTCGAATAAGCTTAATGTTACGTTGCGACGCATCGCAGTTATCGAGGAGGGTAGAATAGGTCCTCACCCGACAACATCGCGGGCGTTAATGTGCTTGATGAGATTGATTGCTATAGACTTACGACCAGTCTTGCGTTGATGCAATTGTCCTGCGAGGTAGACTCCCCAGAGTCCATCGATGAGGCGATTGCATTGCATTTGCAGACTTACGACAAGTCTTGCGATGGTGCAATTTCAGTTGTTACGCCTTGCGATTGAGTGTAGTGTGTCGAAAGTAATCACAATAGTATAATAGGTCTAATAACGTTCAACTCCACGTGGTACTTTCTTCACGGAACTTTGGTAGTATGATAAAGCACACCTTGCTCGACCCCTACTACTTTCATCCCGTGATTTGGTGTCACCTTTTGTCAAAATGCTATGTCCACCTTAGAATTCACTACGATCTCCGTGCACTGACCCAATTAATCCCGTGTGCACCCGTGATTAATCGTTCCTTGCACGTTTATCGTACCTCGTCCTAAGAGTGTAGTGAGGGTAAAACACATTATTTCGTGATATAGTATATAGTATGTGTGTGATTCTACTCTAAGTGCGACGACTAGAGTGTGATAGAGAAAACGGAGACGAGAGTTAATGTTACGCATCGCGGCAACATCGAGTAAATAGAGTAGGTTCAAAACTTATAAATTAACGTCGAAAATCATATCATTACAACTTTATCCTACGCTTGCTAGATGTCTGACGCGGAAGATTTTTGCTGGAGCTGTTGTTGTTGTACTCAAGTTCACGGTTCGATGCGGCAGTTGCGAGTGAAGTGACCGTAACGGTTGCAGTTATTGCAATAGCGACAGTCAGCCCCGACTGGATGATGATAGGTACACGAGTAACACTGAGGATGAGCTCCAGTGTAGGCTCGTTTTGGAAATATCGGAACTGCTTGAAGAGGTTTCGGTTGCAGTAGTTCGGTTGTTGATGCGCTCAGGCTTGAAGTCTTTCGTTTGCGGCTGGGTTTGTCGGTGTCTTGCGAAGAGATGTCGTCGTTGGAGGATTCGTCTGAAGACTCACTTGCAGTGTCTTTGGCTGATTTGTCGGAAGATCCGTCGGCAGATTTTTCAGAAGAATCGGCAGCTGATTCGTTCGAAGAATCGTTAGCAGATTCGTTGGAAGAATCGTTAGCAGATTCATTAGAAGAATCGCCAGCAGATTTGTCAGAAGATTCGTCAGTAGATTCGTTAGAAGACTCGTCAACATGTTCGCCTGGAGGATTAATGGCGATTGCTTGCTGAGCTTGCTTGACGGGATTCCTTGAGAATAACCCTTCCATGAGTCGTTTGTTGTTGATCTCTGCGGCTAAACGGTAGGTTTCTTCGACGGTAGCTGGTCTTGCAGCTTCGACAAAATCACCCACACACTCAGGCAAGCCACGAATGTACTTCGAAATGGCTTTTTCTGGTGTGTTGACTTGACTTGGGCAGATTATGCTAAGCTGTTTGAACCTTGCGGTGTAGCCAGCATTTTCACCGTTGGTTTGCTCGATCTCCCAAAATTCGCTTTCTAGTTTCTGGATTTCGTGGGGAGAGCAGTACTCTTTCTTCATAAGCTCTTTCAGCTCATTCCAAGAGAGAGCGTAAGCTGCGGAGATCCCACGTTTGTTATGTTCGGCGGTCCACCAGTCGAGTGCTCGTGATTGAAATACTCCGGTAGCACAAGTAGTACGGAAACTATCGGGACACCCACTTTGACGAAGGGTAACTTCGGTAGAATCGAACCACTGGAGTAGTTGAGTTACACCTCCCTCACCTGTGAATTCCATTGGGTCACAGGCTTTGAAGTGTTTGTAGAGAAAAGTAGATTGCGGCTCTCCTGTCTTAACGTCTTCCGAAGCTCGAGAGTGGCTGAGAGAGTGCACTCGCGCGGCAATTTGAGGAATAAGCTTACCCACTTCCTTAGTCACAAGTGATGCAATCCTCTTATCGGCGCTTCGTTTGGCTCTTCTCCTGGCTACTCGTCTCGAGGTAGAGTTGTTGAAAGGCATCTAGACAGGGAGAGACTTGGAATGAGATTCGATCATAATGATTTTTGAGTTTCGCGATGCGATTGAGCGCGTTCAAAACTTGTTTCTATAGTATATTAGTAATACGAATCACATAGGAGCCACATAGGAGACACGAACTTCCTAAGTTCTCACACAATGACTTGTTGTTTATATGTATATATGGGTATTTATATAGCTGAAATTAGTATTCATACACATACAGGTCGGTTTAGAATATACGAGGCGCATTGAAGTGAGAAAACGAGAGCGAATGCGATAGATTATTCACTAGTTTTGTTGCGAACATTCGGATTTCGTTTTGGATTGCGATGGCTGTGCGAATTGTGCGTTTATAAAGTAGGGAGTGAAAATCGTTAAATCGAGAAATCGATAAAGCGTACAGTTTCAGAACATAAATAAGTTTCCAACCAGTTGTAAGATTGGCAGGTCGTATGATAAGAGTGCCTTGGGTGTTTAGGCGTCGACTACCCAAGGTAACCCAACTATATTTAACAAGTTCGGGCGCGCGCGTTGACCTAGAAGACTCCATGCTTCCACTGGGATGCAGCTCATGGCATTCGTCTTCCAAGTCATCGCTATAACACCTCGAAAATTCGCGTCCTATAAAGTATTGACACGTGTCATAAGCTTGAACGTGTGACAGAATACTCTAGAGGGACTAAAGTTGACAAATAAAGAAAGTTTATGAATATACGAGTTCTAAATGTCAACAGTGAATAAGTATATTGTACATTAACCCTACATAATGCTCGTACCTTCAACCGAATAAATCATGGATCATACGAAGCTAAATATGAAAGAAAGTGAGAGATTTCAAACTACAGGGGTTAAATGTGTCAACATGTTTAAGTTATACCTCTGAGTGACCTTTTGACAAACCCGAAGCTTTGTAACGGTTAATTATGCTCACTAGAATGCACGATATAAATTTCATAAAGTTTCGTTATCGTATGAGAAAGTTATGATCAAATCCGTATGCGAGGGGTAAAGCGTTAACGTTGAAAGTTAGGACTTTTCGGGTTAACCGGAAATGTCCAGGGACTTGGCAAAGTGGGTATAAGTCCTAAATCCCTTGTAGGTAAATAAGAAGGGGGCAAATTGCAAGAAATAAGTCGGTTGCCCTTTCGAATGCTTGAAAGGCCAAGCTTTTGCATTCTGCCAAAGGCTTGCGCACCGCAACAAATATTTGTTACGGTGCGCAAGCATGTTGCCAGCGACAGAAAGTTGCTGTTTGCTGTTTTAAACGCATTCTTGACCTTTTAAACGGTTTTCCTCATATCCCTTGGCCCCTAAACAACCCCTAAACACTTAGGGACACTTGTTAATCAGTTGTGGGCACTTATAGACTTGTGTGTCAACTTCTTATGGTGATTACATTCACTATATAAGGCCATGAGTTGCAACTCATTCCTCACACCTTCATTCTGCAATTGAGGAGCCTTCTGGAGCTTCAAGGCAGACCCAAGTCCTTCCTAATTAAGCTTAGGACTTCAGTAAGGGGCTGTTTGGCAACTTCTGAATGATTAAGTGCTGAATGAATAAGAGGTCTGAATGGGTAAGAGGGTCTGAATGGGTAAGTGCTGAACCAGTAAAGTGCTGTTTGGTTCCATATCTGAATGACAGTGTAAAATGACATTTTTACCCCTACCCACAAAATAAACCCATTATAGAATTTTTTTATATAAAACCCTATCATCATCATCATTATCAGTATTCATCACCACCCCCCCCCCCCCCCACACCCCCTTCCCCTTTCTCTCCCTACCGATCTGAGTTCTCCGCCACCGATCTCCGCCACCGCCATCATCGTCAATCAACATCATCTCCGCCACCGTCATCATCATCAACATCATCTCCGCCACCGCCATCATCGTCAATCGCCAGAGCTGAGTTCTCAGCCACCGCCATCATCGTCAATCGCCTCAATCGTCGCCATCATCATCATCATCATCATCATCATCTCTTGTTCGTTGTTGGAGTCGGAGCTTCCCCGTTACCCAGCTCCGCCGCACCGCCGCCGTACATGGTGGTGGTCGGCTGTATTCACAGTAGAGAGAGAGAGGAGAGTAGAGTGAAGAGGGAGTGTGTAAGTTTGTTGGTATCGAAGGGGGATACATGTGGGTGCACTGCCGCCGCACCGCCGCCGCACCGCCGCCGTACATGTGGGTGTCTAGCCGGACAGAAGAAAGGGGAGCCGGAATCACGGCTCCGGTCGCCGGGAATTCTGATCGAGAGAGAGGTAAAGGGATGAGGGAGGGTGAATGGGGGTAACACTTGTCTTTTTTTTCATTCAGCATGTTCTACTTGCTGAATGATTCAGCACTGAATCATTAAGAGGTTTGCCATTAAGAGGCACAACCAAACACCTTCACCTCTGGCCGAATCAGAGGTGAACCTCTGAATGGTTTTATTCAGAGCTAACCAAACAGCCCCTAAGTGTTCTAATCCTTTCTTGATTAAGTTGTAGCTTAGTTTTAGCTTAAAAGTCAAACCGTCGTAATTAACGGTTGACTTTAAGATTAATCACTAATGGTCCAGTGATTAGTCAAATCAAAGATAGTTATAAGTTGGTAATTATGTGGGCTTTAAACCCTTAAAAGGGCATCCACTGATTCCCATCCTAACTAGGTCATTTGTCGAGTCAAAGATGATTAGAAAAAGTCAACAAAAATGTAATCTTTCGTTTAATGCATAATTAACGATGTAAAAGGCGTGTAACCTATTTTATCATTCATATAACTTGATAATAAGCATAAGAACTTGTCTAAGCTTGTTTGATTCGACAACTTTCTGTTTTGAACCGATTCGGAACCGAAAGTCGCAAAGCTTTGACTTTTGCTTTGACTTCAATTCTGACCCGCTTTAGTATGATTTGGAAATGCCTTAGAGCTTCCTTAGGACCAGACTACATGTTAGCATAACCCTCTGTGGTTGGTTCATTGATTGACCCATTCGTTTACGCGTTTCCGTTAATTGCTCATATGTTGACCATTATGCCCTTATTACCTTAAAACGTGATTTTTGGAAATGTAAAAGAGTAGAAACTTTAATTACTGATATATAAACTTGTATGCAAAGTTTGACATCAGTTTGAAGTGTAGATTGAGAGTTATGCTCATTAGCGCAAATCGAAAGCTTTATGTTAATAAAATGGCGTAATTAGCATATAGCCTAGTTAAGCCTACTTTTTGATATCAAATCTTTTACCCACTGATGTAATATATTATTTTGGGATTTTTAAAGATTTTTAATTAATTTTAGGCTGAGCATAACTCATAGTCGTAGGCTTAATCCGGTAAATGTCGGTTTTGCCCTTACGGGCCATAAAATGAGTTTTACATATCTAAACGACTCCAAACCTTTTGCTACTGATCACATATGATAAATAAATTAATTTAAGCCTTCTGGAAATATAAAAATATCAGATTTAAGTATCGAACCCGGAAATGGCCTTTAATCGCCTTTTTAAGCGTTTTTAAACCATAGTATGTACTAAAACTATTTTCAACATACAAGGGTTGATACCTACTGATATTTGAGGCAAATTATAATATTTTAACAGTAAGCAAAGGTTGATAAACTCAGACTTCAGTTTTGAGCTTTACGGCTTATGTGAAATTACCAAAATGCCCCTGCGGTGCATAGTTTGGTTATAATTGATAAATTTCACATATATACTTTATCCTACTGTTATAACTTATCAAAATAAGTATTTTCACTGATTATACCAGACCTGTAACTCAGGAAAATACTTAAAACTCTTTTATAACCTTTTAAATGACCAAACTACCCCTACGAGGCCTAGTTTGTGTTTAAATACGTTTTGGGCATAATGAAAGACATCTTACTGATGTCACAACATATTTGAGGCATAATTAACTTAGGAAACCTGTATATGACTCTCATGATTACCCGTCATGCGTTATTCGCGTTCGGTTCGGTTTATGTAACTAGTTTGCATAAATTAGCCGAAACGGGTCAAACGTTATCATTTTTATCTCAAAATCCAGAATGTGTTTAGTTTACCCATATTATACAAGTCTCCAAACTTGTCGGGTCTAAATCACATCCTATTCCGGTCTTCGCTTAATCATGCGTTTTGAACCGTAAACCTTTCCTTGAAACTAACCGGTCTAAGTTACGACTTAAAATAAGACCCGTTAGGAATTTAATAGGTTAATAAAACCTTTGTTCCAGATTGAGAGCCCCAGTAGAAGTACTTGTGCTTGCTAATTAGAATATACGGCTGAGTATAAATTATATTGCTAGCTCAGGTAAATACTTTTAACTTATTTTCCCTTATACGGGCTTGGGATACGGTATTATAAAAATACCGCTTGGTCGGGTGTAGAAACCTTTTAATCGGAGATGATTAAATTGCATAATCCCGTTTTAATCTGTATTAATTGATAACAAATAACATTGGGGGTTAATGACCGTGTCCTGGATATCCTTGGCTCATTTTAAAAAGTGAATGGCCACGACGTAAGCACAAGGTGTAGGCAAAACACCTCCTGTTGCAGATGTATAACGTAGACTCACTCGTAAGGGTATCTTCTTGTGAGATTATATTTGTGGTGTGTCGATTAATCTTGTCCGGCTTGTATTGTATAATCACCGGCCCTAAATGTTGGACAACCATGTAAATCGGATACAAGATTTTTATTAATAAAATTGTCCAAAGTATAAAAGATTAATTTTGCCTCTGTGCATTTTAATCCAGTTATAAAAGATATTTTGTGCCTCGTGCATCCAAATCAATTTTTAAACTCTTTTCCAAAATGAGTCAGTTAATTGTATTTACCAGTGTAAACTGACGTATTTTCCAAAAGGTTAAGTGACAGGTACTATGCGTAGTTGGCTGGGAGCTCAGGGCGTCATTAGGGAATCTTGCAAGTTCTAGATGCCTAAAGTCTGTTGAACAGTTTTCTTTTATTGATCCGCCTGTGGATCCTTTATCTTCCGTTGTAATACTTTGACATTACTTATATTCGGAATATAATATATTTATCTTTTGCTTCCGCTGTGCATTTATATATTGTGTTGTTTGACTATGATGTTGCCAACCACGTCACGTTACTCCCCACCGGGCCCACCGGTGACACGTGGAAATCGGGGTGTGACAGGTTGGTATCAGAGCCAACATTGAGTGAATTAAACACTAGCCTTTTGTGTTTAATCTCAATGACACATTAGCACATTCCTTGACCTTCTGAGTCTAGACTTAACATAGGAATACTCTCAATCCTAATCTGGAAATTTTTACTTCCAAAATTTTATATATATTGGGTATGTCGCCAAGCGAAGAAGCTGTATTAGAAATTCTCCAAAATCTGGAGCCCTGAAATGCTGAGCTTCGTACCGCGGCTAGAATGAAACGAGCATCCAAGGAGAAAGCATTCAGAAATAACTTGAAGAAGAAACTCCTTTTGCTGAAGATCGTTTCCTTAATAGTCCTCATAAGGACATATTTATCTTTCAGTCCCTTTAAGGACACATTATTCCTTTTAAAGACTCGCTTAGGGCAACTCTGTACTTTTATTTTCATATAATGGATTGATTAAATTAAGTTTTCATTCTAAACATGAAATATGAAATAAATGGAAAATAACATCCCTTAGAAGGGAAGTGCCTACGGGCTATAATTAACGTCCTCTGAGACTAAAGACGGTGGTAGCCTACAACTCTCTGTCAAGGAAAGTAATGAACTTGGATTCACACCTAAATGCCTCGATCCCAGACGATCATGACTTATAAATTAAACTTGTCCACGTGACTAAGCCTTTTGTGCTATTACTAAATGCCTCGATCCCAGACGATCATGGCTTATAAATTAAACTTGTCCACGTGACTAAGCCTTTTGTGCTATTACTAAATGCCTCGATCCCAGACGATCATGGCTTATAAATTAAACTTGTCCACGTGACTAAGCCTTTTGTGCTATTACTAAATGCCTCGATCCCAGACGATCATGGCTTATAAATTAAACTTGTCCACGTGACTAAGCCTTTTGTGCTATTACTAAATGCCTTGATCCCAGACGATCATGGCTTATAAATTAAACTTGTCCACGTGACTAAGCCTTTTGTGCTATTACTAACTTATAAATTTGCCTCGATCCCAAACGATCATGGCTTATAAATTAAACTTGTCTACGCGACTAGGCCAATTGTGCTATTATTAACTTATAAATTAGGATTTATGATAAAAATCCTGAATAAAATAAATATCCTTCCTTCCCTGCCAGTAGGCATTTTAAAAAGAATCTTAAAGGTGAAATCTAGCCTACGCGGCCAAGATGGTGAAACCTACCCAAGGGATTCAGATCCTTGTTAACACCTAAGAACGTGTTAGCACTCCTGACAAATGTGATTCGATAAAATCACAACAATCATCCTTATATTGGATTCTTCCAATTTTCTTATCTAGCCTAGTGATTTAGAAATCATGGCTTGTGTCATCCTATAAGATGATCACATTATAAACATCCGATAGTGATGAAGTGCCTACGGGCTAAACTTGTTGTCCGATAAGACAACGACAGTGGTGGTCTTTGACCTCCTGTCTAAAAATGTTGGACCAGGTCCAAGCATAATAGTCGGCAGGATCCATACGATCTCGACTAATAGCATCTGAGAAGATAATCATATTATAACCATCCCTCAGAAGGGAAATGCCCACGGGCTATATCTATTGTCCTAAAAGACCAAAGACAGTTGAAGTCTACAACTCCCTGTTAAGAGAAGGTAATGAACTTGATTCAAACCTTGATGCCTCGATTCTCTGAAATCATGGCTTATAAAATTTAGAACTGTCCTTGTGACTAGGCCTTTTGCGCCACTTCAATATCCTTAATGTTTTATAACTAGGATAAATTATCATGGAAAATACTAATTAAATATAACTAACAAGTTAACCAATATGGTTTATATTACCATGGTTGATGAATCGTCAAGGATGATGATTCCATAAAAACCTCTGAATAAATCATTGTTAATATTTATGTAGTAATCAAGCTACATGGTTGGATTAGATGAAGTTAACAGCCACATGAAGGAGAACAATGATACTACCAGAATTAATGTAACTGGAGCAGAACTGCAGGCAATAATAGATTATGCTGTTACTCGAGCTCTTGATCAACAGTATGATGAATCGAATGATACCCACTCTGAGACTCTATCTGTGGCTCGTAGTAAGCCCCCTCCTAAAACACATGAGTCAAGGGAGGACGATGTTCATGACTTGTCAAATCAAAGGAGTATTGCATCTAGACAAGTTGTGTTTCATCAAGAGACATCAGTTAAGACCTGTTCATATAAATATTTTGCCTCCTGCAAGCCTAGAGACTTTACAGGAGAAAGAGGGGCCATCGATTGCATGACATGGCTCGATGAGATGGACGCTGTTGTTGACATCAGCGGTTGTGCAAGATGTTGTGAAATTTGTTTCACAATCATTCAAAGGAGAAGCGTTGGCATGGTAGAGATCATTGCTCCAAGCCACAGGAAAAGTTCTACTCTACAACTTATCCTGGGATCAATTTGTTGCATTAGTCAAGGAAAACTATTGCCCCCAGCATGAGGTAGAAAATATAGAATCAGACTTCTTAACTCTAGTCATGGAGGATTTGGATTGTCAGGCGTATGTGACAAGTTTCAACACTATGTCCCGCCTAGTTCCTTATTTAGTCACCCCTGAACCTAAACGCATAGCGCGTTTCATTGGAGGCCTAGCACCAGAGATAAAAGGGAATGTTAAAGCATCTAGGCCAACCACATATAGGTCCGCGGTGGACTTATCCTTATCTCTCACCTTAGAGGCTCTCAGATGGGCGCTCAGGAGGCTATTCAGGATGACAAGGTCATAACAGGTATTTTTATCAATAACGCTCATGCTAGAGTATTAATTGATTCAGGTTCAGAAATATTAGATGGATGTTTTATATCCATTAGGAAATTTTTTCCGTTGTCCTAGTTCCGTTAAAATATAAGGACTCAATATAGTGATAAAAATCGTTTGGTTGCCTCGAAAATCAAGCCCATATTGTGGGTGATAAGAAACAATTAATTATCAAGACTCCTTATGAGACAACCCTCATAATTACATGTATCCGTACGATTAATTAATATTAAACAAAAAAAAATGGTGGAACTGGCCGTCCCCGGAATCGAACCTGGGTCTAGGCCACACCCTTTCGCGCGCCTAGCCAATCGAGCTAGGTGCCTAGTTTGTGAAATTTCCATTTTGATTAAATATAAGCACATGTACAATAACTTCCTTATTTCTTCTATAAGTCACCTACTTATCCTCATTATGTTGACTAAGTATTAGAATCCAAGATTTTACCTATATGTTTTAGTTACTCTTGGCTTGCTTATGTTGACTAAACACTAGAAAGGATGAAGTAGAAACCATTAAGTATATCGGTGGTTATGCTAGAAAGGACATGGTAAAGTATACATCACAGTCATTCGATGGCAATACTCTTAATTAGTAAGGGCATTAATGAAATCCTCAAGAAGGATCCTCTTATACATTATGGAATGGTCCAAGTTTTAAGGACCTTATTAGAAAAACCTAGTATCCGTTTCGCGAAAAGGGAAAAGACGGAATAAGAATTTTCTGACTCTCGCCATAAAAGTTCTAGACAGTCGACAGTATGTCGCAAATTTTAATTCATTGGCTGAGATAGTACCCTATTCAGTATACCCAAAATCTAAGCTTAAAGAACATAATTATTAGTGGTTTGACTGCTAAGAGATACGTTTGGGTTAAGACACTGCTAAGTCTCTCATAAGGTCTTAAGCTTGGCAAACTTTTAGAAATTTCCCATAAGAACCCCAGATATTAAGAGTAAAGTAAAAGTTATAGACGAAATCGAAAGAATCATTTCTTTTGTTCCTATCGGAAACCTTCAGTCGTATGGTTTTCGAAATGTCCTCTTTCTAAGAGGAAGTGCGTCAGCGTATATAGTTGATATCTATTTAATCTCTATTGATTACGAATACCAAATAGTATGACAAAGCCGTCATATGAAAATTGATGTATCTTAATAAGTTCCATAGATTGCTTCCATGCCTGATCAGTATGGAGGTTTAATGCATGGGACCACAAAGATATCCCAATGATCATATGGTACTAAAGTCAGCTAATGGTATTCAAAGAAGATATCCATAATAGAATTGTCCAAATAAATATTCCCGATTAAGGAATCTGTGGACTTATAACATAAATATGTCACTTATTCAACACAAGCAATGATGGATGAACTGGAGCTTGAGATATGGAAAATCTCTGTAACCTCCTTGTATCTTGTTTATCTTCTCCTAAGACTGCCCTGTTTACCTCCCAAGAGGCAAGTAGAGTTAAGACTAACATCCCGCTTTGGGTTGAAGTGTTGTAAGAACTCATGTTGAATATGGAATAACCGAAACCCTGATTAAGTAAATTTTAAGATATAGATTCATATAGCCTGACTCAATATCCAGAGATTTCGGGGTAGTTAGATAAGAAAGACGGTTCATTTTGCTTATGCACTCATTACCGCAACCCTATTTTAGACAACGATTAAGAATCGCCATCAACTACCCAGGATCGTCGATTTGTTCGACTAACTGTAAGGATTAGCTATTCCTTAAGATTAATTTTGAGCAATGGTTGGAATAACCATCTCACCTTAAGATAAGCTTTTCTATAATAGCTGTTATATAAGTATCAAGGTGGCTCCTTTGGAGACCTTGTATAAATGAAATATCAAAACATCCGTTGGATAGACGAGATTTTAGAAAGTCCACTTATTAGGATCTAAAGGTTGCATTAAAAACAACAAATAAGATCACGCAGATTCATAATCATCTGTAAGATGCCAGTAATCGGCAGAAAAATCAAGGATTAATGAAAGTAACAAACCTCCTAACTTCTTGTTAAGGAAGGGTGTGCCAAATTGTTAAATTATCAGGCTAGTTAAGCTCTAAATATATAGAATCATTTGGAGGAAATCGAATGTATCAAGATCAAGTAGCCTTTAAGCTAAAACCTATTTAAAGGAGTTTGGCGGAGCTCGCAATACATTGCACACCAGTGACTGAAGGATGTGTTTCGCCAATAAATCGAAAAGCGCTATCACATAATGATATGCAGAACTACGAAAGTATGAGCAACCTGTGTCGATTAAGGATCGCCAGGGTTAGAAGCTCCAAAAAGATACATGTGCCTATTATAAAGGTAAACTGTAGTGCCTTAGAGGCTCAAAGGTACTGGGGAAGATTAAGCCCAATATAGGGCAGAAAATACTTCCTTACTTTAACAAATCTCGAGGTCGAGATTTCTTTTAAGGGGGTGAGGATGTAACACCTCGAAAATTCGCGTCCTATAAAGTATTGACACGTGTCATAAGCTTGAACGTGTGACAGAATACTCTAGAGGGACTAAAGTTGACAAATAAAGAAAGTATGTGAATATACGAGTTCTAAATGTCAACAGTGAATAAGTATATTGTACATTAACCCTACATGATGCTCGTACCTTCAAACGAATAAATCATGGATCATACGAAGCTAAATATGAAAGAAAGTGAGAGATTTCAAACTACAGGGGTTAAATGTGTCAACATGTTTAAGTTATACCTCTGAGTGACCTTTTGACAAACCCGAAGCTTTGTAACGGTTAATTATGCTCACTAGAATGCACGATATAAATTTCATAAAGTTTCGTTATCGTATGAGAAAGTTATGATCAAATCCGTATGCGAGGGGTAAAGCGTTAACGTTGAAAGTTAGGACTTTTCGGGTTAACCAGAAATGTCCAGGGACTTGGAAAAGTGGGTATAAGTCCTAAATCCCTTGTAGGTAAATAAGAAGGGGGCAAATTGCAAGAAATAAGTCGGTTGCCCTTTCGAATGCTTGAAAGGCCAAGCTTTTGCATTCTGCCAAAGGCTTGCGCACCGCAACAAATATTTGTTACGGTGCGCAAGCATGTTGCCAGCGACAGAAAGTTGCTGTTTGCTGTTTTAAACGCATTCTTGACCTTTTAAACGGTTTTCCTCATATCCCTTGGCCCCTAAACAACCCCTAAACACTTAGGGACACTTGTTAATCAGTTGTGGGCACTTATAGACTTGTGTGTCAACTTCTTATGGTGATTACATTCACTATATAAGGCCATGAGTTGCAACTCATTCCTCACACCTTCATTCTGCAATTGAGGAGCCTTCTGGAGCTTCAAGGCAGACCCAAGTCCTTCCTAATTAAGCTTAGGACTTCAGTAAGTGTTCTAATCCTTTCTTGATTAAGTTGTAGCTTAGTTTTAGCTTAAAAGTCAAACCGTCGTAATTAACGGTTGACTTTAAGATTAATCACTAATGGTCCAGTGATTAGTCAAATCAAAGATAGTTATAAGTTGGTAATTATGTGGGCTTTAAACCTTAAAAGGGCATCCACTGATTCCCATCCTAACTAGGTCATTTGTCGAGTCAAAGATGATTAGAAAAAGTCAACAGAAATGTAATCTTTCGTTTAATGCATAATTAACGATGTAAAAGGCGTGTAACCTATTTTATCATTCATATAACTTGATAATAAGCATAAGAACTTGTCTAAGCTTGTTTGATTCGACAACTTTCTGTTTTGAACCGATTCGGAACCGAAAGTCGCAAAGCTTTGACTTTTGCTTTGACTTCAATTCTGACCCGCTTTAGTATGATTTGGAAATGCCTTAGAGCTTCCTTAGGACCAGACTACATGTTAGCATAACCCTCTGTGGTTGGTTCATTGATTGACCCATTCGTTTACGCGTTTCCGTTAATTGCTCATATGTTGACCATTATGTCCTTATTACCTTAAAACGTGATTTTTGGAAATGTAAAAGAGTAGAAACTTTAATTACTGATATATAAACTTGTATGCAAAGTTTGACATCAGTTTGAAGTGTAGATTGAAAGTTATGCTCATTAGCGCAAATCGAAAGCTTTATGTTAATAAAATGGCGTAATTAGCATATAGCCTAGTTAAGCCTACTTTTTGATATCAAATCTTTTACCCACTGATGTAATATATTATTTTGGGATTTTTAAAGATTTTTAATTAATTTTAGGCTGAGCATAACTCATAGTCGTAGGCTTAATCCGGTAAATGTCGGTTTTGCCCTTACGGGCCATAAAATGAGTTTTACATATCTAAACGACTCCAAACCTTTTGCTACTGATCACATATGATAAATAAATTAATTTAAGCCTTCTGGAAATATAAAAATATCAGATTTAAGTATCGAACCCGGAAATGGCCTTTAATCGCCTTTTTAAGCGTTTTTAACGCATAGTATGTACTAAAACTATTTTCAACATACAAGGGTTGATACCTACTGATATTTGAGGCAAATTATAATATTTTAACAGTAAGCAAAGGTTGATAAACTCAGACTTCAGTTTTGAGCTTTACGGCTTATGTGAAATTACCAAAATGCCCATGCGGTGCATAGTTTGGTTATAATTGATAAATTTCACATATATACTTTATCCTACTGTTATAACTTATCAAAATAAGTATTTTCGCTGATTATACCAGACCTGTAACTCAGGAAAATACTTAAAACTCTTTTATAACCTTTTAAATGACCAAACTACCCCTACGAGGCCTAGTTTGTGTTTAAATACGTTTTGGGCATAATGAAAGACATCTTACTGATGTCACAACATATTTGAGGCATAATTAACTTAGGAAACCTGTATATGACTCTCATGATTACCCGTCATGCGTTATTCGCGTTCGGTTCGGTTTATGTAACTAGTTTGCATAAATTAGCCGAAACGGGTCAAACGTTATCGTTTTTATCTCAAAATCCAGAATGTGTTTAGTTTACCCATATTATACAAGTCTCCAAACTTGTCGGGTCTAAATCACATCCTATTCCGGTCTTCGCTTAATCATGCGTTTTGAATCATAAACCTTTCCTTGAAACTAACCGGTCTAAGTTACGACTTAAAATAAGACCCGTTAGGTTAATAAAACCTTTGTTCCAGATTGAGAGCCCCAGTAGAAGTACTTGTGCTTGCTGATTAGAATATACGGCTGAGTATAAATTACATTGCTAGCTCAGGTAAATACTTTTAACTTATTTTCCCTTATACGGGCTTGGGATACGGTATTATAAAAATACCGCTTGGTCGGGTGTAGAAACCTTTTAATCGGAGATGATTAAATTGCATAATCTCGTTTTAATCTGTATTGATTGATAACAAATAACATTGGGGGTTAATGACCGTGTCCTGGATATCCTTGGCTCATTTTAAAAAGTGAATGGCCACGACGTAAGCACAAGGTGTAGGCAAAACACCTCCTGTTGCACATGTATAACGTATACTCACTCGTAAGGGTATCTTCTTGTGAGATTATATTTGTGGTGTGTCGATTAATCTTGTCCGGCTTGTATTGTATAATCACCGGCCCTAAATGTTGGACAACCATGTAAATCGGATACAAGATTTTTATTAATAAAATTGTCCAAAGTATAAAAGATTAATTTTGCCTCTGTGCATTTTAATCCAGTTATAAAAGATATTTTGTGCCTCGTGCATCCAAATCAATTTTTAAACTCTTTTCCAAAATGAGTCAGTTAATTGTATTTACCAGTGTAAACTGACGTATTTTCCAAAAGGTTAAGTGACAGGTACTATGCGTAGTTGGCTGGGAGCTCAGGGCGTCATTAGGGAATCTTGCAAGTTCTAGATGCCTAAAGTCTGTTGAACAGTTTTCTTTTATTGATCCGCCTGTGGATCCTTTATCTTCCGTTGTAATACTTTGACATTACTTATATTCGGAATATAATATATTTATCTTTTGCTTCCGCTGTGCATTTATATATTGTGTTGTTTGACTATGATGTTGCCAACCACGTCACGTTACTCCCCACCGGGCCCACCGGTGACACGTGGAAATCGGGGTGTGACAATCGCGTGGCTCGAGTTATTGCAATAGTCGAGTCCTTGGTGAGAGCTTTTGAAAACCAATTTAGAGAGTGGAACGGCTTATCAAGGTACGGGTTTCACCCCTGACTTAACAGCTTGGTTCCTAATTGTGGTTATGCTCTTCGAATGAATTCGTGAGTCCCACCAGATTTCGAAATGGAGACTTTCGTCGAGATGTGGATGTCACTCCTAACTCGATGAAAGGTTCTCGTGCTAGAAAAAAATGCGCTGAGTGAGTAATCCTGTCGAGAGTTCTTGGTTTTCACACCTGGTCTCGACTGGATTGCTCGGTTTCGTTACGCGAGTATTTTCGAAAACATGTGTATTATGTCGGCCTTAGGAAAGGCTAAGTAGTATTTCAGCCTTAGGAAAGGCTTCTTCGTGTGAAGTTGTAGTACGCGGTGTTCACACAAAGTTGTAGCTTGAGCAATTTCGATCGAGAGTATCAAGTAGGCCCGATACAAACCCCACCGGGTTTGTATGAGTCGGCCTGTTGGTACTTAGACTATAGACTAGGTCAATTTCTAAGACGTCGACCCGGACTAGGTCGAGTCTGGCCTAATTCCCTATAGTTATGGCTCTGATACCAATCTGTCACACCCAAACCGATGGCGGAATCATCGGGGCGCGGCACTAGGCGAATCAGATTGCTCAAGAGAATCCATAACAACTATATTGCGATAATATTTAATACATTCGTTATCACATACTAACAAACAATACAATCACATAAGTTATCACAGATTTCTTGTTCTCTCGAACAATACAAATCCGACAACCTAGATTTTAGTTGAGTTTCTAGACCTCCTAGCTTGATTTGATATAGTCTGCGATCTAACCTGCAACATACGTTAAAATATTTGTCAATACAAAAGTATTGGCGAGTATGCAGGTTTGATAAGTATAGCATAATAGATTGAAAGAGCTGCGAATTTTCCACATGCATAAACGTAATACACGACATATATACTCACAAAACTGATACTACCAACTAAGTCCTCGATGCTCGAATGTACGATGGCATAACTAGACCCCGTCGGGCGCAACAGTACTATACTAGTCGTGGTGGGACGTCGCGAGTATAAGCCCTAGCACATATGCAACTAGCATCACGTATATCTATGCATAACAGTTATTCGCAAGTGATAATTCGATTGATTGAATAGTTCGTTTGATAATTTCGATTTGTTAGAAACGTATGTTACACCCAAAATTCGATTAAAAGGGGGTTCAAGTATACTCACAGTGCGTATTTAGCGAAAGTACAACTTGATTGAGTCGGCTTCGAGTACGTCTGTGTTGGTCCTTGAAGAATAGAGTAAACGATGTACGGTTAAGCGAGATTAGTCTTGAAGAATCACTCACTTGGTCGAATGGTGCTCATCCGTGCGGATTGACATGTTATCCGTCCGGATAACAGGTGATCCGTGCGGATGATGTGTGATCCGTGCGGATCATGTGGTGACTCGTCCGAATTGTCATCCGTACGAAGTAAGTGGTGGTTCGTGCGGATTGTCATCCGTGCGAACAAGTGTAATCGTGCGGATTGTAAGTGTTATCCGTGCGGATCATGTGGTGACTCGTCCGAATTGTCATCCGTACGAAGTAAGTGGTGGTTCGTGCGGATTGTCATCCGTGCGAACAAGTGTAATCGTGCGGATTGTAAGTGTTATCCGTGCGGACAACAGGTTATCCGCGCGGATTGTCATGTATCCCGTCTGGATGCCATGTATCCGTCCGGATGACATGTTATCCGTCCGGATTACATGTGATCCGTGCGGACAACACGTTTGTTTCGCATTCTGAACATTGTTTCCGAGTGTTTAACGGAAGGAATACTAGGGTAGTGTAATTTCGCACTAACACTTGAAATTTCATCAGTCCCGACCCGTTCTAACGGCCGGGAATCACCCTGTTCCATCAGATCTGGTCGTTCTTGATGGTTTTTCATGGTTAACTCGAAATCGCACAGATTTAGGTGAGATTTGTCATTAAAACATGTGGAAATCACCCAGATCTGAGTCGTTTATGGTGGGATGAGGTCACAACTGGAAGTTCATAAGAACTCTTGGTGACATCACCTCTAAACGCATCAAATCCGCAGATTTCACGGTTAGAAATTGAGTTTCGAAGGATAGAAAGATGTAGAATTTAGTGTAGATTGTAGAAGTACAAGTTTCTAGGTTGAAATCTTACCGGAATCGCGAGGAATCGAGAGAAAAGGGTCTTGGAGCGTGTTTGGTCGAGTAGGAGCTGTCACATCACTGTTCAAGTGATGTGACAGGGTATTTATAGGCAACAGAGAGGAGAAGGGAGTTCTGGTCCGGATTGCCCATTCGCGCGGATGACCCATCCGTGCGGATAGCCCATCCGTCCGGATGGCCATTCCGACGAGATGGATTTCTCCGTTTCGTTCGTTTTGATGGATTTCGAAGTACGCGCTTTTCATAGTACATTTATATTATTATTATATTTGTATACATGTCACTAAGGGTCATATTTACGTATCCATATTCCAAAGTTTTGATACTTAACAATCGGTTTCCGTTTCGAGTGTGCGATTATAAGCGACGTTTCACGGCCATCAAGGAGGGTAGTATAGGTCCTCTCTCGACGTCATCGTGAACGTTATTGCGAGTTGTGCCACAATGACTGACGGGGTACCATTCACTCGTATTGTCATCATCGTCACGACGACTGGAGTTATAGCACTCACCCGAGAGTCTTTGTTAGCGTTTATTGTTTGCGTTTCGACACATCACGACCACTGAGGAGGGTAGAATAGGTCCTCACTCAATACCTCCGTGAGTGTTAGTGTGATGATAGTGTAGTATAGTGATATTGTATTTCAAAAATGTGTGATTATCCTTCGAACAGCGATATATATACGTCATAGTTACATTATGATTCGAATCTCTGGTGCTAGGCGCAACGAGTATATCGAGTGGTAACAACGCATGAAAGTGCGGGTTGTTACACACACAACACACAGATACAGGATAGAGGGAAAAGTTCTTGTACAAATAATCTTTAGAGTAAACTTCAATTTTCGTCCCTGTGCTTTGCTAATTTTAACACTTTCAGTCCAATAGTTTAAACATTGCATTTATCATCCATTAGTTTGCTGATTTTAACAGTTTCAGTCCATTAGTTTCCCGATTTTAACAGTTTCAGTCCACACCACTAACACTGGTGTGGACTGAAACTGTTAAAATCAGGAAACTAATGGACTGAAACTGTTAAAATCAGCAAACTAATGGATGATAAATGTAATTCATAAACTATTGGACTGAAAGTGTTAAAATCAGCAAACCACAGGGACGAAAATTGAGGTTTACTCTTTATAACATACTAAACATACAAATTGAAGGAAAAGTAAAAAAGATAAGGTGGTATTTTTGTAATTATCTATAACTATCAAAGTTGCTCTACAAATGTATCTAAAAAACCTAACCCCCCCCCCCCCACAAAACCTAACCCCCCACCCCCATACCGCCCAAAAACCTAAAAAAAAAACAATTTGTGTTTTTTTAGGTATTTTTGGTTGAGTTCACATTTGTATAGTAACTTTGATAGTTGGTGATAATTACAAAAATGTCACCTTGTCTTTTTTACTTTTCCTTCAATTTGTATCTTTAGCAGGTTAAGGGGCTGTTTGGTAGCCTCTTAATGATTCCATTAAGAGGCTACATCTGAATGGGTAAGAGTTAAGAGTGTTTGGTTTGTTAAGTGGACACCTCTTAATGGTTCATGGGCCTCTGAGCGATTCAGTTTTAAAACAATCGCTGAATGAAAACAAAGACCTAAATACCCTACGTACGTTCCTTGCGTCTTCTCCTCTTCTCTTCTGGCCAGTGGCGACCACCATACAAGCATATCAACTGCCGATTCCAACAAAATTTCGATCACAACCAGGTACGTTCGATCGCTCTGTCTGCGTTTTGAAAACTAGGGTTTTTTTTAAGTATTGATTCGCCAATATGGTAGTCGTACTGCAACATGTTTCATTCGCTCATGGATAGACATCACTATACGCATCGACTTTCACCCAAAATCTTTAGTTTAAAACTCCTACTGAAAAAAAAAACAGCAAAAAGCAATCCTTTGTATCGTCACAAGTAATAAGATTATCTGTTTTCCATACCCCCAAAAACTATGTTTACTCATGGTCATCCAAACACTTCCAAGGCTTGTGAAAAACAAGAAAACCAGACCCAGAGAGTCTATGTCAAACCCTAAAGGTATCATCCTAGACGAAAGAGTTTGGATGACTCCTGCTGAACCATAAATTCAGGTTGTTACTGCATATATACCCCCTTCATCAAAATTTGCATAACAAAAGCATTCTTATTATCTAGTAGATGTTAAAGACAGAGTGATGAATTGGTGGAATAATAGCTAATGAGGTGGATGAATGTCATCTTGGCAATAGATATATAAAAGAATATCCTTTAGCTATCAAACAGAGTCTCAATTAAGCAAGTAGCCATGTGGGTCTAGTTTAAAAGAATACAGTCATTTGCACATAATATTCACACTAGGATATCTTATTTTAATTAGATTTTGAACCAAACAAAACACCAAATTTAATAAGATTCGGTATGATCAGATGCTGAGGATTTTCTTCCATAGGTTTTGCATGTTTGTACAGTGGAGCTCATTTAATGAATGCTTGGACTTTTTGTGTTCTTTTATGCTCAATGAGTTTTTGTAAATGCTTGGGTCCACCACCTCTTTTATGTTTTTGTAAATGCTTGGGTCCACCACCTCTTTTATGTTGATTCTATATGTTAAACTAATTAGTAGTTTTAATAGAAATGTTGATTTAGTAAATGCTTGGGTCCACTTCTGTTTTTCCAAGAAGAAGACTCTTTTTTTTTTTTTTTTCATTTGACTATAATTATTTTAATGATATTGATGCATGATTGAATCTTGCTTTTATTTTGTTTTGAAATGTTCAAAGAAATGTCAAAAAAGAGTAGGATTAGTTGGAAGCAAGAGAGTGTTGACAAAACATTTCTTGAAGCATGTATTGTAGAAGTAACACTCAATGGCCGTGAAGGAAGCAGCCTTAAACAAAGCTCATGGAAGAATGTGGCGGAAAAGTTGAAAACCGAACACAATTTCATAGCGGATCAAAAACAAATGAAGAACCGCTATGATTATCTAAAATCAAAATTTGCTGCTTGGTCAAAGCTTAAGAACAAAACCGGCAACGTTTATAATCCTGTAACAAACACCTTTAACTTGTCAGAAGAAGAATGGCAACTAGAGATAAAGGTATTTAGTTTTTCTAAATAATAGTTATTATTATATTTCAATTATCTTATAATATTTTATATTATTTTCCTACACAGTCAAACAAATATGTAGAAGCTTTGAGAAGCGCGCCACTTTCTTTCCCCGAGCTTTGTGTTCAACTGTTTGAGGGATCTACTTCGAACGGCTTTGACAGTTGGGGGCCATCTTCTACACTTCCTCATCCTTCTGAGGAAGTGTTTGACCACAATTTAAATGGTATTGAGGATATCGAGTGCGGTCAAATGGAACCCCCAACTCAAGGTGCTACTGAGGAGGCATCCGGTCGGTCTAAAAAAAGGGAGAAACGAAAAGATAAGGCAACAATAGATGAAGTTGGGGACTGCATTACTAAGGTGGCAAAGATCTTGATAGAGAAACACAATCTTTCTAATGATATTGATGCATGCATGGAGAAGTTGGAGACAATGGGATGGGGAGAGTTAGATGTGAAATATCAAACTGCACTTTTGCTTTTTGGTGAAAGTGCTGATATTAGGAAAGTGTGGTTACGACTTCAGCCGCAAAGTTGTGAGCTATGGGTCAAGAATGCTGGAGCAAAGTATGGATTGATCGGATAGGGTTTTGTGGGTGTTATGTTATGGATGTTTTATGCATAGGGTTTTGTTGCACAAATTGTTATGGATGTTTTCTTTAGATGATTCTGTGGATAATTGTTATGGATGTTTTTTTAGATGATTCTGTGGATATTATGTCAAGGATGTTTTTCGTTTGGATTGAATTTTGTTCATCTTGAATGTTGTTTATTTGTTATGACAGGTAGCCTATGGATCCTGACGATGAGATTATAGTTTTCATTCTCCTTTGTTGGTATTGGAAACAGTTAGACTCAAAAAGAAAAAGAAATGAAAACATAAGAGACCTGAATTCGGCATTGACCGGTCATGCATACACACAAGAATTGTTGCATGGATCTTCTACACAGTGTCATGAGTTGATGCGTCTTTCACGTGATGCATTTGTACTATTGTGCAATCATTTTAAAGAAAAAAATTGGTTGCAAAGTAGTAGGACAATAAGCTTTGAAGAAAAGTTGGCTATGTTTTTAACAGTCATAGGCCATAATGAACGTTTTCGAATGGTTAAACGAAGGTTTCAACACTCAACAGAAACAATTCATAGATGTTTTCATGAGGTCCTAAATGCAATGATGAGTTTCGCAAGAGAAGTTATAAATCCAACATCTTCTAATGCAATTGCAAATACTTCAGAACGACATAGAAAGCTAAAACAAATATTCCCTGGAGCAATAGGTGCGCTAGATGGAACTCTTGTACATGCAGTCGTGCCTGTTGATCAACAGACTCGTTACAGGGGAAGAGGAAAGGGTGAATGCTTTCAGAATGTCTTAGCAATTTGTGATTTTGATATGATATTCACGTTTGTATGGGCCGGATGGGAGGGGATTGCACATGATTCACGAGTTTTAAAAGAAGTAGCATTTAACCCGACTTCCGGGTTTTCCTTCCCCCCACCAGGTTTTTAATCATTTTAACTTTAATTATTTATAAATTACCTATTGTTTATGTAACAGTTTTGATACTGGTGTTTACAGATAAATATTACCTTTGTGACGCTGCATACACCAACACTCGTGGATTTATGACTCCCTACCGTAATACGAGATATTGGTTAGCCGATTTTCGACGACAACGTGCGTTAACTAAGGAAGAAAAATTCAATCATGCCCATGCACAACTCAGAAATGTTATTGAGCGCTCATATGGTGTTTTAAAGGCGAGATTCCCAATCCTAAAGCAAATGGCTCCCTTTTCTTTTCCAATCCAAAGGGACATAGTGATCGCCTGTTTCGCCGTCCATAATTTTATAAGGAAGTGCAATATTCGTGATCAATTATTTGTGGAGTATGGCGAGAACACTGTGTTTTCTGAAATACAAGGTGGAGAAAATGTTGGGCAGTTCGTTCACGACGTAGAATGGGGTTCACAAGACATTGAGTATATGACTACTTTGCGTAACCAGATAGCTAGTCAACTAATTTGAAATGTTTAAAATTAAAATTCTACGCAAATTATTAATTTCTAGTTGCATTTTAGTATGTTTTAAAGAATTTTGAAGGATTTATATGTAATTTGGATTTTCTATAATGTTATGTGTTTCATTTTATTATTATTAATCTTCCAGAACCGTCATTCAGAGCACTGACCAAACATATACATTTCATTCAGCATAAAATAGTTCAGAGGGGTAAAGTAGTCATTGTGCATAGTCATTCAGAGGTCCAACCAAACAACACTTTTTGGTTCAGCACTTACTGGTTCAGAGTCTCTTACCCATTCAGACCTCTTACTGGTTCAGCACTTACCCATTCAGAGGTTGCCAAACGGCCCCTTAGTTTATTTGTATTTGATCTTTTGCCATAAGATATAAGGGGGTAAATAAGGGTATATTGGTAATTTGAAGTTTGAAAAGTTATAAGCTGGCCAAGAAGCACAATATATTAACTTCTTAAAAACTCATTTTCATTCATCTCAAAAAGTCATTTTAAAAAGCACTTTTCCATTTGCCAAACACTAAAATGACTTATTGGCTTTTTGATTAAGCCAATAAGTTGGTTTGAAAAGCTTACCCAAACATGCCCTAAATGTTTTTTTTCAAGGGGTGCGGCCGCCCACCCTGGCCAAAGGCTAGGTCCGCCCATAATTCAAAACCTCTTTAGCTTTTTGTAATAAAAATGGAATCAATTTCGCAATAGTAGTGGTGTTTGTTAGATTGAAATCAAAATTATATCAATTTTGCAATATAACAGTAAACGATTTAACATTCAAAGCATACATACCAGTCACAGATGGCTATTTATCGGATTTAGGGTTTCGGTAGCAGGCTCCATCCCTAACAAAACTCTAAACTACAACTATTCAAAAGTAAACCATCGAATTGAGTATTATTAGAGTTAATTAATTGCCCAATTGGTTACTTTTGTGTAGGCTATTTGTGGTTTAATATAACGTGTAACCTAAACAATGGTTAATGGACTTTAATTAACTCATTGTTTAACCGTTATGGTTCAATTAAAATTAAAAGTTAATAAAAAAACATAAAAGTTTGATTGATGTATTAGAGGTGGACCAACCTGACTTGGACCACTTTGGGCGTTATTACTAGGGATGCAAACGAGCCGAATCGAGCCCGAGCTCGACCAGGCTGGAGCTCGATTAACTTATGAGAGTTTGGGCTCGAGCTCGGTTTGATAGTATTTTCTCAAGCTCGAGCTCGGCTCGTTTATTATCTATTAAATACAAATAATATAAATAATAGACTTTTTAGGCTCGTGATCTCGATAAGTGAAGCTCAGGCCCGGGCTCGTTTATTAAATAAGCTTATCTTTAGGTTTGAGCTCAGCTTGTAAACAAGTTTAAATAAGCTCGGCTCGAATCGGCCCATTTACACTAAGGCTCGATAATGCTCGACGAGCCTAAGGAGCTTCACATGCGAGGCTCGAGCTCGGGCTCGATAAACAAACGAGCTTTATTTCAGGCTCGATAAGGCTCAGCTCGTTTTGAGCTTTTTCTCGAGCCGATCTCGAGTAGCTCGCGAGCCGCTTGGCTCGTTTTCACCCCTAGATTAACGAAAGAAGGTAATGAGGGTTGGCGCCCAACTGCGTTGTGAGTTAACGGGGTTATTTGCTTATGTGGAGGTGGGGCCTCACAACACGAAGCTTATATATTAGGTTCTAATGGTGGTAGTCCATATGTAATGGAACAGTGCCTTTAAGAGTTGAAAAGTGAAGGGGCGTGAAACACCGTACCACAGTGCATGGACGGGGGAGCATGTGAACTGCCTAACGAGAGTTAGAGAGAAGAATGGTGGGCTCCATGGAAATCAACCAACCAATCACACGCTTTGTATTTTTTTTTAAATTAGTGGATTTAAAATATTTTTTAATAGGTGGTGGGTAGTGAAAACTTATAAAACCATTATTCATTAAGGCTATCCATTATGGTTCAACAAAATTTTACTGTCACGTCAAAAAATAACTGCCACGTATACATTACCTTTCACTCACTTTTTTTTTTTTTACTTTTGTGTGTGATGGTTTCATAAGTTTTCACTATCCACCACCCATTAAAATAATATTTTAATTAAATAATTTTTAAATATAAAAGAAAAAAAAAACATTTAATTGGTTGAGAGCCATGTGGCTCACCAAACCCTTCTCCTTTCAGGATTGTGGTCCGCACAACGCCCTTACCTTTTCACCCTTTTTAACGCCCTAGTGTTTCTCCCCCATCACTTGCCACATCGTCTAGGCTGGGGCGCTGGGCATGACCCCATAACACACAACCTAAAGGTGAAAAAAATGTGAGTTAGAGCTCATGTAAAAGTGACGTGACACTCGCTTTATGATGTGGCAATAAAAACAAATGAACCCATTACCCACATGCTTAAAAATTAATAATAACTAGTTATTTTCCGCCCGCGTGTTGCGGCGGGACCCGATGACTACAAAAGGCGTGTCAGCAACGACAAACAGATACCGGATATCAAAATATAAATAAAGTGACGTGGTAAGGATAGTCACCACGTCATAAAAAAAACGATTTTAAATAATCTAATATATAATAATAGGACCCACACGTCCTACACGTTGGAAATTCGATTTTTTCAGTTCAGTTATTACGGTGTTAACACGTTAAAATATGGATGAGCATAATAATAGGACCCACACGTCCTACACGTTGGAAATTCGATTTTTTCAGTTAAGTTATTACGGTGTTAACACGTTAAAATATGGATGAGCTCGGTACCGGTAACGGCAGCGAAAGTACCGATCCGGAAAATCATCAAAATTAGGTACCGGCACCGAAAATGCTCGGTACAATACGGTATGCTATTTGAAGGTAAAAATCAATAAATACAGGTATGGTGCTAGACCGGTGTCTAACCGAAAGTAACGATTTTAAAAACGCCAAAAGGTGAGTACCAAATTGGTACCGAAAATGATTTGGTATAGTGAATTTGGTACCGATACGATACCGGTTCGTTTACAGGGTTTGGTACGATTTGCTCATCAATATTCTAAATATCCAAGTTAATTTTACATGCTACAATTCATTCGTTACAGAAAAAGACAAAAAAGAAAGCAAAATAAGTTGTTGTGTATATAAAACCTCATTCAAACGAAATACAGTTTACTTACTGTGTGTATGAAAAGTAATCTAAACGGTGCAATTACTTGCATTGCTGCGTTGCTACAGGATTTGATGAGCTCGGTACCAAGCGGTACCGAAAATACCGTTACCGAAATCCCCAAAAGTGGGTACCGGTACCGAATATACCTAGTATGGTACGGTTCGGTACCGGTCGGTACTGGTACGGCACCGGTATTTGAGGGTAAAAACCGGTGAATACCTATGTAGAACCGGTACCGAAAATACACCGATTTAGTAAATTTGAGATCGATACCTATACCCGATACCATTTGCTCATCTCTTAATGATGTTACTATTCATTCTATTCTAATTTTAAATAATTTAATTTAATTAATAATAAATCACTATTCATTCACTTTCTTTTTTATCATATATATTTTAAATAATTTAATTTAATTAATAATAAATTACTGTTCATTCACTTTCTTTTTTATCATATATATAGATAGATTACACTGTTGCTTATGTGGTCCAAAACATATTATGAGTATACCAAATAGCTCGACCGTGTAACTAGTTCTTTATTTACTTGTTATACATAAATATATCAATTTTTTTTTTATAGTTTCTGTCCCATTAATGGTAAATACTTTGGTACAGGTAATCTTCTATCTATAATTTCCAAAACCCAAATCATGCACGTCAAACTTATCAATCATGATCATCCTTTCATTTACCAATATTAATCAAGAACTGAGAACCATGAGCAAAGTGAGCATGATGCTCTCATAACGCTTTGAGCTCTTTACAAAATAACAAGTCTGGAAATAGATCAGAAACACAACAACTACTGTTCTTTGACTATGTTTGACTTTCTGTTGACTGGTAACGTTGACCAGAGTTGACCGACGGTACTGTAGCGACTACTATTCACAGTAAGGCTGGAGGGTGTGGTATAAAGCCCCTAGGGGCTTTATCACGCCACCTCAGCTCTACGTCAACGCCACGTCAGCCCCTTCCTTTAACTTGCAAGGTGTGGTTTAAAGCCCCCCCTTTAAGCTATAGCGCCCCCCTCTAACCAATCCTTCATCAATCAACTCAAATTTCATTTCGTTAACGTGCTGGCGAACAAACGATGGCGCCCCCCTTTCAATCCGGCGGTGTGGCCGATGGCGCCCTGGGGGCGCTATGGATGCTTAGTTGGCAGGGTGGCATTAAGCCACACCCACCGGCCTAACTATGGTGGTATTGTAGCAGGTGCAAAAACACGCACCAACACAAGTACTAAAACAAAACAGAAAAAAAAAAAACACATATGGTGGTTTTGTAGCAGGTGCAAAGACACGCACTATCACAAATACTAAAACGAAAAAGAACAATCAAAACATGGTTCGGTCTAATCTTACCTACGTCCAGAGACTGCCACTAGGATACTTTTTATTTCTTTGGAGGTAAGGAGAATATTGTTGGTATGTTCTTAATGTGATGGACAATCTTGTTAGTGGTGGTGCTAGAGTGTATGGTGGCGGTGATAGGGTGTAGTTCAAAAAGATGAACATAATCACACATTGAAGATTGATTAACATATCATCTCATAGACTAATACTGTAAATAAACAACATGAAGAGTAAACAATTACAATTAAGATCTTAAATTTGAAATGCTTAAATCAATATTCTTCATATTGCTTTTTTAAGTGTTACACATGTTACGGTTTTTTCCTCATTTATGTAGGATACCAATAACGATGCAAAACAAAACTCCCAGACTCGAAAAAGAAACTGTAACAGCTAAAGTTTATAAACATAAACGGCATGAAAAAGTTTAGATCGTTTCTTTTCTTGTTGAAATATGTAAATGTAAAAGTATGGAAGGCAACAACTATACTTGGTAACATAACTTCCAAAGAAGATATGAAAATCAAGCAGCATTTGAGCCGCTCTCAAAGATATCATACAATCTGAAATATCAGATTCGGGGGCCAACTCACTGTATCTTTTGTCAAGAACCACTTGTGACCTGCTGTAAGGATTATAAAAGGACTCTATGGAATTCATCATGTTCTGTTGCGCAACAGAGTTTGATCACATGGGATTATGTAACGTATTCACCATAATTAGCATATTCAAGGATATCTTCCGTAAATAATCAGACTACAAACCAAATAAATCACATTATTTAAGCCTTTTAGGTGTCACAATACATTGAGGTATACGACAAACATGATATAACTTGCAAAATCAACAGAAGAAAATAAAAACTACAAAACAATCAGTATAGTATAATATTAAAGAACATAAACTAACCTGGGTTGTGGCAACAGAATAAATCTCCTCTTCAATCCTCTCGGCTATTTTCGTAAGTTCCTGTTGTCCCTCATGTCCAGGGAATGGAGGATGCCTCTTCACGGTATCTAATCTACACAAGATCAACACATGTCAATCAAGAATAATTCAAATAGTTAGCAGAAATTTTAGGTAGAATACATCATTATACAAAATAAAAAAATGTATAGAACCAGTCACATTAAGCAATTGACACCCAACCAGGTCAGCAAAACCAATTTTTAGACGTGTTCCACTCGGATGGGTCGTTGGCCATAATTACTGTTGATTTCTCTAATGCTTTTAACCTGGTGGATAGAACCGCTCTTTTGTCAGAAGTTCGGACACGATGCCCGTCCATTTCCTTATGGGTGGATTTTCTATATGGACAACCGGCTAGATTATATGTCGGAGACGATCATATTTGGTCCACCACCGGGGTTCAGCAGGGAGACCCCTTGGGGCCTCTTCTCTTTGCCTTAGTTTTGCATCCCCTTATTCATCAGATACGAGATAGATGCTTTGGCGAGTGCCCTATTTAGTAGAACTGCCCAGAGTTTGGGAGAGAAGTTTAGTCTATCCCCTCGTCAGAAAGCCATGTTCGATTGTCTCCGGGCTCCTCATGCTCAGGATTTCCTGACAGTTATCCCCATTGAAGGACTTGGCCAACACATGTCGGCAGTGGAATACCGAGCAATTCTTAAGTACCGGCTAATGATCCCTCTGTTTTCGGTTGATGAGCCTTGCCCGGTTTGCCGCAAGGTTTGTTTAGATACTTTTGGCAAGCATGCGGTTCACTGTAAGGAGTTGCCTGGTTTTAAATACAGGTATGATTTGGTAAGAGATATTCTGTTTGATGTTCTAAAGCGGGCAGGGATTTCGGCCAAAAAAGAGGCTCCGGTGAACTTCCTGACGGATCCGCTCGAAGGGAGGTCTACTCTTCGACCAGCTGATATTCTTGTGTTTGGGTGGGCCAGGGGAAAACACGCTTGTGTGGACCTTACAGGAGTGTCCCCTCTTGTTGGGCTCAGGGATAATGGGTTTGTTGCTGGCCAGGCTACGTTGAAGGCGGAATCAAGCAAGACACGAGAAGGCTTGTTTAGAGAATCAACATGTGTTTATCCCATTCGCTTTTGATACATTTGGTTCCCTAGCCCCAGAGGCCGTGGAATTCCTAAACAGGGTCCAACGAGTTGTGAATAGTAATCTCTCAACCTTTAAGGGTCGTTTCGTATTTAGTAGGATTGGTTTTGCAATTCAAAAGGGGGTAGCGGCACAACTTGTTGCCCGTTTACCTGCCACTTGTTTGTAATTTATTACTTTGCCATTTGAATGAAAAATGAGTTCTTATTTAAAAAAAAAATTAGAGCACAAAAATAAGAAAAGTAAAAGAATAATATAAGTACGTACAACTTGTTCACGATCCTTTCCCGTATATCTACTTGCAGTTGATCCCTCCAGTCCCCAGATTCCATGGTGGTGTCACGAACAGCCACACTTGCACCCTCAGTAGGCCTCAACCTCTGCTGTTGCAGCAACTGCGGTTCCAACACCAGCGGTTGCAGCATCCGCTGTTGCAGCATCCGCTGTTGCAGGAGCTGCTGGAGTTGCTCCTGGTATAGGGGGTGGCCCTGTGATACAAGGTAGTTAGTTATATTGTTGTCCGCTGAGCTGGTTTTGTTGACCACTAGACATATTTTGAATGTTCTGCATGTTTATATTTTGACCAGCAACATTTGTCAAGGTGGGTTGTTGCACGTCATTGCCAGGTGGCAATGCAGAAGGTAAACTAGAAGAGTCTTGCAATTGAGCCTTCCAATCATCAGATTCCAGTAGATACAGCTTTTGCATAGCTTTTATCTGTAATCAGAATAAATGAAATCAATGTCACTGAGCCTGTAATTGAAAGAATTTGATATTCCAGCTCACCGATCATAAAAAAAACATACGTAAAAATGCATATTTAGTTTACCCTTTAGTTACTTATCATATAAGTCATAACATCAATGGAACAGTATTTAGTGGTGATGATTTTATTCAAGTCAAAAGCATTATGTGATGTCAGGTGCTTTCACTGCTTTAAAAGAAATATAAGATAATATACAATACCTTTTGGTAAACTTCTTCTTACCAATCTCCGTCGTTTGGATTGTCCGTTTGAGCTGTCGAATCTACTGGCACTGAGGGATTTACCGTAATAGCAGCAGAGTTTGACTGCATGGGATTCTTTAATCTAGTCTCCATAGTCAGCATCATGAAGGATACCTTACTTGAATATTCAGACTGCAAACCAAAGAAATTACATGATTTTAGGTCCAGAAATACCTTACGGTGTACGAGAAACATGATATCACTTCAATTTCTTAAAGAGTTGCAAATAATTCTTCATTCCACAAAAGCAAAAGGGCAATAACCAAAAACTACAAAACTACCTATATAAAATATATAAAGAACACAACAAACCTGGCTTGTGGCTGCAGTATGGATCTCCTGTTCAACCCTCTCAGCTATTTTCTTAAGTTCCTGAAGTCTCTCATATCCAGAGAAAGGAAGATGCTTTTTCAAGGTATCCATTCCATTCTACACAAGGGCGACACATGTCAGTCAAACTGATGGAACTACAAAGCACAAATTTCAGGTAGAAAACAACATTTTACAAAATAAAAGTGCAGACTGAAGCAGGTTAGCATAACCAAATTTTATAGTGCACAAACAATAAGAAATTAAAAAGAACAAATAAGTAAGTACACACATCTTGTTTATTATCCTTTTCCGATGAAGTTGAGCCCTCCAATCACCAGCGGGGTCACCGAGTGCACCGTGAATAGGTCTCTTGTCCATCTTCTATTTGATTTGATTGTAGATTTTCAATCCTGCTGTGACATCCTAATATATAAGATAAGAATTAATAAAAATAGATGATAGATACTTTTATCAGAATCTATTGAGATCCTGTAGTTATGACATCCTCTTTCTTCTTCTTAGGGCTATGGTTATCAAAACCTTTTTACTTTCTATATCTTTTTTTTTTTAACAACAAAATGGAACTTGATCATATTAGTTTTGCAAGAATATCATTGGTATTAGATTGAAATCAAAATCAAATAAACTGTAATCAACTTTGCAATTGAAGAGTAGAGGATTTAACATTCAAAGCAACTGCAACTATTCTTGATTTGCTCTGTATAAAATCACTAAATTACTTCTTTTTCGACTGTGTGCTTGTAAAACTCCGGTATGTATGATTGCATAAAAAGTGAATCAGCAGCATACATACCAGATGAGATGAGAAACCCAATTGTGGGAATACACGAAGCCAATTGGACGTAACCGTTCCGTCACGTATGACTGTGATGAATTTGTGATAGGAAGATTGAAGCAGCATTTGTTTCTAAGGAAATATTATTATTATATGAAAAAATGTTTTTTTTTTTTTTTAATTTCTCCCTCTTTCTCTCCGTTTGGAATTGTAACTGTTAATTAATTACGTCACATTTTTGTTATATCCTTCGTTGAAGGAATGTTTTTAAAACAATATAAATTGACTTAAATTATTTTTTTCATAACATACGTTACAAAAGCTATGGGCTTTGTTTTATATGGTAGGGC
Source organism: Helianthus tuberosus (assembly GCA_030545235.1). Classification (NCBI taxonomy): domain Eukaryota; kingdom Viridiplantae; phylum Streptophyta; class Magnoliopsida; order Asterales; family Asteraceae; genus Helianthus; species Helianthus tuberosus. The sequence goes on along the minus strand of CM060365.1, from coordinate 40,492,020 downwards.
TAGTGTAAGTATCCGTGTAATACACGAGGTGGTTTCAAAGTAAATTATATTATTTAACAATGTTGACATAAACTTTTAAATGAAAAAAAACGTTCCATTACTTGAATAAATATTAAATTACAATGAATTGAAATAAATGAAAACAAAAAAAATCACTCGTTAAGGATTTCTTTATACACCACATGTGTTGCTTAATCTGTAGGTTTACCGTCCTTGTCTAATATTAGTAATCTGACTCCATCTCTGGCAGTGGCGAATCTTGAGATTTCTGACCGAGTGATCGAAAAACGTATATACCAAAAAATTTATATACGAAAACTACATACTCTCCACTACTGAGCGAAAAGTTCGGAGGGTCGGCCGCTCCCTCCCACCCCCACTATGTTGCGCCCCTGATCTCTGTTTTTACTGTTGATAAAGAGACATAAAACTGACTATGGGTGAAAACCGACACCAACCCTAGATAGTGATTGTCCTTGGCTTTTGTTACTTGTCATTGCGAAACATACGACTAATGGAAATTGCCTTCTTTGAAACGTAAAAGGAATATTCTTACCCGAAGATGTCAAATTAATTCTAGGTATATAGGTGCGGGTACCGATACTTCCTCCTGGTATTATCTCTGCTTCTATAGCAGGGTTATACAATTTTTTTTACCTGTATTCTTGTTCCATTACACAAACCATTTTGTTGGTCAATATTACGTAATAACATTACCGGCAAAGCAACTTTTAGCACTAACCTGTGATGGGGCAAGCCCGATACTTTAAGTCCGTTGGATTTCACATACTACATAAATAGAACAACCAATGTTATGTTTTAGTATTATAACTTTGTATTAGAATATATAAAAGTATCAGTAGTCAGTGGCGGACCCATGATTTTTTTCCAATGGGGTCCAATTTTTTTGGTGTTCTAACATTTCACAACCCGACGTTAAAATTTTCGGGTCGAACATCATTCGGGTCGGGTCAAAGTGAGGAACACATAACAAAATATATATATTCTTTACTCATTAGAAAACACACAATAAGAACACGATGTCATTCGAAACGAAAAAAAGCATTGCAAATTTTTAAAGTTAAAATTCATAACATACTCGATCCTTACATCATTGGCCCTAAAATTCAAGTTTTAAGAAACTTAGTCTTTTTTAAGGCCAACAAATAATAGACCAGCTCCAAAAGTCAAAATAAATAAAAAATTGATACACCAAATTAACTGTTTTATGTATGTTTGCATCTTTTTGTTTATGAAGTAAGAAATCCATAGTTTTAAATTTATATTAGGAAAAAAAACAGAACACAAAAAATGAGACGCACAAGATTCGAGCTTGTGACTTCATGTTACCAAACAAAGAGGCTTACCACTTCACTAGCTTGACTTTTGATGTTATGGTATCCATCTAATTAATTTTATTGGGTCCTTTGGAATTTTAACATACCAGATCTACTAATTTTTTAAAAAACATTGGGGTCCGTGGACCCCGACCCACTCTATGTGGGTCCGCTCCTGTCAGTAGTGCATCAACTATTACATGTATAAACTACTGTTAAAAGAGACCAAATAAATAGAAATATATAAAAGGAAACGGGATCAGGAGAAAACGCTCAAAATTGTGAGAACGGTGAGAACGCTTCCTGGCCCAACATGTGTCACGCCGCTTAGAGAAGGCGGAGGGGCTTTTTGTCCTTTCATATTTCTTTTTTTAAACGCGTATCACTTCATCTTTCTATTTTTTGGCGTTTAATATATACGCGGCATTTTTATTGTTTTTAGATCAGAATCATAGTAAATATTTTGACGTTTTAAGTATTGTTTTGGTGTTTTTATTGTTTTTTAGATCAGGATGCAGGCCTTTAATGTAAAAAATATCAATAATTTTCTTGATTTTATTATATCAAGTGTTTTGCCATTTAGGATACAGGCCTATAATGTGACAGACAATTATAGCGTTTTGAAAAGATAAATAAATTTCAATTTTCCATGTAGTGGCTTTTAATATAACTATATGTTTTGGCAATAATGATACCGTCTCTTTATTTTACTGTTTCTTTCAATTTTTATCTGTCAATTAGTGTTGATTTTTCCAGTAATACTTTGTTTGCGTTTTTTGGCGTTTTATATAGCAACATCGTGCTTTGCTAGCATTCGTTCTCACAGTTTTTCACACTATCAGGCGTTTTGGTGTTTGTAGTTTTTGCGTTTTATACTCAATTTTTTTTAAAATAGTAGAGAATTAGATGATAAACAACAGAGAATTAGATAACAAACAATAGAAAATGAAAACAAAAAAATTAAAAATTATAATCTAATTTCTCATCCAAATCTTCACTGTCATCAGCCTCTTCTACTTTAACATTTTTGGCGTTTTGAATCTGTTTTTGAATACCTTATGTAGATCCTTATTTTCCTACATAACGGCCGTCTTTAGAAGATGCTTCTTTTTTGTGGCATCCTTTATGGTGGGTGGATATATTCTTGTTTGATGACATGTTGAAGACCAACGCCTTCTCTAATGTATTGATCCCTTCATGCCATCAATATATCCATCAAGAACAAAGTGACATGATGTCATATCAGTGTCATCAGTATCTTTATCTAGAATATTTGTCCATCTCATTCAGCAAAAGATTATCGAGATACCCAACTTAGAGAAGAATCCATTCAGTGAAACTTCATTCAGATCAATACTCAATATAGAAGAATCGAGGTTCTGCATCTGTGGCTTTTTTAACTATTATTTTTGGCGTTTTTAAAGTGAATGGTTTCTAGGAAATATGGCGTTTGTTTCTGGTTTTGTGATCAGTTGATTGTGCAGAGACGTCTCTCTTATAGGATGTTTTTGACGCGTAGTTTAGGCGTGATTTTATTTATAATAAATGATATTAATAAAGTAGCCGTCTTTTCAGTTACTGTGTATTTTTACTGTTTTTTTTTTGTTCAGCTTTTTATGAGTTTTTAGGGTCATAGACTTTCTATCTCCCAAGTTGGCGTTTTTGAATGACTTTAAGTAGTTTTTGGCGTTTTTTTTCCATTTTTAGCTTTTATTAATTAATACTTCTGCAAACTACTTTTACTGCATTTATGGCGTTTCACATGCATTATGAATGTTTGGCGTTTTATTAATATAATGTATTTTTTATTTTAAGTTGAAAAATACATAACAAACAACAGAAAAATAAAATTAAAAAAATAAAAATAAAAACAATTCATCTTCCAAATCTTCACTGTCATCAGTCTCTTTCTTCTTTGAATCATGTTCGCTGGTGGTTTGGCTTAGCTATACTTGTGTTTTGTGGCCGTTTGGAAAGACAAAATGACATAAGTTTTTTTGTTTGAATATGTATCTTCAAACAACTCATCAGTGTCATTCGTCTTTTCATGCCATTATAATATTCATCAAGAACAAAACACAGAAAATGACATAAGTCTGACCCCAGCATGTTTTTGTTTATGATCTGTCCATCTCATGCAGCAAAATGTTATTTGAGTCACAACACCTCAGGGAAGATTGCATTATCCGAAACTTTGGCGTAGAACAATATTTGAATATACAAGAAACGATATTTGGCATTTTTGGCTTTTTTTTCTGAGGAAATATTGTATCTGAAATAACCGTCGATTTTTTGGAATCTTTGATGTTTGAGTGTTTTGGCGTTTTCTAAGATGAATGGTATATAGTAGAAAATATGACGTTTTTGAGTAGTTGTGTTTGATGTTTTGGGGATTTTGGTGTTTGTAAGATGAATGGTATATAGTAGAAAATATGGCGTTTTCAGGTTCTGGGGGGGTGTGTTTTTATGTCTGGGATGTTTTTGTTTATATAGCGATGTGTTTTGGTCCGTAATGACGTTTTATTCATCAGTATGGCGTTTTGGTATAGAAGTGTAAAGACCTTTTTACCCTTAATGAGGCGTGTCCATGTAATAAAATTGATGTTATTTACGAAAATGCCACCGTGCCAATCTAGTCCATAGATTGTTTTAATCGGACGATCCATAAGCGTTCTCACCGTTCTCACACTTTCTACCGTTTTCTCTAAATCCCGAACCTATATAAAAGTATCAACTTAATCAAGACTTCTATTATTCAAGCAACAACTTACCTTACAATAATGGTCTTTTGAGTTCTGCCATATCACGCAAGCAAATATACCCTGTCCATTTAATCTTTAATGGCCTAAATTACATATTATAATTTTCATTAAAAAAACAAAAAATAACCATAACTTACAATGTCATGAAATGCAATTATAGGACATCAAATAGCAAGACTAATCACATCCTAATTTGAGATCAGCATTCAAATTTGACTTCATTACAAAGTGGAATGATACCCATTCCAACCAGGTTGCTCCTATGGATTCTCTCAAAACTCTTAGCTATCTACCCCTGACAAACCATCACAGATTCAAACTTAATTAAACTCTCTCATCAAATCAATCACTTAAATCATATTAATAATTACTTACCTATAGCATTGGACCTTTAGCAGCCCAGTAAACAACGATAGTGTCGAGTCCCGCTTCTTTGTACCTCTGTTACCGTTCAGATAACAAAGATATTTAGATCTCACCAAATAAACCGCTAAAAAGAGAAGAAATACATGTATTTGTGTGTTCTGTAACTGTTACATCAAATGGAGAAAACTTTTCTCTAGTGGGAATGTGAATATTGGCAAAGGTTCCACTCGCCATTACTTCATCATTTCCACGACGACTACCATAAGAGTTGAAGTCCCTGCGTCAACACCACGGTCAAGGAGGTACTTTGCAGCCGGGTATCCTTATGGATATGATTTTGTTGTTTGCTAAACGTTAAGTCGTTTGAAATTATGTGTAACAAATGTTAAAAAGTATTAAATCCATATAAAGTGATGTTTTACCCTTTTAAAATCCAAATACACAATTCTAATTCTTGTCTTTTCCATCATTCTCAAATCTTCTATGGTATCAATAAAGGAGAGTGTTGTTTAGGTCATTTGTCGAGTTCTTGATGGAATGGTGCATGAAACACCTCTAACTTTATGTTAGTGGTGTTTGTGTTATGAAATAAGTTCTAGACATGAAAATTTTGGGAATCATATACAAAACTTGGTTGTATGTTAAAGGGTCAAGTCAAATTTGAACAAAACACACAACAGACTACATAAAACAATCTTACCATGAAATCTTTTTAAAAAAAAAAACTATGAAAAACCTCCTACTTAAACAACACATAATTATCGAATTTTCATGACAGGACATCCATTAAAGATGCAAAACTAAATTCCCGACTCAAAAAAGAAACTTTAATGACTAAAGTTTATAAACATAATCGACATTTTTACCATATAACATTCAAATTAAGATAAGTTTTTTTAGTCAAAAATGTAAAAGCATGGAAGTTAACAACTATATTTGTTGCCAGGATTCCAAGTAAGATACCAAATTAAGCACCATTTAAGCAATTCGGCCAGGTACCATATTTAGAGCTCAAACTTATACATGGGTGTCTTTTGGGCATGATAGTAACATGCTTAAAACCTTCACCTTTGTAATGCATACAGCATAAAGACCCATTTATTATATTTTACCGTTTAACGCAACAAATTTCATACCATCCTTATAAAAAGGCAAGTATCTTGCTAAGTGTTGCGCACTTAATAAACAATCAAGAATTTGAGCGTAAAGCCCGAGTGGTCATTCCATAAATTAATGAGCCTAGCTTTTGAATCAAGCTCCAAATTTTGCAATGGATGTCACAATAAAGAATGCAAATAGATCCACACGAAAAAAAGAAGAAGTAATTTTCATGCAAGTTAAGATAAGGGATTGATAGGTTTTCGTTTAAATATAAAAATGTAAAATCAGCACCTACACAACTCTCATAAGTACCCAGCTTGTCTATATAGTTATAGCTAATATCCCAAGATAATGAGATATCATACAAAGTTTAGTTGTTGGGGGCATGGGGCCCACTCAATGAATTTCGTTGCAGAGAACCAATAGAGACCTGCTGTAAGAATTTCATATCGCTATTCTGACCAGGGTCAAGATTAGAACTCGGCTGCATGGAATTAAGAATGTATATGCTCATTTCATTTTCATTTTCATGTGATTGAACCTGCGTCGATTGAGAATGTGTTGGTTCAGATTGCTGCAAAGATTGCATATGTGGTGGAGGAAGTGCTTGATCTTGCTGCTGAGGGTTCCTCCAATTTGAATTGATGACATTAATAATAGCTTTTTCATAAGCATCCAGCTTGTCTTTATGAATGGCTAGTATATCATGTTTAGGGGTTTGTAAGAATTCCATGCAACGCTCCAATATATGCGTAAATTTTATCAGTGTCTCAAACAGCTCGTTATCTGGCTGCTGACGAGAATCATGCTGGACAACGAAAGGTTTTCATCAAATGACTTTTCTGTATGCTTTTGTAAATCAACATGTTATCCTTTAAACGATTACACATGCTTTTGAACCGAAAAGATTTCCATTTTTTATATATACGAGACATTAACTTACCTGTAGCAATTTGGAAAGAGAGTTCTGGTGCATGACATTCAAATCTTGTAGATACAGGTCTTTCATAGCTTTTATCTGTAACCAGAAGAAAAAAGATCCAGGTCATATAGCGCCTATAATTGGGAAAATATTGATATTACCACTCATGGTTTATAAAAAAATTTAAATCGTAAAAAAAATACCCCCCCCCCCCCCCCCACTTTTATAGTTGCTTCATGCTGAATAGTAATAACTGCACAAACTTGTATACACTCTTGACATTTGATCGATATTTTATATTAAAAGATGCGTGCGAAAAAAGAAGTAAACTTTGGTTTAGAGTAATGTTGATGAATTTCATCAACCAAATGCAAATTGAGATGTGAGGTGCTTTTACTACTTTAAAAAATGCAAGATAGCATACAACACCTTTTGATACACTTCCTCTTTCCAGTCTTCGCAATTCGGGTTGTCAGTCTGAGCTATCAAATCTAACGATACACTGTTGGCATCAGATTTTGACTGCATGGGCTCTATAGCCAGCATCTTCACGGATAACTCCCGTAAATAATTAGACTGCAAACCAAATAAATTGCATGATTTTAGGTCCCATAATAATATCACTTCATTGTCTTATTTGAAGTACTTGGATAATCTGAACATGAAGACTTGCAAAATCTTCATTCCATAGAAGAAAAAAAGCTAAATTATAAACTATTATTATGATATAAAGAACACAACAAACTTGGCTTGTGGCGACGGTATAAGTCTTCTCTTCAAACCACACAGCTATATCATGTAGTTCCTCATCTCCGGCGAATGGAAGACACCTCTTCAAGGTTTCCGTTCTACACAAGATCAACATATGTCAGTCAAAATAATGCAAATATGTCAGCATAACCAAACTTTAAGTGCACAAAAAGAGAAGAAATCAAAAGGAATAATATAAGTATACATACATCTTGTTCACGAAGATTTGTCGTGAATCTGCTTCTAGTTGAGCTCTCCAATCACCAGATTCCAAGGTAGGGTCATCGACACCGTCAGTTGCACCCTGAATTGGAAAGAGAAATAATATCAAGGTCATAGAGCCTGTATATGGAAAGTGATCAACGTTCCGACTCATAGTTGCGGAGACTGGAACAATATGTCAATGCTATTCAAATGGAACAATATTAAATGCGCAAATCTAGTATAAGCAAGAGATCGGCAACACAAGCATGATTAAACGCAATAACGTTGCATACTTGCATACACATTTGACAATTGATTGATATTTTATTAAGTAACGCATTTTTACAAAAAGATTTTATATTTTCAAATCATTGCGAAGATAAGCAAAAGTAAACATTGGCTTAGGATAATGGTGATGATTTTGTCCAACTCAAAAGGGACTTGTGATGAAGATTACAACACCTTTTGATCTCCACTATTTGGATTGCTAGTCTGAGCTGCTGTCTTCAGTGATGTCTGCTGTATATATTCAGACTGCAAACCAAATAAATTACATGACTTTAGGTCCCATGATACGCTACGGTATACCACATATATTATCACTTTCTTTTCCTATTTTGAAGTACCTTGGCTCGACTGCAATATCTTTATTCAACACAAGCAAAAACTACAAAACTATTGATATAATATAGAGAATACAGCAGACCTGGCTTGTGGCAGCAATGTAATTCGACTTTTCAAAACTCACAGCTTGTTCCATAAGTTCGCTGTGTCCTAAGGATGGAGCATGACTCTTAAAGGTATCAGCTCTACACAAGGTCAACACACACAAGTCAAAATAATTCAAATAATTAGCAGAAATTTTAGAAAGAAAACATCATTTTTCCAAATTTAGAGAACCACTCAAGCAGCTCTGCATAATCAAAATAACATAGCACAAAAACAAGGTCAGCCCATGGGAGGGGCAAAGTGGGCGACCGCCCACAGCCCACTCTTTACCCGGGGCCAAAATTTCAATCTTTTGATTCAGTTTAGGCCCATTGAACAATTAAACCCAATTACCCAAATAAGTTTTAAACTAAACCCGAATAATAAAAACGTTGGCGGCAAAGAAAAATAAAACGAGAGAGCTATCGCCGTATTATTGACTTTATTATATATACAAGTTTATATTTAATTTAGAGGCCCATTTAATCTAGTTGCACATGATCCTCGAATTCTCAAGGATGACCCTGCACAAAAAGATATGAAAACTAAAAGGAATAATAAAAGTACATACATCTTGTCGACGATGAGTTGTCGTAAATCCGGATGCAGTTGAGCCCTCCAATCATATGATTCCATGGTGGTGTCACCAGCAGAACTACTTGCACCCTCAGCAGGACTCCGGTTACTCGTATCCATCTTCTGTATGATGATTGATTTTCAATTCTATTGTGACAATCTAACATGAAATTACTTCATAGTTTTTTATTTGTTAAAGATGACATAATAACAAAAGTTGATCATATTTATATTTATTTTGTATGAATTGTGTAACTGGAATTAGATAATTTAGATTGAAATAAAAATCATATGCATTTTGTGTCTAACATTCAACACAACTTTTAAATGTTTGATCTGTGAAAAATATTAAAACAAGTTGATCATAAATAAACACAACTTTTAAATGTTTGATCTGTGAAAAATATTAAAAAAAGTTGATCATAAATAGTATGTAGTATTTTTTAATTAAAAGGTCAGCATGATTGAGAAAAAAGGGAGTGAAAAGTATACATACCAGTCACACAGATGCCAAATCTCGGAATTAGGGTTTTGGTAGCCGGAGCAAATGGACTTAGTCTTATTTTCTCCGCTGGTAGGACTGTAATGGAGAATGGTGAAGCTGCATTTGTAATGAAATGCTGTATATATGATGGAATTAAATATTATATTAAATGTTTTTTGTTTTGTAACTATTTATAGGCATTATTTAGTATTATTGGGTTTTTTAATAGTCAAACTAATATACTCCTAAACCCACATCTTCTACGATTTGAACCCTCCACTTCATGAATAGAGAGAAGACATTGGGGGTGCAAACAAACCAAGCCGAGCCGAGTCTGACTAGACACGAGCTCGTTTAGCTTATGAAAGCTCGAGCTTTGTTTAGAAAACTCGAGCTTGACTCATAGGTAGTTTTTAAAGCTTGTGCTTGGCTCGTTTGTTATTTTTAATTAATTTATATTGATTGTAGTTATTGTTCTATATCTAATATAGTAATCTTTTATAATTTTAAAAAATAGTAATTGTTAGTATTTAAATATATATTTAATACACTAATTAAAAATTATTTAAACAATGAGCTCGTTTAGGCTTGTGAGCCGGCTCGAGCTCGTTAAGTGAAGTTCGGGCTAGGGCTCGTTTACTAAGGGAGCTTGTTTTTAGGCTCGGGCTCAGACTCGACCTTGTTTAAGCTCGGCTCATTTTAAGGCGAGCTCGAGTAGCCCGGCTCGTTTGTATCTCTATAAAACACCTTAATTACCACTATATTATGTGCTTTAGGGACTATTATTAGTTGGTTTAATTTGAAAATTCTGTTGATAAAAATTGTTAGAAACCTGGCACTAAAGGAACTGCAAAATAATAAGAGACAGAAAAGAAACAGTTAACGAGTGAACCGGGCTAGTGTGTTTGACACAATTCCCTTAAACAGGTTCGTTGTCTGTTCCCAGGGTACGCCGGTTCGAAGCAGCACCGCGCACTGCCGGACTTGAGCACTTGCCTGAAAGGAAACCGGAATGTTGCAGAGACCGAGAGAGAAGAAAGGAGAAGTTGTTTTTTGTGTGTTTCAACTGATCAGCCTAGCTTTCATTTTATAGTGCTAGAACCATAACTATTCTTTTGTTCCCACTCCAAGGAGTTTTACCAAATTGAAACTTCATTCACACACCCAATTTCCTACAATCTTCCAAATTGAGACTTCATTCACACACCCAATTTCCAACAATCTTCCAAATTGAGACTTCATTCACACACCCAATTTCCAACAAAAATGTAATTTGTTTAACATATTTTTCTAAAAATTTGTACATTACAAAATCCCCACACACCTGATTCGAATTTGAAAAACCGAATTGAATAAATTTGAATAGGTTTTTAATATGTATTTTTATCATGTTAATATCAAAACAATCCAAAAACTGGCCTGACGAACGCCATTTCCTACAACATCCCACTTTTCCAATATATATATGTCAGGAATACCTTTTCTTATAAAATAATGTTTAGTTCTCATTATAATTAATGTGGTGACATAACTTTGATTAAATTATTATGAAAATTGACCTAAAATTTCAATCAATATGGAAATCATGGCCAATAGTGAATTTGCGGTTCTCGTCCAAAAATCCAGATTTATAGACATAGGAGATTAAAATTGTTGTCTAGGAAAACTTTGAAACCCCAAAATTATATATTTTTAACGGTTGATTTTATTAAAACACAAGTAAGCAGCTTGCGAGCAAAACAGAAAAACACAACTATAAAACCCCTTGATATATACATTGCTCCTTTAAAGTATTCATTATGATGGAGTAGGAACTTCATAAATATTAGTTTGTTTTCGATGAAATCAAGGAAGAAGGTTAGACTTTTGGAAATGAGTACTAGGGCTTAATTAATTAGTTCTACGTACTATTTTAGAAAAACAAATGTAGAGTTTCCACTATATATTCGACAAAATGCACTTTACATCAATATCGCAGGTAAGCGAGCAACAAGCTGCGCCGCTACCCCTTTAGGTTTATGAACTCGATCCTCGATATAATACGAAACTAGTTGTAGGACCCGTGTGAACACACGGGTAGGTTTAATAACGATCGAAATCAAACACTAAAAAACAGATTATAATATATCATTTAAATTGTTTGCGTTTAATTACATATCTTTATAAAATAGTATGTTAAAGACAGTTTAATTGAAAATTGATTATAAAGAATGACTATACATTGATCTTGCTTTCACAAGGTCTTCTGAACCATGTCTTCCCCTTCTTCTCATCATCTAATAAATCCCGGATGAGAAGATAAACAGCTTGATTGTAGAGCTCTAGAAGACCTTAGAGTATAACCTTCACATAATGCAGCTGTACAGTTAAGATTAATGCCTTCCTCTAATCTCTTGACTTTTAATCACCTTCAAAATGCTAACGCTTTCTTTCCGGTTAGGTAATCTATCTCAAATGGTTGTGGAAGTCGACTAAATATTGCTTTTTCAAGCTCTGAAGGACGATTAGTTGCACCAAAAATCATCACTCTAGCATTCTCTACATAAACCAAAAATCCCAGATTTAACCAAAAAGCTACATGCCTAAAGGGATACAAAGGACTAAATTGCGTTAAAAAGCTACAATCCATCTGTAGAGCACCTTTAACTTAACCTAATCCCGAGTAATATATACACATCAGTTCATCAAATCGGCAGTAATCCAAACTAATATACATCAATTCATCAAATTCGTACTAATCGTAACTAATATACATTTTATAGAAAACTGGTCAAACCTCATGGACACGAAAATGGCATTTTACTCAAAAAAGAAAAAAGAAAAAGAAACTTCAGTTCGAATAAAGTAGTATGTCAAGCATTATGGTGCTGTTTGTTTTTTCTGCAGGAAAACCTCTTCTGTTGCAGGCCACATCTGCAGACATCTGCAGGAGAAGAGGTGGACCAAATGTCTGCAGTCTGCAAGGAGAAGAGGGTTTGTTTTTTTTTTTTTATATAAAACCTCTTCTAGGTTTAAAACACACACAACATCACACACTACACTGATCTCTCTCTACTCTCTCTCTACTCTCTCTCTACAATCTGCACCACCTCCGCCACCACTTCACCACCGCCACAACTTCACCACCGCCATCACCACCGCCACCACTACACCACAGCCACCACCGTCACCACTACACCACAGATCGATGATGATGATGATGCAGATCGATGATGATGATGATGTTGCAGATCGATTTGGGGGGTTTTGTTTCAGATCGATGATGATGTGAACGATTTGGGGGTTTGTTTCAGATCGATGATGATGTGAACGATTTGGGGGTTTTGTTTCAGGGTGTCGGAGCAGGGGTGTCGGAGTGGATGGCGGAGGTGGAGGTGGTGGCGGAGCAGGTGGTTTGTTTCAGGGTGTCGGAGCAGGGGTGTCGGAGTGGATGGCGGAGGTGGAGGTGGAGGTGGTGGAGGTGGTGGCGGAGCAGATGGTTTGTTTCAGGGTGTCGGAGGTGGTGGCGGAGTGGAGGTGGTGGCGGAGCAGGGGTGTCGGAGGTGAAGGTGGTGGCAGAGGAGGTGGTGCCAAGAAGAGGTAAACGTCTGCTCCAAGAAGCTTATGGTTTATCTCTTCCTCAGAAAGAGGCTGGGGAGAGGTAAAAAGCACTTCTCAAAAAAAAAAAACAAACCTCTTCCCGCGTCTGCGCGGTGCAGACAGAAGAGGCCAGGAAGCTCTTCTTGAAAAAAACAAACACCACCTATGTATTACTGCATATATTCTTTCAAAGTGTTTAATTTAGTTTTTGACATTCTAAAAGGCTAAACTCCATATTTGAACCAACATTATCGACTTCTGAAATACCAAATTTGCCCCCTACAAGAGATAAAGTATGAATATTTTGGTAGATTATTCACTAACCTATCTCTGAGATATATCATTTCGTCATGAATCGAAGTGATGGTATCTGCAAGTTTCTTCAGCTCATATTCCATTGCCTGAAAATAAGCAAAAATGCCAAAAAGGAAAGGGTAAAAAACAAAACTTCAATTTCACCCCATTTACTTATGAATGGGTCAACTCGGGTTCTAAGCAGTTAATGCTGCAAAAAATCGGATATCGGTCAAGGACCGATATTTGTTCAAGAACCTGCAATAGAGAACCTCAACTCTTTTACTGAAAAAGAGTGCTTTCACCATCGTCGACCGGAGTTCATCTGTCGGAATCCTAACAGTAAAAAAATCCTATAAAGAATGTTGATCAAAGCATTTTGAATATAAGTTGTAGATAAAAATTATGGGTTCCTTTTAAAAATCATACATCCTATTTATCAAAGATAAATTAAAAAATCCCGAAGCATACCTTAAACGGAAACCAGCGAAGGGAAGACGGGCTCCTGTGGTTGCAGGTGGTGGTGTGGCGGAAGACTTTCACAAAATAGCCGACGTGCTCTTGTGAACTGGTACTTGTTTGCATCAGCATGCTTCTTCAGTGCCTTGATCCTTCCTAAAGGTGTGGCCTTCACCACGGTCGAAGCATAAGACAGCAATATAGGAGCAAACATACTAAATAAGTATTTAGAATGCAGAGAATCGGCACTTGTTTGCTTGAAGAAAATAGAGATATAAATATATAGAAAAAACATATAATGATTATAATTAAATGCAATATAACAAAACTGGTAAAAAATAACATGAATATATAATATCAGAGTGAAACTTACGTTGCCAACTTGGCGTAATGAAGTAAAGAAGCTTTGCTTTTGTTGGGCTTTTGAAACTTACATGTTTTGCTTTTGAAACTTACATGTTTTGCTTTTGAAACCCCAAAATTATATATTTTTACGATTAACATGAATATATAATATCAGAGTGAAACTTACATGTTTTGCTTTTGAAACCCCAAAATTATATATTTTTAACGGTTGATTTTATTAAAACACAAGTAAGCAGCTTGCGAGCAAAACAGAAAAACACAACTATAAAACCCCTTGATATATACATTGCTCCTTTAAAGTATTCATTATGATGGAGTAGGAACTTCATAAATATTAGTGTGTTTTCGATGAAATCAAGGAAGAAGGTTAGACTTTTGGAAATGAGTACTAGGGCTTAATTAATTAGTTCTACGTACTATTTTTAGAAAAACAAATGTAGAGTTTCCACCTCTTCCCTTTAGGTTTATGAACTCGATCCTCGATATAATACGAAATAAGAGGACAACTTTTAAAAATTGTAATAATTTGAATTATAATACGAAATAAGTTTACCAAATATGATGCCGGCATGCTGCACCACGTTTGTATCCGTCCATAAACACCACCAAATGTTTGTCATTAAAGCGTCTCGCGACCTCCTCATTTTGGTTTCGGTTTTCTATTTCAATATTTCATAAAGAGTTGTGGTTTTGGTTTGATTTTTGAGCATGGTTGTAAAACAAGGTCTCCAAGGCCGAGTACTCCCCGAGTAAGCGCTACAAGGTAGCATGCCGAGGCGACTTTCTTCAACTCCGTCTAATTACTCGGAATCGATCAAACGTGGTTAACATTGGTCAGAATCGGATCTAGTAGGTCAACTCAAGCCTATCATATTAATGAATGAATATCATTCTTACGTATTTTGTTATAGACATTAGTAAATTTATGTTATATGACATTTAATTTTCGAAAACTAATTTCTCCATAATTAACTTGTCCGAGTACTCCCCGTGTACTCTCCGCCTAGGCTGAGTACTCTCAACTCCTCGGTCGACCGACTAGGGGGCGCCTAGCGACTCGTCTCACACTAAAGTTCAGTTTCAGTTTTGATACGTGACAAAGCACATGAACCATTCATGTAACTTCTAAAAAACAAAATGCCAAATTTATGTAGTTACTTGAGTTACCAATTGAATTTTCATCCAAGTTGGTGTACTGAATATGTGCTAGTAAGAGATCAATAATACCAAACAATGATAACTTACATACATCTACAAAGTTGCATTGTTTTGAATCACCATATATGCAACAGACTACAAAAAACAATCTTACCATTAAAACTTTCCAAAAAATATATATATATATATGACAAAACATACTTAAACACGACATAGATATTGCGATTTTCACGAGAAGACAACCATTAAAGATTCAAAAAGCTTATGCGAAACTCCCGACTCAAAAGAGAAAGATAAAGAAATTGTAATGTCTAAAGAGTCTAAACATAAACCACAGTTTTATCATAGAACATGAAAGTTTTGATAAGTTTTATTTCAAATATGCAAATGTAAAAGCAGAGAAGATAACAACTATACTTGTTGCCAGGATATCAGAACTTCAAACAAAGATAACAAGATTAAGCAGCACTCACCACGGTATTTTGTTATTGAGAACCGCTAATTAAGGACCTGGGGTGTATGCAATTCATCATTTTCTGTTGAAGATTTTGAATCCTCTGAGGGAGAAGCGGCGGTAGATTGCTGCAAACTTCCGATATCATTCAGTTGCATTTGTGCCATAGAACCCTCTAAATTCATCTGATTTTCATGTGATTGAACTTGTGTCAGTTGAGAATATGTTCCTTGCACTTGCTTATTTGAATTGATGACATTAACAATATGCTTCTCATAGGTAGCCAGTTTGTCTTTATAACTTGCTGATATTCCATTCTTTGGGGTTTGTAAGAATTGCATGTAACGCTCCAACACATGTTTAAATACAATCAGCTTCTCAATTTGCACATTTATTGGGTGCTGAGGAAGAGAATTGTGCTGGACAACAAAGGGTTCTCATTAATAAGAAATAAAAGATAGCATATCATCTTTAAATGATTATACATGATTTAAAACATAAAAGATATCCAATTTGATATGAGCAACTAACTTACCTGCTGCAATTTGGATATAAATTTCTGGTGAATGTCATTTAAATCCGGTAGATACTTATCCTTCATAACTTTTATCTGTAATCGGAATAAAAAAAATAGTCAAATAGCCTATAACTGGAAAAAGACTAATATCATCATTCATCACTCGTAATTCATCAAGAATATCAGTATACAAATACCATTTAGGGGGTGTGGGTGTTGCATTTTCAAAATAGATTATGCGTTTTCAAAATAGATTATGTGTTTTCAAAATAGATTTTGCGTTTTCAAAACTGCGTTTTGAAAAAGCATGTAGGTAAATGCTTCCCCAAAACTGCGTTTAGGAGGCAGATAATCACTTTTTCATCCAAACACTTTTTTAGATTATTTATGTTTTACAAACGCAATAATCAAATAATCACTTCAAAACGTAATCCCAAACACCCTCTTAGCATATTATCATTTCAAGTCATAACATCAAGGGTATTTAAGTGTAACAGTACTAATTTCAGAAAGTTGGTATAAATAAGAGAATGACAAAACAAGGATGATTATAAGCAAAAAAAAACTTGTAAACGCTCTTTTAAAATTTGATTGACATTTTATCATTAATTTATTTTTTACTCAAAGTGGTCTTATATTTTGAAATCAGTGCGAAAGAAAAAGTGAAAGTAAACTTTGGTTAGAATAATGGTGATGGTTTTGTTCAACCCAAATGTGAATTGTGATGCCAGGTGCTTTCACTGCTTTAAAAGGAACGTAAAACAATATACAACACCTCTTGATACGCTTTCTCTTGCCAATCGTCGGCATTTGGATTGCCAGTCCGAGCTGTCGAATCTAGTGATGCTACAGACGAGCAGAAGTTTGAGGCATTAGCTTATTAAAATTATTTCAATATCTAAAAACAAATGGATATAACAAAATAAAAAAATAAGAATAACGCTACTTGATGAAGCCTCTGGCATAACTTTCTGCTTCTGAATTGGCTGTTTCCATTGATCAATCACATTTTGCAGCGGAAAACCACTTGCGGTTGGAAGCCTTTGTTGTGTGTTCCTTTGCAGCAGATTTGGCTGTTGTTGCATACCCATCTGCAGCCCAAGCTGCGATTGCATGTGTGGTGGCGTCACCTGCTGCTGTAACTGTGGCTGTGATTGTTGAACTTGCGTTGGTAACACATTTGCTGAACTCTGCATATCTTGTTTCTGATTAGGCATATTAATAGGTTGCAACATTGGAGACGTATTTTTAATGTTCGGCATCTT